>LR994577.1:18882606-20082606 GCA_905187575.2 Celastrina argiolus | reverse complement strand
CCCCAAATAGTGACGGGCGACCATTATTTTCAGTTAATCTGTGTCGTCTCCACAACAAATCAACGTAATTTCGGTCTTCTTACCGGTCAATAAGATTTGAATTGCAGTAGTCCAGCAAGTAGGTCATAGGCCGTGTTAGCGTATGTGCGCAAAAATGACCTTTAACGTTTAGTTGTTAGGTTCATAATAATATGAAACATGTCATTGAACTCCGTAACTGCGGCCGTTGACAACATAATAATTGCACAATATTGATTGAATAATAAATTATATGTAAACTTAATTGTATTTTTATTGTTCGCGTGTTTTAAAATGGTAATCAAATCATAAATAGTATTGAGATGTTACTAAATCCTTATGGAAATTTTTCTACTGGACTCTACCTCCTACGAATAATCTAATTGTAAAACGTTGAATCTATTGTTGCCTTTTGATTTTTTTTATTATTAAACTAGGCTGTAAAGTTTACTATGGCATAGATATGGTCTATGCCTTTGTTAAGTTATGTAAGAACTTGTGTTAATACTAGTAATTTGTGAATATAATTATAAGTATTTAATACTTTTATACTATACAAAATGTTTATGTTCTATTATCCATATGGCCCAGGAATACCATAAAACCTTTTTTGCTCATTAGAATCCATGAGTCCCAGTTTGACAGCACCTGCGCGCTCAACCAAAAAATAAAATAACATTTAAAAAATAGTTCGGATGTGATTACGCTAATATTTTTACATAAATAAAATTCATGTGTCTTATGTACACGTAACTAACATGAGATATCTGGGCCCCGATTCTTGTAACTCGAACTTTGATTCGATCTTCACCCTGTTCCACACAAACTTGGGCCTTAGCCCGTATTAATAAAGAAGTCTCAAAGAACATCATCTCACCTTTGAAAATTGAATTTTGAAAATTCAGTTAGTACTTAAATGTAACATATTATTTTGTAGCATTACAATAAATAGTTGCATCTGCTAATATTCTTACTTTTTTATTTGTTGGCCAAACAATAAGGAAAATTCACGATTTCACGATTTGACGTCACTCACAAAAGGTCAGCTGCTCAAGTAGCAGTTTGACAGCTGCTGACACGTCTCAGTTGAGACACCTGTCTTAAGACATGTGCTTAAGTATTCTCTATTAATTTAACTGTCCTCTCAAATGCTGTCTTGAGGTTGAGGTTGAGGTTGAGATAGTTTTATAAATACGGGCCTAAGGCTTGAAACGAAGATCGAGGCACCAGAATCGCGATCCTGGATACCGTGATAAAGTTAACTACATTTTTTATAGCATTGAAATAACACCCCTAGTAGCAAGTTACCCCTAGTAGCTAACTACCTCATGGTGAGCAGTGACAAATACTCGCACTAAGCGAACAGACGTATTTCCTGAGATGTATATCCTCCTGGGGCCTTTCTCTCCAAACTGATGTGATTTTAATACAGATTTAATCGTGCCGCATACTCCCCAATAAATTGACATTTGTTAGTTTTGATTCTCAGTCGATTGATATGGTCGGGAGTACAAAGAGTTACATAGTAACAATTTCCTTTATCTTGATTAGTTTCAAATTATTCACCAAATAATATACCAAAAGCCGTTGAGATAGAAGTGATTCGATTCTTGATTGTGTCGGGAGTAAGCCTGCTGGTACCACCAAGAACACTCATCGTAGAGGGTGTGTCCAACTGTGACGTAAACGTAAGGTCATACGCGACGTATTGTTACAAACATCTTCAGTCTCGGCAGTGCCCACATCTAGATCCGTGATATTACAATTATGCGTGTTTATTTTATATTAGTGTTAATTTCATTGAACTGTTTATTAATAATTTATCAATCAACTGACTGTTATAGATTATATTATTGTAGTTATTTTAAATTATTTAATATTTAAATATGGCAACCCATGACGTCACTTCCATAATATTAAATTGTCATACAATTTATTATCTTAACTAAAGTAAGAATAATTATATAAGATTAAATATATGTTATTAATATTTGTTATTAAGATTAATATTATATAAGATTAATATTTGTTTACCTAATAATCATATTCTATTATATCCGGTATAGGTAATTATAATCATACCGGATATTAAATAGTTCTCATATTGATTTTTGCCCTAACGATTGTCAATGATATATAAGGGTGTAACTCTTCGTTGTGACGAGACTTAAGAATAGATTGATACTGTTATAAGCAGAGACTCTGCCCGATTAAAATATTGTAATTATAAATATGGAGAGTTGTCTTTTATTCACGTCCGTAACAATTCAGAAGAGGGGTCAAGAAGAAACGTATCAAGGCCATACCCAGATGGACTCGAAAAAAGGAAACAGGAAGACAGGTCAGTGATGATTTTTTTTTTTTTTCTTTCGTTTCTGATGACTCCACGCCCAACCCTACGCTGGCAAAAAGAGAAAACCACGCTGTGTGGCTCATGATTCGTTATTTTTACGATAAAATGTGAATATTGCTGGTCAAGATGTAATTTCATGTAGGTACATCAAACTTTATACTCTTTATTGGCAAAGACTGCATACACAATATGATAAATCGTAATACATTGAAAAATATATAAAACTTAGTGCCTTGTTCAGGCGTTTGCTAAATAATAAGATTAGTACATTTACTTCCCTATGTACATTACATACTTATTTTAAATTAAGTATTACATATAGATAATTATGATTATAATATTGTACCTACTAAGTAGAAAAATATTTTATAAACAATATTCTTGACCTTTTGCAAAGTATTTTTCTTATGAGAAACTTTTTTTTTAAATACCGTCGTTATTTATTTTTCTGTTAAATAGTAGTTTGGTTTCTTTTTATGGTAGTTGATTATACTCGTAATAATAGATAGACCGTCTAAACTACGTGCTAATGCTAAAGCTTATCAAACACGAGAAATGGTATATTTCGGATATGTCTTTTAGAAAATTTTAGTAAAGATAATAATTCCTTATCTTAATTTCTCGGGAATCATCATGGTGGCGCGGAGGAAAAGTCTACAGCATATGCTCTGGGGCACGTGATTGTCGAGCACAACAACTGTGTGACACACTTCGGCAAGCTGCTGGGTAGCCGTTACACCTGGACCTTCGCGGCAACAGGATCAGCAAACTCCGGGAATCATCATGGCGGCGCGGAGAAAAGGTCTACAGCTGCCTTGTGGTCTGGGGCACGTGATTGCCGAGCACAACAACTGTGTGACACACTTCGGCAAGCTGCTGGGTAGCCGTTACACCCGGACCTTCGCGGCAACAGGATCAGCAAAATCCGGTGTGTATATTGATTCTTAATTTAAATGATCAAGTGGTTTTTATGCGCCCCGTAATTATTAGCTCTTCAAGTGTCGTTATTTATACTGGTAGTAAATTTAATATTATTTTAAATTAAAAGAAAACAAATGATTGGATTGATTGACTAGCTTGAAATATTACCATCAGATATAGGCACAGAAATAAAGTGGATATAGGAAATAATGAAAGGGTTTGGAGATGCTTATATTATACTCTTTCTTTGGGCATATTATCTAATATATAGTAAACATGCTATATCTGTGTGATACTAAAATAAAATCTAGTAATTAAACTAGATCTGTGTGACCATGAAATAATATATAGTAAACAAGCTATATCTGTGTGATACTAAAATAAAAACTAGTAATTAAACTAGATCTGTGTGACCATGAAATAATATATAGTAAACAAGCTATATCTGTGTGATACTAAAATAAAAACTAGTAATTAAACTAGATCTGTGTGACCATGAAATAATATATAGTAAATAAGCTATATCTGTGTGATACTAAAATAAAAACTAGTAATTAAACTAGATCTGTCTGACCATGAAATAATATAGAGTAAACATGCTATATCTGTGTTATACAAAAATAAAATTTAATAATTAAACTAGATCTGTGTGACTATGAAATAATATATAGTAAACATGCTATATCTGTGTGATACTAAAATAAAAACTAGTAGGTAAATAAACTAGATTTATGTGATTATAAAATAACAATTAGTTAGTATTAAAAAAAAAACTATATCTATGTGACAATAAAATAATAATTCAAAATATTATGCAAAATTTGTGTACATAAATGTTTACACTAAAATAACATCTACTAAATAAACCAGATCCAAGAGATACTAAACCAACTCAGCAGGATAATTGACTATGATAAATAACTTAATAATTGAAATAGACACAATTAAATATAAAGAATATTTTGGTCATAATGTATTTAAAATATTTTCTAAGTGCAATTACTGTTTTCGTTTATTTCTTTCAGGTACACAAAAAAGATATGACGAAAACTAATCATCTTGCCCTGGGACATGGCAAAATGCAGGATGGCCGAGTGTTACAAACATCTTCAGTCTCGGCAGTGCCCACATCTAGATCCGTGATATTACAATTATGCGTGTTTATTTTATATTAGTGTTAATTTCATTGAACTGTTTATTAATAATTTATCAATCAACTGACTGTTATAGATTATATTATTGTAGTTATTTTAAATTATTTAATATTTAAATATGGCAACCCATGACGTCACTTCCATAATATTAAATTGTCATACAATTTATTATCTTAACTAAAGTAAGAATAATTATATAAGATTAAATATATGTTATTAATATTTGTTATTAAGATTAATATTATATAAGATTAATATTTGTTTACCTAATAATCATATTCTATTATATCCGGTATAGGTAATTATAATCATACCGGATATTAAATAGTTCTCATATTGATTTTTGCCCTAACGATTGTCAATGATATATAAGGGTGTAACTCTTCGTTGTGACGAGACTTAAGAATAGATTGATACTGTTATAAGCAGAGACTCTGCCCGATTAAAATATTGTAATTATAAATATGGAGAGTTGTCTTTTATTCACGTCCGTAACAGTATCGCAAATGAATAATTTCTAATCGTTAAGTCCTTGGCTTCCTCGTATAAATCACAGAGAAACTTCATAGCTCACAGGTCGCAGAGAAAGTTCTAGGTCTAGACCGATAACTGGTTGATGCTCACCTTTGCTCCGACCATGGGTTGCGTGTTAGCAATGTCACGATTTATACGAGGATGCCTTCGGTAATAAGTAATATTACGGTCCCTTACCAGTTTTGAATTCATTGTTACTCTTCTCGAGTACTTCTCTTCTCGAATAGCAATGAAAGTTTTCACTTTCGTTGCTATCGTTGGCTTGTTTTATAATTTCATAAGTTATTCTTCTTTGTTTTCTTTCACACTTTTGAAGGTAAAGACGGTAGAGCCGATTTAACTAAAATTCTCGCTTCACGCCTATCTTTCATGTTAAGCCTATCTTTGTAAAGCTTATGTAGACGCTTAGATATACCTTCAAAGTAAAATTAGTAAAAATAGCACCTTGCCCAGATCATTATCACCCGCACTAGCGTATGTTTGATACAACTTTGCCATTTTTTTTCTATCTCTAATTCAAATTTATATAAAAAATTATAAGTTCAATCTTAAAAATTATACGAAAAGGGCGACGTGTATTAATTAGCTATTTAGCATGTGGGTATCAACTATCAGCTGTTATTAGCATCTAGTGCTCTGATGGTAAATTTATGACGAACGCCCGGTTTCTAAAAGGCTGATTAAATCACCGATCAAATAACTTTACTTAACAACGAATTCTGAACATAGCGTTAGCCGTTTCACCAATGTGAACATAGCGAGTGCTAGCGTTGTTGTGAGTAAATCAGGATCGATTAGCGTTCCGAAAGAGTTTTTAGCTCAAATGTTATTCGATCGAGATTTGACCAACCTTTCAATAATCCAGTAAAGCGTAGCGTAGGGATGAAATGTACTTATTCAGTATGCTAGTCGTTATCGAACAGCATATTATGTACGTTCTGGTTCACACTGTTTTTCAATATGCTAATTTTGTCCAAACATAGCATCGTTATCGCCAACATAATATAGGAAAGCTATAGGCTTGAAAGTGAAAACGGTTACCGATTGGTTCACCATAATGTATCGTGTACTTGAAAAGTTAAGGCCACTTAAAAGCGACAATATTTTAGTATAGGAAACCTTCGACTTGTAAAGATATTGCCTAGTAAAAAAGGACAATTTATTTCATGAACTATAAGGTGGGAACATTTTGATGTCAAATCTTAAATCCAGTCAGCTTACTAATATTAGTAGCTCAAGCAGAAACAATGTACATTCAACAACATATTCGTAAAATATATGGAAGGAACATTAAGTATATGGCCGATTCGTATTTTTTATATTTTTTGCTTTGTTGTCAATTGTTTTTTTTAAGAAACAGTAAGATAGTAGGCAAGTACCTATATAATTTTACAGATTATGTTCGGGGATAACTGAAGTAATGTACTGAGTCTTAAATGTAATGGATGGCTATTCATTATATTTTTAAATATTCATGGGCATTTTGGATATTTGGAACTTACTTATTATTAATTTAACAATACTGGCAAATACGATTCAGTATGATTCCTTTGCACAGTAGGTACGAACATGAAGATAATTTTGAGCAAACGTCTAATTCCTTTCACTGCAGTCAATAATACCAATATTGTACGTTGTTCGGATGACAGCAATCTGTCATAATAATAATAATAATACAGGAGGGTAATGATGTCTCTACCCAAATTAACTGTCACGACTCACGAATGTTTTACATAATGACGAACTTTCATACACCATTCTCAGGGCCCCGATTCGAAACTTCGATTCGATCGTCAGTTTATCCCGCTCGTACGCTAAATGCCACGTGCATGAGCGGGATAGACTAAGATTCGAAACGAAGTTCGGGGCGCGAGAATCGGGGCCCAGGGCCCTGATTCAAGATGCCATCGCTATTTGTCGCTTACGAAGTTCTAAAACAAAACGTATGAAATTTGACATAAGCTTTGCTAAATGACATACGAATTCGCTCGTCACAAACGCAAAACAAAAGAATCGTCAATGAAATAAAATGAGATTTAATTTAAAGTTCCATAAATTATTGTAATTGTGTATATTTCCTATGAGCAATAATATTGGCCGGACCTTCGATAACATTATACAAAACCTTCCTTGAACCATGCTATGCATCCTAATGTGGCGTCTATTGTCTAACTATAGTTTAGTCTCTGGAGTCTGGCCGGGGATTAGATCGAATGTGCTACGGCTTCGACGATCCTCTATATTTTGATTGTCTAGTGAAGTTCGGAATCGGCTAGTTGAGTTCTAACCTGTCCATTATAGGTATAATTTATTTATTAGATCAGCTCTCCGAGAAATACTTATTGATTTAGACATTGCTTTATACTTATTTAGAGGTTATCAGTCAAATAAAATCCCACCAAAAACATTTTCATGTAAAAATGTTGTCAAAACGAGCCTACACAGCTTACTCTGTGAAAAAGTTATGAGATATCGTATAAAGCCAAGCTCTACACCTACACCTTAATCAAAATCTATCAAAAAGTGGTTAGATCTCATGTAGAACCAAAATTCTTGATCTATGCGCCCTTACTTCACCAGGCTTAACTTCACTTACGCTACATTGCAGTTAAAACGTGATGCTTGGCCGTTTTATTTCGCACACGATTAATGAATTCGTATGAAATGTTCGTAACGGTAGCAAAACGGTCAAGTATCATGTTTTAACTGCAATATAGCGTAAGTGAAGTTAAGCCTGGTGAAGTAAGGGCGCATAGATCAAGAATTTTGGTTCTACATGAGATCTAACCACTTTTTGATAGATTTTGATTAAGGTGTAGGTGTAGAGCTTGGCTTTATACGATATCTCATAACTTTTTCACAGAGTAAGCTGTGTAGGCTCGTTTTGACAACATTTTTACATGAAAATGTTTTTGGTGGGATTTCATTTATTTTTGTAAGCTGGTTAATGGACTTTTTTTAATTTAAAGATAACCTATTTTGACCCCGGGCCTTTACTTACGGAAAATAGAACAGTCAGCGCCTTAGCCTAGTGACGCCTAGTGACGTCGACTGATGTCACCGTCAATATTATACCGTGTATAAACTTTCACCGCATTTTTTAGGAGGTAGAGGCGGATTTTCAAATAAATGTCTCGTCCATATTTCTTTATTTGTTATATTATTATATTATAATTATATTATATATAAATATAAATTATAAAATATAGGTACATTATTTTATTGCTGGAGTGAAACTTCTTATTTAGATATCCTAGGATGCCACTAGTATAAATTCAACACTAATAATTTGAGAATTACTTATATATACGAGGGAGATTGCCTTTAATAAAGCATGTTGATACTTATTAAAATAATACAGTAAGTGTATAATAATATCGTGATGTAGACGACTGTCACTGCCATCTGTTGGTCACTAGAGGTACTAATTCTTGTACGGCTCTTATAAACCTATGCTAAGTGCATGCACCTAAGTGCAAATTAGCATTTTTGAAGGAAAAAAAAATGTATTTATTTTAATTTTTGTAAAATAGCATTAATTTTTTATTTTGATTATGGCCATCTTTAAACGTCATGACGTGACGTGTTAAAAATCATATTATTATTAAGTTAATAGTCATAAGATTAAACACTAAAATTATTTATACATTGATCGTGTAATATTTTCGTTTATTGTTATCATTATAACGTGACCGACTGTTAAATGTGTTGATAAATGTGTGTTTTGATGTTTCACAGTTCCAAACATAGATTGCGCTGTTAGCTATCTAGATCGCGCTATCGAAGTGTCGAACGGTTTTTACATAAGATTCCCTCTAAACACAATATTTACTGTAATATAACTCCATTGGAAGCTTATGTCGGACCGATTTCAAATGATCGACGTAATATTTTGTTTATATATACTGACAACTAATTACTACTTGCTGCCTGTTAAATGTTAATTCTTACTACCTAATTTGTACTTACCAAATAAATAATACCTAATTTTAAATAAGTGGATAAAAAACTAAGTTTCTCATAGATATATATTTCATTTACAAAAAGTCGGTCACCGATAGTAATAATCGGAATAAAATAGAACATACTGATTGCAGTAGTGCAACGCACTCAAATAAATAAAGTCGGATAGAAATAATATGGAGCAAAAATCTGACCGATTATCGGTCCTACAAAAAGTAGGTCTTATTTTTTTATGTACTTGTATAATATAATATTTCTTTTATGTATTAAAGTTCATATCCGTATAATAAACATATTAAACATCCATTTTGTACCGTCCACCATATTGGATTCAAAATGGCGGCATTTATATTTAAATAATTTTTTTGTTGGTTTTGTAGCAATAACAGCTTACATAAATAATATCAGCTTACTAGGACGTCAGGAAGTACCTTATGAATTTTGATGATCTATAAATGAGTCAGTGACGAAATCTGGGGTTTTTAGACATTGATAAAATCTAAAGTATAATAGCTACAACATTCAAACTTTGTATGTTTCATGTTTTTACTGATGTCATTATATGTTGAAATTTTCAACTATGTAGCATCATCCAAAGCAAAGTTATGAGAGTTCAAAAAAACGACGAAACCTTTCGAGAAAAGGTAGGTAGTGCCCTTGCGCTTCGCTTGGCTCGTCTTGACGGGGGCACTCCCGTGCCCCCAGATCTTGTGTAATGAATTAATCGGTTTTCACATTGGCTTGAGAAAAAAAAAAAAAAAAGCACTAACCACAATTATAGACAAGGAAAGAGAATTAAAGTGCATAAAATGTCTGATTGAGATTATTAATCGGATGATAATATTTTAGATAACTATTTTCTTATTAATCCATACCTTGTTACCAAAAAAGAGTGCATGTAATGTTTATTGTAACGTAAAATATGAATAGTTTTTGTGGATTCAATTTCCAATTTTCGCATCGTTCGAGTAACTCACAAAAGCACAAACAATGGTGTATAATTTGCATAACAGCGCGTGGGAGCTGACGTGGGGCCATTAATTTTTGTTTTTCATGAAAATCGGCGGTCTGATCTCGTTAGTAGACACGAGTCATTACTCGAGTACTTTGTGTTTTTACGCGCCTATTTGATATTGTTCTTGCAAAATGCTTACGCCTATTAAACGTTTGTGCCGTTTTGTATAATAAATACATCAACTTGCTTAGTACAATGAAACTGTAAAAGAGAATTATTACATTTGGTTAAACATACATAACTTTAATAGGTATAAATGGTGTGCACGGTACGAGAAAATACAACGATTTGTACCTCATATTATAACAGACTATTCTAATTACTAGATGACATCTGAATGGTAGCAAAAAATTTTAATACTATTTCTTTATATCTTATAAAAGCGGCCAAGGGCGAGTCGGACATGCGCACGTTCTTATAGTTTCGGAAAAAAGTGGCTGTGACATACGGACGGACGGACGGACGGATGGACAGACATGACGAATACATGAAGGTTCCGTTTTTTGCCATTTGGCTACGGAATCCTAAAAATTAGGAAGATACAGAAACAACTAAATATATCAATGAGAGCTAATATATTTTTTTCTTTTTAAAGATGTTTCTTAGACACCAAACTTTGATATTGTTTTGCTGCGCTTTAAGATCAAAGTTTTCGTTTTCAATTATAATACACCTATTAAATATTACTATAATAATACAAGTTGGTGCATATTTCTGCATTTTGTACCGTATGGCTTTAAATAAAGAGTTTATTATTGTTTAACCACCATAATCTACTACAAAAACCGTGAGATTTACTCTGTGACGCGGATAGCATCTCATAGGCCATGCACAATGCGGTACAGAATGTAGGTGAAATAATTCAGGGCAATACCTTTAATGATCTATTGAAGCTTGAAGTTAAAAATTGCAGTATTGCAAGTGCTGCATACAGCAGTGATTCTCATAATCATTAGCGCAGTTTTTCTAAAATGAGAATATCAACATAGTTATTGGTAAGATATCACAACTGGTAAATATCACATTTTTATTTTAAGTCCCACAGTCCTAACTAAGGCCCATAACATAATAGATATTTATAAAATAACTTTATTAGCTAACTCACATTGATGCAGGTATAGCAGGAAAGTTAAAACAAAGTATTTTCGCTTTATGTCAAGAGTTTAAACACAGACAAGACATTTAAACTACTTCTTTAACTGAGAAAAAACCGTTTATTTGTGAAAGACTAGAATAGAAGAAACATATCAAGTAACTATATATTTGTATTATTTTCAATATTACCTTTGTCTATTATTAGTGCGTAATGCGTATATTTATATTACAGTTAACCTATTTTACAGCGACACATGCAATATCGCTTAAACATCCAACCTACTATGCTAACACTTCAGCTGTCTAGATTTCTGTATTACTTAACTAAAATCGTAATATTTGCTGACAATATGAAGCCTGAGAATTGTGTGTCTGAGTTAGCTCAGTATTTATCTACCTTATTAACCTCGAAGCAACTGATTTGCAATCTTTTGTGGATGAGACTTTCAAAGACATATTTCTTAATGTTCTTATAAGATATTATTTTTTCTCGTCAGTTAGACCTTAACATTATTAGTTACGTAGCAATTGATGAAGTGTTTATAATGGTGTGTGTCAATAATTTAATGATTGAACATATTTTTACTTACAGATCTTGATTTATGATCATAATGAGATCATAATATATTTATAACTTAATATTGTAATAAGATTTGTATATCAATACATAAATAAAAAAAAATACAAATATACATTCTACTATATAAAAAACTAGCTGTGTCCGCGACTTCGTTCGTGTGGTTTTTGAGTGAATTAAACCGTTTATGCAGCGCACGCAACGAAAGTCCCCAAATGTGAATAATTTTCCCCGTTTTTGCAACATTTCTCACTGACGCTTCGCTCCTATTGGTCGCAGCGTAATGTTTTATAGTCTAAAGCCTTCTTCTATAAATGGACTATCCAACAAAAAAAGGATTTTTCAAATCAGTTCCCATAAGTTACCTTAGGCAAATTCTGTTCCACGTGCTAGGCGTAAATTCCAGAGCCCTAATACAAGATTCCATGCTAATATTACTTACAAAGTTCTAAAACAAAAATGTATGGAATTTGACATAAGATTTGCTAAATGAAACGCGAATTCGCTTGTCATTTAGCGAACCTTATGTCAAATCCCATACATTTTTTTTCGAACTTCGTAAGTCATAATAGCGATGGCATCTTGAATTAGTGTCCAGACTAGATCTTAGGTGACAATTTGTAAGCACGTCAAGATCTATAACAAGTGCAAAAGTAGGACAGAGTGAATACTCCTTCTTCCCGGGAATTCTCGTAAAACTGTACGCTTTACGTGTCAATATTATCATAGCAAGTAGTACTAAAATGAAGAAGCTAATAAGCCGCAAATAACATCAAAATGTGGGTCACCTGTAATATACGACTAAAGTGACCTAACTCTATTTATGTGTATTTAAACCACATCTGAGATTGGCTCGTTTGATGATCGATTGTATTGGAGTTATGCAAGTGCAGGTCGTGACAGTACTCGATATATCTGATGTAATGACTTTTTGTGCGTCTCTAGTTTTGTAATAGCTACATCCTTTGTTGCATCTCGAGGTCCATCTGATAAATATGTCTATCAACTTCTGTCGAAAACAATTATACTGTAACTAAATCACAACATGCAATATAGTTCATCTATCTTACAATCTGATAAAGAATAATATGTCTATCAACTTCTGTCGAAAACGATTATACTGTAACTAAAACACAACGTGCAATATATTTTTTCTATCTTACAAGTTACATGTAACAATATCGATGATATAATATAGTGTAAGCGGTGACGATTGAGTAACGAAAATTCCTTAAAAGTTTTTAGGGAAAAGGAATGTGTACGTTTTAACATTAAAACACCTTAAAAAAATTAACAGCCAGTAATGAACAAAACATTAAAAAATAATATAATTTCGAGGAAAAAACAGGAGAACATCAGTTTATTTCTAGGGTAAATAAAAGGATCTATCCGACCATATTAAATCGCTTTTGTTTTTCTTTACTATGCGGTCAATAAGTGAACATTACAAGCATTATGCTGAGGTTTGTTTACATTCTATAACATTAAATCGATACCTCCGTTTCGATTCAATTTAATTAAAAAAAATCTTAAATAAGAAAAGATAGCGTAATCATATCCCAAAGTTGACTGTTCTTTTTGCATCCACTATAACTTTTCCTAAAGTAGGAAATAGTATAAGTCCTAGGCCTAAATACCGCGGCCATTTGCATATTAATCGACGTCCTGATATAAATGAAAAGCGAAATCTCCCAGTTTGGTTGTTTCAGCTCGTTAAAGTGCCAGAGAAAGCGGTGTTTGTTCTATGCGTCTGAACTTCCGTACATGTACAGTTGCGGGCATTCGTGATGTAACACTTATGAACCTTACAACTTAGTAATAAGATCGGGTTTTTGCCGGCCGTGTTTTGTACGTTCATTATACAATATTGTACATTTTTGACGTCCTTTCGAATCCTTTCTCCGATGCGTTTAATCTATAGCATGCTCCGGTTTACATACACTGCACCGTGAGAAACAATAGGCTGTTTTACATTACCCTCAAGCCTATCCGACCAATACTTCCCTTTATCTTTACCGACGCGATTAATAAGAATACCTATATAATAGAATACCTAGAACTTGACAATCTACTCAAATAATAACAAAATTTGTACACCAAACTTCACAATTTGTAAACCAATAATATTTGAAGACATGAATAGATGATAATTATGTACTCGTAACAAAATTCTGATTTCGACAAAAATGAGTTCAAACTGTCACTTAAACATTTTAGAATACGTCGGAAGTATTAAGTACATTAATCTAAAGATCGATCTATGTATGTACTTAATAAGTTACTACATATCCTAAAAAGTTTAAGTGACAGTTTAAACTTAATTTTCTGGGTAACATTTTTTTTGCGACATACTTTATTCATTCATGTCTTCATTTGTAAATTACAAATATTATTAGTTACTGAAAATAAAATAACAAATAAAATACAGTAATTACAAAAAATAACTAGCTACTAACTAAAAGAAACAAAAAACAACTTTAAAAATTACAAAAAAAAAATAACCTCAAGGTCATCCCCATCAGGCAGAGTACCTAGAGGGCTCGTTACTTAAATACTCTACATCGATATTAATTAATGTCATGTTACTTTTTTTAATTAGCGTATGTCCGCGAGCGCTTGGGTAAATACTGTAATCTTGACTATCTACTAGTAGATCAATTTTCATGAAAACCATTCAGTAGTTTTTGCATCAAAGAGTCGCAAACAATACATACTTACAAACTTTTGGATTTTAATCAAAATAAAAAAGTTGTAATAATCATTAAAAAATATGGCGTTGATTTTTTTTTGCTTACAATGTGAGAATAAATAATATGCTGCACAGTCGAGTCTTGGAAAAGCGGGACTACAGTCTCTACTGCAGTGGTCTCTACAAAATGTGTGGTTTTTATTATAAAATAATGATAAAATTTATATTTATGCTATAATTTTGATGAGTGATAATATTTAAGAGTATGTGTAGGCCCTGTATATAGAGTTTACTGTGAAAGTACCAGCGCTGAAAGAGGTACTATTTTTATAATTATTGTATGGGAAAATGTAGGATGTTGGGGCATTTCTTTTTTTTTTTTTTAATCTATGGACGCTTCACACCACGTCAATCTGGCCCCGTGCTAAGTATCCGAAGAACTTGTGTTACAGGTACCAGACAACGGAAATAGATTTAATACTTTTACACTATAAACATATTTAAGATTTTTATTATATTAATACACAAATTTAATACACATCCATGACTCAGGAACATTTAAAACTTTTTGTTCCCTCAGCGGGATTCGAACCCGCGACCTCCGGGTCAAGAGCCAAGCTCTGAACCACTAGACCACGGAGGCGTCAAAATTTTTCACACAAACATTTTAGGCTATATAACATTACGCTGCGACCTATAGGAGCGAAGCGTCAGTGAGATATGTTGCAAAAACGGAAAAAAATATTCACATTTGAGGACTTTCGTTGCGTGCGCTGTATAAACGGTTTAAGTTACTCAAAAAATATGTATGAATGAATTATTCCTTTTTAATAATCATAATAGCAAAAACCAACATGAACAATCAGAAGATAATCGCGATAATAATAATAACAGCTCCCCTCACCGATTTCGGTGTCGGTAGCTGATTTCATTGAAACCAGGCTACGCAGGAGTTATTTTATAGTGCCCAAGTGTGTGCGCAATACACAGAAGGACTCTCTCTTCCTTTTACTCTCATAACTCAGTGGGACGGTAAACCGACACGACTAGCGAGAGATCAGGCGCAGGACCGACTTTTTACATGCCCATCCGACTCATGGATCATCTTTCTTGTCAGACAATCAGGTGATCAGCCTGCATTGCCTAACCAAACTTGAAAACAACATTTTTTGTTGATCCAACGCGGGAATTGAACCCACGACCTCCGGGTCGAGAGCGAAGCTCTGAACCACGGAGGCGAATCGCGATAGTGCTTCCGACAACCACGCGAACGAAGTCGCGGGCACAGCTAGTACAATATAACAGGTGTATGTTGTGTCATCTGGATGATTCTAATGGCTTAGTAATTGAAGTAATAAAAGTAAAAGTGTTTCCCCGCGGAAATGTTGCCTTCCGACTCTGACTGTCCATCTTGACCTGCCCTTTCACCGAATAAAAATACCGAGTTCTATGAAGATGTACTCGTTGCATAAATGTTGCCAGTATGACACAGATTCTCATTACATAACCGTGTTCCCAGATGCTTAAGGTCACGTTACTTGTATTCGACATTCAGGAAGCATGCGGTTGGAATATTGTCAGCACAGGCATTTTGCTGTCACACTAATGTCCCGTTTCAAAAACCTATCTGGAACTTAATTTAAAAAGTCAAACAATGTGACTGCGATCCGTTCTATTTACTTGTAGAGCAGTAGTTAGTTTTGATCTAAAGTTTTTTTACTTGTTGTGTTTATTTAGTATCAGCTATCTAACCTTATGTTAATTGAATGTACTTGTACTTCTATTTGTTTAATGATCATAGTGTACTTGTATCTTATAGATATCACTATTTCTAGTGTCATAAGTTGAAAACACAGGCAGCTGTGACACAGTTATATACTAGTACGGCTGATGTCACCTTTATTATGTACCTATTTTGTGGAAATGTTATTATTTTATTTGATGAATTGTACTGTCATACTTTTAATTATTGAGAAAAAAAAATAATAAATATAAATTATAAAAAAAAACATTGTTACCACTATGTAGCCAAGTTGTAACCAATATCATAAACCCTTTAATAATCTCGGGATCTCAGAGGTGCCCGAGGGACATGAACAACACACACAAAACTATTTTTCACATCTATGATCATTAATTAATTATCAATAATTGGTATTATAGATGTGTATTTTGTACTCAATAATGGTATCAATAACATTAATAAAACGTGGTCAAAATGAGTAATTTACGGCAATATAATTGATCTAGTTTCCAAACATAACAGCATTAAATAAGACGAAATAGTGCAGACATAAATCATAACAATTATTATATTAATCGTGAGAATTTGGAGCATCGTTCTTGCAACGTGTGGTAATAAGTGCAGGTTCAATTACAAACGCTTTTTATGAGATTTCAGTGATTGTAAGCTTTGTTTACATTTATATTCATTCGACGACCTCCGTAGCACAGTGGTTCAGCGTTGGTGCTCGATCGAGAGGTTGCGGGTTCGAATCCCGCCGAGGGAACAAAAAGTTTTCAATGTTTCTGGGTCATCGATGTGTATTAAATTTGTGTATTAATATAATAAAAGTCCTCAATATGTGTATAGTATAAAAGTGTTAAACATATTTCATTTGTCTGGTACCTGTAACACAAGTTCTTCGGATACTTAGCACGGGGCCAGATAGTACCTACATAGTTGATATTTTCATTTTCATTCGGTGTGACATGTCATGTCCTCATGTTGAGGACCTTTTAAGTTGCGAACTTATGGTCAAACCTACCCTTACTAAACATTACAAAGTATGTTATATCCCATCCCATTAAACAACTCGACGGGTTGTCCTTTAGTAATTCAATTAAATGTCGTCATTTCATAAAAACGCTAGTTATTCAATTAAACTGCTGATTCAATAAGATGACTGCGAATTGCGACACATATACCGTTTGTCGTTTTAGGGCCTATTTTTCAATCGTCAGATAACTTTTATCTAAAGAATAAATATGTGATTTTGGCAGATTTTGTATGGAACTAAATATGTCAAAGGCACATGTTTATCTGATGATTGAGAAATCGGCCCTTAATAGAAAATCTATTATTTACTAGGTACATTACAAACATGTCTTGACTGTAGGTACGTATGTTTCCCAGTAATATCTATTAACATTGTGGCCAACTATATAAGGTATGCTTTATGCCTTAAAGGTTTAAGATTGGGCGATTTAATACGTGTAGCGTATTAGCCTATTAGTTTTCGTTTTGAAAATTAGGAGGGTTAACGCAATTAATTTACCGCGGCGTATTCATATATTAACGAAAGACTCCGCGATTTTAATACAATTTTTTATCGATTATGTTACAAAATATAATATGTTGTTGTTAGTTGCTGGCGTTGGTTACAACACGATTAGCAGGAACAATTGCCAACTACGTATAAGTATTCTTATCTATAAACTAATAGTATAAAAATTAAGGCAACGCCCATTCTTCTGCACTCTCTTAATGTGCTTTGTTTTCAGATGTTCACCGAAAGGAAGTTAACTACTATTCGTAGGACATCAAAACAACACCTCTAATAGCAAAGTATGATAACTAGTTCCAACACAACAAAACAACAAACAAAATATGATAACTAATCCGATTTTATACAAATTGTAGTTAACTCACTGTTACCAGTGACAAAAACTCGCACTAAGCACATTGAAAGTTAAGTATTTGAAAGAATGAAAAAAAAATTCTGATTATCACACAACACACACATGAACATAAAGACGAATTGAGAACCTCCTCCTTTTTTTGAAGTCGGTTAAAAACAAAAAGGTGTCTATATTAATATTATAGACACCTATTTGCGTGAAATTGTGATTAATGAAAATTACTTTGCGGAGTATACGTTTCGTAAATATTTCATACATACCTACACAAAATGGATATTAAAACATATGCTAATAATAATAATCTACAATTTTCCCACAAGAAAGATTAATTTACACAATTTTTCAATTAAGAAATTGGCAGTAGGTAATAATGAAATAAATATCCCAATCATAGGTGTTGATGAGAAACAGTTACAATACACAACCTTCAGAAAAGCAGCTTACTCATGTGTCAAAGGTTAGCAGAAAGTCTTCATTATGAAGATGTCATGACATGACATTGGCAAAACGAAATCTTATTCAAAGTCAGGTGTGAAGTGTACTCTACAAGAAGTCACTGATAACTTAATATTTTTTTAATGATATCGAATAATTATTGATATTGTTCGCACTTACTTAACAATGTTAATAAGCAGTTTCTAAAATAAACACACTTCTAATCTATTTTCTTTCTTTATATATATAAAATTAACTGTTCGTTAGCCTCGCTAAAACTCGAGAACGGCTGAAAGTTTCGTGGATGTCCCGGGAAGATTTAAACGGTTCATAACAAACTGTTTCTATGCTCAACGAAGTGGGCCCGGGTCAGCTAGTCTTATATATAAAAATAAATTGCTGTTCATTAGTTTCGCTGAAACTCGAGAAGGGCTAAACCGATTTGGCTATTTTTTGTCTTGAAATGTTCGTGGAAGTCCAGGGAAGGTTTAAACGGTTGCTATGCTCAACGTAGTGGGCACGGGTCAGCTAGTACAATAATATAAAGCTAATAACAAAGAAAAAACTAAAACCTAAACTATAAAATGTAACCTTAACTTGCTACAAATAAAAGTCCCAATGCCTGATGGGACTTTTATTTTCCAGATCTCTGCCTTCTGGCTTAAAGAGTTTCTTCACTGGACGGCTCCCTCTTTGAGTCAGATAGGAAGCGGATCCGGGATCTTGGGTGCACTCTATCAGTTTTTTTTTAATTTCCTTCGATTAGTAGACCGGACCCTATATGGCTACGGTTTCAAACCCAAAAAGATCAAACACTACTAGGATTCTCTTTCAGCAGGCAATTTTTTTAGTAGACTATTTTACAGTATTAAATATTATATCAACTTAAAGTATACCTATTGTCCATTGGCTTTAAGCTTGACTCTAGATTCAGGGTTCGATTCCTTGAACACACTGGAACAATTAAAAAACATTGTTTCATGTCTGGATATAACGGAACCGGGTGATAATAATTTGATTTGAGAATTCTATCCTACGCCTTAATTCACACTAGTAGCGAGAGAGATCTTATGTAGTGCACACTTGGGCAAGCCGGACATTTTAGGATGCAATCGGCGAGGGAACTATTATAACAAATGAAAAATACGTAACCCTCAAACCATTGCAACCGGTCCGAGTCAATTACTTAACTGTCCGTCAACAGACCTATAAAATTAAATCTCCCAACGTAAAAATTGCGTAAATCACACCCAGTAGGCAATTGTGCATTGTGGTCGCGAATTCGACTCCCAGAGGCTGATTTATCGCCATTAAACAATAGTATATCTTCACAGGCAATATGTTAATTAAACCTTGACATACCTAGTAATTGTTTTCCGGTGTTAGTAATCGGTCCGAGCAGAGTAGTCCGACGTTTAGTAGTGACCACAGTTTGAGAAACAAAAGGCTCGACAAACGATGGGAAAAAAGTTGGCGAGGGGTCTCAACTCTTAACAAGGCGTTGTATCGAAATGTGCTAGTACTATTATTAATGTAATTATTAGTGAGGTGTGTGCAAGTTTGTGATCTTTCACGCGAAAACTACTGAACGAATTTTAATGAAGTTTGGTATGGTAGTAGTATTTACCACTAGCAATTTTTAGTGACAGCCAAATGGCTACGTTTTCTACCGAAAAAGTACAATATTACCGAGGCATGCTGAAATTACGCCAACTAATGATTTTTTTAACTCGCATATTTTTACAAATGTTTGATTAATTTGAAATTTTGATATTGAGCATTTCTCATAGAAACAGGAAAATCAAAAGTTAGTCTTGCGCTGGTACTTATATATTAACAGTAAACTATACAGTAGACACATACACACCCTAAAGTATTATCCAAGTATACCTTGTAGAATCCAAGTATACTAGCATAATTCCTAATGTTTTTGACAATACCATGACAAAAATATTTTTGGTTTCAGATGGCGCGGTGTCTTCTCGTCCTGTGCGTGGTGCTGGCGTGTGCGCTCGCCATCGAAACACCATCACGATTCAGTAAGCAAATTTATGTTTCCCATGAAATTGACATACTTTAGACTCAGTACTTAGTGATCATTTGTAAAATGATGACTTTAATAGCTGGTAGACAAAGACATGAACATTTAAACTTTTCATATTATTTATTACATGTAGAGTTATAAGCATTAACATATTACTTTATATTTATTAAATTATGTTATTATCGACGTTGTATGTTATTTTAACAACGTATGTTTCTTGCACTATTTATTTTTTGTTTATTTGATAAATTACGATTTTTTTAATGCGTATTTAATTTTATGTTAGTGTGCCTAACTATACATAAATACAATATTAGTTTTTGAATTTTAAAATGTCAAGTTTGCGTTCTAATAGAATTTGTACATAATATAATCTGCATAAAATTTCATAATTGCATTGTGACTAATGTTGTTTTGTGTTTTGTCAATAATACAAAGGATCGTATGATCTGTTTCAAATGTAGAGCTTTCCTCAATGACAAAAAATATGTATTTACTCCCTTTTACCTTTATTAGAGTTTTATACAAACAACAAGGGTTGAAGGTATTATAACTGACATTAAATGTCTTTAACCCGAAACGGAGACAATAACATATTAAGTAGAGTTTGGGCAATAGACGGAATAATTGTGAAAGAATTTTTCACTAAACTTCAGAACTTCAGAAAAAAAAAGTAATAAACAATTACCGTTTTTTCTGGAGTTCTAAACATAATATGTTTATTACCGTTTTTTTCTGACGTTCTAACGAAGTTTAGTGAAAAATTCTTTTACAATTCCGTCTAGTGCCCAAACTCTACATAATATGTTATTATATCGTATTGTTATATTATAATTATTAATTATTTATTGTCATTGAGGAACTAATTTGTTAAAACTTTTATTCATATCACAAACATTTTTACAGAACCAAAACGTCCTAGGCGGGGTATGTATACTTGAACACAATGTTTTAATAAACACAATTTTTATTTTATACGATGTATAAATTTGATGTAAGGTGTCAATTGTTGCGAATTACCGATTATTATATACAGTGTGTAAAAAGAACAGTATCTATAACTTTGAGATACGATTATACTATCTTTCCTCATTTTGGAAATGTGTATTTCTGTTAAAAAAAATTATGTTACCATTAATAACGAATAAGCAAAAATTTTTTTTTTAAATTTTTGTAAAATAAATACATTTCTAGAATGAGAAAAGGTATTAAAATCATGTCCCAAAGTTATAGTGACTGTTATTTTTACACCCGTTATAGGTGGGTTAACATCAAAAGAACAAAGAGCTAAGGCTATAACAACGGCATTCTTTCTTGATATTTTAGTAATAACAACGAATACGCTACGCTAAATGAGTTCGATAAAGTGAGGATCGAATCAGCAATCGCTCGTTTGATGTTAACACACCTTTACGAAATTAACTGAATCATCATCATTAATGGTTTATGTTACACTGTGTAGATTAAGTTTTTTATGTAATTCTTTTATTGATTTAATAAATAAAAAAAAATAAAAAAAATCCTTTACAATGTATATGTCGCAGTCATCTAATTGAATCAGCCATTCAATTAAATGTCTTGCGCGTTTAAGGAATGACGACATTAATTAATTAACAAGGCCGAATGTTGATGGAACAAGCGTCACTCAACTTTCAACTAGTTAGCGGGCTGTAACAAAGCCCTTTAAAAAGAGCGGACGTAAAATCAGTCAGGTAATTGAAATTTAGTTCATTTTTCCCGCAGTGGCGCTAGTAGTCACAATATGGCGGACAAAATAACAGCTCGCACAGATACTACATAGTTAATATTTTCATTTTCATTTGGTGTGATACATCATGTCCTAATTTTTGAGGACCTTTTAAGTTACGAACATGGTCACCCCTACCACAAAGTAAATAATAAACCCCTACCAAACATTACAAAGTATGCTTTAATCCATTCAACAACTATGCTAAAGGACGTTCAGTCAAGACGTTAAGTTACATTAAACAACTTGGCGAGTTGTCCTTTAGTCATTCATATAAATTTCGTCATATCATAAACGCGCTAGTCGTTCAATTAAAAGCAAATTCAGTCAGATGACTGCGACATATAGATACATTTAAACGTAACAAGACAACATCAACTTTATACTTTACCTTTTGGACACAAAGGTTCAGTTGGTTACTTTTTTGTTTAAATTGTGTGCTTGAAGTAATTTCAAACGAAAAGTAACAAACTGAATGTTAAAAAAGGAGGGTTTGTTAATGGCAAATATTATAATAAAATGCATGAATTTTATGTCACATAATTAATGCTTTATAAAATTATTTTAACAATTCTATTATAAATATATCAATTGTAAAAAACTGCTTGCTTGCATATTGGAATTAATAAAATTAAAATTATGGTTAATAAATCATTCATATTACTCATTTTTTTTTCATGTAGTTCAAAGTTAAAAGTATGAGGATTAAAAATGAAACTAAAACAATCTACTGGGTTGTGCTAAAATCTAATTTGTGTAACATTTGCATAAAAGCATAATTAAATATCAGGTTTACAGATAACATTATCTTATAGGGTATTTTTTCTGTTACGCGGATTGTGCACGCGTGTGGAGGCTTAGCAAGAACAATTGAAAACTACGTATTCGTAACGTTATCCTATGAGAATTGAATGAAAATCATGACACACCTTCAATTTTTCTCGATAAGGATACGAAGAAGTTTTTGTAAATTCGGTTATTAGATGAATATTAAATTTATATTCTTTAGGACCCATTACACATAAAAGCAAAAATATGAGCCGATTTTAAAATAAGAATTAGGATAAGGTTAACAACGTGACGTCACAATCGATCGTTCCCTTCTCGTTCGCACATTATGTTAAATAGTTAATTCTTTTGAATGTTACTTAAACAATTTTAGTTTTACATTATTTGCTTACCAGGGGACAATAATTACAGCAAATAAAAAAAAATATCAAAAGACTAATTGTTCGTGCAAAGCCTGCCTGCGGCTTGTAGATGTACCTAGTCTGCCACGTGTTGCCCACATGATAGAAAATATTTATATGAAAAGAAGGGCGTGGACTTGAAGAGTGACAGAAAAAATCCCCCTAGATTCATCATTAATTAATCCATAAGACACAATTACATATTATATCGATAGCATGTCATGTAATTTTAACAGTCATGTCAACCAATTTATATGATCACTGATCGGACAAGGAATAGTTTGGACTACTGACTGTAACTACTAAAAAGATAATGAGAGGTGGTGGTTACATAGAGGTTATTATATTCGAAAACAAATTCCAGCCGAGACAGATGATCAGAACACCTCGGACGAGATGGTCAGTAACCTATTGCAATGGATTCAAGGATTCTACCAACAAAAGAATAGGAAAGGTCTGTTGTTTTCGTTGAAATCTGACTATACTCTTATGACGCATACTGACTTTATTAATAAAACCAAATTGTTTCTTTGTTTTCTTGGTATTTTAAGGAAAGCAAAATACTTCTAGTTCCAAGTCCAAAGATAAGTTTTTATAGGTAGATATTAAGATACAAAAATTACTTCATATTAGGGCGTGTATACACGAGGCTTTAAAGCAAGAATATTTTTGCAAGCACCACAGGTTTAAAGTGTTAGCTTTGCTTAGCAAATTGCACATACAAAAAATGTATCTAAAGATCACTCACGCCTCAGCGAAATTACCGATTTTTAATAAAATATACTCGGACTGTAAAATAATAGGCAGAAAACGCGCACTGAACATCTAAGTGAAGCTACTAAAGAAAATATAAAATTCAAATACAATTTCCCGATGAAAAACGACAATCCCCGAAATAATGAACATTTAAAATAGAAAAAGTATACAGGAAAGTTACGTTATTAATATCTTCAGGGAATCGTCGTTTTGATTATATTCGGTTTTTGTGTATTGACTTTAGTAGTTTTACCCCTATATTCACTGCGCACTATCTGCCTATTTTTTATATTCTGAGAAAATATAATACTAAAATAATTGTAACATTTTTTCAGCTCGTCAGTACCAAGGAGCAAAGCCTGACAGGCCAAGGCCTTTTGAGCTATCCTATCTTCCGCCTACAGGATACCCCCCTGCCGGCACTCGACCGACTCCAACATACAGCGAAGGTCCTGATGATGTCGGAACGAACCCACCGTTACCACAAGAACCCACCTTCCAGCCAAGCGAACCGCCATATAGACCATCCAGACCCGGCTACGAGCCAAATAACCCATCCACCACAACTTACGTTCCACAAAATACCTACCAACCTAGCCAGCCAACATACCAACCTAGTCAACCCACGTACCAGCCTAGCCAGCCAACTTATCAGCCTTCCGTCGAGCCAACTTCATACGAGCCAGACCAGTCGACCCAGCCACCTTACGGACCTTCTCAGCCCGATTATAATAGGCCATCAGAACCGAGTCCTTCTCCAACATACTTACCTTCGCCAGACGATCAGCCAACCCCTGCACCTGGCCCTAATGATGATGACGATCGTCACCCACCTCATATTCATGAAATCACCGTTGACTGCGGCAAAGAAAAGATGACAATTAATATTGAGTTCAACAAGCCATACAATGGTATAATTTACTCTCAGGACCATTACAAGGAACCCGATTGTGTGTACGTCAGAGAAAACTCGAACCAAGTTAAGTTCTCATTCACTGTAAGTCTCGACAAGTGTGGCACCAGATTTTTCAGTGATTTTGAAAACGAGGGTCAAGCATACTTAGAAAACGTGTTGGTCTTGCAAAACGAACCAGGAATTCAGGAAGTGTGGGATCATATTCGACGTGTGAGATGTCTGTGGGAAGGAAACCTTACGAAACAATTGGTGTCTTCGCTAAGCGTGGGTATGCTCAACCAAATCACTAGCAATTTCAGCGGTGACACTGCTATGGCTCGTTTGGACATCCAATCTGGCCGTGGACCGTTCGCTCCCGAAGCAAATGGGCTGATAAAGATAGGAGAAACGATGACATTAGTAGTGAGTGTAACTGGCGACCCAGGATTCGACATATTAGTAAGAGAATGTATAGCGCGTGACTCCAGCAACAATAATGTCGTGCCGTTGACTGACAACAACGGTTGCGTGTTGAAGCCTAAATTGTTTGGAGCTTTCCAGAAGACGAGAGAAACGGGTAACACTGGCGCGTCAATAATCGCTTATGCGTTCTTTAATGCTTTCAAATTCCCCGATGAAATGGACTTAATAGTCCAATGCGACGTTGAACTTTGCAAGACGGATTGTGATGTGTGCCCCAACCCAGGAAGCATAGATCCAAAGAGAAAACGACGAGACCTTATTCACTATGGTAATCGAACGATCGAGTCAGCTACCACAATCGGTAAAGGCATGCGCGTCGTGTTCGCCGAAGATTTACCAGTCGAATCTACCAATTGCATCTCTTCAAATGCAGCGCTTTGGGGAAGCCTTCTAGTCTTAGTTGGATCTATTACCAGTAGCTTCTTAGTAACGTTCTGTTGGCACAAATCACGCGCATCCGTCAAACTTACGTAATTTTAATGCATGAAGTATAATTATTTTTAATGTATACCATCTAAAAATTTTGTATGCTTTAAAACTTTGTTGAAAATAGTAACATACATAACCAAATGAGACAGTCAGTATTACATCGGTTATCGTTACAGAAATGATTGAAATACTCTTATTTATGTATCTACACAATAACATACTCAATTTAAATAGTTTTAGTGTGTTATTTAAATACAAATCAATGAGGTATGAGATGAGAGCATAATAATGTGATTAAGGTTGTTTAAATAAAATAATGTTAAACTTAATTATTTAATATTTAATTATCAATACAATTCATAACTGTAATGTGTATTTACGAAATATGAGGAAAATGCTACAAATCTTTACGTAACAGACCACACATCTTTGTGTTGAAGGTATTTAAGAGATGTTTAGGTAATTACTAATTAGTACCATTCTAATTTATTCTAATGAAAATTTACATCCCTAAGTACAAAATTACCATTAAAATCTAGTTTTGTCAGCAATTACTGTTTATAGTGTCTTATAATGGATATTGTATAATTTTAAACACATAATTTACATAGAAGTTGTATTTACAATTGAAGACTTTATTAATATAAAACGTTGAACTTTTAAAAAGCTGCATTTCCCGATTAAGTTAATTAATGTTATTATTAGTCCCTGTACATATACCTAGTGTACTTATTTTTGAATATAAAATTTTTTTTGAAAGCTTTTGTTTCATTTGATACTAATTGTTTTTTGCTACTCCGTACGCGTAAAATGATATTTTGCGGGATTCTGTGGTAAAAAAAGGCCTATGTATTAATCTAGTATGTAAACTACTACCATGTAATTTTTTATCAAAATCCGTTAAGTAGTTTTTACGTGAAAGAGTAACAGACATCCATCCTAAAAAAATTCGCGGTTATAATATTAGTGGGATGGGTTAGAATTTTCATAGGCTTTATTTAACTTGAGAAATTTTAGTTCAAAAATTTTAATTATTTTACAAACCTGCAGGCTTAAAACGAAATATACTTACCAATCAAATAGTAATAGACTTTTCAGAATTTTTCATCTGATGAAATGTTGAAAGTTCCACTTTACTTTATAATCGGTATACTACCATTTTCCATTGTAGTTGTATTTTTTATAATATTATACAATAGTTAACACATTCATATATTTATCCGTAAAAAATATGATAGCGAACCATTTTTTTTACCATTATATTCAAAGTTTAATTAAAGCTCCCACTTTGTAGAGCGCGGATGGGACGCGCCGATTTTGCTAATTAGGAAAAAAAAACCATCAAATTGCACAACAAAATGAAAGAGATAAGTATAATTTATTTATATCGTAACATTAAAAAGGCTTATGAGATTTTTCTTTCTTTAGAATGCCACGTTGGCAAAACAAACGTATATCAAAGTAGAGTCAGCAGAAAATGGAAAATACTGATAATAATTATTAAAGGATTTTTGCTTTAAATAGTTACGCAATTACTGTGTAGTAAATAAATAAATAAATAAAATAGTTTTTATTCAAAGTTAAAAAATAGTATTATCTTTTCCAGTCAATAATACAGTTCTTAGTACCTACTTATTACAATATTATAACGTAATGAACATTATAACATTAATGAAAATCTAAACAAAATATGTTTGTGAGTCTTTTACACACAAACTACAGAACAGATTAATTCATGAAACTTTATATACTATTGCAGCATAGACATTAGAATACGGAATAGATTACATCTATAATATTATTTTACCCTGATATTTGTGATATTGAATACATTTTTTAAATACTTTAATGTAATTATAAAAGCCAAGAGCAAATGTATATAACTAGTTGTTAGGAATAGTAAACACATAGAAAAAAATAACAAAATCGTTATTAAATAAATCGTTATTAAATAAAAAAAATATTCAACTAGGTACAGTCACTTTCTGTTTATCCATTAGAATAAACAATAGAAAAAGTTCTAAACTAGTTGGAGATCGATATAATGCTTTCAAAGTATGCTATATATGTTATTAAATACCTCAAACTTAATACAATGGTGTGATCACAAAAATATCGCATTACCTTGTTTGCGAACCCTACTAAACGTAACACCAAAACTTTTAAGCACTATTAGAACTATTAGGCTTAGGCTTAAGCTTTAGTATATTCGCATACTGCATATATCATGTTTAATAGCAGGATATGGAACGATAATTAATAGGACGATACGTACTATGAGTTACTTACGTGCAATAATATTACAATCAGTACAAATTATGTAAATATTGAATCGACATTATCTTGCACTATTTACTTTGGGATAACAATACTCTTGTACAGTTAGCATATTAAATTGCTGTACTAATCGTAGTTTAAAATAATATATATCTATTTAGTAATTTTATAATAATATAATATTTAATATAGTATAAACGTTATACCTGTTAACAATCTTTAATAGGTTTATTTTATTAGCCAATTAACGGAGTTTTTGTATTAAGGACCTTTTAAGATGTTTTGAGTTATTCGTAAGCTTGAATTTATTCGAGCTTTTTCAACAAGCCATGCATGAAACGTTATTATAACGGAGCACATTCCAACATAACAGGGAATTTTTAAGTAAACGCAACCACCAAACCGTAATTAACATTATTGAACCCGGTCATGCTGCTTTTTGACGAGACCCTACACAGCACTTCAAGAACTAAAAAGAAGAAGAACGATAATTATCTAAATATAAAAGTAAAGTTTACACGAAGTAAACACAATCAAGGAAACCAGATGACGAAAATATAAACGAAATGGTTGCCGCTATATTTGTTTATGGTATGTCAATAACAACTAAAACAAAATTATCTCGGAATTATCTAATCCAATACAATAAAGTATTCTGCTAGAGTACATATACTGTTATATCATGGTATCACTGGCAGTGTTTGTTGTGAATCAGTGATCATGGACGAAGAAAAAGTGACAGTTAGTGCCTTTATGGTGCAAGGATTTTCGGCGGTGTCAAGTTAGTATTTTTTGGATCACAGTTGTCAAAAATATACAATCAATTACAATTTTATACTAAAGAGTTAGTGAGAGCACCTTAGGCTGCGTTTCTACTGACGCGGAGCGGGGCGGAGAAGAGCTTAGCAGTGCCCAAATTGACCAATCACTATGCTCGTGCTGTTTCCGTGGAAATGGAGCGGAGATTTCGAGCATAGTGATTGGTCAATTCGGGCACCGCAAGTTCCTTTCCGCCCGGCTCCGCTTCAGTGAAAACGCAGCCTTAGTCTATACAAATATCGAAGAGGAAATTCGCAGCAGCAACCCCTACCACATCGTTATGTTTATGAGCTGCTTACCTATCGGCTACAACGAGCTGGGACCGTCTCCACCACTTGGCACCTCATAAACAGAAGTTTAAAGCAAAAGAGTAACAATCGAGATCCGATTGGGTCGCAGTAATAATAATAATAGCTAACCTCACCGATTTCAGTGTCGGTAGTCAATTTCATTGAAATCAGGAGTTATTTTATAGTGCCCAAATGTGTGCACAATACACAAAGACGCTCTCTCTTCCTTTTACTCTCGTAACCCAGTGGGACGGTAAACCGACACGACTTGCGAGAGAACAGGCGCAGGTCCGACTTTTTACATGTCCATCCGACTCACGGATCATCTTTCTTATCAGACAATCAGGGGATCAGCCTGCATTGTCCTAACCAAACTTGAAAACAAAATTTTTTGTTGTTCCAACGCGGGAAACCAACCCACGACCTCCGGGTCGAGAGCGAAGCTCAGAACCACTAGACCACGGAGGTGCTTAATGGGTCGCAGTGACTGATCTGGGGCCTTACTCTCCAAACTGATTAGATTTTAATTCAGATTCGATCACGCGACGCACTCCCGAATAAGTTGACGTTTGCTTATTTTGATTCTCACTTGATTGAGTCGGGAGTACAAAAAGTTGCGATCTAACGATTTTCTTTATCCTAGTTAGTATCAAAGTAATCCACCAAATAAAATGTCGTTGAGATCGAACTGATTCGATTCTCAATTGTGTCGGGAGTAAGCCTGCAGGTCCTGATACAATCAGCTTTCGATATAAAAAAATCATAAAAACCCCTATTACACTTAAACGAAAATATGGAACATGATCTGAATTCAACCCTGTTCTTCAATATGTATATGTCGCAGTCATCTAATTAAATCAGCTATTTCATTGAGTGACTAGCGTTTTTATCGAATGACGACATTTAATTGAAAGACTAGGCCGAACATTGATTGTACAATCGTAACTCAACGTCCAATTAGTTAGCGGATTGTAACATAGCCCATATATGAGAGCGGACATAAAATCAGTCAGGTGACTGAATTTTCCCCGGAGCCGGAGCTGCCTAAGGCGAGTGTTGGTTGATGTCATTCGTTACGCATGGGCGAAGGGGCTGCATTTCCCGCAGCGCCGGAGACGTGACAGACCGACATTGTCCCAAAAACAAATCTATCAACTCCGACTCCACGTAGAACTTGTCTGTTTTATCTAACCTCTAAACTACAACTGTACATATTTTCTTAACTAGTGGTTGCTGAGTAGAGGGGAGGGTAGGGAGGATTTCCTTTGTCCCCTTACCGCCGTCTCCACCTTTCTCCCCTGTTTTACTCCTGGAAATATCCCGGAAACACAGACATAACCTCTAAACTTCAACCATAAATATCTTCCAAACTAGTAGTCTCCTAAAGGTGGGAGTGGTAGGGGGGGGGGGTTCTCTCCCCCTCCCCTCCTCCCCCTCCCTCCACCTCCCAATTAAGAGAGATTTATACTAAATTTTTTCCAGCTCCTCCTTTTTTGGAAGTCGGTTAAAAAATCGGAAAATTATTCGCTAACAAACATAAAAAAAACCTACTTATTCATCGAATTGAGAAAGCTCCTCCTTTTTTGGAAGTCGGTTAAAAAATCGGACTAAATGACGTTCAGTCAATGACTACATGACTAAATGACGTTCAATCAATGTTCAGTCAAGACATTGGACGTTACAATAAACAACTTGACGAGTTGTCCTTTAGTCTTTCAATTAAATGTCGTCATTCGATAAAAACGCTAGTCACTCAATGAAATAGCTGACTTAATTAGATGACTGCGACATATACATTTATAGCGTTGGAACTAATTACAAATACGCTAATATACAAAATTTAATGCAATTCCAATTTGCTTTTTCAGTTGGCTTTCTCACAGCTCTGACTGGTTTTGTTTACGCCTGGCCATCATACACAATGGAAATGTTCAAATCGAACGCCACAGTTCTATCAGAGCCCATGACTTTAACACATGTGTCATTATTGGGCAGTTTAACAAATGTCGGAGGATTATTAGCAACTCCCTTATGTGGCTACGCCATGGACAAGTTTGGTAGAAAATATACAGCAATGCTATTTGGACTGCCTTGCACGGTATGTATGTAGTTAAAAATATTAGTGATACAGGCCTTAGGACTTTTATAGGGCACAGTCAAGAGAAATACCAAGGCCTTGCACCAAAGTCTCCCCCGCAAAAGATACCTTCCTCTTTGTCAAGGTTGAGTCATGGGTCAAACACAAACACCGCAAAAGCACGGATTACTAAATAGTTACTTTGTAACCCAACTAACACAAATTTGCGAGTTCCTGGTTATTTTACTTGTCCAAAATATACAATCGTGATTGATCCTGTTAACAGTAAAAATCATTTGTGTTTCAAATCTCTTTATTTTTCGAATAGCTGACCCGTGACACAAAATAGATATTCGTTGAGCAGATACATAATATATAAACAGTTTTGCTTGTGATGAAATTCAACTACACCTATCGCGGAACCCGCATTGCTGGACCGGCATACCTGGACCCATCAGTATTTCTCTACAATATTATGCATGTATCATACATCCTCTTGAATCGCTCTATCTATTAAAAAAGCGCTTCAAAATGCGTTGCGTAGTTTTGAAGATTTAAGCAAATTATTATTATATAATAATTTGCTTAAATCTTCAAAACTACGCAACGCATTTTGCATATAATATTCAGGGTGTGTATGGTTTATGGTACGTATATAGAGTTAACTATGAAAGTACCAGCGCTGAAAGAGTACTTTTTAAAATTATTGTATTGGAAAATTTCTGATGTTGGGGGATTTCTCATACAAACATGAAAGTCAAAAGTAAGTCTTTCTGCGATGGTACTTTCACGGTATACTCTACATAGTAGGCACATACACACTCTAAAGTATTATCACTCATTTCACGTCATAGGCACGGACAGACAGTGACTAGACTTTGTAGTGATATACAGATGGTCAGTAACAGACTCAGATGGTTACACTATTTCGATATTTGAAAGAATGTCACAGATATTCTAAAAATATGCAATCCTATTAATAACACAGTGTCACAAAATAATCACGATTAACTTGTAATGACATATCTATAGACATAGACATATAGACATATCTATAGACGATTCACACCACGTCAATCTGGCCCTGTGCTAAGTATCCGAAGAACTTGAGCTACAGCTACCAGACAACGGAAATATATATTTAATACTTTTATACTATACAAATATTTAAGATTTTTATTATATTAATACACAAATTTAATACACATCCATGACCCAGGAACATTGAAAACTTTTTGTTCCCTCGGCGGGATTCGAACCCGCAACCTCTCGAGCACCTAGGTACGCGCTGAACCGCTGCGCTACGGAGGTCGTCCAATGTACGGAGGTGTAATGTGTAATTAATGCCTACTTTGTACGATTTTCAGCTCACGTGGGCGATCATATCAGTGTCCAAGTCAGTTAATGTGATCTTATTCGCCATCGGACTGGCCGGTCTCAGTGCTGGAGGCCAGGCGGTATCCTCCGTGTACATTTCTGAGATCAGCCAAGATTCCATTAGAGGGGCCTTAACGTCTACCACGGTATCAGGATATTTCTTGGGACTGCTCATCTCCTACGTTTTAGGAGCATATCTGCCGTATCACTACGTCATTTATACCCACATGTCGTTGTGTATTTTGTATATTGTAATGGTGGCCATGTTGAAGGAATCTCCAGTTTATTTAATGATGTCGGGTAAAGAAGAAGTAAGTATCAATATTATTTTTTTACCATTGGTATAGGATCTCTATAACACCATTCCTATCGGCTTCACTGACTTTTAAACCTCATCCAAATCTCTACCTATGTATTATATAGGCTAGGGCATCGCGCTCTTTTAGAGTAACTGAACTTTACTTTTAGTGAGGTCACTTTATTAATTCAATTACATTGCTTTATAAAGTTTCTGGATGTTCCTCAAACATTTGCAGGAATCGTACATTTTACCGCGATAAAAAGTAGTGTACCCTCTTTTATTAGTATAGACAAAATCATAGTTTGATCGATTAAGGGCGTTTCTCACCAATCAATGTTAAAGTTAATCCTTCGTTAAATATCATGTTGTACCTCTCGTAATTCCTATCAATGAATGAGAAGGCATGGTATTTTAACAAGCCGTTAACACTAACATAGGTTGGTGAAATCGGGACAAGGATTCAAATAATTAACATGGATGAATTACTTTCAGGAAGCAAAAGAATCTCTAGCGTTCTATCGACGTGTTGATAAAAATTCGAAAGCAATAGAAGTTGCATTAAAGAAAATAAAACTTCAAATAGATCCAAGATTAGCTATGATCCAAGAAGAAAACGGTAAGTTCTTATATTATTTAAAAGAGAGTACATGTGGCGGATCAGTTAGCACCACAGAACAGATAAAGAGGTTAGAATGAAAATAGTTTCAAATTTGTATCAGAACGCGTGTCGCCGCTCTTAATTCCACTACATGGAAGTAACCCAATACGTACGAGCGTTACGCACACAAATAAACCTCACGCACTTAGATCGCTAATTTGTAATTGGTTGTCACACTAACGTAAACAATGCATTAGATGTACACTTACACACGCGCACTTTTCTCATACACGCTAGGGCGACCGAAGGTCGATAATTGATATCGATGAAATAATTGTCACATTTTTTGCAATAGTTCGGTTCAATTTTTGAGGGGTGACAGGGTACCGTACGACTAATGTATTGTTCTTAGGGCCGATTTTTCAATACTCAGATAAATCGTCAAATAGTAGCCTGATAAATAAAATTATTTGCCTAGTTGTCAAGCCAATAAATATTTTCGATTTTTCAATCGTCTTATAGCTACAAAATAGCTATTAGTGGTATTTAACCAGACAACTTCACACTATTTGTGTGCAAGTGAGATGCACAGTTATTGCATTCAATATGTTAAAAAAGAACAGCAACATGTTCGGTAGGTATAACTTTTTCAGTTGTCACTTGTCAGTTGTCAATATTGTCTTTCGAAAATTCAAGCTTACAAATAATTATTATGTATTTTTGTTGTGTAACATAGATGTAAATAATAAGGGTTTTATAATTTTATAAAACCATGTTCCATTTGGAACAAAAAAGGATGCGAGGACGTTCTGCAACTTTACCAACTCCGAACTTGTTAGTTGTAATAGAACTCGTGACAAAATATCAAACTACAAAATAGTAATTTTCTTGTATAGAATTTTATTGCCAAAGGTATTTATTATTTTATTATCTAACATATTGCTAATCAAAACCGCTTACTTTTCAAAGGAGAAAAAGAAAATTGAACTGAAACTATTATATAGGTTTCTTCGTTGCAAACAAAATATAGGTATATGCAAAAATAAATTCATGTATTAATGCATGAATTAGGTTGGAACATTGCTTGAAATTTAAAGATTAATATCTTTTTGGTTTGCCATTTTATACCGGAAATTACTGATACATCTAATCATAAATTTTTTGCAGATTCAGAGTTGATGGACAGCTGATAAAACTACAATAGCAAAGATGGCATTATTTTCTAGAAAAGGAGCATAAAAGATGTTATGTCTTGAGAATTATGATATGAGGAAAGAGCAAAATATATATAAATAGAGCAAAATGCAGCAAACAATTACTGTGTTGCTGACAATATCATCTTATTTGTAATAAAAATGTGAAACTTTATAATATTATGTTTTTTGTTTCTCCTTAATGTTTAAAGAGTAACATTTCAATAGTTTAGCGCACATAGTTTATGGCTGTGATTTCTTTATTCAATAACTAGCTGTGCCCGCGACTTTGTACGCGTGGAAAAGTGATTTAGGGCAGCAGTTCAAATACATTTTTAGTTTATGAACACTGTCGTTTGGATATTTAAAATCACTAATTTATAGTAATGCTTCTTTATTTATTTTTAATAATAATAGTTTACTGTCAAATAATGGCCGTTTTTGTCGTGAATGTTTTGAGGTATTTTTTCTATGAAAATGCTAAAAATTCCTACTACCAGCTCAAAAAATGACCGTGTATTATAAGCCGACTTCAAAAAAAGGAGGAGGTTCTTAATTCGTCTGTATGTATAATATTTTTTTTTCTTTTATGCGAACGGGACTACTTGATAGTACGCTCATATACGCGACGAAGATCTCTGTACTGAGATTTATATGGACTTTACACACACAGATAGACAGACAGACAGACATTTTTTTCAAAAATGTTATTTTTAGGTTCTGTGGGTTTTATAGACCTCCTTTTTTTAATTTTCACTTAAATATTCTTAATGTACAGACATGACCCCACTACAGATTTATTATATGTATAGATAATCAATTCTATAAATAAGAAATCCTATTAATTAAATATTAAAGAGTTACATTATATGTTGTTTTATATTTGTTACTTGTTAGTAATAGCTTATTCAATGTCAATACTTGAGCACCAATGCACTCAACCACTACGCTGCCTCCATAGTACAATAGTCGACTGCATTGTTGTTGGTGCTCAACCGAGAGGTTGCACATTCAAATCCCACCGAGAGAAAAAAAAATTCCAATGTTCCTGGGTCATTGATGTGTATTAAATGTGTGTATAATCTAATAAAAATAATTTGAGTATCGTATAAAAAGTATTAAATATATTTCCGTTATCGTTCGTAAAGTTCTTTGTATGCTTAGCACAGGGCCAGATTGAAGTGGTGTTCACAACGTCCATAGATATTATTAGTATAATGTGATTTGTAAGAAACTAGCTTGTCAGTGACTCAAAATATTCCTTGTGCTAGTTACAATCATCACTACTACTATTAGGCATAAGGTACTGTTGAAAATACAAGCTGGTCGGGGTTTTCTACCAGACAGATGTAAATAATTGAGGAATTCAGGTACCTCCTCGATTGCTAAGTCGTCCATTGCTTCAAAAACATCAATTTTATTAGATTCTGATACCCAAAGAAATTGACGAAACTGTTAAATATAAATGCAGACACGAACTTATCGGGGAAATAAAGCCTTATCAGGCTCTTCAAGCAGCAGATAATTTTATTCCTTTAATAGGTGTCTTATTAGACAGTTAACAACTATCTGAGTATTGAAAAACTCAAAATATTGCTATTCGTCGAATAAACGCTATCTGGTTGTTTATCTGAGGATGGAAAAATCGGTCCTTAATAATCTATTTATTTATTTACTAGGCAAAAAAAACATACATTAATCACAGATATAACAATATAATTATAATAATGTCCGTATGAAATTATCTTTTATTTCTTAATAGAAAGCTAAATTAAATAAACAATAATATGACGGTAATTATCAATAAAGAGAGTTGCTTAAATTATAATATCATTTTCTTAGATCGACATTGTTTACATCTTGGTACAACACTATCGATACGCACGAAGTACCTAGAATTGAAGCTGTCATTCCGCGAGCGAACAATCGCTGCGAATGCAATACATTGCTCACTCGCAAAGACATTACACAAAATGGTACCCACGTATTGCAGCAATGGATAATTTTGCGCCTAAATACGAATGTATCGTTTTCGATCACGAACTACATAATGCTATGGAAATAATTACTAATATCACATAAAATTTAAAGTTTTTTGACTTACCGGTGGAAAGAAATTCCTTCTCGGGCTACACTACACACTTGGCTTCTTTTCCGACACGTTAAAACAGCGCAACACGGCATTTTTAACGATTTTTTATGGAGCTCCGTACGCTGTCACAGTAAGATTGTGACTGTTGACCGATAAAACGTGTTTCGGCTGACATATGATCATTTGATCATATGTACGGCGCGTCTGCCCCGCCTACAATGCCATTCTAATCTCTTTTACTCTTCTGTGGTTAGCACCATAATCCTAAATCGCGCCATCGTAGTTTGCGCTGTACCTATGTATATCTGGAGTCTATATCTAAAGAATACAAAAAATCTGTGTAATTCAAGAACATGCTATTTTATACAATACCTTAGCAAAGTATTAAAAATCAATAATATTTCTTAAATCGTCTAGGTATTGAATAGAACACACAAATTGCCGGTAACATACAGTATCTAAAACTACTACAGTGAGCTTCTGACCGGGTATACCACGTCACTTGGTCGTATATCCTTTGGGGCTCCTATTATTATTTCAGGTCTCATTTATTGTAGTAATAATAACCAAACATTTTGATTTCCAGATACAGACGTAACCAAGGAACTCCTTGATAATCCTCTCCCGCTAGAAGTGAAAGAATCAGCGTGGACATTTTTACGTAAGTTTCTTTGAATATAATTTTAAACAAAAAAAAACCGACTTCAAAAAGTAAACTAAAAAGCAAAAAATTAATTTACTTCGCACAAAGTAATACTTATTTTCACTTAAGTAAATAAATTTATTCTATAATTTTGAAGTCGGTGCCAAGTTTAGCGTTCTTTCATAATTTGTTTTCATTTAATATTAGTTTGTAAGCCAGTACTTTGGTAGGTACATATTATATAGTAATAGTTACATTGATAGTTGTATATTTTTTTCTGATTCTTTTTTTCTGTGATTGCCTACATATATTTAATAATTTGATATTGTAGTAAGGTTGTTGAAGTACTTACTTGGCACCGACTTCAAAATTATAGAATAAATTTATTTACTTAAGTGAAAATAAGTATTACTTTGTGCGAAGTAAATTTATTTTTTGCTTTTTAGTTTACTTTTTGAAGTCGGTTTTTTTTTGTTTAAAATTATTTTATTTTAAGATTTTTAGTTATGGGTAGACTGAGTAAGGATAGGTACTTACCGCCAGAGCAGCGCAAAAATTATATATATCAAGTTGACTATAAAATGATATACAATTTTAATAATATCAAAGTCGATACCAGCCAAACTGAATATGATTTCTAATTTCTATATAACTCTTTTATTATTTTTAGTCGATTTACTTTTCTTTATTTGGCTTAAAACAATTTTTTACCGTTTTAATATTTACCTATTTCGTCATATTGTTATGATAGTACCTATATATAGATACCTACTATCTGGTGAAGACAGAGGTGGTGTTGAGTACTGTAATTGATATAGTGGCATATGCTTGCAGTACTTTAAGCGATGTCGTAATTTCAAAACTTATAACTTCAAAGACTAAGCAGTAAGCAGTCCTGTATGCCTGTTTCTGATCTATGTGGTATACCTTGATAGTTGATTCAAAATTATGTTTGTTTTTAGTCGGATATGCTTATGGTACTCGAAAAAAATACAAAATTAGTATGAGTGTTCCTATAAATTTCGAGGAGTTCCCTCGATTCCTCACGATACCATCATCAGGCATGCACTTTGATAACTATGAGACCAAGTTCGACTGTAATTGACGTAGTGGCGTATGCTTGCATTTCTTTAAACAACGCTGAAATCTTCAAACGTGTATCTCTAAGGACTCAGAAGTTCTGTTCACTACTTTAGGTCCAGGATATGGTGCAAAATCTTACTATTTGGTAACATATGCTTGGGTTACTTCAGAAAAAATCAAAATCGATATATGTTTCCATATAAATTTTGAGGAGTTCCCTCGATTCCTCACGGATCCCATCATCAGGTCACCACTTTGGTGACAATGGGACCAACGGGAAGCACCACCTTTCAAATAAAAAAAAAATCATCCAAATCGGTTCACCCAGGCGAAAGTTCTGAGGTAACAAACATAAAAAAAAAAAATACAGACGAATTGAGAACCTCCTCCTTTTTTTGAAAGTCGGTTAAAAAGCACACGGATTTAATGTATCGTCCATCAACCATTTTTTACCTACAATGCCCTATTTCTATGACGGGTGTAAAAAGAACAGTCACTATAACTTTAGGTATGATTATAATACCTTTTCTCATACTTACTAGAAATGTATTTTTTTTATAAAAATTAAAAAAAATCTTTTTGCTTTTTCGTTATTCTTGTGACAAAAAATAATAAAAAATGGTAAAAAATTAAAAAAATATAAAATATTTTGACAAAAAAATACATTTCCAAAATGAGGAAAGGTAGTATAATCGTATCTCAAAGTTATATTGACTGTTCTTTTTACACACTGTATAAGCGAACGAGTATTTTATGAGTAAAATTCTGTGTGTTATAATAAGCTCCTCGAATCGAACAATCCACGTTTATTATCCTCAACAAAATAAGTTTTGTATTAGAGATTATTTCTCTCGTATTCAGTAGGCAGACCAGCGTTCATAAAATTTTGCCTAACCTTCACATAATTTAAAATTTGAAACTGAACAATTTTTGTTGCAGGAAAATCGGAATCATCGAAACGTGCGTTGACCACAGTCATTATCATCATGGGATCCGTGATTCTCATGGGTTCCATAGTCCTGCAGGTTTATGCTGAACCTCTGTTTAAGGAGGCCGTTCCTACGATGGACGCTAGCACGTTATGTATTGTACTTGCGGTGGTTTATCTCTCTGCCAGTATCATTTGTGCGTTCACCATTGACAAGTTTGGGAGAAAGGTAAGCATCACCTTATTAACTGACGACCTCCGTAGCGCAGTTGGTTGAGCGCCTTGGTGCTCGAACGAAAGGTCGCGGGTTCGAATCCCGCCGAGGGAACAAAAAGTTTTCAATGTTCCTGGGTCATGGATGTGTATTAAATTTGTGTATAATATAATAAAAACCTTAAATATGTGTATAGTATAAAAGTATTAAATATATTTCCGTTGTCTGGTATCTGTAACACAAGTTCTTCGGATACTTAGCACAGGGCCAGATTGACGTGGTGTAAAGCGTCCATAGATATTATTATTATTAACTATAGCTATGTCGAAGTCATCTGGTCGAATCTGCTTATTTGATTGAATAACTAGCGCGGTCATTTAATGGCGTCAAACAGCTCATACAGATAGCAATGTGCGTTATATTATTAGTACACATTTGGAAATTTTGAAGTTTAAAAAATGTATATTAAATGGCTGTCCTGTCCTAGTTGGAAAGAATTCAATGAACGCGCTATTCATTCAATCAAATAGCAGATTTAACCAGATGACAGCGACAGCTATGTCCCTTTATGCATAAAAATGTTTACACACTAGCCAAGCAATAAAATGTTCTATCCTAGTCTGATACGTTAGGGAAGTCACTTGATAGACAAGGACAATGTGTTGCTTATCCAGCACATAAATATTTTTATTAGTTAGGGACTATAAGAATAATGTAATGTTAAACATGCGAAAAATGCATAATACAAATTAAAAGTCTTATTCGAGATGCAATTGTGATTCTGGAACACAAATATTTCCATCGTAAAATTACTAATAATTAATTGATATAAGTTCTGATTACCCCTAATATTTCGTGAATTTCATTCCAGCCTCTGATGGTGATCACATCGGTCGCTTCAGGCTTCTTCAACATCCTCCTGGGCACGCAGCTGCATCTGCGCTGGGCTCCGCACTGGTTCACAGCCTTCGTCATATACGCGTACAGCCTCGTGTACAACCTGGGAGCGGCCATTGTGCCGTTTGTGTTGACGGCTGAGGTGTTCTTGCCTGAGGTATGTTGATTATACTAATACATGAACAATTGACATTACGTACTGGCACCGTAGTATTTAACGGTATTATGGCTACCAAATCAATAACTAAAAAAAAAAGTAAAAAAAATAAAACTCGACTTCGCAAAAAAACAGTCTAAAAAACTGCTGCTGAAACAAGGCGAATCCAGAAAATAATTCAGTTTGAAATCCAGAAATGATTAGATACTTTTACTAAATCTAAGCGTCAGCTCACACCGAAATACGGTTGTTTTTCTACAGAACTTGAAAAAGCATAATATTCGTCTGCTGTTGCAATATTCGATGTCAATAGCGGGTGCGATTACCGCTCCTTTTGGCTTCGCCAAAATAAAAGCATAAGAATTGGGCTAGTTACTTAAAACTGCGCTCACCAACCCGACTACCGTACCCGACCGCCCCCTATAAAATACTGTGGCTTATGTCCAGCGGTGGACGACATAGTTAAATTGACAATGGAAAGTATATAAAAAAATCCCAAAACTTTACATATTTAGCTCCCCTCACTGATTTCGGTGTCGGTAGCCGATTTGATTGAAACCAGGCCAGCTACGCAGGAGTTATTTTATAGTACCCAAGTGTGTGCGCAATACACAAATACACTTTCTCTTCCTTTAATCTCATAACCCAGTGGGACGATAAACCGATACGACTGGCGAGAGAACGGCGTAGGACCGATTTTTTACGTGCACATCCGACGCATGTATCATCTTTCTTGTCCGACAATCAGGCCTGCATTGCCTAGCCAATCTTGAAAACAACATTATTTTTCCAACGCGGTAATCGAACCCACGACTTCCGGGTCGAGAGCGAAGCTCTGAACCACTAGACCACGGGGGCACTATATTATGTCTATTATACATGTTATGAATCAGGTGATTAATCCGGGCAGTATTAATTATGCATTACGAATAGTGTTTCATTTATTAAAGTGTATTTTGATTTTCAGGTGCGCGGCATCGGCAACAGCGTCTCAATGGCTTGCATGTGGGTAATGAACTTTGTCACACTCATACTCTTCAACCCCCTGGTGGAGGCCTGCGGTCTGGGCCCGACATTCTATGTCTTCTCCGTCGTTTGCTTCCTCACCGCCATCTACAGTCAGCTCTGTCTGCCAGAAACCAAGGGACTGTCGGCAGACGAAATCCAATTGCTTTTTGTGAAGAAACGGAAAACGAAAAACGAAATAAAAGCCTAAATAAAATATTATTTTTGATTACAAAACATCCCTAGTTTGCAAATAAAAAATTTAAAAATCGACTTCAATAACTAAAAAGTTAAAAAACTTTAACCCGACTTCGCAAAAAAGGGGCCTAAAAAGGCTGAAACAAGAAAATAATTCAATTTGAAATCTAGAAATGCATAGATACAAAAATGGTCCAAGTAGAGCCGTGGGTGTAAAATTTACTCTAAATAAAAATATTTGATTTAATTTTACACTTCATTGATTGTGTTAATTGTGGTAACGTGTTAATACCCGCTATCGGCATCGAATCTTGTAACGGCAGACAAATATGCTCTTTCCAGTTTTTTTTACCGTATTTCAGTGTGAACTGATGCTTAGATTTTACTAGCGGGTACGACCACGGCTCTACCTTGACCATTTTTGTACCTATGCATTTCTAGATTTCAAATTAAATTATTTTCTTGTTTCAGCCTTTTTAGACCCCTTTTTTGCGAAGTCGGGTTATAGTTTTTTTAAACTTTTTTAAACGTAGTTTTTTTATTTGTTACTTTTTAATGTCTTTAATGTAACTACAGTGGGAAAAATCAGTTTATCCGTATTTCCATACTGAAACTACATCATCCATGTACATCATAAAACAAAATGTCGTGTAAAATAAAAATTACAGGGCCAAACTATCTAAAATTTTAGGGGACTTCAGACATTAGACAGATTTATGACAACTATTATGTCAAATAAAAAAAGAGTAACGTAAATAGGATCTCGGTGTACATATACATACAAAAAAAGTAGAATTGAAAACCTTTTTTGGAATCACTGAAAAAAGAACTTTGGGCTAATACATTCGTCTGCTCTTATAAATAATCATAAAATAAAAATTCTAGGGCCGATTACTATAATAATAATTATAGTTTTTAGGAGACTAAATGGCAGCTATTCCGCGTCTATTAACAGAAGAATTACGCAAATCGGATCATAAATCTCCGAGTAATCGATTACAAAAACAAACAGGCCGGTGGAAATCGGTTAAAAATCGAAACCACGAGTATATTGTCCGTCTCTAATTTGACAAGTCGATACTCGTGTGCTAGATTTTGAACGCTATTGGAATTGGCTCAGAGTTCTATTTTCAGTGATCAGATTTTTTCCGGATGGACAATCGATTGATTCCGAAAAGAAAGATTCAGAACAATATTACAGCCCCAGCTTAGGCTAACAGTTGATATTTTACAGAGATTTCTACTGAGAATGACTCATACAGCATTTTTTGTAATGTCCTCATATAAATTACTTACCATACCGTGATAATGATACAAATGTCTAAAATTACCACAAGGAGTGTGTCAGATTTGATTATTAATATAGCAATTTGTAACAAATTTAAATTGTAACTAACTATGAATTTATTATTTTGTGAATAATATATAATAAACACAAATAATTATGTCATTCTTAACAAAGTAGTTTTTAAGTCACTTTGACATATTTTATGTCAGTGTTAATATTATTTCCGGTTCTAGAATTTGATAATTTGAGATGTTTAATAAAAATGTAATTATTAAGGTTAAATTCTGAAATAATGTGAAAATAATTGAACATTCATTGTAAACATTTTTGTATGTCAATTTCAGTATTTCATAATATTGTAAATTATTCTACGAACTTCCGCTTTAAAATAATATTGTCATTGTGTTATATCTTCCGGTGTAAATGGCGCCAAATCACTATCACTACATAGTATAAAACAAAGTCGCCTTTTCTGTCCCTATATCCCTATGTGCGCTTAAATCTTTAAAACTACGCAACGGATTTTGATGCGGTTTTTTCCAATAGATAGAGTGATTCAAGAGGAAGGTTTATATGTATAATACATGCATAATATACTAAGGCAACATTGCTAATTTTAGAGGTTTCTAACGTGATGTCGTAAATTAACCTATTTTAGCAAAAACGCTGCCTAAACCCTACGAGTTAGATCAAATTTATGTACTACAGTATTGTACACTATGAAAAGGTCTACAAAAAAGTCCGCGATGGTATATGTTTATCTTTTAGGGATAACCCACATTAACCATTTTTATTGTTTACTTTTTACGTGAAAAAATGGCTTATTTACGAAGCTATTTTAAGCAATACGGCATTAATCCTTATCGAATTAAGTACCTTAAATACAGTGTGCAATTAATATAGATCAATATGGTTCCTTACAGCATGTAAATTAAACAAAAATTTAGGAGATATTACAAATTCAAAATTTGCGTTTGCGGCGGGCGGTGCCGACCGGACGGGGCAGTGCGGGGAGGCATGCCTATAAATAGCGAATTGTATGAATTTAGATATTCCAAAGATAGCGGGAAATCTTCATAGTAAGTATAGGGAAAGTGGAATTGTTTACTCCAAATTTAATACGTGCAGGCCAAGGGCAGTAATGAATGAATCAAAAATACTGGATCGATTTTAATCATGTTTTCATTGAGTGACATAGGCATATATATTTTATGCCCGTGCAAAGTCGGAGCGGGCCGCTATGTTCTTATATACAACGTTTATAGTTTTTCTGTAGTGTCTTTAATTTAGTATCAGCATTGCACCCGTGCGAAGCCGGGGCGGGTCGCTAGTTATACTTATAAAAGAACGTGTCCGCTATATTGGCTTCAGTTCTGAACCAGATATTAAGTGAACAAATTTAAGATAAGTACCATATTTTCTGAAAGCCTCTATATTATGTTGTAGCTAAGTAATATTATTATGTCTCGTTTTATTATACTGTTTTAGTAGTAAATAATTTATTAATATTTAATACTTGGAAATATATTTTGATGATAAATTATTGGTATATTGTAAAAATAGTCTTAATTTGCTAAAGTATCATGTGATTGGTACTTTTAAATAAAAAGTAAATTACCAGGTTGTTAAATACATTTTATTTTATTCCATAGTTTATTAATTTATTGTTTAAATTCTATTCCTAGTACAGTAATAATATTACAAAGCTGTTTAAGATATTTTGGTTACTTCCATTTACATTTATTTATTGATAAAAGGAAGTGTAGTATATAAAATGGTGTGTTGCTAATTGTCTTAATTTCTTGTAATTAAAATATAAGTAGTGTGATACAATAAAACTTATAAATACATTGGTTTAGCGTTTTACTTTGAATTTTGATTTTAGTAAATCTACACTTTAATATATTTTTACAGTTAACTTTTGGCCATTCTACTTTATCATATTTTAGCTTTCTTTAATTTTATTATATTTTCATTCCCCTTTTGACAAGTGCATCTTACTATGCTGGGGCTCGCGGGTTCCTTATAGATAGAGAATAATAATAAAATATATAATATAATATTTAATGAAATGTAATCATAATAATTAACAATACTGTCTATTTTTTAAAGAATGTCGTGAATTTGTGTAACTGGATTTTTTTATATAATTTTTGTTATAATTATTTGTTGATATGGGTCGCAGATACCTGAAATAAATTTATTATATTTTATTTTTATTTATTTAAAAGCACTGGTCGTTGACCTAACACCTGACCAGGGTTGAAACTCATCTGTTGTGTGACAATTGATGGATATCTTTAATCGCGATTTGTCGCGGTATGGTAAGTAATTGAGGTGCCAAATCAATAACTGATTGTATATAATTTTAAACAAAAAAAACCGACTTCAAAAGGTACCTAAACTAAAAAACAAAAAATTGCATTCCTTTGAACAACGCTGAAATCAGTACTTTTAGGTCCAGGATATGGTGCAAAACCTTATTATTTGGTAACATATGCATGGGCTACTTCAGAAAAAATCAAAATCGATATGTGTTTCCATTCACATTTTGAGGAGTTCACTCTCACGGATCCCATCATCAGGTCACCATTTTGGTGACAATGGGACCAAATTGGAATTATACCCTACACAACACAGAAATAATATTTAAAATCGGTTCATAAACGACGAAGTTATCCGCGAACAAACATAAAAAAAACATATATAATAATAATAAATAATAATTTGTCAGTATGTTTAAATTGTACTTAGATATAAGTTAATTAATGTAATTGGGGTCACCCGTTTTAATTAACTATAAAATAATAAATAAATAAATAAATATATACGGTCGAATTGAGAAACCTCCTCCTTTTTTGGAAGTCGGTTAAAAAATGCTCTACGCGTCATTTTCTTTACACTATATTCGGCTTGCTATATGAACCATGGGACACTATGTATACTAAACAGTAATGCAACTGAAAAATTAGGCTCAACTCACATTGGCACGTTAATAGATTAAACGAAATATTCCCATGGTAGATGCAAATCATTTTTAAACCATTGATTTTTAGCATAACGTGCCATTTCTGAACTTCTAATTTTTGTAGTATTTTTTTAACTAACAAAAAATTACAGTCATAAATCTAATTCTACTTTTGTGTCTTAAAAAGGTACGATTATAACATTTTGTATGCTAATCAATGTAACCAATATACTACATCTTCTCTTCTCCTTCTTCTCTTCTTCTTTATATTTAAAAATGAATTGCTGTTCGTTAGTTTCGCCAAAACTCGAGAACGGATGAACCAATTCGACTTTTTTTGGTCTTGAAATATTCGTGAAAGTCCAGGGAATGTTTAAACGGTTTCTTTTTGTTTTTTTATGCTCAACGAAGTGGGCACGGGTCAGCTGGTTATATTTAAAATGAATTTCTGTTCGTTAGTCTCGCTAAGACTCGAGAACGGTTGCACTGATTCGGCTATTTTTAGTCTTGAAATATTCGTGGAGGTCCCGGAAAGGTTTAAACGGTTCATCACAAACTGTTTCTATGCTCAACGAGGGCACGGGTCAGCTAGTAGGTATTAAATATTTGTTGTCAAGGTAGATAAGAACACTAACCTACATATTATTATTAAAAATTCAACAAAAAGATTTATTCTAAGGCAAATAATGTTTGTGGAGTGGGTCGTCTCCATTTTACCCGACTGCGCGACGCAAATGAGTGGTATAGTGTTTAATTGTATCTTTGCAATTATAGCGCTATCTTATAAATAAAATAAAAGTTAAAAACTATAACCCGACTTCGCATAAAGGGGTCTAAAAAGGCTGAAACAAGAAAATAATTCAATATGAAATCCAGATATGCATAGGTACAAAAATGGTCAAGGTAGAGCCGTGGTCGTACCGATCTATTGTACCTACATATATCTACAGCAGACGAATACATATTATTATTTTCAATTTATCTTTTTTCTACCGTATTTTTGTGTGAAGTGACGCCTAGATTTGTTTAGCGGGTACTACCACGGCTCTACCTTGACCATTTTTGTACATACTTAGACTGCCAAAATCATTACCCTTCCTTTTGGCTTCGCCGAAGTCGGGTAAAAAGTAACGCCTGAATCGTTAAGCAGAGAGTGAACTGATGATGAATGCTAAGAACACACGCAATCTAAAAAATTAGACCTAAATTGTTTCTGTTTGGGAGCGCTACGATGCCACAGACAGACACACACATACATGCGCGTCGGAGCGAGCTATACCTAACGAGTACAAAATTTAAGAAGAGAAGTATAATGGTAGAGATATACATTTAACTATGTAAAATATCTTTATTTGTATTTATTTTTGATAGCCAAAGCCAATCTTATCAGAGAAAATTAACTAAGTAATTAGTAAACACAACAAAATTTTACCATGGTATATTTCATTATTTCAATTTAACGAGAAAAAATTAATATTAGTATACTTTGGAATCAGACATTGGAAACTAATTTTAATATAGCTAATCTCTATCCTAATAAACATTAGCCTTAGGGCGTGTTTCACCGAGCAATGTTAAAGTTAATCCTTCGTTAAACATCAATCCTCTCGTAATTCGTATCAATTAATGAGAAGTTATTTTAACAAGCCGTTAACACTAACATGCGTTGCTAAACGGGACGAATAATAATAATAATAATACGTGAAACAAAATAAAAATGAACTTAAAGTTTATTTATACTGTAGTCGTGCGAACTAACAATTTTGGTATCGCAAAATACAGTGTGAATTATGGTTAATATATTAAGCATAGTATGATTAATTCCTTGTGGTCATTTTAGAGCCGTGATTTTTCTTGAGTTATATTTAATAACTAGCTGTGCCCGCGACTTCGTTAGCGTGGTTTTTGAGTGACTTAAACCTTAATGTCTTAAGCCGTAGTGACTTAACTTGCAGTGCACGCAACAAAGTCCCAAAATGTGAATAATTTTCCCCGATTTTGCAACATTTCTCACTGATGCTTCGCTCCTATAGGTAGCAGTGTAATGTTACGTAACCTAAAGCCTTCCTCTAAAACATATATACGGTTGAATTGAGAAACCTCCTCCTTTTTTGGAAGTCGGTTAATAAATAGTCTATCCAACAAAAATATTTTTTCAAATCGGACCAGTAGTTCCTGAGATTAGCGCGTTTAAACAAACAAACAAACAAACTCTTCCGATTTATAATATTAGTATGATAACATATTCAGGGTTGCAATTTCAAGTTTCAACTTTAAGCTACTAGTTTGAATGGACTATGAGAACAAAATATTGATGTACTGCCTACTAAGCATTTCAGAACTTATTTTATTTAAATAAATTTTGGGACACAGTATCTTCTTCTTCTATTCTACATAAATAAAAATTAATTGCTGTTCGTTAGTCTCGCTAAAACGGAACGGAACGGAACGGAAGAACGGCTGAACCGATTCAACTATTTTTGGTCTTGAAATTTTTGAGGACTTTCGTTGCGTGCGCTGCATAAACGGTTTAAGTCACTCAATATTATATGTATAAAAGAATTATTCCATTTTAATAATCAAAAAAAGTCCGTGACAGATAATTTTATTCAGGAAATTTAAAGCATCAAATTTATGCAACGGGACCCGACTTAAAGTAAAATTCCTTCGCAATAACGTGATCGTTGCAACAGTTTTGACTGTTCCGAAAAGATAATATTTCCGAAAACCACGTGAACGAAGTCGCGGGTACAGTCTTACTAATATTATCAACGGAACCCATCATACATAAATCCAACCCGTACTTAGCCAGTTCTTAAAATTACTATTGTTATCGCACTAATATTATAAAGGCAAACGTTGTGAGTGAGTGTGTGTACTGTTTATGTTTCTTAATATTTATGGCCAAAACTTCTGAACGGATTCCGATTAAATTTGGAACGGCAGTGATTTACATGGTGGATTAACAAATACGCTACTTTTTACCGCAGCAAAATGTACGGTTTCATTTTGCACGTACGAAGTATTTGCTACTGCAAAATGAAAATAGTAACGTGTTAATTTAATGGACCTATAATAATTGATATTTTTTTAATTAAATTTATATTTAAATAGAAGGTATAAGAATAATTTTGAATGTATCTAGTACACACTGGGATAACTTTATTGTCCAGAATCTGCGGAGAAGATTTACATGACTGAAAATAGAACTATAGGCTAATAAATTACTCAATTGTATTAGCCTATAGTCCTATTCTCTTCTGAATTTTCCGACTTCCGGATCCCGGATCTTATAGTCCCAATCATGATGAATAGTGACGCAAATGCATTGTTGTTAGTTTTATGAATATTATAAATCTCAAACAACCGCACGACCCGCATTTTGCTCTATGATAAAGGTATTAAATGAAAAAAAAAGTAAATAAGTTGTATCAGCTGAAATATTTGTTTCCGTCTTATAACAATCGTGCCTAATCTTGAGGCAATTCATACTGAAGAAGCGAGAGCGTTGACGCTTATAAAACCTCAAAGATTCGTACATTTGGCATTACTTGCAAAAACATGGGGAAGTTGCGACAGGCGCGTTCTGCAGTCATATGTAAGTATTGTACGAGTGATGTGATAAAGAAGTGGTGACAAAAATGGGGAAAGGATTTGAATTGGCAGCAGTGAGATGACGATAGCGGTGGTCTTTCTAATACGGACTAAGTGCAATTGTAAACCTGGTAATGCAATTAAATTTGCCTAGATCAAAGTATTTTCTTCCCGACTGTGCGACCCAAAGCAGGGTCATGAGTTTACTAGCCTATTTATAAAAGTATGTGATGCTTGTAACTTTGTACTATTTAGCCAAAAAGCCTGGGCTGACTTTGATAAATAATATGTCGTTTGTCAAAATATGCGAATGTCATAGAATCCATAAAATCACTGGAAAAATCCATATAGTAGGTATGCAATAATGCGAAAAAGAAATAAATGAAATTCGCTGACCTTTGTCAAGGGAGGTATCGTTGAAATCGGTAAACAGGCATTTTCATAATAACTTTTACATTTCTCATATCATTTTTAAATTAAATTTACCGTTTAATATAATGATTTAAAATCGGTTAGTAAAGATTAAATGTTTTTAGACAGAACTAATTAATATACATATCTCCAAGCTGCAGATGGTCTAGAGGGAAAAGTAAAACATACAAGAACAAAAAATACTAAAATATAAATCAGTAATTAAATTAATTAAAAAACCCATTGGCTTAAATATTGAAAAAATAAAAACTCTAGATATAGTCCTACGAAAATGCGGCGTCCTAATAATAACGGATGCCGGGTGGTACATTGACGTAAATTGTTTTGTTTCAGGTTCTATGGCCAGCTGTATCACAGGCTTGGCATTTGTATGGCCATCTTATACACTAGATTTGTATACTAGCAATAGTACGATGCTATCGAGACCCATGACCGCAGTAGAGAGCTCGTTAGTAGGCAGTATACCTGCCACTGGAGGTATCGTTGGATGTATATTCTTTAGTCTACTCTGCAACGTATATGGAAGTAAGAGATCAGCGGTCATTGGTGTAGTTCCAATCACAGTAAGTGTTTTTGTATTGTAATTAAGGTGATAATTATTCTAAAGTTAGGCAGACTTAATCTATAAGATGTAATGCCTATAAATAAAGATTAAAAAAAAAAAAAAAAAAAAAAAAAAAGATGAATTTAGTAGCCAAATTTTCTGCATTAGTTGTAATTGTACTAATGTGTATACTTATAGTAGTATTTAAATTGTATTAAGTTCTTTTCCTTTCTTTCTTTTATTTTTCATGCATTGACAGACTTTTAATGTACAATGTAACAGTACAATGAAAATCAGTTCTATTACATTAATTACTATTTCATTATAGTCTCGATCTCATCTACCAACATAATAGTTCTCTCCTAAACGTTACACAAGCGTCAAATACAATACAAACATCAAACGTGCAGCCTTTGGGTCAGTTTATGATAACAAGATACTATAATTTTAATTCAGCGAAATTGGACGTCTGACCTGTTACTATATCTCTTGGAGATTAAAAAGCAGGTGCTCTATAAATCTTATGAACTCAACTGATAAATAATTGATATAATATATCTCGATTGACTATTTTAGACAAACTATGACATGAACTACTTTCTTTTAATTATTAAGAAAAGTATTATAATTTTTGTTTAAATTTCTGTGTGGGTGCGAGTGTGTCCGCTGTCACTTCGTAGCTTCCAAATGGATGAACCAGTTACGATCTAGTTTTTTTAAAACTGGCGTGATCGCAGATGTTCTTAGCTATAATAAATTTGCTCACTGCCTGACAATTAGCGGGTTTCATACATTTTTAATAGTAATGAAAATACTTATATCAACCTATAACTTTATTATATTTTGTTTTTTTCAGATATCATGGATTGTAATCAGCTTTACCAAGTCACCTGTACTGATTGTTTTCTTCAGGTTTATTGCAGGCATATCAGTTGGATCATTTCTTGTTCTGACACCAATATTTATATCTGGAGTTGTAGAAGACTCTGTCAGAGGATTGCTCTCTTCTGGTAAGGTTCTTTGTTATGCCTCAAGGTTTTTCATCAAAAGAACTCTTCAAATAAAATTTTCAAATGTCAAAACTAATACTATATAAAAAGTACTATAACTTTCATAGTAGTTAAATATGCTTTATTCCGAAGGTGTACTGTCATTCATAAAAACATTGTATAGTAAGCTTTTGCAGACAAACGTTATTTGTATTCTTTCTTAAACTTATTGTTTGAAAAGTTTTGATCGTTTTCTAGGATCCTATCGTATAGGCGTATACCGTGAAAACAATTTTTTTAAACTATAATTATTTTAACTTTTAACTTTTTCAATTGTAATTTTTAGCTCCCATGACAGGCTACTCTGTGGGGGTGATAGCCTCATATCTATTCGGCTGGTTCTTGCCTTATAGGTACATTATTTGGATGAACATAGCTGTGTGCCTGACGTTCGCGTGTCTCATGCTGACGGTTATGGAGACACCGATATACTTGCTAAGGATGAACCGGCAGGAGGTAAGAAGGTTATTTATTTCTATCTAGGCTAATACTATAAAGAGAAAAGATTTGTTTTTAAATTGATTTGCATTGACCTGAGAGTCTGATTCTGATTTAGCACATATATTATAGAGTAGACTGTGAGTAATGACTCGGCTTATTTTAAGTGTGGCAAAATTTTATTTTGTATGGTTTCTGGTTCTACGAGATTCGCTTGCTCGCACGAAGCGACATCTATAGGCGGGCAACATCTATTTACTAATAAGTTTTCCAATCCCAATAATGTGGTCATACATAATTCCAGATATAAACTAACTGCTTAGACCTTTTTTTATGAACCTCCCCCTGGGAGGGTATGTGGGACTCCCGGCTTTTTACCCTTTTCCCGGCCGTTTACCCACTAAAACCACTTGCGGATTGCCATCAGTCGTTATGTTGGGTGGAGTGCCCTGGATCTGTCAAAAGACAGGCCACTTCCCTCTTTAGGGACTGGACTTTCATCATTTAAGAGAGCGCTCCGGCAAAACTGTTTAGACCTTAGATACTCCATCACAGTTACACAACGTTTTGTCCTTATCTATCAAGTGACTTTTATAATGTATCAGACAAGGAACAATCACTATACAGTACATATTTTTATTAGTAAGGAGGTTACTGTAATGTCTTCATTTCAGGAAGCTATCCAGGCTATTGCCTATTACAGAGGTGTGTCGGTGTCTTCTAAAGTTGTTTTGGACGAGTTATCAAAACTGAAACAACAAATAAATATAGCTGTCGAGCTGTTACCTACGGGTAAGTTAAGATGAATGAAATGTGTGATTGAACTGTAAGCAAACTTCATCACAAAAAATATTATTTAACGTTATCATTGCACCTACTCGTTATCCGCGTCTATAAATATTTATAGGTCTAACTTACTTGGATTAAAAACTATATTATATCGTGTAATCTAGACCAATGTTTTCCAATTAGTGGTATGCGTATACGTGAAGATTCATCAAGGGTTACGCACGGCTATCAGTAAAAACAATAATTTCTTAAAAACAATAAAATTTCTTTTATTTATTTATCATTGTTACAATATCTGGTGGACTTTGAGGTATTATTTAAAGTGGTACGCAGTAAAAACTAGTTGGGAACGACTGATCAAGACAAATTAGGTGGACCAACATAAGACACGGTCTACTTAAATCATCTTTTGTCTTTTTGCAGATGAAACAAATATAGAAAAGGAAGAAATCCAGGAAACAAAAATTTCGGTGTACAGATTATTGTGTAAGTGAACAATAATTTTTTTACAATATACATAGGAGATAGGTACCTATTACTTGTTGTTGCTTATTATAGTCTTGCATTGGAATAAAACCATGTAATGTCAAAGTGACATGTGACCTATGACAGTGATGCCAAACATAGTCTACAAGGTGTCAAATAAATAAGTGAGAATACTTAGGGTGTGTATGTGCCTCCTGTGTAGGGTATACTGTAAAAGCAGCGCTGAAAGACGTACTTTTGACTTTTATGTTTCTATGAGAAATGCCCAAACACCAAATATGATGTTTGTAAACAAAATATAGTATAATATGTTAGAAGTAACTCTTTCTGCGGTGATACTTTCTTATTTAACTCTATATGTATACGGGACGTGGACATACCCTAAAGTATTATCACTCATTAATTTTACAGCCTGTATACTTAGTCATCCAAGAGTATGCCGTAGGAGTAGGACCTATGTTCTTAATTATAAGAGGTAACCTACGCGCTAAGCATTTATGTAATAAAGTAATATATCAGTAAAAGTGTCAAGTTTGGATGGACCTTAACTGAATGCAGTGGCATTGCAACACTTATTTAATAGAAAATATTATTTTACTAGCTGTGCCCGCGACTTCGTACGCGTGGAAAAGTGATTTAGGGCACTTTAGTATTTTTAAATATATTTTTAGTTTATTGGCGCAACCGCTGACAACTTTCGCTAATTTAATAGTTACTTCCCAGTGTATCTCAGTGTTGATCCCTATCCAGCAAGTCACGTACCCGGCAAGCCTCTTGGTATGCAGGGTATAATAATAATATAGTACCATCCTTTCGGAGCTCGGCAAAAGAAGTAGGTCTTCGAACAATATGTAGAAGTCAGCAAAGGTATTCGAAGTTAGGATTCGAATGCACCGTATAGACGCAGCCAATTTTTCACGTTAATTGAGTAAAAAACTTCGATGTCCGTCTGTCTGTCTGTCTGGGTGTCAAAACTTTAATACGTTTAGGTATCAAGCTAAAAATCATATAGCAGCCGGCGGCGCCCGGTCGAATCACGGCGAAACGATTTTACTTTTGCTATATTTCCAAAACTATTCATTATATTTGCATGGTATAAAGGGCAAATATAGTCTTCAAGGAATGCTTAAGCCAACTAACGTATTAAAATGATAAGGAATAATACCGTGATGGTATAAATAGCTTTCCAAAAACCGCTTAATTGCCCGTTTTTTTAAGTTTATCGCGAAAGGGATTATTTTAATAATACAGTTAGGTAATTAAGTTGATTTTATACAAAATAAATGATAATTTATTTCAATTTGTGAAGCAAGTTCAAAAATACAATTTTTATATTATTATGACACTGTGGAAACACTTGTCTTCCCAGAAAGAAAATCCTGTTAGTTAGGTACTTATTTCATGTTCTTATCTACTTTAGTGCCACGTTCTATTGCTTCGCGTCTGGAATATGGGCTACAATCGTACCAAGTTTGGTTAAAATCCCTTCAGTAGTTTTTGTTCCATGCGTGCACATACAGACAGACAGACAGACAGACAAAAATTTTACTAATTGCATTTTTGGCATCAGTATCGATCACCAATCATCCTCCAATATGTATTTTGAAAAAATGTTCAATGTACAGAATTGACCTCTCTACAGTTTTATTATAAGTATATCCTGCAATATGTATTTTGAAAAAATATTCAATGTACAGAATTGACCTCTCTACAGTTTTATTATAAGTATAGATATAGTAGATAATATCATTCCGAATTTTTAGTTACGTCACCGTCAACACGCAGGGCGATGGTTGTTGTGGCTCTACTTATTGGACTTCAGGTAAGAAACTAATGACCATGTAGTTGATCTATTGAGAAGTTTTTGTAATTATAATATTATGAAAAAAAAATATGTAGATTTTACGCCATTTTCCCATTTTATTATTATCTATACTTTTATTTAATTTTTTGCTTACTTTACTTGCATGTGCCGTCTATCAAAATTATGCAATATAGTTTAAATTTTTTATTTTAACTGCCTATAAAGATAAAATAAATATTAACACACAAAATAATGATTACCTTAACTATTGTTTGCCTTGAGCTTATGTACTAAAATTTCACAGTCTAATGCAAGAGCAGAGTGGCGCAGTGGAAGCGTGCTGGGCCCATAACCCAGAGGTCCGTGGATCGAAACCACGCTCTGCTAGAAAATATTTTTTGATAATTTTTTATTTTTTGCAATTGCTATATTAATGAATACAAGTTGTATTACAGTAATTTTATTATACATTTATTCTGAACACACTCAATTCTATCTAAATAAATCCAGGGCAGTCAATCAGAGAGACATTTTAAATTTTAAAGTCCAACGATTTATTATTTATTATTATTATATTTCAATTATTTTTCTAACATGTATCAGAATTTAATGGGTGCAAATGCTGTCCAAGTGTACGCAAAGGAAGTGTTTCGCCAGTCAGCACCTCAGCTCTACTCCAACTTGTGTTCGGTGCTGCTGGCCGTGGTCATACTGCTGGGTAACATCCTGAGCGCTGTGTTCTCCGACAGGTTCGGAAGACGTGTAAGTTAACACATTAAAATATAGTCGTCCCACTCCCACTCATGTGTGCTAAGTTTGAGTTTATGGTTTAGTCGATGTGTTCAAAGTTATCGAAACAGTACCGCTGGTGGCAAAAGTAGGTAACTAATTCGCCATAGAAATTGTAGGTAACTTGGTCACATCGAGTAGAGATAAAACTCGCTCTCAGCACGCTCTCTTTCTTTTCCTGGCAAACAATGGTTTCATAAGTAACCTACATTATGGAAGCTTAAATATGTAGCCAGTCTGTCGATTCTGCTAATTATATCTTACATTAATACGGGTTAGATTCTCATAAGCACCAAACCAACGTCAAGGACAATTAATTGAATGTAAAATGCAAGTCAAAGTAAATACGAAAATTATTAGGCTATTGTGTGCTGAGTCAGTTAAATTCAATTCGTATCAAAATTAAGTATTTGTGCCAAAAATGGCTGACTAATTCAACGTCTTAGAAATTGTAGTTAACTTTGTCATGTAAAATTGGTAGTAACAAAAACTCGCACACAGTACGCTATACTATATTTCCTCTGGCGACATTATGACACTTACAGGAAATATGGTTGATTGGGAGGTGTCATTTTAGTTTGGTACTCTTCGGATAGTAAAAGTCTAGTTAAATACGAAATAGGTGATATAGTAGCTTACCCTACACCGAAAGTTTTGAGAGACGATTTTTAAATTGTTTTTAATAATAATAATCTTCTTTTAGTCTCTCCTGATGACGTCAAGCTTCGGATCCCTCGTGTGCCTGGTCGTGATGGGCGTCCAGGTGCAGATCTCCTTCGCACCAGCGTGGCTGTCGGCAGTGCTCTGTCTGGTGTACAACTGCGTCTTCACATCTGGTGCCGGCACCATACCGTTCATTTTCATAGCGGAGGTGTTTATACCTGAGGTACGATTTTTTCTTGTTAATAACTTCATATGGGACGAAACGCATTACGGCGTCAGTCTATGTGGAATATCACTTCTGTCGGGCATCTCGAGACTCACACGTATTCTTTTGTTATGGCCAAAAAAGTAAGATATTTTATCTAATTCAAGTCATAAGCTGTCCCTACCATTCCGCTACGTACCAGGGACATCATGAGAACATGAGGCCTCCTATCTGTATATAATGAAGGGAATCAGGCGTTACCTTGCGGAAATCCATAGCATAAAATTTAAATATATCTATCTAATATCGCGTCAGGTAATCCTTATATGTATCATAAAGTACGATTTCAATATTCGACCGTTGCTCTTTGTTGTATGGAAATATCAATATCAAAATAATAATAAAATAACCATACTAAACTTAACCGAAAGAAAACTGCACTTGAAATGTGGCCAATAAAACGAATTTCAATTATTTTCATGCCTCTTTCAGGTACAAAGTTTGGCAGCGATGGTGCAAATTTTGGGCATGTGGTTCAGCTCTTTCTTACTGCTGTCCATATTCCCGTTCATGGTGAACTATATGGGGATGTACGGAACCTACTACGTGTTCGCAGTAGCCAGTGCTCTATGTCTACTCGTCTCCTACCTCTTGGTACCAGAAACGAAAGGGCTGTCCAATGCACAGATACAGCAAGAATTCCTACGGAACCGGAAAAAATGATGATTGTGAAATATCGACAATGTATCGCAAAAAGTTTCAAAACAACCTTCTATAAATATACCTACGTACAAATTTAGGCTAGGCAGTTGTCGTTATGATCAATTATTGTATCTAGTCAAGTATATTAGTTCTTAATTAGAAATTAAATCATAATAATAGTTAATAATTGGCTAGTTTATAAGAGCGAGAGATCGTCTGTGTTCGAAACTCGTTACAACGTTTAAAAAAAATGTTTGATAATATTTAAAAGGATGCCCCTTGTGTAGCATTCACTGTTAAAGTAGCAACGCTGAAAGAGTTTTAGTTTATGCATGCCGCCGGACCGTCAGACGCCAAACGGTCCATTACCTATTGTTAACACGTTTTTATTATTTAATATTAATTTCATGTATTTCTAAGCTATCTGCATACCCACCTCTAACTTTAATTGTGCCTAAATTCATATTCCTCCGTTCGAACATTTTTTGTATATATAGGCCGTATAGGTTACATTCTGTCGACTGCTTCGAATGCATTATGTGTAAGGTAACATTTGTTTTAAGGAAATAAAAATACATAATAATATAATCTTTTTTTATTTTCCTTTTACCGCTACTAATTTGAAATAGTTTCAAAAAAGTCTTGCGCCTTAACATTCTATTGAGCAAACAACCGATTTGGTATTATTTCTGAAATATTGGAATTTGTATTGTAATTATTTAGTTAAATAAAATAGTAAGTGACAAACAACTTTGTTACAAAATAAACCTGTTACTTTTTTATTTCGTAAATAAAAGATGAAAATGTATTACAATAAATCTCATTACTATAATAGGTCAATTTAGACTAAAACAAGGGTTATCAATTCCCAACAAGCTAAAAGTTGGTGGTATAATAAATAATTGTTTAAAACATACTATAGGTATATATAAAATTTGAAGGTTCCCCATCATTTATATACTTGCAAAAAACTAAGCCACAATTTTTGAGATTTGATTAACAATTAGAAAAAGTTGTAAATGTTGTAAACGACACAAATTAGGAAAAAGTATTGATAAAATATATTTTGTGATAAAACCTATCAACCACTCGTTCCCCTTTTTATCTTTGTTACTAACTATATATTATGGATGTTTACTATGTAATAAATTTTTGAAATGTAAAAAAGCTCTCTCATTTAATACCCCACACCACAAAGTAGATGGAGATAGAGGAGAACAGAGACACGGCCTAGTACTAGAAAATGGTATCACCCTAATACTGGCAATTCGACTGGCTATTTTTGTTTTCTTCGATTTCCAGGCACATTCCGGAAACCACCATCTAGCGCCACTATTGGAAAATACAAATTACTAATTTCGTTTCGTATCTTCTTAATTAAGGAGTTGAATTTAGCTTAATATAATGTTATGCTTAAAAATATGCTTATCTTTATTTTAATGTCAATATTTGTGTATTCGGCATATTTACAAACCTTAATAGTAGTGACATCTATTGCAATTTTTTTGTATTAAAGATAGATTGTATGGGATGGTAGGTCATGCCCACACAGCACTGTCAAGAAAAAAATACTTCTTTACTTTATGTCCCCTAGAGGGCGTTGTAGCTATTTTGACGTGACGTCATAATATATCCAGTGGACCAGTGGACCAGTGGACGATTAAAGGGCTTTCAAAGAAAACTCATTTTAGACAAATGAATTGTCATTACTAGATTAGAAGTTATGAGAGAATAGATGAACATCCATAGCCACTTTGACGATCTCTATAGCGCAGTGGTTTATATAATCTTAAATATGAATATTAATATAAAAGTATTAAATATATTTCTGTTGTCTGATACCTGCAACACAGTCATGTTCTTCGGATACTTAGCACATGGGCTAGATTGGCGTGGTGTGAAGCGAAAAAAATACAACCATACAAACAGGTCAAATCATAACCATCCTATTTGCTTCGACGTAAATTTTATATCTTTGCCTTTAGGTAGATAATACTGTTTAATTATAATTATATAAGTTAATTATAATACTGTTTATCCCACTGTTGAAACCACTTGAATAAAATTGGCGCGTATTAGATTTTAAATAATTTAAGATATAATAATATATTCTAATAGATTGGGGAAAAAGTTTCTTCGCATTTTATATAAAAATTCAAAAGGTTTTTTATAAAGTTTATTTACAATTGACTAAAGTATATAAGTGCCATTTTGTTCGATAACTTTTTGCCATCTTGTTGGTAGGGACATGATCCCATTGCTATAAAAGTTTTGGGGCTTCTGGTGAAAAAACGGTGTCAAGTGGTTTTGGCAGTCCTCTTATTATGTCAACCTGACACTGCCTAAGGAATGCTGCGACCGAAACAGATGGAAATCTGAAGGTGCAAGTTCAGGACTATACGGCGAATGCATTAACACATCCCAGCCAAACTTCCGTAACTTTTGCTGAGTGGCTAAAGACGTGTGCTCATAATGAATAATGCCCTTCCAATCCCACCACAAACACAACATCATCTTGTTGCGAGTTAACCCGGGTTTCGCCACAGTCTATGAAGCCTGACCGGCCTTCGACCCCGATCTTTTTCGCACGTTCTCGTCGTACGTTATCCACTTTTCATCACCAGTTATCAGCTTCTTCGAAAATAGTTCGGTTTCATTACGTCGTAATAAAGAATCATAAATATATGAGTACACTGTTCATTAGGTTTCTTTTAGCTCATGAGGCACCCAAATATCGAGATTTTTTGTGTAGGTACCCAGCTTTTTTTCAAATGCACCAAAACCGTTTTGTGGTCACCCAGTTCTTCAGCTACTACTCGTTACAACGTTTAAAAAAAATGTTTGATAATATTTAAAAGGATGCCCCTTGTGTAGCATTCACTGTTAAAGTAGCAACGCTGAAAGAGTTTTAGTTTATGCATGCCGCCGGACCGTCAGACGCCAAACGGTCCATTACCTATTGTTAACACGTTTTTATTATTTAATATTAATTTTATGTATTTCTAAGCTATCTGCATACCCACCTCTAACTTTAATTGTGCCTAAATTCATATTCCTCCGTTCGAACATTTTTTGTATATATAGGCCGTATAGGTTACATTCTGTCGACTGCTTCGAATGCATTATGTGTAAGGTAACATTTGTTTTAAGGAAATAAAAATACATAATAATATAATCTTTGACTAAAGTATATAAGTGCCATTTTGTTCGATAACTTTTTGCCATCTTGTTGCTAGGGACATGATCCCATTGCTATAAAAGTTTTGGGGCTTCTGGTGAAAAAACGATGACAAGTGGTTTTGGCAGTCCTCTTATTATGTCAACCTGACACTGCCTAAGGAATTCTGCTGCGACCGAAACAGATGGAAATCTGAAGGTGCAAGGTCAGGACTATACGGCGAATGCATTAACACATCCCAGCCAAACTTCCGTAACTTTTGCTGAGTGGCTAAAGACGTGTGCTCATAATGAATAATGCCCTTCCAATCCCACCACAAACACAACATCATCTTGTTGCGAGTTAACCCGGGTTTCGCCACAGTCTATGAAGCCTGACCGGCCTTCGACCCCGATCTTTTTCGCACGTTCTCGTCGTACGTTATCCACTTTTCATCACCAGTTATCAGCTTCTTCGAAAATAGTTCGGTTTCATTACGTCGTAATAAAGAATCATAAATATATGAGTACACTGTTCATTAGGTTTATTTTAGCTCATGAGGCACTCAAATATCGAGATTTTTTGTGTAGGTACCCAGCTTTTTTTCAAATGCACCAAAACCGTTTTGTGGTCACCCAGTTCTTCAGCTACATCGTAACTACTAATATGCCGATCATGCTCCATTTTTTCAAAAATGGCATCAGTTTTGTCCGTAACAGGGAGACCAGAGCGACGTGCATCTTTGATATCAAAATTTCCGGATTGAAAACGCTTAAACCAAATTTGCGCTACTCTCACACATATACAGAGCATTAGGATCATAAACATCACAAATTTTTTCCCGGCTTGTGTTGCATTTTTACCTTTTTATTGTAATAAATTTTAAAACTGTATCGAATTTCTTCATTAGAATCACTAATTTTAACAATAAGAAAATCAAATGAAAATTTCACATTTACCTAATTTGAATTTGGAGTTGTCTTCTGTAAAATTAAAACTTTTTAATGACACCAAAATCAGCCAGATACAATTGGTATAGGCCCAAGAGATTCTATGACAAGTTCATACACACTATAATGCGAAAAGACTTTTACCCCAATCTATACTAATATTATAAAGAGGTAATGTTTGATTGTTTGTTTGTTTGTTTGTTTGTTTGTTTGTTTGAATGGAATAGGCTCTGAAACCACTGAACCAATATGAAAAATTCTTTCACCGTTGGAAAGCTACATTCCTAGCGCTGAACATAGGCTATATTATATGTTTAAAAAAAGTAGGGTTCCTTACTAAAACCCCAAAAATGTAGCCCAAAGTGTAAAAAAACGACCTCCAAAATTTCTTACATCGTGTGCGCTTCGACAACGGCTTGACCAATTTCGCAAATTTTTTTTACGGTATGTTCGTTATTGTCACGAAAAGGTTATTATGAAAGAAAATGTTGAAAAAATTAAGCAGAAAATTAGAAAAAAGAAGAAAATACGTGATGGTCACGCGGGGTTTGAACCTGGGCTCGATCGATTCACGTCGTTGGCAGTTTATATGACACGGCTGTCATGGCAACATAAGTATTAACAAATGGAAAATAAAAATTATGAAATGCTATAAATACCGTTTTTATATCAGCTTAAACTATTTGGATTAATAAAATTATTAGGATTAACAAAAACATGAATCCAAATAGTTTAAGCTGATATAAATACGGTATGTATAGCATTTCCTAATTTTTGTTTTCAATTTATAAACAACGTGGTTACCATGGCGACCTTTAGACGTTATAGACGTTTGGCTGCGTTTCCATTGACGCGGGGCGAGGCGGACAGGAGCTTGCGGTACCCGAATTGACCAATCACTATGCTCGAAATCTCTGCTCCACTTCGCTTGGAAACTCTAAGTTCCTATGCGCCCCGCTCCGCGTCAGTGAAAACGCCAAGATTGGGGAAGTTTTCCAAATCTATACATCTATACAAATAAATAAAATTGAAGTGTCAGTTTGTAACTTTCAATTAGCAACGTCTTTTTGAATGCATATGACATTTTAAACGATATCTTCTGTTTTTTTTTGCATTGGCAACGATATTTACTGAAAACGAAAATGTAATTAAAAAAAAATGTCTGTCAGCGTGTCTCTTTGCTCCGGCTAATCTCTGGAACGGCTGGACCGATTTTAACGAGACTTTCACTGGTAGATAGCTAAAGTTATAAGGATTCATTTAGGCTACTTTTAATCATCATCATCGTCGTCATCTAACTAATGTTCACCGAATTGGCTGGACCGACTGTGACGGGAGCATTCACCGGGCTTAGCTTATGTTAGTAGGAGTAATCTATACATCTATATGTATAAAAGTAAGTCGTGTTAGTTAAATTATTTATAACTCAAGAACGGCTTTATCGATATGGCTGAAAATTGGTGAGGAAGTAGCTTAGAGCAAGTAGACGGACATAGAATACTATTTATTCCATATTTTGTCAGCGTTTCCGTGAACGTTGCGGGTTCTGCGTTTGGGTTTCGCGTTGTGGGTTCCGCGTTGTGGGTTCCGGGTTCCCGCGTTGCGGGTTCCGGGTTCCCGCGATGCGGGTTCCGGGTTCCCGCGTTGCGGGTTCCGGGTTCCCGCGTTGCGGGTTCCGGGTTCCCGCGTTGCGGGTTCCGGGTTCCCGCGTTGCGGGTTCCGGGTTCCCGCGTTGCGGGTTCCGGGTTCCCGCGTTGCGGGTTCCGGGTTCCCGCGTTGCGGGTTCCCGCGTTGCGGGTTCCCGCGTTGCGGGTTCCGGGTTCCCGCGTTGCGGGTTCCGGGTTTCCGCGTTGCGGGTTCCGGGTTCCCGCGTTGCGGGTTCCGGGTTTCCGTGTTGCGGGTTCCGGGTTCCGCGTTGCGGGTTCCGGGTTCCCGCGTTGCGGGTTCCGGGTTCCCGCGTTGCGGGTTCCGGGTTCCGCGTTGCAGTTTCCGGGTTCCGCGTTGCGGGTTTCGGGTTCCGCGTTGCGGTTTCCGGGTTCCCGCGTTGCGGGTTCCGAGTTCCGCGTTGCGGGTTCAGGGTTCCCGCGTTGCGGGTTCAGGGTTCTCGCGTTGCGGGTTTCGGGTTCCCGCGTTGCGGGTTCAGGGTTCCCGCGTTGCGGGTTCCGGGTTCCCGCGTTGCGGGTTCCGGGTTCCCGCGTTGCGGGTTCCGGGTTTCCGCGTTGCGGGTTCCGGGTTCCCGCGTTGCGGGTTCCGGGTTTCCGTGTTGCGGGTTCCGGGTTCCGCGTTGCGTGTTCCGGGTTCCCGCGTTGCGGGTTCCGGGTTCCCGCGTTGCGGGTTCCGGGTTCCGCGTTGCAGGTTCCGGGTTCCGCGTTGCGGGTTTCGGGTTCCGCGTTGCGGTTTCCGGGTTCCCGCGTTGCGGGTTCCGGGTTCCCGCGTTGCGGGTTCCGAGTTCCCGCGTTGCGGGTTCCCGCGTTTCGGGTTTCGGGTTCCCGCGTTGCGGGTTCCGGGTCCGGGTTCCCCTGTTGCGGGTTCCGGGTTCCCGCGTTGCGGGTTCCGGGTTCCGCGTTGCAGGTTCCGGGTTCCGCGTTGCGGGTTTCGGGTTCCACGTTGCGGTTTCCGGGTTCCCGCGTTGCGGGTTCCGGGTCCGGGTTCCCGCGTTGCGGGTTCCGGGTTCCCGCGTTGCGGGTTCCCGCGTTTCGGGTTTCGGGTTCCCGCGTTGCGGGTTCCGGGTCCGGGTTCCCGCGTTTCGGGTTTCGGGTTCCACGTTGTTTTTTTTTAGTTGAATTTCATCATAAACTGTTTTTATGCTCAACGAAGTGGGCAAGGGTCAGCTAGTCTATTATAAAATAACAGTGGGTATGATGTTGAACTAAATGCTAAAATAATAGAAATAAAATAAAATAAGCCATTTATTCCATATCTACATTTTTGTCATAAATTGCAGTGTTGTTAGTAAGGTAGGTATAGCATAAATTGAAGAAATAAATATACTTAAAATTAATGTTAGTAGTTATGAGATATGGACCCCTGTTTGGGTAAAGGCCTCCTCCATCTTTTTCCATGACTACCTGTCTTTGCCTGATTTTATCCAGTCGTTTCCTGCAATGTGTGTTATGTCATCAGCCCACCGTCTTAATTGTCGACCGACATTCCTTTTTCCCTTTGGTCCTTTTCATCGAGTGGCTTCAATGGTCCATCTTCTGTCTGTGTATCGTGAGATGTGACCGGCCCATCTCCACTTTAGTAAGAGTGCGTGCCTAAGAGCATCGGTAAGTTTAGTTTTTTGACGAATGTTTTGGTTTTTCACTTTTTCGATTTTTCTAATTTTTAACATATTCCTTTCCATTGCTGTTTGGCTGCATTTGATTTTTTGTTTTATTTTGTTTGAGAATACCCAAGTTTGACAACCATACAGCAAGCAGGGTAAAAGGCATGTATCATATATTGTCCTTTTCATGTGCAAGCTGTAGTTTCCTTTTAGGATTTCTCTTAGTGCCCAGAATTTCTTAAAAGTTGCGTTAATTCTTCTTGTTACTTCTTCTTCATTGCTTGACATTTTGAAAGAAATTTGTTTTCCCAAGTAGATGTAGTCACTTACATATTCTATGCTGTTACTTTTTATAACTATCGGCCGTTCGTGATTGTACTAACAATCACGAACGGCCGATAGTTATATAATGGCTGAAACTGCCAAAGACCTAGAGAAAATGATGATATCACTGGATTGTGAAAGCTCCAAAATTGGCCTGGAAATGAATGTAGATAAAACAAAGATAATTATAAAATAAAATAATTACTAAATTATCTTTGTTTTTTCTACATTCATTTCCAGGCCAATTTTGGAGCTTTCACAATCCAGTGATATCATCATTTTCTCTAGGTCTTTGGCAGTTTCAGCCATTATAACTATATCATCCGCGAACCTCAGATGGTTTAGATAATGTCCGTTTATGTACACTCCCCTGTTTTTCCAATCTAGTTTTTGAAAAATACTTTCAAGTACTGCTACAAACAGATTTGGGGACAGAGGGTCTCCCTGTCTGACGCTTCGTTCTATATTTATTTTGTCGCCTCTAGTTTCTAATTTTGTACTGCTTGTGCTATTTTTATAAATATATTTTAAGAGGTTGATGTATTTGGAGTTAATGTTTGATTGTTGTAGTGCGTTCCAGATTGAGCAATGACTAATACTGTCAAAAGCTTTGCTGTAGTCAATGAAAGCCACATACAGAGGTTTATTGAATTCTCTATGTTTTTCTATGATCTGTTCTAGCGTCTGTATATGGTCCATTGTACTAAAGCCTGATCTGAATCCCGCTTGTTCCCTTGGTTGATGTTTATCAATGTCGTCGGATATTCTCTTTAGTATTACGGATGAAAATAGTTTGTATGTACTTGACAACAGACTTATGGGTCTATAATTCCGTATGTCCAGGGGGTTTCCTTTTTTAAAAAGCAGAATTATGTCCGATGTACACCATTGTGTTGGTACTTTTTCTTCATTTAGTATCTTATTGAATAGTTGCGTAAAGTGGCGAGTAAGAATAGGTGCTCCCATTTTGAGGGCTTCATTGTATAGTCCATCTGGTCCGGGACTTTTCTCATCTTTCAGCTTTTTTATGTGTTCGTGAACTTCGGAGTCTTCAAATGGTTTTATGCAGTCAGTCGTATTTATATTAGTAGTTTGTGTTTCTATTTCTATGGTATTCTGTTTCTTGTATAAGTTTTTGAAAAAGTTTGTTGCATGGCTTATTACATCTCTTCTAGATTTTGTATCCTGTGAAGTGTGCTCAAGCTTTTGAATCCATGATTTGTGTGTAGTTAATTCTTTATAGGCTTTTTTAACACTTCGAAAATTCTTGATGTTTCTTGAAATAACCTTATATCTGTGATTGTTATAGTCCTTACGGATTGATCTATTTGTCTCTTTGTATATTTTGCTAAGTTCTTCTTTCATATTTTTAGTTTTATTCTTTATGTGTAGTAGTTCTGAACGCCTTTTTATAAGTTGGACTGTGTCTTTAGAGAAAATATTATGTTGACGAGGATTTGTATTGTCTTTGCATTTCAAGCTCTCTGTTATACTTCTTTCCAAGATATTATAATATACTTGCATATCAATACACTCGGTTTCTATATGATCTGTGTGCGCTCGTAGATTTTCGATGTAACTTTTGATTTCTGTTTCTGTCTTGGGGATATTAAGTGGTATAGTGTAGGTATTTCTACTTTTTATTGGACGACTTAAACATAATGTTGCTCTCACTAGTCTGTGATCGGAAGAGAAATCGAATTTATTAAGTACTTCGATATTAGTTATAAGTTTATGTTGATTTATCATTATAAAATCTATTTCAATTTTAGTTTTTTGGTCAGGTGATAGCCAAGTCCATCTGTAGCTTTCCTTCTTTTTGAAAAAGGAGTTCATTATTGACAATTTGTGTTGGTAAGCATAACTTAAGAGACGTTGACCTCTTTCGTTGCACACTCCCTACCCATATTTTCCCATTATTGGGTAGTAGTTCGTTTTTGGAAAACCTATTTTTGCATTGAAATCTCCCATGACTATAATCTTTCCTTCGGTCTTGGTGTGAGCATATTCAATGTCTTTGTAGAATTTTTCAATTTCTTTTTCCGTTGATCTCTCGGTTGGTGCATATGTTTGAATTATTGATAAGGAGAAGCAATCAAATTTCATTTGTAAAAGTGCTACTCTTTCTGAAATTCCTATAAAATTTGTAATATTGTTTTTATATTTTTTCTTTACCAGAAATCCTACTCCATGTAATCCTTTAGTTTCGCTAATGTAGCAGAAAATAAGATCATTGTACTCCTCGATCCTACACCCCATTTTTCGGATTTCAGCGAGACCTAAAATGTCCCAATTAATATTCTTTAGAGCATTAGTTAATTCAAGGAATCGCTCTATTGATGAGAGTGTTCTTACGTTATAAGTGCAAATTTTGAGGGTTGGTTTTTTATCTGGGACCGTTTCTGTATTCGATGGAGGGTTGTAGTCTAATTCCCCACGAGGACAAGTCGGGTTGGGGAATGTTTTGTTTCTGTTATCTTTAGGTTTTTGATTATTAAGTGTTTTGTTCCGGTGGCTGATGGGAATGTCCTATGCTTTCTGATCATTTGGCAACTTGGCAGAAGGCAAAGAATTACTTCTATTCCTCATTATGTCAAATGCATTTAAACGATGTGTTTTGACTGACGATTGTTGTTTGCGGGGGTGTTCTGTTGCATTAGGCGAGGTTGATAGTTCCCTTTTACGTTTCTCATTTCCTAGTTTTCCCTGTTTAATAATTAACTTGTCATAATTTATATAAGCATAATTTCCTTTCTTCCTCTCTTCTTCTAATTTTGGCTGTAGTTTCTTTCTTGTGTCTAGTATTTCTTTCGGGTAATCTTCAGACACATACACATTTTTCAATTTCTTTTTATTTAGCACTATTGCGTTTTTCTTCCAGGAGTTTACAAATGTCAGAAGAATTGGCCTTTCTTTTACATTATCTGTGTTATTTTTGCCAATTCTGTAGATCGTATTTATGTCTCTGTCATCTAAGGTAATATTTAAATCATCTTTAAATTTTTTTATAATAATTTCGATAAGATCAATAGTAGATTTTTCGGTTTCTTTTACGTCATATAAAATTAGGTTGTTTGATCTTCTTTGTTTTTCCAGATTGTTTACCATTTCCTTTAACTTCTCGTTTTCCGACCTTAATTCCTGCATTTCTATTCTAAAAGGAATTAGCTTTTCATCAATTCGTGTCATGATGTCATCGGTTTGTTTCGACATTTCTATTTTTATTTGGTCGAAAAAGGATTGAAGGTTTTCCATTGTTACTACTGTTCTTTGCGTTGAATGGAACGTAATATTTTAACTCGAATTAGCTCTTTTGAGTTGTGAACGCAGCTTATTGTTGTTATGTTGGTAGCACTGGATTGACGTTGTCAAAGTCTGTATACACTCAGTTGACAGGTAACCTTTAAAATCTCCACAGGTTTTAATTCACTGAATAATTGTTTTTATAGCACAGTTCACATATGTTTTTATTTAAAAGTGTAGTTTAGTACGAAATCTATGGAGTTCATATGTTTTTACACAGGATTTCACAGTTTGTATACAGTTTATACGTTAAAACTCGGAGCTACTTATCACTACGTATTTACGTTTGCACAGCCGGAACCGGAAATCTATGCTAAAATATGAAACAGCAATTATTAAGTATAATAATATGAAATTCTCAAAGTGACTAACGTGTTTTATTTGATAAGGATTAATATTCTATTTGTTAACCGACATCGAAAAAAGGTTTCTAAATTCGACCATTTTATATGTAATTTATTTATGTTTCGCGGTTTCGCGGAACTTCGTTGTTCATGACTCGATTTTAATTTTTTTGTATTGTGTAGGATATAATTTTTCCCGTTAAATAAATTTGTCCCGTTTTTACCAAAATGGAACGAGGAATCGAGGGAACACCTCGAAATTTAAGTAGATATTATAATAGTGATAATATTAAATTGATTATGATTGATAATTTTTTCTGAAGTTGCACTAAGGTTTATACTGGATCAAAAAGTACTGAACTTCTAAGTCCTTAGAGATTCATGTTTGAAGATTTCAACGTTGTTCAATTACAGGAGAACTTGGTTTCATAGTTATCAAAGTGGATACCTGTTGGATGTTAATGGCATCTGTGAGGAATAATGAACTCCTTTTTAAATGAAATTTATACGGACATCTATAATATATCATAGTGATTTTGTATTTGTTTCAAGTAACATAAGCATATTTTTGGAAAACATGATTTTGTACCAAGGTATACCGTATAGATCAAAAACTAGTATATGTAACTGCTTAGTCTTTAAAGATACTTTTGTAAATTTCGTTCGATAATACTTTAGGGTGTGTATGTGCCTCCCATGTAGAGTATACTGTGTAAAAATCCCAACGTTGAAAGACCTTACTTTTAACTTTCATGTTTGTATGAAAAATGCCCCAACATCATAAATTTTCACATACAATAATTTAAAAAAAGTACCTCTTTCAGCGCTGATACACAGTAAACTCTATATACAGGACCCATACACACCCTAAGGTATTATAACTCATTAATATTATAGCTTATTTATAATACTAGTATACACTTTATAATAATATTATTATAAAGAGGAAAGGTTTAAAGCTCAGATTAATAACTAAAGCATAGATACCGGGTAAAAAGCAAGAGCAGAGACATATTTCTGTTCTTGTCTCACTACGACACATGCTAATGGGAAGGAAAGGGAAGTCTAGCTGTCCGTTACTTTATTTTTTTAGGCTTGTCACCACTTTGGGCAATCACCTCTGTACTAAATTGCTCACAAGTTGCATGTCAGCTAGTTTGAGCTAATTTGATGTCTTTATTCGAGGGACGTCCATAGTCGACATCACATGTCGATAAAAATGAAAATAAAGAAGAAGATATAATGTTTATACTATCTACCACCCAGTATAAATTACTTTCCTCTTAATCTCCGTCTATGTCTATTAAGCTTAAGGGACTTTAGTTTGCCCCAAAAAATATTCAAGATTTCTTCTTGAGGAAGTTTTCTAATATTATGAATAGGATACATTACTTCCGCGTGAGTTTTTAATGATTTAAAAAACCTAAGTCAATAAGCATCTAATCTAAGAAGTATTAGCATCTTATATTCTTAGATATATACTCGTACCTCGGTAGGTACTATTATTGCTAAAATATAAAGATTGTAACATTGTGATGCCGTTCAATATTCTGGAGGAATCTAATCTACTAAAACACTATTTAACTACTTATAAGAAACTAGAAAAACAACAGTATATTTAGCGTTTGTAATGGACGTAATGCTATCTATTCAAAACAACGTTACGTGTAAAATCAATTTGACAAAATTAAGAATGTTGAGATAGAGGATATGAATAAAAAGTAAAGTCATATATACTTACACCATAATCAAAAGTCAGGAAGAGATTGCTGTAAGCAGTAACAATTCCTCTTATTGCACTTATCTACTATACAATTGATTGTATTTTATGTTCAAAAAAAGATTTTTTTATTCCTTTCTATTTCCATATTACTATTTGAAAAAAACTATTAGATAAAAAGTATAATATTATCATCCAAGTCATTCTTATAATCGCATTTTACTGTACTGATGGTGTATGAAAATCGTACAGTGCAAGTAATATTTAATGGTGTAACAACACAGACACACACAGACATTTGACATTTCTAGCATTTGGATTGGGATAAGTAAAAAAAAATGTATTCAAAAATATATTTATTACGTATAATAATATTAAATTAACAATGGTAAACAACGCTTACGTTTATACAAAAAACTGCACCAAAAATACAAAAAAGCTCTCTCAGTCTATCGACATCAGCATGCACTCCAGTTACGTAGGAGAGCAATGAAATTGACGATACAAATGGACCGACAGGACCGGATTCATACCTCGGCTTCACAGGAAACCCGTGTGCATCAATATCAAGGTGATGCAATATTCTCGTTTGTAATAAAATAATTGGGGGTAAATGTTTAGAGCAAACATGACTCTATGTAGCTTCTGGTTTTGCAATGAACTCGAACCATTTTATTTTTGAAGCATGATTTTGTATAAAACCTGTAAATACCAATTAGCAGATTAATTATATTTAACTTGGTACGGTAACATGGTACAGTTAAAATAATATAAGTTAAAAGTACCGAATATATTAATTATCTATTCAAACATAAAGTAATTATTTCGAAGGGTTATCGATACAGAAATGTACATCACTAGGAGAAAATTAATCTCTATGTTATGTAAGCAAATAATTTTTAATATAATGCAAACACCGCATACTAGTAGAAACTATAATAATATACACATACATCTATTAAAATAAATTAGTTCTAGCCTATTTGGATAAATTTACTAAGCCTATATCATTTAAAACATACGTATGAAAAGATATTGTTCCGTCACAGTTTTCTTTTCGAGATGTAGGTATAACTTTTACACGCATTCACTAAGCAAGGCTTTTTCCGAAACAGTTATGTTGTAAATTGCAAAAACTGTAATAAATCAGATGAGAATTTTTATCTATTACAATAATATCTAAAAGAAAATGTTTTCTTCATGTTTTATTGTTGACACAATATTTAGTTGGTTTGATACGTTTGACAGACCACCAAAATTTGACAGACCACCAAATCGGCCTCTGACGTGACAACGCGAAAAATCATGAAGTTGTTGTCTCTTTTACTCTCATGAATCTTTGCATTTGAAATTTGTTAGATAGATCGCTGTTTTTAGCTCTACTTTTTACACTCCTTCTATGTATATCCTATTTCTATGGTTTAAAGGAGTAAAAAATATGCCCAATTTGAAGTAGGAGCCTTCAAAATAATATTAGTCTTAGATGATGACAGAATTAAATACTGTGACTGTGGACTGTGGATGTGAAAAATACAAAACAAATACAATACCATTAATCAACTGATGTGACAAAAGAAATAATAGTTTTGTAAAATAATTGTTGACTTTTTCATGTTAATATTAAATATTACTTTATTAATTTATGTTGTTTCGACTATAATATTATCTTTACTAAATGTAATTGATACCCAGTATTAACATTTTTATTCCAAAGTAAATTTGTCTTCAGCGATCTCTGTAAATATTACGTCTGTAGCAATTTTGGCGCCAAATACGTTTTAACAATCTTCCGAGTTTCTAATGCTAACTAGGCTAAATTGTGAGCTAATAATGTATACAGTTAAAAATAAAACGATAGTCGATAGCATATTTTGTAAGCTGTATAAAAAGCTTCACTTAAATAATAAAATGATATTAACAACATAAGTCATACAATTATTTAGACTATGGCATCCACTAAAGTATTTCATGGAGGGTAGTTCTAGTTGCATATGGGTTTTGTAACCGAAGGCTGACCGTGTCAGGCCCTGACTTCACTGCGACCCTTCTGAATCTATTGTGACTATAGGTGCTCGCCACGCTTGGTAGGCGGGTTGGCAAGCGAGTTTTCAGATACAATTTCAAAGAAAATAACAATGTCCACAGAAACGCAGTTACCAGAGTGGCCCGGAGCGGGAAATCACGACCAGGGGCTATTGACCCCCTCTACGTGAGGTATGGCCCCGGTATTGAGGATACCAGAGCCGAAAATTATTCCAAGTTTTTCTAGGGAAAACAACCCGCGGAAAGCAGGGGAAAACCGTGGCGCTAAGAGAAGAGCCATGGAAGAAATGCAGCTGCCCATTTCCGAATGCAATATACTCCCTCTGTCGTCTTTTACGAACATGGAGGTGCTATTCTGTCTCCAGCACCCCACGGATGTTAACATTCTTATTTCAATTATTTTAGTGACATGCATGACGGCGCAAACCTACTGCAGGAAACAATTTGAAAACAACCATGCAATTCAAATATAATCTTACGCACTTTATTTAGTGGTTGTTATTTCTTGATAAAGAAGCTGTAAAATGTGACATTAAAATATTCTTATTCTTAAAATTATTAGATTTTAGATTATAAGAAGAATAAGGTCTGTATGTATTTTTTCAAGTTTACATGCTATAAATTCCATAGGGACCGACATTTAAGGATCAACGAAACGAAAACGAGTTTTATTTATAGGCGCTAAGTATTTTGAATCAGGTACAAACGTAGGAAATATTTTAGCGATCGGATTCTTTGAAGTCGACCTTGGTGATAATTTTTTATTGTTTTCGATTAACGTAACGTAGAATTTTAAACAAGCCCGTTCGTAAGCCGCCCGAATTAAACAAGTTCAACACAAATGGCTGTATAATGTATATTCCTGATTCGAGACGCAATAAATATGGTAAAAAAAGGGATTCAGCCAAAACTACCCACTAAGGTAGTTTTGGCTGAATCCCTACTCCTTTCCCATTTAGATTATGCGGACGCTTCTTTCACTAACTTGACGGAGGAACAACTGAACAAATTGGAGCGCCTTCAAAACCTGGCTTTGAGGTTTGTTTTCGGTTTACGTAAATTTGACCATATCTCCGAGTATCGCCTCAAGTTAAAGTGGTTGCCAATCCGCTACCGCCGTGACTCTCGTGTTCTCTCCTTCCTTTATAACATCCTATTTGACTCCCATTGTCCCACTTATTTAAAAAGTAATTTTAACTTCCGTACCTCTGACAGACTGGAACTACGATCTATATCTAATCTTCTTCTTGACATTCCTATCCACCGCACTAAATACTTTAATTGCTCTTTCATTGTAAAATCCATTTCCCTTTGGAATTCTTTACCTATCCATATAAGGCAGGCTGAAACTATACATCGCTTTAAAACTCTTATAAAAAATCATTATCTGGAATCATATTGTGTCAACCCTTAACTTATGTAACTAACACTTATTATTATAAATTAAAATATCATGTAGGTTTATCTATTATATATATATATATATATATATATATATATATATATATATATATATATATATATATATATATATATATATATATATATATATATATATATATATATATATATAGATATATATATTATATTATATTATATACATATATTATATATTTATTGTGTTTATGTATTATTTTATTTTATTTACTTTTATTTTATTAAATATACTTTTGCGCAACTCCCATTCTCTAGCATTGTTTTCTCTAACACCATAAGGTTGTCTGGAAGAAATTGCTATCTAGTAATAAGGCCGCCTTTGTGTGCATGTCTGATTTTTGTAATGTATATTTTTTTTGTTTTTTTTTGTAACTTGTTGTGTGCACAATAAAGTATATTTGTATTGTATTGTATTGTAAACATTATTTTCCACCCAAAGATAATCTTGAAGCGTAGACAGTTCGATATAAGCGTAAAAATAGCGCACAGCAAATAACGTATAGAATATGATGAGCGTTATCGTTCGTAAAATATTTGTTTATATCGTTTAAACACAGTAATGCCTCTGTGACTTGGTACGTGTTTTAAGATAAATATGTAAGAAATTTGTATCATTTGACAGTCGGTTGTTGAAAGAATCACAGAAATGGGGAAAATTCACCAGGCTCAAACGGCAATAACATGTAAGTACTAAATAAATTAAATATTTTAAATACTCCCAAAAGATAGATAGTTCGCAAAAAAAATCCAGCAAAAAAGTTATTTGACTGAATGCTAGTTTATTATTAAAAAAAATAGAAAGCTCTGATGAGCAGGCGCGTAACTTAATTGATAAGAAAGGATAGTAATATTTTTTTTTACTTACAGTAATAAATATAATAGTTAGAAAATATTTTTTTAACTCTTTTATTTTTTTTAAACTGAGATCCAGTATGCAAAAAAAATATTATAACTCAAAGTTAACAATTGAAGATAAAAGGTTATCGTTCTGATTTACGAATAAAATTAACACGAAATTAGTAGATAAAATTAATTTGTTATACAACTAATTTAAGTTAATAAGCAATTAAAAATTATTCAACATCAATATTATTTTAATCCATAATTTTTAAATGCTCCTAGCTTTTAGCAATCAGAAAAATAGTTTTATGTAAACTCAAAAGTAGTATTTTTCCGAGATTATCGTGGGGTTTACTAAGCTGACTAAAAGGTAGAGTTTAAAGAAATTCAGCATTATAAGTATTATTTATTTAGCACATTGTGTTATTTAATTATTTTGTACCAATACTATCAAATTATATTGTACAAAGGATTTGTATTTACAAAAAATATCGATTCTATCAGGTAGATTTGTTATTGCGGCCGTGTTATTTTTCGGTAGATCTGGCACAAAAAAAAAACTTTCAATTGCATTTTATGGAATACTTTGTATGAACGATGATTGTATACTTCATGTAGGTATATATAATCCATGGATTAGTATGAATAAATCCGTTTCTTTTGACATGAAGATTGTGTGTGTTTATACCAGACTCTTATTACTACTATGTCAGATATTTTTAACATATTCTTTGTTAAACTATGGGTAACATTATTTATAAATATTTTGTTTTATTTTACGGAATGTGAAAGTTACTTGTTCGTTTATTATTATGCTTTCACATCATAACCACCTGCTTGTGCTTTGATGGAACTAGACGTTGTATGCGACTTCGTTGGCGCAGAATGGAAAACAGTAGTCAATCAAATTCGCGCAAATCAAAAAAGCGCGGGAAATGTACATTTTCTGAGGATAAAAATTAGCCTCTGTATTAATCCAGGCTATCTACATGCGATTTTTAGATGAAAAAATATCAAACATTAATCCGTACATGCGATGTGAATAAAATGTGATTTATATCGCGAATGTTTGTAATAGTCCACGGCTCCGTCAACGGCGGTATTGACGTAGTAGTAGTAGTAGTAGTAGTAGTAGTAGTAGTAGTAGTAGTAGTAGTAGTAGTAGTAGTAGTAGTAGTAGTAGTAGTAGTAGTAGTAGTAGTAGTAGTAGTAGTAGTGGACAGATGTTTTGAGTAAGCCAAGGAACATTTAAAAGCTCCGTAGAAGTGAAGTTATCGAATGATATTTTTAAGAACAAACGACCCAAGGGCTAGTGCTTACCTCGGCCAACGTACCAGTTTGGCGATACAGCGAGGTAATACTGTCAGACTTTTGAGTACATTACCAACGGCCTCCGATTTAGATATAGTTTTTTACTTAAAGTCTTTTTTATTACTTGTGTTTAGTTTAATCTACATTTTATAATAATAATAAAAAGAATATCAAGAGAGTGACAATACAATAAATATTCAATAACTTCACTCTTACGAAGCGGTCAAATGTTCCTACTTATTGCACGCAGCCTCTACCCCCTAAAAATTCGCGGTATTATGTCAATACTCAACGATCCCGTCGAAGCAGCCGCGGGACTATTCAATTTCGTCGTCGTCGTTACAGCCTTTTACTGTCCACTGCTGGACATAGGCCTCTCCAATACATTATTGAAGGAAGTTAAGCCTACTGGTACCACGCTGGCTAGACGGGTTGGTACAGGGTTTTGTTTCGAGTTTTCCTTCTCTCACACTAGCTGTTGATGTGTGTGTGTTTCCTTTTAGTCGCCTCTTACGACTCCCCTAGGATAGTATCGGGGGTGGTGATAATTGTATTCTAATGCCGTCACCACACGGCAATTCTCTATTCAATTTGATAAGTCGTAAACAAAATGTTAAATTCTACCAAATTAATGTGTATTGTTTTTATATATTGCACGGCGAACGAGTGACATTTAAGTTAAAATCGTTATAGCCACCCATACTAAGCTTTGATAGATATTATAAATCCTATTGATTTCACCATCACTTAGAACGCGAGTTCCACATACCCGCAAGGCAAGACAAGAGTCCGGCAAGCTTAGTACGTATATCAAAAGCAAAGCAATCGCGAAAATTGCGCAATTTATTGCTCATGAACTCTATCGACAGTCCAGGGGTAATAAATAGTTAGTAGAGAGCAGTTTTACGTTTTTAAATTCATTTTGGATTGCCACTAAATTGTTTTTGGCGCCAGTGTCGTAGCAAAAATGAAGCAAATGTGCATTCAAACACAATAAAATTAGCGTTACCATTATTTTTTTTGATTAGCAATCGATTGCGCGATTACGGCGTGATTATTGCTAATATTTTTTTTACGTAATCTACCTCAAGATGCGTAATATTTCTCGGTGTAAGAAGTAGTTCTTATCATCAGCCCTACATCCGTCGCCGTGTGATTGAACTGCAAATCCGTCTCAATGATGTTCCCAATGATAAGAGAACTTAAGATGTTATCTCTGGAGATACCATTTTTCCTGCGAATCTAGATCGCACATCACAACTTTTTTTTCAATTATCGTTTGTTCCTAGCAATGTTTTGAAGAAATTGAAGCTTCGAAATACAATGTGCTTACATAGATTTTGTACAGTTTATAAAACTGATTTGATATGAGTTTCAATTATATATATTATATATGCTTATGAGGATAACGGTAGGTAATAACTATAAAATGAAAAAAAAAATAATAATGTGATGGAAGTAAAAATTTACGGTTTTCGCATTTTTTTCTTTATCTGTATTATGTACTATAAGACGTCGCTTCGTAATCATTTTTAAGATTCCGTGTTTACGAGAACCTTTAGGTTTTGATTCTCTTGCGAGTGTCGAAAGTTACCAAAATTATCGCCATGAACTGCTGTATCTTTTGAGTTCGTTGGCTCAGAAGTTTGCCTTTTTCCCAGCTTCAAGGAACAATAGACCAGAGTATTTGATATGAATTTAACATATTTACTTGGATATGTCATAAGAGTTCTCTTTTTTCCTTTGAGGTACGGAATTAAAAAAAATATGATAAAATGGGATAATTATTACTCAACAATTATTAACACAGTTTGACCCACAAGAGTTTGAGGGTCTGTTAATTGATCATTTTGATTTAGATCGACTGGTATATGACGTCTTTTCCGCATCTCAATAGTTAATTTTTTTATTAGCACACATGATAATCGAAAAATTATTCCAATAAGATAATATACACGTGAACTCAAAGTATATATTTAAATAGAAAGTAAATATTAGATACAACGTGACGCCAGTTAGATAAAAGTTAGGGATACACCTACTTTTATCTTGATACTAATGTATCTGACATAATAAATTATCAGATAAATTACAATGCCATTTGCCTACTTACGACCATTTATTTATGGTAGCAGATACTGTACGAAACTCAGTAAACCTAGATTCCTTAAAGACTTTTCCTACAGTTTTGCGCATTCTGTTGCAAAGTTCGTAGGTAATTTGTTAGATAGCCTAAAAACTGGTTTCACATCCATTGGCGCTTGTCAAGGTAGACCAGCAGAAATGCGTAAAAACGTACGGATGTGAATACTCGTTATAAATAACTATCAGAGGTGGAAACAAGTCACGTATGTCGCGAATATTAAAAAATCCTATCAACCCACGCTTGCGAGGTGGGATAAGATAAGCATAGATAATGATAATGAAAAGAAATAACTATGTAGCAGTTGCAAATGCTATTTCTGCATTACTTTCTCTAATGCCTAAGCCGTACCTACAGTAGTAATTTGGATGAAGATTCCTCTCATTTTGAAAAATGCAATAGGGATGAAGTGAAGTGACGCTACTAGGAAGAGAGTTATAGGAATCCCACATAACTGCTCTGTAGTTTTCCATGAAAGAAGTCCTAATTTTTCACCGAGCGGCAAGATAATTACGTATATCTTACAAAAGTTACACTTTGCAAAAAAATGGCAAAAATTAAGCAACTTTTGCTCTTGAACCATATCGACGGTTAAAGCATAAAAACTAAGCACCAAATAAAACAGGAAAGCAGTTTAAAGTTTTAAAATTCAGAAAAAACGTTTTTTGAAATTGGACACAATGTTTGTTTGATGTAGCATTTAGTTCCAAGAATTGCCACTAAATTGTTTTTGGTGCTAGTGTCGTAGCAAATGCAAATGTGTATCGCGCGTTTTTTGTTCAAATAATAATTTTACGTAATCAACCGGCCGGATAACTTTGTAAGATAATAATAACTATTTTTGGGACAAGAGCGGAGGCTTCCCTCCACGGATATGTAGGACTCGCTGCGTCCGAAAGATGGTAAATGGAGTCAGCCCACTAAAACTCGGCAGTACTCCGACTCCACCGCCGTTGACGAAGCCACAAGGACAACAAAACTTCCGCGACTCCGTCGACAAGGAGACAAGAGCCTACGGGAATGTGGAGATTTATATTAACTAAAAATCCATTGGTCGCCCCCTACGAAAAAAGTTTTACTTGTGGGTAAAAAATGAAAAAGTTCAAAAAAATATTGAAAGAAACAAAATAGGTACTGTATTTATAGTAATCTCTTATCCAGATTATAAAAGAAAAAGCTGATAGAGCGCATTGGACTGGGTAAAGCCAGTAAAGCCAGTAAAGAAAGATCTAAAGCATATATTCACTATTGACTATTGTATGTATGTAAACCGATATTATGTAAGTAAACGAAATATATCAAGAAAATTTAAAAAGAATACAGTAAAGCTGCGTTCTTTTCCATCTCTATCTGCCTTTTGAGCTCTACCCAATGAAGTGGAAGATTTCTTATCGAACAAAGGGATAACCTACTATACCTACAAAGCTTTTATTGAGCATACACTTCGTATAATTTATCAATAAATAAATCGTAGTATAGAAAAGAAGGTGTGTCTTCTAATAAAAATAAAAGATATTTTTTAGTCAAATGGCAACACTAAACTATGAATGAATTATTGATTAGATTTCGTTACAAGTTTACTTCCTTATTTATGTGTATCAGGTATTGAGAGTCACAAAAAGCGGTTTCTAGAATCACTAATAATTAATAACTACATTTTTGTCAAAACAACTACGTAAATATAGCCTATGTTACTTTCGATTTTTTACAAATCTATTGATACATAATTTAGACACAAAGTAACGTACATGCAGTAACAATTGAAAACATGAAAGGATGGAGGTGATATATAGCCACATTATGATTTTGGGAAAATTGAGTTCAAACTGTCACTCAAACATATTAGAACTATTTAGAACTCGTTGTAGAGTATTAAAGCTACATTAATCTAAAGATCCGTCTCTAGAATCAGTGTACTTAATACGTTACTAGATATCCTAAAATATTTAAGTGACTATTTAAACTTAATTTTCTGGGTAATGTTTTTTTGCGACATTCATCCATTCATGTCTTCAATAATTATGCCTGCTTCTGGATTCAATGTAAAAAGTATTGAACATTATTTCATACAAAAGTTAAAACTTGCGTAGTATATATAGGAATATAACTTAATGATTGTTATGTACTATATTTATAGGTTAATTATAGTTATAAACGACAAACATCGTACAATATTGCAATTTATCGTTGTTGATAAGAGCTGCTGGTATCAAGTTAATATAGAACATTCCCTTCTGAGGAAGCTCTCGATTGATTTTGTTTACATTTGCAAATATTATATTATAGCTATGTAAAGTAAAACGTTATTATAAAAATATTCCTATGTTTATTTCACACATTAATATATAGAATTTATTTTATAAAAATAACTCGATTTACGAAGTACGAACGCCGCGACCGCATTCTGTGTTCTTCTTCTTTGAATTTTGACACTTGACCTGTATACTGTCAAACTTGACAGCGGAAACTTTCCTTTTCTAATATTTACTAATCTCAAAAGATAATTGTAATAAATACACGGAGGCATATGCCAAAAAAAATAAGAAGTAATAAATACACGACCTTACCAGATAATAAGAAGTGAGGTGGCCTAAAATCAAAATCGGACAAGAGCGAATCGATCTCGCCCACGGAGGGTTCTGCACAAATAGTAAATAGTTCACGATCACCTTCTTTCAGCCTAGAACAAAATAGAGAGACATTATGTTCTAGACTGAAAGAAGGCGACAAAGATTGAATCTCTATACAAAATTATATTACTTATATTTTGTAGGATGGACATTACATAGAAAATTACTTGGCTAGTGCCAAATACTTGAGAGTGTCGATATACACGTATTTCGGTATCAACGCCGTACTTATTGTTTTTTTTTGTAATTTACAATTTTTAAAGCTTATTGTTGTAGTTATAGCGTATTTGCAGGTTTTCTCATTGTGAGTTACGGAACTCTAAAAATTACTTATCTTCACACAAACTGTGTCGGTAGCATTTCGGACACAGATAAATCTAATTATCCTGTTAAATAGATTTATCTGTGTCCGAAATGCTACCGATATGTCTATAGAAATCGTATATCTATTAGTTTATTTTATGTCAATGGTTCAAAATTGCACATAAAATATATTTTATTTAATGAAAATCTACTATAATGCACTATCTCTGCATCACCCTAAGGTTGGCTGGTAGAGAAAAACATAAGGCTAAGGCCATAAGGTAAATCAATCCAAATCACATTATTTTGTAGAACAAAAGGATGCTGATTTTTAATCGACTTCCAAAAAAGGAGGAGGTTCTCAATTTCGCCTATTTATTCTTGTATATTTGGATCTACATAATAATACTATGCATCGTTGAACTGCATTCTGGTGATCCATAAATGAAATGAAAAGATTTTATCTAATTGAGTACCAATTTAGCCCTTTATAATAGAAAACAGACATGTACTTGATACGTTTTCTTGCTATTATCTCTCTTTGTTAGTTTGTGGGAGATAAAATTCAGATTGCTTGAAGTGTTTTACGGTACCTACACTTTCGCAATAGATGCTCAATGTTGCATGACATTCAATTGTTATATTATCCTAATAAAACATCAAACTTGTGATAAAAAAACAATATACAGTATTGTAAACGGATAAGCAAATATATCATGTTATCTAGACACAATCATCTCTCAATCTTTTCAAAAACAGTGATAAGTTTGATTGATATTTTATTTTCAATTTTCATCATAGGTCTGGTGATCTCTTCAAGTAGTTGCTATGATATTTTAAGTAGTAACGTCTTTGCCTCCTTTCCTCGCCACTTCCCATACATATAAAATATCGTTTTTATCATCTCGTTTTTAACTAACTTCTAAAAAAGGTGGCTACGAGTATAAATATTATATTCTGCTGTATATATTTTTTAGCCTAAGCATAAATTATTATGCCATCAGAAAGTTTATACCAATATATGGATCCAAAAATACTGTAAAGAAGAGCTTAAATATTTTTAAGAGCATCTTATTTTGACTGGTATTTCAACCGTCATATTTTTAAGTGAAATATTTCCAGACCAACACAATTGCTGAAGACGCGATGCTACGCAATATATTTGTCCTCGGTATTAGCGCTTTCTACAAAGCTTTCCCACACCAGCCCTCTGATTCAAGATGCCATTGCATTTTGTTTTCGAACTTCGTAAGCGATAAATAGCGCTGGCATCTTGAATCAGGGGGCTGTTGCTTCCTATTTTGCAACACCACCAAAAATAAAGTTTATCTATAAGGAAAGTTGTAAGTTGTAAATTCTGTGTGATATCATTTTTATCACGAAAAAACGAGTGATAAGTTGATAACTGATAATAATCTTTAATCGATATATCGGGACGGACGTCGGAACTTCGACGAAAACTTTGATAATCTTTTATTGATGTCACAACACAGGTGATACAAATTGTTGCTACAAAAGATAAGATTATCTCTGCTTGCATTCTGCAGAGATAGTATATCTCATGCTTAACTCCAGATGTTAGGTAAAGCCTACTTTAAATAAGCAGGTAATCCATCCATCGTAGTACATTTTTTCCCATTAACAATAAGGTGTTTGATAAAAATTAAAAAGCTACACAACTTTAGGTGTTAAGCTTTTTAATTTTTACCGCCCGTCGTCAAAGGCTAAGTTATCATTTCTAATTACAAAGACGAAGTTTGAAAAACGAATATTGTCGTCGTGATGCTAGATGATTATATGGCTCGATGACTAAATGGCTATATAGCTAGGTAGCTAGATGGGTAGAAGGCTAGATGGCTAGATGGCTAGATGGCTAGATGGCTAGATGGTTAGATGGCTAGATGGCTAGATGGCTAGATGGCTAGATGGCTAGATGGCTAGATGGCTAGATGGCTAGATGGCTAGATGGCTAGATGGCTAGATGGCTAGATGGCTAGATGGCTAGATGGCTAGATGGCTAGATGGCTAGATGGCTAGATGGCTAGATGGCTAGATGGCTAGATGGCTAGATGGCTAGATGGCTAGATGGCTAGATGGCTAGATGGCTAGATGGCTAGATGGCTAGATGGCTAGATGGCTAGATGGCTAGACGACTAGATGGCTAGATAGCTAGTTGGCTAGATGGCGACTAGTCGACTAGTCTTAAGGCCTAGTTTCAACAGACCGTGTACGTGCGAAGATTAGCATCACAAAAAAACTATTTTGGTGTATATGGATGACCTACTCATTGGATAAAGCTTACAGCGTATTGGATGATAGGGCATACGCTACTATAGTTAAATCACTATACCAATTGTGGTAACCAAATATGACGTGCCTCAGTTTGATCTTTGTGTAACTAAAAGCCTATTTACATAAAGATTAAACTGAGATCCACCTAATATCTGGTACAAACGTAGAATCTCATAATTATACGTGTGTGGTATATGGATGAACTGCTGTTTGGATGAAACCTGCATCGTCATGGCCGTTATACCATAGACACTATGGTGTATTGGTGTATGACTATTGTAACATGTGGCATAGTTACATGATTACAGCAAACGCCTCTGATTGCATAGACAAGTCGTACAGATCAAAAGATCCACTTAAGGCTTTGTATAGCGCAAATAACCTTGACCGATTATTTGTATGTTGAGGATGGAGCTTTGTGTTGACCGTAGGGGGTTGCAATAGTATAAAAACTTGTTTTAAAATATTTTGAGACAAAATTTTGCAAAATAAGTCATATTAGTTTTATCTCACTTAAAAATACTGATATAATTTTCATACTCGCGTCACAAATATAATTATAGAGACAAAAAAGGGCGTACTTTGAATATTGTTTTAAGCTATATTAAAACAGATATATAAATTTATAAAACGACAATCCTCGAATATAATTAGGATTATTATAGGTTTCTTTGAAAAATTTCAATAAGACCAGTATTGAGAAAAGGGGTTTCAGTGTACTTCAATTTTCAGCTTAACACGCGCAAGCAGTCCCGATTTCACCAACGCATGTTAGCGTCAACGGCATGTTAAAATACCATACCTTCTCATTCATTGATAGGAATTACGAGAGGAACAACATGATATTTAACGACGGATTAACTTTAATTTTGCTTGGTGAAACACGCCCCTAATGTACGATATGATATACGACCTATATACTTAGATAGGGCTCTGCCACTGTTATCTCTATGTCAATGATAATGACATAAAGTAGCAATTGATAAGCCTTGTTGCCATTAGCATTACATTTGATTTTTATCTTAAAATTTTGCATATCTCTTTTGTTTGCAATTACACATAGCTATGTAAATTCTTTAAACAAACGTATTTAATTAGTGACGTAGGTTGACTTAAATATGACTATTCATCTCTTCTTATAAAAATATATTCTTTGGGTACGAAGTTTAATTTGAAGATATTTGAAAAAACGATGTATAGATACGGGATATAATATATTATTATATAAGTAAAAACGGGATAATATGTAGTTAATATCCCGAAAAACGAATCTGTAAAATGTGCGTGACTCTAACCTAGAGTAAGAACTCTAACGAAGATACTTTTCGGTTTAAAGGTCTTTGTTAAAAAAAAGACATTGTCACTTACATGAGAACATAATATTAATTATTACAATATTTAAACAATTAACATAGGCCCAATTATCTGGATACACAGAAAAAAAATATCGAGACGTGTCCCAGATACAAGTTCGCTGCATAATAATAGCTACCCTTACCGATTTTGGTGTCGGTAGCCGATGTCATTGAAACCAGGCCAGCTAAGCAGGAGTTATTTTATAGTGCCCAAGTGTGTGCGCAATACACAAATATACTCTCTCTTCCTTTTACTCTCATAATCCAGTGCATTGTCCTAATCAAACTTGAAAACGACATTTTTTTTGTCGGCCCAACGCAGGAATCGAACCCACGACCATTCGCGAGAGGTCGAGAGCGAAGCTCTGATCCCTAGTGGATCAGAGCTGATCAGACCACGGAGGCGCTCGCTGCATAAGCCGGTGGTCCAAGTCATAAGCAATTTTACGATCGAGAAGTCATCATTACTTCTCGCTGTAAGTCCGGAACTTAAAGAAAATTCTAATTTTCAGGCTCTCTCGGCAACTTACTCGTCGGGCTCCTGTACGTGTGGCCGTCGTACACACTGAACTTCTACACGTCGAAGAACTCGACAGTTCTGTCAGAGCCGATGACGGAAGTTGAGAGCTCGTTGTTGGGCAGCATTCCCTCCCTCGGCGCCATGTTCGGGACTGCCGCTATTGGTGTGATCCTCAGTGTCTTTGGCCGGAAGAGGGGCGGAGTGCTCCTTGCTTTGCCTGTCACTGTAAGTATGTTTGGATGTTATTATACACACAGTAATGATACACAAATTACTTGCACTTTTTCCACTTTATTAGTTAATTTATTAAAATACACGACCGGTTTCGACTAAGTCATCATCAGGTGTAGATAGACGTAGAAACCATTCATCAAGAACCTACAGTACATTCAATAACATAATATATGTAATTATAAACCTCACTACAACTCATGTTATTGAAATATAACCAGAATAAACAGCTTCTAAATTTTATAAAATTGTATAAGAAAACAACAAGCACAGAAATGCCCATAAGACGCATGGATTATTTCTCTTGCAGACAATCAGGTGATCCTGCATTGACCTAATTAAACTGAATCATTTTTAGTTATTTCAATCAAACCCACGATCTCCAAGACGAGAACTACTAATAACTAACGATAACTCTAGACGTACAAGCGTTTGTCTTTTTTATAATTCTTTAGTTTTATCGTAATAACACATTCAATTCTTTTCCAGATTTCGTGGCTGATCATAGATCTGACAACGTCGTCGAAAGTAATTTTGGCAGCGAGGTTCTTCGGCGGCTTGTCCGTCGGAGCCATCATGTGCCACTCTCCCATATACATCTCAGAAATTGCAGAGGAATCTATTAGAGGAATGTTAACTTCTGGTAAGAATAATTATGATAAGGCTAGGGCCTAAGTCCGGTCCCTTATGAGGTAGATCGGCCGGTCTTGGGAGGAGTGGTCTGTGTTTGCCAGATCCAGATCACTCCCCTCAACATAGCGGCTGATGGCAATCCGCAAGTGGTTTTGTAAGTGATTTAGTGGGTAAACCGGCCGCAGTGAGCCGGGAGTCCACATACCCCTAGGGGACCCTCCCTGGGTGATGCGTGCGGATTTGAGAAGTTCCCAGTGCGGATCAAATAGAAGCTTGATGCTCTAAACGTAAAAGTTTTAGATTCTGAGTTAAACGGAAATTGTCAATAGGTTTTAAGGTCAAAAATCCAAAAACAATTGAAAGTCTATACTTTCAATTGTTTTCAAAAGTTTTAGCAAACTACAACTGCAATTTATATCTTGATGTAATTGGTTGTTGATCGAGATGATTATATTAGTAGTTAGCTTACATAAATAGACTACATTAAAAGTAAAATATTATATTTTGAATTAATTAATCCATTAACTTTGATTTTCATTCTATCGTTTGTTTTCTAGCTCCAGTAGCGTGCTACTGCCTGGGTGTTCTATTCTCATACCTCCTCGGCTGGTTCTTCACCTACCGGTACATCATCTGGATAAACATCTGCGTGTGTCTCCTATATATCGCGTTGATGATGTGCCTGACAGAAAGCCCTGTTTTCTTGATGAGGAAGAATAAGGAAGAAGTAAGAGCCTGTAGAAAATTCTTTAGTTTATTACAACAAAATAATATAATATTATTATAATACAATATAATATAAACTGAATTAACATTCCCATCACACCTAACAAACGACCTGATGACCTTGAAGACCTGAACCGATTTCCACCAAACATAGCTAAGCACACTCTCGACTGATACACCTTTCAAACAAAAAAACTGCATTAAAATCGGATTATTCGTTTGGGAGCTACGATGCCACATACAGACATATACACATTAACACAGACACGTCTAACTTATAAGACCCCGTTGTTTTTGCGTCGGGGGTTAAAAAATAGGCTAAAATCAATCAACTATTTTTAGAACATTGAACAGTGTGTGTGGGGTATTCTTTGTTAATGATTGCAGAAAAGACTATTTGTAATCGATACCTGAATGCGGGTTTTGTATATAAAAAACTGTTATAAACATTGAGAGTGAAAAATACTAGGATCATGTATGTATTGTAATTTCTTGTTGTATTCGCCTCTGTGGTCATATAGAATGTTCGAATTTCGCATTGGAAAATCAAAATATTATGTTATTTCAAAGTGATATAAATTTTAGTGAGGACAATGCAGTCTGATCACCTGATTGTCTGCACGTAAAAAGTCCGTAATGCACCTGAACTTTTGCAAATCGTGTCGGTCATTGGACGAGGGAGTGCTCATTTACTTGGAAACTATAAAACAAATTATTTCCTGGTATTGTTTCAATGACCGACTGAAAACCCAACCGACTAGGAAATGAGTTCGTTCATACCGAAATCGTCGTTGAGAGCTATTACTATTAGAATTTTGTATTGTTTTAGGATGCCGCAAAAGCTATTGCCCACTACCGGGGCCTGTCGACGTCGTCGAAAATTGTACTCGAAGAGGTTTCTCGGTTGAAGCAGCAGATAACGCCATCGGTTGAGCTGGTCGCCGTTAATACTGGTGGGTAGTGTATACCTTTATTATGTACGTTGTTCTATAACTTCAGGTTTGTCGCATTGGGCCTGAGCCTCAGCCTGTACAAGGTAATGGTGGTGATAATGCTCTAAAACTATGTAATAAATTATGTATCGACTTACTGTTCATTAACCATAATGGACAGTATATAAGGATAGTTCCTGTGGTGACAATGTCACAGGAATACAAGTCTTCTTTACGTACTAAAAAACTGTACTTCAGGCAAAGCTAGAATTTAAAAGCTCCGTAAAGTAACGTAAACGAATAATAATTGCATGACAACGGTAAGATATTGACAAACGATTATCTTACTTTACGAAACTTTCAAATGTTTATTGGGTTACAGTACCATAATGCAGCGCCCGTGTTTGACGGCATTGCGTTGACATATATTATGCGCTGCGTCGACGCAACGCGCCGTGTGGACTCGCCTTAAGAGCTGGAACACATTACATAGGTGCTTATTGACACGCGCTTTGCTGACGCGCGTTTTAACAAAAAGAAAAAGCGCTTGAGTATGTACATAACTCCTGGTTCTCAAAACGCGCGTTGACAAAGCGTGCGTTTGAAAGCACCTAATGTGTACCCGCTCGAAGTCTACACTTTATAATACTTTACTACTATCATTGAATTCTTTCAATATAAATACAATATAAATTAAATATTCAATATATTTCTATATAAACATTTATTTTTTATTTGCAGAGGAGAAACCAGAAGAAACGGAGAAGAGCAAGTTAAGTGCTGAGGAATACGCGCCCGAGCCGCCCAAGATGTCAACGTGGAAATTACTATGTAAGTCTTAAATATTATTGATCGGAAATTAGTACATTAGTTTTATATTAGTCCTTCTTCTTCATACTTCAACATTGTTTTCGACTACGAAAAAGTTAAACATAGGATCTTGGTAGTATATAATATAGATTAGGATGTATTCATTCCATTTATAGAATGAGGTGTCATTTGATTCCCCAATTGTTGAACTAGGCAATATAATCTGCATAGTTGGATTACAGAATTTAACTTTTGATAATTATTTATTTGTCCTTGAGGCAATTTCCGACGATAATCTCCTCAAAAATTTGGTTCATGATTTTTTTTCAGTTTTCACACCTTCATCTCGGCGTGCTTTCACTGTCGTAGGACTTACGTTGTCTCTACAGGTAACTTTTTATTTTTATTCGATTGTTTTGCTAACATAGGGCTGATATCAACAACCTCTATTAGGTTGTCTGGAAGAGACTGTTGAAAGCATCTCTTCAAGATCGCCTTTTTGTACAATTATTTTTATTGCTTCATCATTGTTGGTACTTTTTTATGTGAAAATAAATAATTTTCAAGTCTATTCTACCTTTTTATTAGCAGATTGTTTTCCCGTTGAGTATTTGATAGACTAAAATAAACATTTTTCATTTCTTTTTAGGTTATGATGGGTATGGTGGCAGTCCAAGTGTACGCCAAGGACATTTTCAGCAGTGCAGCTCCGAATCTCTCCTCTCACATGTGCTCCGTCCTGCTCGCACTTGTGCTCCTCATGGGCAGTTTGCTTAGTACTGTGTTGACTGACAAGTTTGGAAGAAGAGTAAGTTTAAACTTAATAAGAGAACTTAATATCAGCTCTTAGTTTACCACAAAGTTTTCCGCGCCTACGAATTTTAAATTGCTTGTCACTTTCAGTTGATAATTGTAAAATCATTCTCATAGGACATTTGGATTTTATTTTTAAGCCCGCTTTTTAACCAACTTCCAAAAAAGGACGAGGTTTCTCTATTCAACCGTGTATATGTTTTTTTTTAAAGTCGATTCTAAACCATATTACCATAATCCTATTAGATTGTTCAATTTTCATTTTCATTTGTTTAACAAACTGAATAACTCTGTATTAATAATCTGATGATTTACTCCCACTCTTACAAAAGTAAAAATACCACCTCCTCGTTCTATAACTAACTAACTGGCTGCTTTTATTTCAGATCCTGTTGATCCTGTCATCAATCGCAGTGGCATTATGTCTCATTGCCATGGGAGTGCAGCTGCAGACTCTGATCGCGCCCGCGTGGCTGACGGCTGTGCTGATCCTCGTCTACTGCTTCTCCTTCATGTTCGGAGCTGGAAGTATTCCATACGTCCTGCTGGCTGAAGCTTTTACACCAGAGGTCAGTAATACGTCATGTGGTGCATGTAGATCAGGTGCATCTTGCAGATTATTGTTTGGATCATAGTAATTGTTTGTTTTTTAGCATATAAAGGCTTCATAGTAACTATTACATTACAAAATAGTATATTAATTACATTTTTAAGCTATGTTTCATTTCGGATGTTAAGTTCTGTAAGTGTTGAGTAACCCCTTACTAAAAAAAAAAAAAAGGGGAAAATACACAACAGATGACTTATATAATGCTGTCTCTGTATGATAATATGCTTTTTAGCACTCATGCGGGATAAGTAGCATCTTGGCGCCCGCTGTTGCGGTTGAAAACGAGCCGTTTGCCCATTCTAAACTTTTCGCACTCAAATTCCAAAATGGGCAAACAGCCCATTTTCAACCGCAACAGCGAGCGCCAAGATACCACTTACTTACTTATCCCGCATTTGTAATAAAAAATAGTATGTGCAAATCGTGCGACGTTGTCGATACCCACTCAAGCGAATGACCGCACTCGCTTCGCTCGTGCGTTCAACTTCGCTTTCGTGGGCAATCGACAACTTGTCGCACTTGTTGCACAATATACTATTGTCAGACGTTGTGTACATATTTTTATTAGTAACGAGGATACATCGGGGATAGTGAATAATTTTTCAAATGTATTTTTTACCCGACTACTAAACGCGAAAAAAGGGTCATGATTTTGGCACTATAGGTATGTTCGTTTGTTTCACTGTAGCCTAGCCGTAGATCCGATTTTAATGTGGTGTCATTAGATTCATAGTAATAGCTCGGATAACATAGGTCATATACATTTATAATTTGGTTATTTAATTTCCAGGTCCAAAGCTTAGCATCCATGATTCAAATGGAGAGCGTATGGTTACTCAATTTCCTGCTGGTCGCAGTGTTCCCGTTCATGGTCAAATTCTTCGGCATATACGGATCCTTCTACTCCTTTGCGTTGTTCGCCGTGATCAACCTGGTCGTGGGTCTGACGATCATGCCCGAAACCAAAGGACTGACCAACGAACAGATACAGGAGGTCTTCATGAGGCGGCGGATCAAGTGAACACAAACTCTGTAGTGTTATACGTACACTGTGAATTTAGTGAACTTGAGTGTCAAACGAAACATTCTCAATACTTTAAGGAACAATCGCCAGTGCCAAATATATTATTAATATTAATTGTACCCGAATAACTGAAACGATAGTTGAATTAAGTGACGTTCGAGCCACAAGCTGTCCTTGTCATTCCACCAAGGAGTGACAGTGAGAGCCTGTGGTTCAACTCTAATTAGCATTTCAGTATTCGTGCGTAGGTTTATGGAAAATAGAATGTGAAAAAATAAAGAATCATATTGTTAATTCCGATTCAATGAAATGTAAACGTGATATAAACTTAATTTCGTAAGGACCAGATTAATTTGCCGATGCTTTACTTTATTGTTTGGTGATGTTTAATATGAAGTATTAGGTATACCACTCACATTTCGTTATGTCTATATTTAGATCACATTGAATAAGAATGCAGTATGACTAAGTGTGCATATCATATAAATCAATGTAAGTAACTAAATCAACAAAACACTAGATGACGTGTCCCATACAAAACAAGGCAAAAAATCTGTCTGCGTGTTATATGCCAATAGATATACATTTATTTAATAACGAACTGAGACAAAAGCTTTAAAACATTTCAAAGTGTGTTTAAATTTTTAATAATTTAAAGTGACATAATTAATTGGCGATTTCAAATCAAGCTTTGTGACACGTGTGGACGTTGGCAGTGTTCCAAATAAACTAAATGAAGTAACAGGTCACTTTTGAAGCGAGCTGTTATTCGCCGAGACTGATTTCTTGAGCTCGCATGATATCTTGTGTATTGTCGAAGGTACGTAACATCAAGTATAAACATTACTAGATGAATACTCCCTAGGATATGGTACTTTTGAAAGCGCTATTGTAATTTAATGTAAGTAATGCTACTTGAAGTTACACTGAGATTATTGTAACTATATCTATTTCCAAAAATATATTCACTTGTTAATAAAACTGAAAAAAACGCCTGTTTTATTTAACCGCTAAATCGAATGTGAGTATTTGCTATTAAATTAAATAATTTCATAAAAAATATAGTCGTTCGTCGTCGCTTCAGCCTTTTACTGTCCACTGCTGGACATAGGCCTCTCCAACACATTTCCAGTGCAACCGGTCCATTGCCACCTGCATCCAACGTGACCCGGTAGTTTTCACCAGGTCGTCGGTCCATCTGGTAGGTGGCCGTCCCACACTGCGCTTGCCAGTACGTGGCCTCCACTCTAGGATCTTTTTGCCTCATCGACCGTCCAATCTTCGTGCTATGTGGCCGGCCCATTGCCACTTCAACTGACTGATTCTACGGGCAATGTCAGCAACCTTAGTTCTTCTACGGATCTCCTCATTTCTGACTTGATTACACATAAAAAATATACCGACCTGTAACTGTAGGCTCGCGTTTAAAGATGTTAGACCAGGCAGTGGAAGAGGTGATGATGATGATGATGATAGAATTAAGATTAAAGAAATGACTAAAAGCCTACCTTGTGATGTATAGTTATAATAAAGGTATAATAAGCTGGCCAGTTTTTTTGTTTGCATTGAGGCTCCAAAACTACGGCGCTGATTTTTATGAAATCTAGCACAGATATAGAGCAGACACGGTTAAGTATTTCAAGCAGATTTCAAAAGGCATGTAAAGCAAAACACTCTATATTTGTTTCAACTGATCCTTCTGAGTTCTGACTAATACAGAAACAAACCGCGACCCTACCGTAAGCTTAATACTGAGTCAAACTAAACTCGCTAACTTGTCGACGGCTCCACCGAAATGTAATTAAACTTAGCTAAACTAACGATATACCACTAGTGACTCCTCAAAGGCGTTTCATCCCTACTTCGTCATACATTTTCAAAATTATTTTATCGGAGTGAATTTAATAATAATAAGAATCTTTATGCATAAGTTACATGTGAGCATTAGACTACATTACATTTAAATCATGTCAAAATGATTTACACAGTTTTAAATACAGGCACATTTTAAACATACAGGCATGCAAGAAATAAAAAAAAAGACAAAGGAAATCAAAATCACTGTAGAGTCTACACTCTCGCTCAAAAATGCGTGTAGACGCATTTAAAAAAAATGGTCTAAATTAAATTTTGGTAAGGGATAATAATAGCTCCCCTTACCGATTTCAGTGTCAGTAGCCGATTTCATTGAAACCAGGCCAGCTACGCAGGAGTTATTTTATAGTGCCCAAGTGTGTACGCAATACACCGATAAACCGACACGACTGGCGAGAGAACAGGCGCAAGACCGACTTTTTACATGCCCATCCGACGCATGGATCATCTTTCTTGTCAGACAATCAGGTCATCAGCCTGCATTGTCCTAGCCAAAATTGAAAACAACATTTTTTGTTGTTCCAACGCAGAAATGAACCCACGACTTCCGGGTCGACGGGCCGACCACGAGGCGCTAGGTTAAGAGATAGGTTAACGATCAAACCGCTAAAAAGGGAGTTCCCTCAGGTAAATGACTGAAAAGCCACAGTCAGATATGGTGCCGTCAAAAATTTCTTTTTTCCGATACCGAGCGGCATGCACAAGCAAGAGCAAGTGAGACAAATACCTTTCTATTAGAATAATTAAGACAACTTTCTTCAAACAATTAGATCACAAAAGGTCTTCGAGAGGAAAGCCTTAACGTGTGTATTTTATAAACGCTACACTAATTACTCATTGTAAAGCTCGTATACAAGGTGTAAAATAAATTAGTGATAATACTTTAGGGCGTATGTGCCTTCTACGTAGAGTATACCGTGAAAGTACCAGGGTTAAAAGGCTTACTTTTGACTTTCATGTTTCTATGAGAAATGCCCCAACATAAATTTTCCCTTACAATAAATAATTTTGAAAAAAATACCTCTTTTAGCGCCGATACTTTAACAGTAAACTCTATATCCCGGACCCATACACACCCTAAAGTTTTATCACTCATTAATATTATAGCCTGTATATCGATAGTACGCCATATAAGATACATTTAATTGGTCCTGTCATGTTCGTGGGAATTATGCAAAATCATTGTAATTAACAACTGATTGAGAAAAACTTCTATTAGATACGTTTAGCATACCGCTATTTGTAGGGGACTTTTAGTTATACTTGTTTATCGATAGGTTATTAAATCGTACCGCTAAATACCGCGAGCTTCAAAATTACAATTTCTAATTATCTAAACATAACTTGTAAAAAGTGCCAAGTCAACATAGGGCATTTTGTCAAGTTGCCATGTCTAACATCACTTACGAAAAATCGAAAACAAAAATTATGAGGATTTGACATAAGCTTTGCTAAGGCCGTGTTTCACCAAGCAATGTTAAAGTTGACGCCATGTTAAATATCATGTTATCTCTCTCGTATTTCCTGTTAATGAATGAGATGGCATGGTATATTTAACATGGCGTTAACTTTAACATTGCTTGGTGACATACGAATTCGTATAAAATCACTTAGGCAACTCCCATAACCTAAGCCTAAATACCTGATGTCTATTGTCTATGCAACAAATAACGAAAAATTCAGCATGATATTTATCAAAGATGAACTGACGTAGGTGAAATTGGATTAAGATATTATTATTATTATCGCTTGTTTTTAATCCTTATTCAGTTAAGGTCGCTAAAAAACTTGCGGAGAAACTTAAGTTAACAACTTTTTAATTGATGTTTTGGATTCCCAAAATTGATGTATTTATCAGCCAATTATACCAATCACAAACTCATCATCATCAATCATGGCTTCCGTTTTTATTAATTTTAATTAAGTTATATATAACATAAAGAAACAGAGAAATTGATTTAGAAAGTGATATCTTCAGTTAGACCAATTATATAGGTACTAAAGTTTGCAAAACGATCAATTAAAATGCTATGTATTTTAATGTTATTTTAAAGTTTAATTCATGATAAAAAAATAACCAGCTTATAAGATCAAACCTACTTATTAAAAATTCGTTTTATGTGCTTTCATGTGCACGTCCCAGTACTTATGCCACAGATATTTAAATATAATATTACTTATTTGCATATAATAACGCATAGCTAAATCGAATTTAATGCTAGGATAAATTGAGGTCGAACGAATAGAAAATGATTTGTTAATTTAGGCTTCCATATTATGGTACTATGTACAAAATGTGCGAAAATAATTAACTCTAATAAGACACGTATTAATAAAGAAGTCACTTGAGAACTTATTTGACAGATAAGAAAAACGTTTCGTTTCACTTTTAAAAGTGAACAACCTTATTAATGTTACATGGTACTTTAATTCCCTTTAATACGGGCCTAAGGCCCACTTGCGCCAGTCAGCACTTTGTAATATAATATTAATTTACCTAAATACAATATTATATTACAAGGTAGCAAACAGGTTTAAGTGTAATATGATGAACTCTGTAGCATAGTGGTTATTCATCTGTGTCGCGGGATCGAATCCTGTCGAAGACGCAAAAAGTTTTCTGCGCTTAGATCTTGGATGTGTAGGTATGTGTAAAATGTAATATTAATAAAAAGGGCGAGCTTACTTTTGGATGGCTTGTAAACTCTTATAATTTAATAATAATATCTTTGAACGCTTCACACCACGTCAATCTAGATTGTTCTTCGGATACTTAAAACAGGGCCCTGTTCTAAGTATCCGAAGAACTTGTGTAGGGGAGACCGGGGATGGTTGGCTATAGGGGCAGGTAGACTAATCAGCAATAACTCGCCACCGTTAAGTATATTTCATCAACAAATCATGACCAACGATGCCTCCCCGCGTCCCTCTAACCTGTGCGAAGTGAGCCGCTGCAGTCGCATGCCGTTCAAAAGTGGCACCACAAGTTGTATTTTTGGTCTCGGTAAGTAGTTTTTTTCATTAATACTTTTTTTGTTATTGTGCTTATGGAACTTTTAGAATCAATGTTGTTTTTATGCCAAATTTAAATATGATAGTTTTATTATATATTGCACAGTGTTGCTTCCGTGTCTGTGCTGGAGTTTGCATATGATACGCAGAAAATTTTCAAAATGGCATATGGGGTTGGTTGACAAATTTTGTTCGGGGTTGGTAGACTAATTAGTCAACCAATCGTACACTAAGTAAAGACGTAATTTTACCTACGTATCATATGCAAACTCTGACAGTAACATAAAATGTCATACCTACTTCAACATTTTATGCCTAGTTTAATGAATTGTATGGGCTATTGGTTAATTTTCATCATAAATGTAAACACTAATATATACTTCTTTCTCACATACCAAGTTACAGTTCTATTTTTACAGAAAATAAGGACGTACAAAAGGAAATCTTTAAGGCATGATGTCATTTTAGCGACGACGAAAAAAATAAACTGGAAGTTTATTTCAAGACGGCTGCTGATATTTAGTATGAACTAACACCATATGAGACACGCATTTTTTTTTTCAATTCGAATACGCAAATATGATTAATAAAACTATGCCTGCATCTTGAAATACAAAATAACTTAATACCATTTTTTTATCATTCTGTAAATTTTTGTTTGTTTTATTTCATACTAATCCTCTTTATTTACACTAATATGCCTAGGTCTACCTGCCCCATTCTTATGGTCAACCTACCCCGGATATGGGGTAGGTTGACCAAGCGTCAGAGGTTTAGCAAATCAACTAAATAAGTATTATAATGACAAATAAAAGATTTAAATATTAGTATTTTAGATACCTGGATAGCGCTTCTATCTTTATCAATAGTTGTTATTATTCTATTAAGTTAAACATAAGAGATATATTAAGGCTTAAGTCAAAAGTTAGTCAACCATCCCCGGTCTCCCCTACCAGACAACCTGTAGTACCAGACAACGGAAATATATTTAATATTTTTATACTATACACATATTTAAGATTTTGATTACATTAATACACAAAAATATACATCCATGACCCAGGAACTCAGAAAACTTTTTTTGGTTCTTTCGGCGGGATTCGATCCCGCGACCTCCCGCTCGAGCACCGCTGTGGTTGAGCTAGTTGCTCAACCACAGCTGTGCTACAGAGGCCGTCAATATGAATATATGGTAAAAAATACTATGATTAAGATATATTTTTGAAACCAACATTATGCTCTATGTTTTGCATAATAAGTGTTGCATCTGCAAACCTGTAACTGAAAAGTAAACTGAATGTAAATTTACATTAAAATAGTTAAGACTAAGCCCACTGAAATGCGACATAAATTAAATAGCTCTACCTCTTTAATTTAACTCGGTTTACTAGTTTAGGCACTACCGGTGGAACAGCAGACATGAAGTGCCTAAATCATTACCCTTCCTTTTGACGTCGCTTGTAATGTAGAGTTATGTAAAAAGTTTCTTAAAAAGTTGTTGCAACGTTTGTATCGCACCCAAGTTACTAATGCAAACGCTTAGCGACCAAAGAAACTAATGCAAACGCTTAGAAAAAAGAGAGCAGTTAAGCATTTTACTAAAAAATAAATGGAGCATGGATCTAAGTCGTTACAACTTTTGTATCGCAATAAAATAATCTTGGGTGGGATGCAATTTATTGAAATCAATTAAAAAAAACTAGGACCTAAGTTGTTGCAACTTTTACAACGCATCCAAGTGGCAATAAAGAAATATGCGAAAACGCTTAGTAAACGACTAGTAGTTAGTATACATTTTCCAAAAAAAAAACTAAAGAAAAAAAAGGGGAGATTGGTCCTTAGTTAAACAACTTTTGTATCTCACTTGGGTGCGATGCAATTTACAATAATCAAATAAAAAAACTGGGACTTAAGTTGTTGTAACTTTTGCTACGCAACCAAGTTGGCAACAAAGGAGCATGCGAAAACGCTTAGAAAACGACATGTAGTAAATAAAGAATTTTATAAATAAATGTTAAGTAAACAGTGGAGCTTGGACCTAAGTTAAACAACTTTTGTATTGTACTTAGGCGCGATGCAATTTACAAAAATCAAATAAAAAAACTGGGACTTAAGTTGTTGCAAATTTTGCAACGCACCCAAGTTGGCAACAAAGGAGCATGCGAAAACGCTTAGAAAACGGAGAGCAGTGGTATCGTTCCTCATTAACCCAGAAAGCACTGCTGGCTACCAGTGAAAGACGATGGAAACTAGTATACGAGGTATAATAGTCGGCACAGAGCCGGGTTCGGGTCCAGTTGCCGCCGCGCCACCCGTCGGAACGGACTGTACTGTACTTTCATAATTCGTTGACTGTGAAGTGTTGAGGCGAGTTATTCCGGAATATTTCGTGTAAGTTGAACTACGTTTTGAAAGAAATCATTTGTTTTTTCTATAAAGTAACTAAGCATTGATATTTCTTTAGGTAATATTTTATGATAGGAAAAAAGTTTACTGGAAATAATGTTAAGCTTTCAGGTACTTATGTCTATAAAAATTTTGACGTTAATTTTTATTACGATAAAAGTTAGTAAAGTTATAAAATAATTGCGGAGTAGGTACTAATACCTTGACAGTCAATTGTAATTTTTTTTATATTTTTGCCAGCGATCAGACACGTTTTTCAGGATGAAATCACATACGCGATAACTTGTTGTCATTAATAAATTAATCAACTAGGTACTAGTAGTTAGCATATTTTATTACATAGACGTTAGATTAGACTAGATAGGTCACCCAGCTCAACCTACATTATATTTTTACCATCATTGTGATTTTCATTGTCATTATAATATTCAACATCTCTACGGCCATGAACCTTCATTCTCAATACTGTCATTATTTTCATCATCACCATTAGCGCGTTGCCGTCTTAATGTTAGCTAGCCCATGATATTGCTATTAATAAATCACTATCACTTTTGTTTATAATTTTCACACTATTAAAATAATTGATTTATAATTTAATATGCAAATAATCGAAACATAATAATTACTATTTACATTACTAAATAATTTGGTGAAAAAAGTAATTATGTAAAATTTGTGTTTTAGTTATGAATATTTCAAGATTTTGAAAGTAATATAGTAATAATAAGCGCTTCAAGTAATCTATTATGTTTTTGCAAAAATATCTAGCAAGGGTACCTATATAGCGTTATGAGATTAGTGCTTCAATATTTTTTACTGCCAATAAATTACTAGTACCGAAGCAAACCGTTAGCAATAAATGATCTACATCGGGTGTCTTTACCCAGTAAAGTTATAGAGGTAGTAAAATTATATTAACTACAAAAACATGATTTTTATAGTTTAACTGATCTCAAGAATGATTCTGGTCTCTGGTCTAGGCTATCTACAGATATAATTTGATAACTAATTAAAGCATTCCTTTTCCATTCAGTTTGTTCGCAAACATAATAGGTAGGTAATATTGTGTAGGTACCTACCTATTTTAATTTGAGGGATTTTGATGATGGTAATAGTTTATACTATACGTTTAATCCTGGAATTATGTTGCCATAATGAACGGTCCACGCGTGTTTTTACGTATAAAGTGACAAGCGACATCTAGATTTCATTATAAAACATATATTTAAGTTTATAAAAAGAAGTGACCAATGGAGATTATTATAGACTTAAAAAAATGAGTACTTTAATCGTTATTTTTAGTCAAACTATGACTTACCTATTTTATTACTTAACTACAAGTATAATAATAATAAATGATTACTGTCAGTAATGAAAATCAGTGGCATTTCGCCGCCCTGGTCAATTGATACCTAATATATACTTTATTTCTTTCTTACCACAGTAAATAAGTATTACAAGTTAATACTTAAGTTGATGAAATCAAGTAAGTATTTATTTGATAAGTGAACTAGGAAATAATAATATGATGGGTAGGATTTTAAGCATTTAAGGCGGATTTTTCAACCGGTTGAGAAGGGCGGCTTATTTAGGCGTCATTTAAATTTTTACATAACATATTAACCCATTAACCGCCAAATTAAAACCAACAGAGATTTTTTCAAATAATGTTTGTTTGATTACTATCTACAAGCCGAATAAACACAAAAGTAAGAAAAAACTGAAAAAAAATTATTAGGTAACCCTCCAGGGGGGTGTACTCAAATGCGTACAGCGGCGTATTACGGGTGGAAAATTTCAAGACATTGATTTTCAAGTCATAGTGTTTTGACATACTTTTTACATTGCTTATGAATTATTGCATGACAAATAACATATCGCAATGGTTTTTCAAGCTTCTGGGGAAAATATCCAAGTCCATCTTTAGACAAGCTGAGACTATTGAAGACGAATTTTGAGCTTTATTTTGGGTTTTCTGTCGTAAGTAGTGTGTAATGGATCGTCTAAATAGGAATTGATCCTTACTGTCACTAGTTATACTCATTACGTACAAATGCCAGGCATTTGCAACAGTCATAATATATATCATATAGGTAAATTAAACCCACCACCACTTTTATCCATGAATCGCAATTCTATGAAGCGAAATTGACTGATCAAATTCGTCTACTACACCCATATTTTTATTATATGTTTGAAAGATTTTTGGAATAATCGCATTAGCCTTTTTTCATTACACAGTTATAGATCATCGTTTCACAACTCCTAACGATTCAATAGTATAATGATTGTAAAAAGTTGCCATTGTGCAATCATCTTACAAAGTTATCAAAAAATACTTGATACGTTGGATTCGTTCCCAATTTTACAAGTAATGTTTTGACAACTCTTGATCCTAAAATATAGTTGATACTTCGACAGATTTTCCATGGTAAAAATCTAGCTGTTACCCAGTTTTTGCAAGCAAATCGCACTGGTTTTCCTATGATAAACAGCTTAGCATGATGATGGCCACACAATATCTAACCATCGAATTATCAATCAATATTTTATTATGATCATGTATCACTTCCCACTGAAGAAACTTATTATATACCAGCTAAGGACCGACCTTACAGTAACATATTGTTCCTTGTATTTACCTATTCCTTTTAAAATCCCGAATTTTTGGTCTGGGCATATAGTTCGACACCATTTCAACTCCTAAATCTTCATCGTAGGACCTATTATAAATCTTCTCTAGGTTGTTTGTGATACCCAGAAATAACAATATGGCAACAAAATGTTTTAGTCAAAAGCGTCTATTTGTAATGTATCAAAACTAATTGTATGAAAAAATTACAATGTTAGTATATGGATCCGGCCGCTGTACCCAAACAGGTACACTTGTATAAAAAGTGAGATTTCTCTAAAAATATACGTTTATTTAACGTTATTCGTCATTTATTTTATAAATGAGGATGTAGTTAAAAAATATATTACCACTTAACAACATAATTGCAACAAAAAATAATAAAAAGTAATAAATATAGTAACTTACTCTTATAAACGATTTTACTGATACTTTTGAATCCTCTAAACGTCAACTGGCATAGGCACATGTAATTCAATAGATATTATAGTAACGCACGAACTCATTACTAATAATTTAAGCGCAAAAAAATGTCTGTGACACTTAAAATTGTTTAACTACCCTCATTTATTTTGCTGTACCTGATTGGGTACAGAGGCGCCAAATGGGTTAAGTCCCGATTTCACCAACGCATGTTAGTGTTGACGGCTTGTTAAAATACCATGCCTTCTCATGTATTGACAGGAATTACATGAGGAACAACATGACATTTAACGAAGAATTAACTTTAACATTGCTTGGTGAAACACGCCCTGCATGTTTTATTTTTGTCTTAAAAAAATTATTGAAAAAGTCATTGGTCTTTTTGCCGTCCTCTTACATGCTGCGGGGCCCCACTCCGTTACGTTACGCCAGTATTATAAACTTAACTGTATAGCTCGAAGTAGGCTTTTAGGTTTTCTGGAAAAACCTTAGAAAGGAAGACCACATTTATTTGGAACGTTGACCGCAGATATAAGAATTATGCTCTGCCAACTTGTTTATTGACATTCCGCGTGGGCAGATTTTATATCGCCCGTAGCTGGACAACACTTGCCTCTAATTAGGCCCCTGTAAGGATGCTGCAGGTGATTAAATGCATTTTGAGACACCGTTATTATTATTTAAGGTTGTCTGCTAAGTGTTTTTTTTAAATACTTATGTAATTGCAATTTTTTATTGCGAAATCATAAAATGGCCTAATCATCAGCAGCGTTTCCGTTGTTTGTAACACAAGTTCTTCGGATACTCAGCACAAGACCAGATTGACGTGGTGTGAAACGTCCATGGACATTTTTATTGTTTGATGTAAATTATCCAGTCTCCTTCGAAATTACTTTGAGACGACGTTACATAATGTTGTTAAAATAAAATTAAAACTGTATTATTGTACAATAACCTAAACAAATATTTTCATTTAATTTCATTAATATTTAAATAAATAATCTTCAGTATGATAATAAGATAAAAAGTAACCTTAAAATCTATATATAAAAATTATTGTTGTTAAATTAAAACCCTTGATATGTATGACAACTTACCAGTAATATGTATGTTCGTATTGTTTAACGAGACAAAATGTAATTTAATTTATTTCTTTAATTTTTATAATATATCTACTCTCTACAAAGGTCCATTAATTCTGTGCCAAGGTCCACGGTTCAGAAGAAATACTAGAGATGGCAAAACTTTTTTTGGATCATCCGTTAGGTATAATATACCATAATATACCATCACAAGTATTATCTTCATATTATAATAATCATTAATCATTTCGATGTATGTGCTGACTTGTAATTAAATTTTCGTGATACGCCTTAATGATTGTAAGCAATTGGCAAGTGATACCGTTACTTTTACAAAGATTAATTTCTTAAAAATTCTCTATTAAACGACCTCCCTAGCGCAGTGGTTGAGCGCGTTGGTGCTCGAGTGAGAGGTCGCGGGTTCGAATCCAATAGAGGGAACAAAAATCAATGTACCTGAGTCATGGATGTATAATAAATTTGTGTATAATATAATTAAAATCTTAAATATGTGTATAGTATAAAAATAATAAATATATTTCCGTTGTCTGGTACCTGTAACACAAGTTCTTCGGATACTTAGCAGTTGGCACAGGCCCAGATTGACGTGGTGTGAAGCGTCCATAGATATTAAAACGATCAAATTTTTCGTATTTATGATTAGTGAAAAAATAAAACATCTGTCATTGTCAAGCAACAGTGCTGATGATGAAGAATTATAACTAACAATACTGAACTAAATCAAAATAGCTTCTTCTGTTTGGAACTACAGTGCCACGGACGGGTTAAGAAGACACATTAATTATAATTATCTTACTACGGTCAAATTTCAATTTTCACTCATTAATAATATACAGGGTATAATATTAATGAGTGATGACCTCATGTGTCACATAAGGTCATGTTATTGAAGTTGTTATAGACATATGAACCACGCGCTCGTTTAACTCTTTCTACATAAAAATACTAACAGTTTAATGACACGCCTCCGTGCTCTATTGGTTTGGAGCTTGGGTATCAACTCTGGAGGTCGTGGGTTCGATACCAATTCACCTAACGTAACGTAAGGATTAATGCAGGCTGCATTGTTACTTAAAATCAACATTGTTTAAACACAGCACTTGTCTACACATAAAAATTGTGTAGACAAGGCATTGAGTATCGCAAAAAATATTGACATACAGATTAAACGTAGTCTGGCTCGATTAATGTATGGATGTCTTAGCTTGCACATTGTGGAACTGAGCTCAATCCTTTAAGCGGTCCCTCGATAGTACTCGACGTACTCACCGCGCCTTTTGCGTTTTATACCCTGATCCTGCGATCAGACGTCATTCTTAGGGTTCCGTATTCAAAGGTAAAAACGAGGCTATATACAAGGTGTAAAATTAATGAGTGATAAAACTTTATGATGTGTATGTCATAAGTAGAGTTTACTGTGAAAGTGCCAGCGCTGAAGATTAATTTTAACTTTCATGTTTCTATGAGAAATGCCACAACATCATACATTTTCCCATATAATAATAAAAAAGTAACTGTTTCAGCGCTGGTACTTTCACAGTAAACTCTATATTCGGAACTCATACACACCCTAAAGTATTATCCCTCATTAATTTAATTAGCCTGTACATTACTTGTTAGTTTTACTAAACTCCGCTGTCTGTTTGTCTGTCGTGTCCGTGAAATATAGCCGGGTTATCTATATAGCTTCTCAAGAACCGTGATAGCTAGACAGTTTTAATTTTCACAAATGATTTATCTCTGTAACAATAAACACAAGAAACTAAATAAAATACATATTTATAGGGACGAGAGTGTCCGAAAACCTTTCTTATACAACACTCTTATAGAGACGAGACGTATTTGGCGTTGTAAACGGAACCCTACATGTGAAAGCCGGACTCGCAGTTGGCCAGTTTTTAGTGTAGTATAGTTATAGATAGAAATTCGTTCTTCAATTTTTCATTAAGTGTGTAACATATGGAAATAGTATTTTGAACTTGCTATTAATATTATATAGTTAGACTGTAATCTTAAACTATACAAGTATTGATATACATATTATATTGTATAGTATGATAAATAAAGTACAAGAAGTGTAAAAATAATAGACTAAGGACCGATTTTTCAATCGTCAGATAACTTTTGCCTAAGGAATAAATATGTGACTTTGGCAGATTTTGTATGGAAGAAATGTCAAAGTCACATGTTTATTCGACAGATAATGTGACAATTGAAAAATCGACCCTTAATCATATTATATTAAATTCCCACATAATATATTGTAGACATTAGACATTTAGCTGTCAACTTTGTAGTTTTTAGTTTTTTCATTAATATACCTACTATATTTATGCTATAGATCAAAAATGCAATTAAGACCCAGCCATGCTTATAGTAAGTAATTTCTGCATAGGAATCTGCCATTCCAACGACTGCGTAGGGCGGAGACTAATAAAATAATCCGGTATCTAGAAAGGAGGAGAAAATTCAAAACACTGATAATAGAACAATAGAACTGAATAATAGAGCTGAATACAAAAAATTTAGTGTTATAAGTTTTACATGTCTGTTTGTATATTTGTTTTTTGTTTTTTTTTTATTTATTTATTATAGAAAAACAAATTTACAGTTTTTTATTTTTTATGGTACAACATAAGTTTACACAAACTTTACCGTGTACCACAAACTTACATAGTTATAGTTCTCAAATGAATGAACTGATTAGTTTAGTTTTATTTTATGGAAAGCATATGTGACCGCAGGTAATAAATAATAAAAGACCGCAGTTATTCTAAGCTGATTCATCATAATCAGCTCTCTCCCTATGTAACAATTCGGAGGTTTCTTTCAATCACTCAACAAAAAATTCTAAACTAAAATCAGTTCATTCATTTGAGAGCTACTATGCCACAAATAGAAATAGACACAAACATGTAAAACTTATAACACCCCTTTTCTCTGTCAAGGGTTAAAATGAGTTATCAAAAGTAGTCAAAAATATACACTCGTGTGTTCGATTCTCGATTAATTTTACTAGTCCAGAGTTCTATTTTCATTCGCCGTATTTTCTTTTTCGTATAATTAGCTATTATCATATGAGCATCATTCGCATTGTAACTAAAATAATTTTATTTTGTTTAATAAATAAATATAATAATATCTATGGACACTACACACCACGTCAATTTTGACCCGTGTTAAGTATCCGAAGAACTTGTGTTACAGGTACCAGAGAACGAAAATGTATTTTTATACTTATATACATAATATATTCAAGATTTTAATATACAATTTTTATTCCTCCAGTGGGATTTGAACCCGCGACCGATTAAAGTAAAGTTTCGATTTAACTTTGAATTATCTGTATTGCGCATTTCCTAAACAAATATCGATAAAGGATAAAAATTATAAGGCTGTTAACCTATGACGTGTTTTTTCTAAAAGTCGACCGGTGCTCTATTACTTGATATAAAATTATGTAAAGTAAGGAAACTAGTATTTTCGACTATTTTTAAATGATAACCGTTATTTAGTTCTTTTGTGGTATTTATACATTTTTATATTCTCACACTTGATATGGGTACGGTTTTTAAAAAATACATAAAGGCAACATAACTTTAAATTAATTAAAATTCTTTGAATTCAGCCGACCAAAGGCATTAGCTGACACATCTTGTTACTTAATATGACATGTGTCTCAGATGACAAGTTAAACTCGAAACGCACTAATTAAATTGGGTGTGAGAGTGTATTAGTACAGGTAAACCTGTAACATGATACAAGTTTAATACTCGCGAGTGTGTTTCTAAACCACAAGATACCCCACTATGGCGAAACCAAAAGAAAGGCCTAAACTAGCGATCTCAAATCAATATCAAAAAATTATTACGACCTCCGTGGTCTAGTGGTTCAGAGCTTGGCTCTTGACTCGGAGGTCGCGGGTTCGAATCCCGCCGAGGGAACAAAAAGTTTTAAAATGTTCCTGAGTCATGGATGTGTATTAAATTTGTGTATTAATATAATAAAAATCTTAAATATATGTATAGTATAAAAGTATTAAATATATATTACCGTTGTCTGGTACCTGTAACACAAGTTCTTCGGATACTTAGCATGGGGCCAGATTGACGTGGTGTGAAGCGTCCATAGATATTATTATATTATTATTATTATTTATTTTCTCTCAATCACATACATTTTAAGTAAATAATCTTAATACAGTTTTCTTGAGCAGACAACATGTGATGAGAGACCGGTGTCTGTGCTAGGATGTACCTGTGTTGCAGATCACCAGGCTCTCGTCCTCCCGGACTCAAAATTTTAATCTAAAGAAAAAAACAAATCATAGCAGATGAAGAAAGAATGTAAATTTAAATTAGGTACATAGCTTTTAGCGTAGTTTAGTTTCTGAGCGTATGTGTGCATCAGATTTGAATAAAATAATTTCTTTTAAAGAAACTTAAGCCCAAGATTTTTGATTTACCTGCTTACGGCTATGTCAAAAGGTATCCTTCATAACTAATGATTTTGGCAGTGTATGTGAATGTATGTTGTAAGTACTAAACCGACTTTAATAAAAGAGGGGTCAACCGATTCGTGCTAATAGCTCGCGTAACATTCACTGTGTAATAAGTATATGTATGTTAGTAGGGTTTAAGTTTTTTTTGTAAAAAAATGTGATTAGTCATTCTAGAAATAACACTGGAAGTCCATTTATAAAATCAAGAAGTAACTTACTTTCACGCAAGCAGATCACAACAATTAGCACCCAGAATTTGCCAATCAGCATCAGTAAAGATCATATAAGAAAGTCGATAAAAAATTACAAAGTAGTCAGCAAAAAATGTATTGAAATTTTGCTCAGAAACAGCAATTCTCGACAAAACAGTAATTAGTGTGCGCTCGCCCTAAATTCAATTTGAATCGGCTCCCAAAACATGACGTACAGTCGATACAGCATTGAATAGCTGACCCTAATCTTATCATTGAAGTGGTAAGGGGGTCAACGGACAAGTAATTGCTAACACCGCCTTGTTAGGAATTCATTTAAATACTTATTGGGAGCTATTGATGAATCAGATGATCAGTTATGGCGATTCTGATGGTAATGAAATAAAATTGTTGCTAGGTAATAATTCATTTAGAATACTCATTACTGGCCAAGGCGGCTTTTTATAAAATAAAATAAGCCTTTATTCAGATTTCTTTTTAATAATGTTTTTTTTTTTACTTTTACTTAATTCTATCTGATTGCCCTTTGGCAAAGGCCTCCCCCAAGCTCTTCCATAGTTCTTTGTCAAGTGCCTTTCTACTACTAGATCGGCGGCTTTTTAAGTAAGTCGTAAATATAATGAAACATTTATGATTTTCTATAACTAATCTTTTCTAGAAAATATCGTCAAAAACATAAATGCGAAATTAGAGCCAAGTTCAAGTAATAAATATTTTAATGAAGTAATGAATACTTAAATAGTTTAATGAAGTGGCTTTCAAGTCACATGCTGTCCTAGTCATTCCAATAAAAAATTACAGTAAGAGCCTGAGGGGTGCTAACTTTAAAAGTATTCGGCCGTAAATTGATAACTTCCACGTTAAAAATAAATGGATGCCAAGTTCAAGTCAGGTCCACCTTGCTCTTGAAATTGAATTCAACTCCCACTCGATTCTAATTTTAGTTTTGCTGACATGTCATTTGCTACTCTTGAAAACAATGTTGTTAATTTAAATTTTTCCATCTAATTTCACTTAGTTCCATAAAATCGACACTCAATTTTAAACCAATTTGTCGCTAGTATCGTGTTCAAGATTAACTGTCAAATTCCAATTACGATCGAATGGAATTAATTTCAAGAGTAAGGCGAATAGTATTATAATAATCTTAATAATATCTATGGACGCTTTACACTCGTTAATCTAGCCCCGTGCTTAGTATCCAAAGAACTTGTGTTACAGACAACAGAAATATATTTAATAGTTTTATACTATAAAATATTTAAGATTTTTATTATATTAATACAGAAATTTAATACATATACATGGTCCAGGAACAAACTTTTTGTTTTTTTTAGTTTTCATAGGATTCGAACCGGTTACTAAAATAATTTCGTAAAATACTCTCATTTCAAAAAATGTTCTTCAAACTTCAAACTTTAAAAACTTTATTGGCAACCAAGTATATAATATACATCAATAAAAATACATTAAGAAATAATCAAAATACATACTTACAATAAGGCAAACAAGACAAAAAAAGGTTTCTATGTAGAAAAATTTTTTTTTTTGTTTGCTTACGTACTTACGTAATGATATTACTGCGAGTTTATATAGCGGTGGTTAATAGTTTCTGCTCTATATTCCGCAAAGTATATTTATAGGCGAGAGCTCTTTATTATTGTAATTGAAGTTTATTTATAAACAGAAGCTCAAAGAGACCGTTACGCTTAGTATACCGTATCAATTTTTTTTATCTAAATGATTCGCTTTAATAGATTTTGTTATGTTATGTTATTTTAAGTTCGCTAAAATGTAATAATATCTCATTAATTTTGATAGCGGTAGCTGACTTCGTCTAAACCTGTCCAGCAGGCTTACTCCCAACACAATCGAGAATCGAATCAGTACGATCTCAACGGTTTTTGGTATTTTATATCGTGGATTACTTTGAAACTAATCAGGATAAAGAAAATCGTTACATCGTAACTTTTTGCACTCCCGACCATATTATTCGACTGAGTATCAAAATAAACAAACGTCAATTTATTCGGGAGTACGCAACACTATCGAATCTGAATCAAAATCGAACCAGTTTGGAGAGTCAGGCCTCAGCTACGCAGGATAACTTCTATATATATGTGCCCAAGTACTGAACATAAGAGAACATCTTGACTCGGGACGGCTAACCGACACTACAGGTGATATCAAGCGCAATAGATTGACTGTATTTTTGACGAATAGATATTATCTTTCTTGTCCGACAACCAGGTGATAAACCTGTCCTACCAGACTTTAAAACAACATTCTGTCCCAAAGGGAGGATCAAACCTATGATCTCCGAGTCAAAGCCAAGCTCTAAGCCACTGGACCGTGGAAGCATATTTTATAAAATGTAATGTTAAAAATGTACCGTAGTATCGGTTACTGGATCCTTACTTCAGTGATTTTTTATCGACGCTAATTGAGCGTGATTAATGTAACTAGTCATCATGATCATCACTTCAAAATGTACTGAAAATACATTGAAAAATCTTTACATTAAAGCTTACTTAGTGGACTCCTAAAGGGTCCTCCCATAAATAATACGAACAGTTTTAATACATCGTGTTTATTAATATCTATACTAATATGAAGCGGAATAGTTTGTTTGTTTGTTTAAACGCGCTAATCTCGGGAACTACTAGTCCGATTTGAAAAAATATTTTTTTGTTGGATAGTCAATTTATAGACGAAGGCTTTAGGCTATATACCATTACGTTACGACTAACAGGAGCGAGGCGTCAGTGAGAAATGTTGCAAAGACTTTCGTTTGACTTTCGTTGCGTGCGCTGCATAGTCACTCAAAAACCACGCGAACGAAGTCGCGGGTACAGCTGGTTATATATAAAATACTTCCATATATTTTCGATACGACATATATATCAAAGCCTCTTAGATATCAAACGTTATTATAGTTTGTTTCTTAAAATTATCAATTACAAAGTTGTACTGATTCGACCTCACTTACCAGACAATAATTGAAAAATTACATACTTATATGTAAATTCTGTTTAGTTATTGTTTTAGCCTTATAAAAAGCTTAAATAGAACAGACGGAACGACATAGAGTACAAAAAACGGGACTTTGAAAATATATTAGCGAATATTTCATAAACATAAATATATTTTGAACAGTCGAGAAAGTAGCCCAAAGCTAACCGCGAAAGCCCTTTTAAAACCCTAGGAGAAATTGGACATTTACTCGGCTCGGAAATATATGCGATCTTTCACTCGATTATGTTTGACTTGCAAATAATGACTGACTCTCATTTATTATTCATCCATAATCTTGCGAATAGTTTAAACAATATTCATAGCATTAACGGTATTTATAAATCGCTTGTGCGTAGCGATATTTAACAATTTGTTTACGCTTTTGATCTTACTAGCATATTTGATTTAAATTTTAGGAGTGACTCGCTTTTGGCAGCATTGTGCACATTAAATAGTTCGTGGCAAACACTTTATAAGCAAATAACTCTACCTATAAACTGAGTTCTGCAATACAGCAATAATATGACTCCCGTCTGTCCCGCTGGTGAGAACTTGAATAATTTTTTCGCGCGGGCTTTATTAACTTTCAGAATGTCTCCTAAGACATTAATTTAAACTGTAAAATGTCTGAAATACTTTAAGCGGCAAACGTATTTAATATGATAAGAATATACCGTATCCATCTATAGGTATAAACCACTACTAGAGTAGAATATGTATCGATATCAATTCGCAGACTTTTCGTTAGGTCTAATTACAAGAAATACTTCCATTATACATCTTATAAGTGTAACTTTACTACGTGAAACCGCAACAACGTACCATACTCACAATTTTTGCATTAAAAAAATATTTAGTAAAGATTAATAGAACATTTCTTATAATAACTAAGTAGTGAAATGATCAAACTCTTTGGATGGATACTCATGAAATGGAACAAAGACAAATACGAAGTTTATCCTATGCTACTTGCGAGTTGCGACAGGTCCAACAGACCTGTTCTACAGAAGTGACGCCAACATCGTACTATTTTTAAAACGTAACAGGTCCTCAATATACTAACCTCAGTGAGGCTAATTTTAATTCAATTTACTCGCTTTTGATTGCACTTCTATAAATAATTCACAGACAGGCTGTAACTAACCGTATAAGCTTAGCGGATAAGTCAAGATATAAGAGTTAAGACGCATATCTAATGAAAACAAGTCTCAAAGCAGAAAATTGATCATTGTGCATCTCTGTATTATTTACAAAAAATCTAAAGTTGTAAATATTAAAAAGTTATTCGTGAATGTTTTATAGGTGTAAAGATTATGGAGAACCGATTATGCCCGTGCTTAAAATTACAACCAACCCAGATTGCAAGTAATCAAACAATCATACCTACAATTTAATTAGCGTCATTCACATGTGAAGTAATTATAGTAATTTACAGCTCGCGAATGTGTTATAGGTCTCACAGTACTCAAAGTACTTAATTATTGTAACACTTTTTTGTATTAAAAACTTTCTTCGCGAGAATGAGGATAATACTTAAAATAAAAATTTGCATCAGAACAAAAATTGTATGGCTCATTTGTATCTTTTTCTTGATCACTTGAATTTTCTTAAATTTCCCTTCTCATCTTTCCTATAGAAGAGTTCCTTAACTTCTATACCTACTTAATCTATGTATTTTATGACAGATATAGTATTGACTATTCCAATTGTCCACAACGATTAGCGATATCCCCTAATGGTCGGTGATGATGATGAGTTCCAATTGTATAAGAAGTCTAGGAAGCTACAGGTCATCCGAAGTTTTAGGAAATCCGGAATACACTCGAGCCTTCCCGCAAATCGATGTCAAGTTTAGCAAGTTTCACTTGTTGGAGCTTGGAGTTTCTCCAACCGCTTCTTTCGTGGAAAGCTTAGGTGAAATATTTAGCGTTGAAATACGTGTGTGCTCATATATCTCGACGTGCAACATTCATGTTTTTGGTTTAAATAATAACTGACACACTTACAAAATTTTTGCATTACAGTTACTGTATATTTTAGATGTTGATTTTCTTAAAGATATTTATATATTCGGCGAATAAATCCAAATGAGATTTCGATTTGTATTAAATAGGTATGGTAATGTTTAACGTCCACCCACAATTTCCGGTTTCGATGCGGTGATTAACAAAGCAAAAATATGGGCGTACACAAAGCATTTGAGTACAGCTACCTTAAATCATAGAACCGTTACTCCCTAATTAACACTTGTTAATGTGATAAAATCCGATAAAATAATAGATATAATTAATGAGTATCTAAATGATAAACTTCGCCGACGATCACAAGCATGCGTTCAGGTCAGTGATCCCCGTTGTAATTGAATTCATGCAGAAACTTATCCAAGCGCTAAATCAGTACCGTAAAGTGTACTTTCCGTTGGCACAAAACCGTTTATTGTTGCGTTTGTTTCAAACAAACAAACGCTATTAAAATTGGAGCCGAGAACATTACCTTGCGGCACACTTGACCGTCTCTATTAAATATACGAGATCTGAATCTCAAATGTTACCTTAGATTATTTTCTTAGAAAACGTACATGGGCAACAGAAATTATATATTATGTAATTTTGTGTATCATACTTATAAGAGCGTAAAAATGAAGCATAGTAGAAAAATGTTGAAGAGACTCTAAATATAAATATAAAGCTATTCAGTATATTTTGTTTATCATATTATAAGCTTCTTTAATAAAACATAGAGCTGCTATTGACTTTTTAATAAAAACCATTTCTATTATAATTCTCTTTTATCATTTATTTTTTAAATTAAACGTTTCGTTTGTGTTTGTTTAAATCTAGCTTCAGGCGGTCTATTATCAAACTGGAAAGTATTCGCTTTCGTATGTCTTTAGTTTCCAGCTTTATTATATTTCTGTCAGGTAACTGAAAGTAAAAATAATAAAAAATATGTATTTCCATTACAATTTACTTACATTATATTCTATTTTGAGAGTAAATTAGTATTAACAAGTACTAGCATAGAAGAATTTCTATGGTAATAATCCATTAAAATTGTAAAGTTTGCATTGTCTATGCCATAATATTTGCTCTAAACTTTACAACGGGATTGAGAAGTAATAAAACAGCAGTTTATCCAAAACCAAACAGCAGATTATAAATAAGGCAGTCACCTTGCAGTCTTAAGCAATTCCTATTTGCTGAGTGTAATTTTTTGGCACTAGTCGATGTGACAATTTTTTTAACGAGAAAATGGCCCACCACACATTTACGCCACTGCAACTCCTATGTAGGCAGCCATCGACAGACCACTGTCTTACCAAACCAAACTCAAAAACCCTTTGATATGATCTCAGGGGCGCCCCGAGAGACATGCTAGACCTGTCTTAGGACCCGCAATGAAATTAATCAGAAGAATGAAGGGGCAGTAGTTAGGGCGTTTCACCAAGCAATGTTAAAGATAACGCCATGTTAAATATCATGTTATCCCTCTCGTATTTCCTGTCAATGAATGAGATGGCATGGTATTTTAACATGGCGTTAACTTTAACATTACTTAGTGAAACACGACCTTAGTGTGACAAATATGACCAAAGCAAAATAAAATATTTTCATTCGACAACTCTTCTGTTGTTCGATGCATTTTAAAGTGTGTATTCAATACACCATTCCCACTTAATCAAACCCCTGTCTAAATGGTTCCTTTGAGCATTATGATATTATCTGCATTGAATTCAAATTCGGTATGGCTGCAGCAATTGCAACCAATAAAGAGTCTTTTGTATGACAAGCAACTGTAAGTAGTGATCCTGTTACACCGTATTTGTGTCTCATACAAATAAATATTAAATATAATGTATTCTATAGTAATATCTATAGTTACAAATCAAATATCTTTTTCATGTGACAAATATATTACTCCAATTTAAGTAATCGTATTGAAATATAAGGTTATGAGAATACTTCGATCCAGTTAAAATTTATAAAAAGCTATTGAAATTTTTTTCAATACTAACAATTTCATACATTCATGTATTCAACAAAATTGACCACTGACCAGAGCAAGCCCGAAACCATTACAATAATTCATAAAACTTTGAACCAGTTTCTCACAGCCGTTTATTGAAAGCCGTGACGCGATTCAAACTATTCCATTATTTTGCATCCAAGACGTATCTGCGGGGTTTATCAACGTATTGGCAATAAGTCTCTCAGCAGCCTTGACAACAATAGGGTGTATTATATCAGGATACGTGCGCCCAGTTTAAGTTGATCCACCTCGTCCTTTTGCGTGGCTCCCGAACTAGTTTCTGTGCAGCGGAGCTGTATTATAGAGGGTGATATTAAAACTGGTCGGTCCACATAAATGCTCAGATGCCAGGAGATATTGAAAACGCTATGGCAGCGGCATTGAGTGGCAGCCTCGACAATGCTTTCCGCTTCTTAGATTGCCGCCTAGTTGTGCGATATTTTATTTTTAAATGTCAGGTTTCATAGTGTGCAGTGTATTGACGTTGTTTAAATACATAAATCAATTATGAAAACATAATTAAGTGCGTTTTTGGTAAAAAAACAAGGTATTACTCTTAGATCTACGACAGACGTCTTTCAAAGCTTTGTGAAGGCTCTAGCTTGAAAAGCTCTAAAATGTAGTATAGGAGTACAATCCCAGTTGGTGTATTCACGGTCTGCTACCGCTCTTTTGTTTTGCATTCATTGTTCAAATTTTACTGATTACTGCGCCCGCCGCTATTGCAGATGCCTCTTTCACTTTTATCTTACAACTTGTGGATGCCTTAATTGTTGTACATTTCTATTGTAATCATCGTTTTAGGTAGCGCCCATGATTTTTTTTCGGTTATTGATTTCGGTACAAGAATTGCCTCAAAATCCTATCTACGTCATGTGTACAAGGTAAAGTGTAAATACAAACGTTGGTGAAATCTGGAAATAATGTGTAGGGTGGTTGCAACCTGGGAATTTTTTTATCTTAAAAAAGAAATTAGTCGAGAACCTCAGAAATTTTCTGTAAGTCAGTTAAAAAGTACAGAGTTTCGGTGAGATGTTATTTACACAAGCATAAAAAATCTTTCGGTATTCAGTTTACTATAAATATAATAAAAGTTTCCCATATTTTATTTACAGTCGCTTCCAATTTATAGGTACGCATGACGTCTGATATTTTAATTATCTTTTATCGCGGCTTACATTTCTTTAAAGCGCCATAAAAACATGGGTGAAAGTGAGAATGTGTAGTAGTTAAAAGAATACACAAACTCTCGTTTTCTAAGCGGCCGGGCCCAATGAGTTAGAAAAAAACCTTTTCGACAACACCTCACGAAGTGTTTTCACTGCAAACAATAAGTACCGTCTATTCTTTGACGTGTGAAAGTTAATATTTACTTATCAGTTAAAGCAATTATAACAGCGAAATAGTATTGATGATTGATTATTAGTTTTTGACTTTGTGTGTTGTATAACTAGAGCCCTGTGGTCGAAACTCGCTCATTATAATATGTTTCAATTTGAACTTCATAAGAGTGCTTTTGTCTGACATAGAAAAAAAGATTACGCAGAAGTTAAATGCGGGATGTTGCGGATATAAATATTAGCTTCTGCGCATCTTCTTTCATATAATATTTAAGTTACGCGGTAGTAATTATTTACTAATCTGTGCTTTAACTAAGCCAAATTTTATACTCTAAACGTTCGCAAACTTCTTGTAAAACTGTACTCAAAGCTTTTACTTTACCTATAAGTATTAATTAACGAGTTTGAGTGTATTGTAGTAGGTTATATAGGGAATTACTAATAAAACAACTAGTATTGTATTATTGAAACCTAACTGGGTTTAAATGGCGTCATGCTTATTAAGTAAATGGATAATTCTTTTCTTTTTTATTTAAGCACTAAAAGTCAAATAGAACACTTTCGCTTATTCAATAGTAAACAATAGTTTAATTACGGTACAAATTTCCTTTTTCATCAATTGGCTATTTCAGCATGACGAGCACAAATCAATAGTGTAAATATTATACACCTTCTACTTGAGCCTTATTTCATGTCTTTAAGAAAATCATATAAATTTTCTTTAGCATAAAACGAGTTTTCTGTAGATTCTACTGGTTCTACTGACCGTTTTACGACTTTTATTTTATTACCTACACTTACTGCTATCATAAAAGCTAAAGCCATGTTGAAGCATGACTAAAATGGGTGTTGAACATCAATGGTTTTGAATATCCGTGCGTTGATTGTATTTTGATGTCGACCTCATGCGGTCGAAAGAATAAGGACGGTCGAACGGTATGTCTCACATTTGTGGGCCATACCGCATTAATAATTTTATTGAATAGATACTGATCAGGTTCAGATGCTTTAACTAAAGCCTTGTGATTGATCGGTGACCGTTTTGTGAGTACAGGAATTGATTTTCGATTTAGCTCATATTTAGCCACTCATACTAGCTGTTCCTGCGACTTCGTTCGCGTGTTTTTGAGTGACTTAAGCCGTTTATGCAGCGCACGCAACGAAAGTCCCCAAATGTGAAATAATTTGCCCCGTTTTTGCAACATTTCTCACTGAAGCTTCGCTTCCTATTGGTCGCAGCGTAATGTTATATAGCCTAAAGCCTTCCTCTATAAATGGACTATCCAACAAAAATTGTAAGAGTTTTTCAAATCGGACCCGTAGTTCCTGAGATTAACGCGTTTAAACAAACAAACAAACTCTTCCGCTTTCACGATCGCAATCACTGAGACCGAATTTGAGATTGTTTTATAAATACGGGCCTCAGAATTGAGAATTTTCACAAAAGTCTAACTATGCTAAGCATTCATTGCCTGTTTATAATTATCCCGGTACTAAGTACCTACGAGATCCTCTGTCCCATCTCGATGTATGCATTAGTGTGGCACTGGTACTGCCTGCGGGCTTGGGGGTCTGAGTCTACATTTGGGGGAACTCTTCAGCTTGACAAAGTGCTCCCGAGTCCCGATACATTGTTTTGTGAATGCAACCAGATTTATTATTTCTATTTAGGTACGAATAATAGTTAGCCAAGTTGGTAAAATTATTTTTGTTTGCCTATATTGCTGTTGGTGTACTTTAACCTTGCGAGGAGGTAAAATTGGTAAAAAGATACTAAGGTAAAGATAAAGTTACTTTAGGTTTTTTGTAACAAATCAAAGTTAGTGCCTATCTCTTGCCAGTTGTGTTGGTCATCCGACCACTCTCTTATTACTCTCCTGATCTATCACGACAGTAGAAGAGAGACTGCTCAGAGACATAAAATATCTCCTGTGGGTCTGGTTTGAATGAAACCGGCCATCGCCTACATCGATAGGGGATGCTACTGTTCTTTATGATTATTATGAAGGTAGATATTAAGGATAAACTTAAAGTAAAGTAGAGTAGTGTAGGTTGCGTATGGAATCATTGAATTGGTTCGTTGGTTTCCGCACAGGGGGTTCCGGAGTAATTGCTAATAACTGTGCCCATTACAGCGATGGGCGTGCATTAGGCACGCGGGTCGGCCCCGGGCAGTACACCGCACAGGTGTGATTTATCATCACATTACAAGTGAGAAGATAAAAACGATACGGCGTTTTTGGGTTAACATTTTGGATCGCCATATCCATGTACGTGAAGCAAAAACTTTAGGTACAGCTGTTTAACGAGGTATGTGCGAATAAAGGACTGTAAAATTTAAAAGTCAAAACTCAGTAGGTATATATTTTAGAAATATACAAAATTAACGAAAAAATCGTACACTATCTTGCGTTGTATAATTAGGTTTGATACTTGTCAACCCTTGATTATGATTCCATATTTAATTTTCTTTGTTCTAGAATATGGCCGAATTTTTACTACAGGTCGACTGAATTAATTTATAGCATTAATACTATTTTTGTGTAGTTCACACCTTCTTAGGCCCATAAGTTCTTTATCTTCTTATATATGAAATGCTGTTCGTTAGTCTCGCTAAAACTTGAGAACGGCTGAACCGATTTGGCTATTTTTGGTCTCGAAATATTCGTGGAAGTCCAGGGAAGATTTAAACGGTTTGTATGCTCAACGAAGTGGGCACGGGTCAGCTAGTCTTATATATAAAAATGAATAGCTGTTCGTTAGTCTCGCTAAAACTCAAGAACGGCTGAACCGATTCGGCTATTTTTAGTCTTGAAATATTCGTTGAAGTCTAGGAAAGGTTTAAACGGTATGCTCAACTTAGTGGGCACGGGTCAGCTAGTATAATATAAAAAAATATGTCTTATCATAACCCAACCATAGAACCCCGCCTAGTAAACGCAAAAGGCTAAAAAGAAACTCCCATTTCGATGTCATAACCGTTGGGTTAATATTTATGATCGTTTACAGTTAGATTTCTGTAACTGCGCTTGGTATTACGTGAATAATGGAATTTACAGTCCGACATACCGGGTTCATTACGCTCCATTTATCTGATCTGGGTGGTCAGTAATGTTTATTTGATGTTCTTGCCTGTGTTCCTGGTATTTTAATTATTTTCACCTGATAACCTAATATTTTATTGGTTTGTAATGTGATATTAAATTGTCGTATATAAAATAACGTTTTAAGACTGCTTCGATCATAAAAGTATTAAACTCAACATCTGTATATGTGGATTTTGGAAGTAAATTGCATCTACATTAAAAAAGGTGCTCAATCTAGGTTAGAAGACACTAAAATGTCACGCTGACTTTTATAGAAAAGTCTAATAATTCAAATTATAACGACGAAAAATTTGTTTAATCTAAACAGTACCTACTATAGACGAAATATTTGTTTGTATCGCGTAGGTATACTTACTCCGAAATTATTGATACACTGATACGGAGAGGTGAAAAAAAAAACGGAGAAGGCATTGGCTACTCTTATAGTGAGGGAAAATTTACGGTTCCTATGGGACAATCGACAGCGCGGACAAAGTTTGAAAACAATAAATGATGAAAAACTTTATATTAGAAACTATTAATGACGTTACAGTATCTTTCGTGTCACACCAAGTCCAGACTGAAATACACTGAAGATAAATTGCCATCTATAGATTCTTTAAATACAGAAAGATAACATACTTTTATAAACCAATAGGGTCGAGAGAAATTAAAGCCGTCCCACATTCGTATTAGATACGCAGGCATAAAACGGCGGATTTTATCATAATTAGCATTGACTTGCAACTAACTTCACGTTGCAATCTTCAGTGGCAAATCAGTGGAATCTTAGTAGGCTTCTGCAGAAGCTAATAGATATATTAGCTAGTAGCTTGCATATTCTCAGCGGTAATTAATAGGCTATTTACACGTATTTTGCACTTATCTCGCGCTATAATAAGCTCTACGTGGAACAGGTTGCTTCGTATGAACGCGCGATTAAAAAAAGAATGTGATAAAAGTGTTGTGCCGTGAAGACTTGGCTAATAATGCGTGTCTAATAATAAAATATCTAAGTTGAACTTGATAATTCAGTGAAAAGACATCGTTTTTAAGGTTTTCTCTCAGAATATAAAACAATAGGCAGAAATATATTTGATTTTGCCACTATAGCAAATACAAAAACAAAAAAGACGGAAAAACGACGAAGGATTATATTTTTTTAATGTTATTCGTTATCGTGTTATTCGGAATCGTCTTTATTTTATTAGTCTATTCAATCTATACTAATATTATAAAGCGGAAGAGTTTGTTTGTTTGTTTGTTTGTTTGTGTGTTTAAACGCGCTAATCTACTGGTCCGATTTTAAAATTCTCTTTTGTTGGATAGTCCATATTTTATAGAGGAAGGCTTTAGAGTATATAACATTATGCTGCGACCAAAAAAAGCGAAGAGTCAATGAGATTTTTTTCCAAAACGAGGAAAATTATTCACATTTGAGGACTTTCGTTGCGTGCGCTGCATAAACGGTTTAAGTTACTCAAAAAATATGTAGGAAAGAATTATTCCTTTTTAATAATCATTATAACAAAAACCAACGTAATCAATCAAAATATAATCGCGATAGTGTTTCTGACAACCACGCGAACGAAGTCACGGGCACAGCTAGATATCAGATATAACTATGTGCTATTATAGTCCATTGAAATGTTACATTTTTTAGGCCTTACCTTGCGTTTTTTAGAGGACGCAATTTTATTTTTTTGATGTGTAGGGGGGGTCAGTGTAAAGCTAAAACCAAGTTTGTGGGGTCGCCACCCTTGTCCCACGGCCGCCATCTTGAAAATAGGGGTTGAAATGGTATTTACGATATATCTCTTAAACTATTTATTTTATAAAAAAAAATTGTTAACATTTTTTGTTGCAAATTAAATTTTCTACAACTTTGCTCCAGTAACTTTTTGTCGTAGAACTATAAATAAAAAAGTTATAAGCGAAAATCTTCGGAAATTTGAGAAAAAAAAATATATTTTTCGATGTAACTTTTTTTCTTCTCTTCGGCTTTGTGTTTGACGGTTACTCAGACGACCCGGATGTCGCAGGAACAAAGTCTTAGGAACGTTTGCGCCGCACGAAAAAACACCAGTCGACAGAAGTAAAATGTGACAAGAACACCATACCGACGTTATCACAAGAGAAATTTCTTGGTAATGAGAAGAACAAATCTAACTTTATTATACTTCTTAAAACTGTATTCTCGGAAATGGGTTTCACTGTTGACCAAGCAGAATCAGACGCAGACGCTCTTATCGTTCGTACTCCTTTATTTAATACCGTTACTATTGTAGCTGAAGATATTGACATACTGATATTGCTCACAGCACTTGGCAGAAAATAAGCAAATGTATTTTTTTTTAAAACCATCAAAAGGACGAACAGCAGAACAATTATATAGTGCGTCAGGTTTTATGTACGGAGATGTCATTGCGAATAACTTGCTGTTTCTTCATGCTTTTTCCGGATGTGACACAACTTCAGCTCCATACAATATCGGTAAAATGAAATTTGTGAAAACCCTGGAAAAACATTTAGAGTTTGCAAGTGGAACGGCTTTGGTTCTCAACAAGAGAGTTGACCCTGCTTTGCTCACTGTAATTGGTGAACGTTTTTTTATCTCTTTATACGGTGGTAATAAAGATGATAATTCTCTTGACAGCCTAAGATACAAACAATTCGCCAAGGCAGTGACAAAAAGTACATTTAACTTATCCTCACTTCCTCCAACACAAGACACAGCTCGCTTTCATACTTTTTGAGTCTACCATCAGGTCCAGTCGAGGCTTGGTAATTATAATGATCCTGAAGACTGGGGCTGGAAAAAATGTGGAAAATTATTGATGCCTCTAAACCTCCAGCACCCCTGAGCTTCTAAAATTGATCTTTTGCAAATGCAAAGGAAACTGTGGAGCGATGTGTGGATGCCGAAAAGCAGGAATGAAATGTTCTGCAGTGTGCTTCCATTGTTTTGGAGAGACTTGCAGCAACGTAATGGAACTCTCAGAATTAATAAATGAAGATGAATTTGATGATGAACCGCCAACATTAACACCCCTTCCTTCTCCAGTTCTCCCACTGGTATTTAATTCAGAAAGCCGATCAGAAGCTGAGCCCCAGCCTGGTCCATCGAAACGACTGAGGACGAAGTAGTTCTAATTTAGAAAATCACCGTGGATTATGCCTATTGGGGATACCACGTAAAAAAAAACGCGCCTCTAGACTCTACCTCGTGGGTGGTGGGGAAAAGAGTCGATAATTAATTATTAATAATATTGCAAAATTTGTAATTAAAAAAGTTATAATAATAAAGTAAAAAAAAAAACAAAAAAAAAACAAACAATAACTGATGACTTATCATAGGTACACACGTATAATATAGGTATAGTTAAGAGTACTGAAAAATAGTACTCACTTCGGAGCGCTGTAAAACCTTAGCTTTTGACTTAATGAAAAAATGATGCGAATAAAAGTTGTTCCTCAAAAAACGATGTACAAAAAAAGTTACATCGAAAAATATATTTTTTTTTCTCTAATTTCCGAAGATTTTCACTTATAACTTTTTTATTTATAGTTCTACGACAAAAAGTTACTGGAGCAAAGTTGTAGAAAATTTAATTTGCAACAAAAAATGTTAACAATTTTTTTTTATAAAATAAATGGTTTAAGAGATATATCGTAAATACCATTTCAACCCCTATTTTCAAGATGGCTTCCGTGGGACAAGGGTGGCGACCCCACAAACTTGGTTTTAGCTTTACACTGACCCCCCCTACACATCAAAAAAATAAAATTGCGTCCTCTAAAAAACGCAACCCAAAATGTAACTTTTCAATGGACTATTATCTGTCGATGAAAGATGTGACTTTGACATTCGATGACGACCTGTGTAGCGCAGTGCTTGAGCGCGTTGGTGCTCTAGCGAGAAGTCGCGGGTTCGAATCCTGCCGAGGGAACAAAAAGTTATCAATGTTCCTGGGTCATGGATGTGTATTAAATTTGTGTACATTATAATAAAAATCTTAACTATGTGTATAGTGTAAAAGTATTATATATATTTCCGTTGTCTGGTACCTGTAACACTAGTTATTCGGATACTATTATTATTTGTTTCATATAAAATCTATCATATATTCATTCGTCGTGTAAAAGTTATCTGGCGATTGGAAAATCAGATCTTAGCGGCTTTACCTAGATGTTCGGTAATCAATGCGCCGTCGCATGAAACAAATCTGAGAGTTTGCCATAAGTTTTTGGGACAATAATCACTATATTAAAGCGATCAAACATACTTCGCTAATCGTTGAGTAACAATGTTTTTTTACAACAATAGAGAAAGTAACATTAGCATACAGTTCCCGTTGGTCCAATAAAAATGTTTATATTTACTTGTCGGCACATACTTTTGCTATTACACCTCTTGTTTGACAGCAGAGATCACCACCTCGGAACCAGGTCAATTATGCCATGATACGGGGCAAAAAATTGACGCCACAAAAAGTGTATACGCTCAATTTAACAAATACTAACCTAATATATCACTATAACGGTTCACTGGTCTCGTATTGTGTAATGTATACCCTAATCCCGCGCAATAAGATTCAATTCAAATGTTATTGTATTAAGAATTAGAAGCACGCGCCCAAGCGGATTTTTTGCTGTGTCGAATTCGACGGGTTTTTGCAGCTTAGTGTGTCGAGTTGAACATGATAGACTAACATCGTTAGTAAATAATAGCGTATTATTTTTTGACTTCAGTGGTCTACTGGAAGAATTTCCAAATTGGAATATGTAGCACCTTTAATAATAATAATATCTATGGACGTTTCACACCACGTCAATCTAGCCCCGTGCTAAGTATCCTAAGAACGTTTGTTACAGGTACCAGACAACGGAAATATTTTTAATACTTTTATACTATACACATAATTCAGATTTTTATTATATTATACACAAATTTAATACACATCCATGACCCAGGCACATTGAAAACTTTTTGTCCCCTCGGCGGGATTCGAACCAGCGACCTCCCGATCGCGGACCAGCGCGCTCATCCACTGCGTTACGGAGGTCAACAACCTTTGTACATAATATCTGTGTTTTAATTTAGTTTCTATTGTTTTTGCTTTTATATGTGTGTACATAAGTTATTAAATAAATAAAATTATTTGTCTCGAATTTACATTTTTTTTCTCCGAGAAATGCTGCTTGCCACATCTTGTGGAGGACAGGGAATCCTACCACGGGTATGATAGTTTAGAAAAGTAAATACGCCTTATTAGAACTTCCTTGTTATAATATAAAGTACCTACCTACTTCGTTACGATTCGATGTGATGGACATGCAAAGAAAAGTATGTATGGGCATATTATAAAAGTATGTTATAACTCTACCAATTTAAATGTCACTTAAACACCGCACTATAAAAAAATCATTACACTTTAAATGTGTTCGAATTCAATATTTTTTTTTACATTTACATCACAAGTATATATCTATAAGTGTTATACAGGTTAATATTTGTTTAACAGAAATTTCATTAAAGCAAGGAATGTCTCTTTGTCATGGTGAAATGGTAGGGTATTGTGCCTTTCCCTTTGAGACGAAAACTCAAAACGTTTAATTGGTCGTAAATCTTATAGCGACAGTACCTTGGCCTACTGTCTGTGATGTGGGCTAACGCAGGTGCTAAGATTTTGTTTAGCAGTAGGTTTATCTGTAAGGGTTTCCACCTACGAGCGTAAATTGTTGACCGACTTTATGCAGGTGACAAATAGATAGATATAATATAATAATACTAATGCCTCCCACACCGATTTCGGTGACGGTGGCCGGTTTCATTGGAACCAGACCAGCTACGCAGGAGTTGTTTTTATAGTGTTCCGGTGTGTGCGCAATACACAGAACAAGTGTTTAGACGACCTCCGTAGCGCAGTGGTTGAGCGCGTTGGTACTCGAACGAGAGGTCGCGGGTTCGAATCCCGCCGAGGGAACAAAAAGTTTTCAATGTTCTTGGGTCATGCATGTGTATTAAATTTGTGTATAATATAATAAAAATCTTAAATATGTGTATAGTATAAAAGTATTAAATATATTTCCGTTGTCTGGTACCTGTAACACAAGTTCTTCGGATACTTAGCACAGGGCCAGTTTGACGTGGTGTGAAGCGTCCATAAATATTAAATATTAAGTGTGCGCGCAATAAGAAGCACTCTGTCCTCTTCGCTCTCGTAGCCCAGTGGGAAGGATAACCGATACGGCGGGAGATCAAGCGCAGGACCGACTTTTTACATGCCCATCCGACGCATGGATCATCTTTCTGGTCAGAAAATCAGCCTGGATTGTCTTAACCAAACTTGGAAACAACATTTTTTGTTGTTCCAACGCGGGGATCGATCCCACTACCTCCGGGTCGATAGCTAGGCTCTGTAGCACTAGACCACGGAGGCGTTAGAACTTAGTATATATTATATAGGTATACTGATTTCAATAGCGTAACGCACAAATCATACAAAAACCGTCATATTTGTATGGTGGACCAATCTGTGGCAAAATTGGCCTACAATACTGCCGAGGGTAGGCACCATAAGGAATGAGCATGTTACATTCACACGGCCCGCGCGGCTGTGGCACCCTGGTACAGACACACATTCGGTTTATTGCTACGAAAACCACACAACGAGGAGTCCCATTGACACAAATTGACTGATAGTAGAAGAATGTCTGTCTCCGCGCGAACCGTTTTACGAAAATTTGTACGAGAACTGTGACATTTGGTACAGTCGTACTGTTAAGTTTATGTAGAGTAAGGTGAGCTTTTTTTTATAATCAATGCATCGAAATAACAATAATTTGTTTTCGATACAATTGATACGCTGATGTAGGTCAATATGTTACAAGTTGCAACATTTACATTTTTAAATTTTTCTATACTATGAAGCAAAAGACTAACGATTCCTTATTACATTAAAACTTCTCTTGTTCTAATAATTATTATTATGTGTAATTTAAAATGTAACGCGAATAGACTAAGGGTTAGGTATATTATTTGAAAAAAAATTCAAGTTAATTATAACTGATGTATTAAGTATTGATAGTCATACACTTGACAATAATATAAGAAGACCAAGCATTAATTTTAAAAATATTTTAAAATTTTTAAATTAAGATATATTTTTTACATAAATTATAATATAATGCTTTCACCATCAATGCAATGTGCAGACGACCGGGCCGTTAGAATTGTAAATAGCCAGTAAGTTTTACGCCGGATGATCGTAGCAAATGCTTTTTTAATATCTTCTGCGGTATTAAAATCATAAGTGTAAGTGCCATCAAACTCAATAAAATGTCTTCAGTCTTAATCTATAAATAAACTTTCCAGCTGCTACTTGCTGGTAATGTTTGTAACGGTAAATACATTTTTCTGTACTTACTTTTCTTTTAAACAGTACCTACAATTACTTTAATTGGATAGTGATTTTCGTGCACTCATATATCGGGGATGTAACTCAGTGGTAGAGTGTCTGCTTCGCATGCTGAAAGTCCTGGGTTCAAATCCCAGCATCTCCACATTCAAAGTCACTTTTTTCTTTTTCTTATTTTTTACTAACATTAATATTTTATATTTATTTATGTACTCTAGTATATTACTTTGTTATGTTGATGACATTTTTTGTACTATTCAACGATGGTATATGTTAAGTTTTCTAAATGGCCTACTAGAAAATCATAGTTTATTGGTGATTTTCTGAAGCAATGGTCGACAGCACAGCTAGAATGTGGGTCGGTGAACAATGAATTATGGCAAATAGAAATCGTTTTAAGATGAAAGTTAAGAAATAGTTTATACCTTTAAAGAAAATGTAGTTAATTTGAAGGCAGGAAAGGTATACATTTGTTCATGATTAAAGTGACTTTCTTTCCAGCAGTATAATTTAATATGCCGATACCGGACTTTCATAAGATATGGCTTTTAATAAAAGCTAAATTACTCTATCCATCCATGTTATAATATATCTATGGACACACACCACGTCAATTTAGTTTCTAGTTCTCAAAGAACATTTTAAGGGTTAGTAGGTACCAGATAATGGAAATATATTTAATATTTTATACTATATATTTATTTACGATTTTTTTATATTATACCACAAAGTAGGTAATAAAACTATACATATTACTTAATACACATCCTTGACCTAGGAACATAGACAACTTAGGCGGGATTCTCTGTCTAACTCATGTCATCACGAAGGATTAAGAAAAAATACTAAGTCCCGATTTCACCAACGCATATTTAAAATGCCTTTTCATTCATTGATAGGAATTACGATAGGCACAGCATGATATTTAACGAAGGATTAACTTTAACATTGCTCGGTGAAGCACAACCTTAGGGCGTGTTTCACTAAGCAATGTTAAAGTTATCGCCATGTTAAAATACCATGCCTTCCCATTCATTGACAAGAAATACGAGAGGGATAACATGATATTTAACGAAGGATTAACTTTAACATTTCTTGGTGAAACACGCCCTAAAGCTGTTAAGCACATATTAATTGAATGTCCAATGCTTAATACAGCAAGTTTGCATGGGAACCTTCCTCTTTGTTTAAAAAAAATGTTTTGAATACACAGAAAAAACAGTACAATATCTAAAATTAATTATTAATATAATTTAATTTAATATTGTAAATCTATAGTGGTCGCTAATGATCATTGATCTTTGAGCTACCTTAAATAAATTTAAGAATAAAAAATTACTATTTAGTACAGATTATCTTATAATAGCACATATAATTATAATAATAATATCAAATGGACACTTCACACCACGTCAATCTAGCCCCGTGCTAAGTATCCGAAGAACTTTTGTTACAGACAATGGAAATATAATCTTCTATACTAATATTATAAAGAGGTAATGTTTGATTGTTTGTTTGTTTGTTTGAATGGAATAGGCTCTGAAACCATTGAACCAATATGAAAAATTCTTTCACCGTTGGAAAGCTACATTCCTAGCGCTGAACATAGGCTATATTATATGTTTAAAAAAAATAGGGTTCCTTACTAAAACCCCAAAAATGTAGCCCAAAGTGTAAAAAAACGACCTCCAAAATTTCTTACGTCGTGTGCGCTTCGACAACGGCTTGACCAATTTCGCAATTTTTTTTTACGGTATGTTCGTTATTGTCACGAAAAGGTTATTATGAAAGAAAATGTTGAAAAAAATAAGCAGAAAATTAGAAAAAAGAAGAAAATACGTGATGGTCACGCGGGGTTTGAACCTGGGCTCAATCGATTCACGTCGTTGCCAGTTTATATGACACTGGTGTCATGGTAACGACATTGTTTACAAATGGAAAATAAAAATTATGAAATGCTATAAATAACGTATTAACATAAACCTTAACTATTTGGATTCATTAAACTATTTGTCCACCACTAATAAATAGTCGGGTCATTTTAATAGGTAACATTTGACAGTTTATCAAAAATGAGCGACGTAACGTTGTAACGACGACATAATAAAATAAATATTTTCGTTTTGTTAAAACTGCAGAATTTACTAAACTTTATTTAATAATTATTAGATATTTATTGTCAACATAGCCAATATGAGTTTTTTTACGATTTGCTTTCACTGATAAACGATCTTAAATATAATATACAAATTATGGTTTAATGAAATAAACGTCGTGATAATGTTACGTCAGTTAACACTTTTTCTTATTAAACACTAGAGACTTACTCAAAAAATCGATTAATCTTTTAACAACTATAAATATACCTATTTAAAAAAAGTACTTAACTTATAAGTTGTAATAAGAATATATTATAAATGTTAATTTAAAAATCAGATCGAAGGAGTTAGATCCATGGTCATAATTCACGAACAATTAAAAAAAAATCGAAAACGTCATGATATGACGCCACTATGTCGTCATTTGTCTTTGTGCGAAGTTAACGTCTGTCTGTTCTGTTTTTTTTTTTCTTGCTACTGAAAACGAAAATGCAATTAAAAAAAAAATGTCTGTCTGTCTGTTAGCGTGTCTCTTTGCTCCGGCTAATCTCTGGAACGGCTGGACCGATTTTAACGAGACTTTCACTGGTAGATAGCTAAAGTTATAAGGATTAATTTAGGCTTCTTTTCATCATCATCATCGTTATCTAACTAATGATCACCGAATCGGCTGGACCGACTGTGACGGGAGCATTCACCGGGCGTTAGCTTATGTTAGTTTCATCTTTACATCAGCTTTTTGTATTAAAGTAAGTCGTGTTAGTTAAATGAATTATTTATAACTCGAGAACGGCTTTATCGATATGGTTGAAAATTGGTGAGGAAGTAACTTAGAGCCAGTAGACGGACATAGGATACTATTTATTCCATTTGACAGCGCAGAACCAGCAACGTTCACGGAAGGGTTTGGCGTTGTGGGTTCCGCGTTGCGGGTTCCGGGTTCCCGTGTTGCGGGTTCCGGGTTCCGCGTCGCGGGTTCAGGGTTCCCGTGTTGCAAGTTGCGGGTTCCCATGCTGCGGGTTCCGCGTTGCGGGTTCCGGGTTCCCGCGTTGCGGGTTCCGGGTCCCCGCGTTGTGGGTTCCGGGTTCCCGCGTAGCGGGTTCCGCGTTGCGGGTTTCGGGTTCCCATGGTGCGGATTCCGGGTTCCCGCGTTGCGGGTTCCGGGTTGCGGGTTCCGCGTTGCGGGTTCCGCGTTGCGGGTTCCGCGTTGCGGGTTCCGGGTTCCCGCGTTGCGGGTTCCGGGTTCCCGCGTTGCGGGTTCCGGGTTCCCGCGTTGCGGGTTCCGGGTTCCCGCGTCGCGGGTTCCGGGTTCCCGCGTTGCGGGTTCCGGGTTCCCGCGTTGCGGGTTCCGGGTTCCCGCGTTGCGGGTTTTGGGTTCCCATGCTGCGGGTTCCGGGTTCCCGCGTTGCGGGTTCCGCGTTCCCGAGTTAGGGGTTGTTTTTTTTAGTTGAATTTCATCATAAACTGTTTTTATGCTCAACGAAGTGGGCAAGGGTCAGCTAGTATTTAATACTTTTGTAATACGAGTATAATAACATAATTAATATTTTTATTATATTAATACACAAATTTTATATACATCCTTATGGATGTAAATTAAAAATGCCGAAGGAACTAAAAGTTTTCTGTGTTCGTAGGTCATCCTAAGAACACAGAAAACTTTTTGTTCCTTCGGCAGGAATCGAACGTGCGACCTTCCGCTCGAGCAACACGCTCAACCACTGCGCTACGGAGGCCATCATAAAATATGTGTCCATGTTCTGAAACATGTTATGAAAATACATGAAAATCTACAGATGGTGGTCTTCGATTGCGTCCATTACAGTATATCCTAGACCGCACCGGCCAAAGAGGTCAACAGTTTCTGTTTGTAATTCTTATCTAGATCGAGAAAGCTATTCAATTAAATTGAACTCGCGTATTGAATACCAAACACGACGCCATATTTTATCTTAATGGTTTCAGAATAATGCAGACTAAAGTAAACTCAATTTTCTTTGTGTCGCTAATAGCGCCACCTAGTGACACAAAATGTATAACATCCAGAGCGTTTTGATCTAGATTTTTAATAGACGGACTGGGTTTTAATTTAATTTAATTTTACCGATTAGAAAGTAGAGCTCGAGATAATGTAGAGTTTGATAAACTAGTACTTATATATTCACAAGTCTACCATCCTGACAATACTTACATTGTCAATTATAGATAATAGTAATTATCATAAAATAATAGCATATTAATTATTATTAAATAAATAAAATAAAAACCATTTATTTCAGGCTACATGGACCATTATTAGACATGAATCGTTGAAGGTGATATGTCGCAAAAAAAAACCCAGAAAATTGATTTAAAACAGTCACTTAAACATTTTAGGATAATAATAATATGTAATCACGTATTAAGTACATTCTAGAGATGGATCTTTAGATTTAAGTACATATTACTTTACAACGTATTCTAAAATGTTTACGTGACAGTTTGAAATAAATTTTCTCGAAATCATAATTTTACCACATATCACCTTCATCCATTCATGTCTTCAATTATTATAAAATTAATATTTCAATTATTTTATTAGGTTTTATGTTGCTACGCCTGATCTTTTGCCATTTGTTACGGCCGTGTTATGAGTTTAGATGAAGAGAGAGGGCTTTTGTGTATTGCGCACGCAATAGGGCACTATTAATAACTTTCGGGCTGATGCTTCTATAACTCCATACCTGATTTTCTGACAAGAAAGATGATCCAAGCGTCGGATGGGTACGTAAAATGTTGGTCCTGCGCCTGATCTCCCGCCAGTCGTGTCGATTATCCGTCCCACTGGGCTACGAGAGTGAAGGAAGAGAGTGGTTCTGTGAATTGCGAACACATGGGTACTATAAAATAACTCCTTCGTAGCTGATTTCAATGAAACCGGCCACCGTCACTGAAATTGGTGTGAGAGGCATTATTTTAACTCCATTCCTGTGGGCTTCACTTATGAATAACTCTTTCAAGACCCTCAAGTCCCTATATTATACGGGATAGGTCTTCATTTTGAGCAGAACCGTCTTAACCCAGACGGTCTTCAAAAGGTAAGAAGGAAGTGCAGCCGTAGAAAGCTGTTTCTGCTTCAAATTTTTGAAGATCGTCTAAACCCTACCACCGTCTAAACCCTACCTTTTATACAGACCAGGATTTCCTCTAAGCTTCACCACTAGCAGCTATTACCAGGTCCTGTAGAATAGATAGGACTTAAGGCTTATCTGGAAAGTTTAGCACCAAGATAGTAGCGCGTGTAGTGCGGGCAGCAGATGATTAGTAGTTTTGATACGTATCGGGACTTAAATTCGCTCTCTCTTGAATCTTAAACTGATTTATACATTTCCCTTCACGATTACACGCTTTCACAGTAAGCTTAGTCATCCTCAGCAAGCAGAGCTTTTTCCTTATACGTATCAGAAACTTCCAGGGACCGTTGCCAATAAAAATACACAACAAATTTTTGATAGAATACACCAGAAAATCGGCCGCTGCAATGATTGCGATTTACTTCACGGGGGTATTTTGCGAGTGTATTTACAGTTAGGTAAGATTCGTTTACGCGTAATTAATCCGTTAAGCAACGTTTTTGTCACTTTTTTAGAGATTGCGTAACATTTATTTTGACTACTCACTAGTTTTTTCAGTATCGATCAGACAGCGAAATGTAAGGGTTAAAAGTTATAAAACCGGGGGATCCTAAAAGTTATAAATTATAACTATTTTCCCGGTTTCTGAAAAGCTGATAAAAAACGTAGCGAGTGAGCGAAGTTGTTGCGAGTGATGTTCACCAATGAGCATTCAGAATGGCTCAATACCTCAAAATATGTTAGGTGATTTTATCAGCCATTCAGAAACCTGGTGTATGTATGTCTTTATTCCACCGTATCACCAAAACTACTGATCCGATATGAAAGGAAAAGATAACAGTAATATCCGAGCGAATATATTTTTCGTGTATTTTATTTATTTTTGTATATTTTTGTTACAGATCATCATGATGTACGACTGAGTCTGCGGAGTGAGAACAGTGTGCCCGTTGTACAGTACAGTGATCAGTGATATTAGTGTGGCGAGTTGTGAGGACAATGGAGGCCAGAAACCAATTGTTGCTAACAGCGGCTCTTGTTGCCATCGGTAAGTCTATGGATAGAAGTTACTAGAGCTACCAATTTTGATGAAATAATAGATTTAATGCCAATATTCCATATCACCATATCATGTTAAAGTTAATCCTTCGTTAAATATCATGTTATCCCTCTCGTAATGCCTATCAATGAATGAGAAGGCATGATAGTTTAACACGCCGTTAACACTAACATTGTTTGGTGAAACACGCCCTTAGCGCCAATATTCCAACGCATATTAAAGTTAATCCTTCGTTAAATATCATGTTGTTCCTCCCGTAATACCTATCAGTGAATGAGAAGGCATGATAATTTAACACGCCGTTAACACTAACATTGCTTGGTGAAACACTCCCCTAGCGCCAATATTCCAACGCATGTTAAAGTTAATCCTTCGTTAAATATCATGTTGTTCCTCTTATTATTCCTATCAATGAATGAGAAGGCATGGTATTTTAACAAGCCGTTAACACTGACACTGACTGGTGAAATTGGCACTTAGTCTGCGGAGGATATGTCTTTTTTTAAAGCAGGAAAATGTACGATTCAAGCGGGATTTTCGACTGCGAGTACAAAGTCGCAGGTGGTATCCTGATGTGTTTAGATGACTAGTTATTCCTATGAATAACTATTCATTTAAACATTATCATTATACAAGCTATTATGACCCAAATGATATCTACGTAGTACGTATGTATGAAACAAGTGTAGGTATGGCGCACAAGCCTTCATATTATTATTACTTGGCTACTATCAAAAAGGTTTATCCGATGTAGTATAATCAAAGTGAAATAGATTATAAATAAACTGCAGTGGCTTTTGGCATTCGTAGGACGATGACGAAATTAGAGATTAAAATCAGTGGTTTACATAAAAATCTGTGTGTGTATGACAAAAAATATGTCGTACCTACATAAAGTACAGCTGCGATACGAATACGACAATATCATTTTTTTATCTATCTTCGTCATCGTAATATACGATGCAATCTTAGCTAACATTTGTTTATTCTTAAAAGGTTTCTATCAAAAATTGCATACTTTGTAATAAAAAAACACATTTTCACATATAGTTAAGATTACTTTTGATACGATTCAAAACTTAATAATAATAATCTAATATATAAAATTCTCGTGTCACAGTTTTCGTTGCCATACTCCTCCGAAACGGCTTGACCGATTTTGATGAAATTTTTTGTGCTTATCCGGTATCTATGAGAATCGGCCAACATCTATTTTTAATCCCCCTAAATGTTAGGGGTAGTCCACCCCTAAATTTTTTTTTTATTCTATTGACAAATTTTTAATTTCTATTTTGTTATGATACAACCCGCGTTGCAGGTTCCGCGTTGGGGGTTCCGCGTTGCGGGTTGTTTTTTTTAGTAGAATTTCATCATAAACTGTTTAAATGCTCAACGAAGTGGGCACGGGTAAGCTAGTAGGTATGTAGCTAAATAATACTTTCCATTTGTAAAAGAATTTTAGATTCCTATGAAATGTTCAATTTGTTTGAAACAGATTATGCCTTTGGCGATAGCCTTTTTGAGTTCACATACAATACATTTCAATATAATTAATTGTAATTCCAATATAAAATATAGTTTTCGTTTAATTAAATTCTTATTAAAGTTCGTTATAAAGTTCTTTTTGCTTTCCTTTGTTTTGTTTGCTTTCCATTTAAATACATAATATTATATTTTATTTATTATTATTTTGTGATCGAATATTATGTTAATAATACTGCAAACACTAATAACTAACAGATCTAAGCTATCTTATAATCATTTAGATGACTTAGTAATTATAAACGTAATTAAATATAGCAAAACATCGTCGGTACCAATGAACAGCTGAACAAAAAACTTGTAGAAATATTTTGCTAATTGCTTTGTAAGATTCCCAATTAGCTAAGTATGTAAATAAATAACAATCTAATTATTTAACATGAACATCGGCGCTTCTCTAAATTAGTTTATGAAACTGATATAATTTATGACTTCAGTCGCAAAGAACGAAAAAAGTTATACGTGATAGACAGATAAAGTTTTACATTCTAAAGACATAACTCCTTGACGAGCGCGGCTGATGCAAACCGGACAATATACCGTAATGCTCTGAATTCCTGGTACCTGAGATTTTGTGCAATAAGGAGTTCGTTGAAAAATAAATGTAACGAATGTGTTATAGACTCAGTATTTAAAATTATTATGTAGAAATTTAGGCCACATACAAAGAAACGTAGATGATATAATATAATATATACGAGGATATTTAACGAGGATTAGGCTGGCTTACTGTTTGTCGGACCGATAAATAATTGGAAAGATTATTCCTTTTTATTATTTCTGACCGATTTATTTAGTATGACGTGTGCTTTGCAATGTGTATGTTTTATTTTTACCGGTCACCGATTTTATCGCTCGCAGTGCGGGCATCATTTGCGCACAATATAAAGCATATTATGGATACATAATGGATATTTAAACTCAATTTTACGATGTTGCAGCCGTGAGAAAACGCTCCCCAATTGAGCTGTCACGAACGGTGCGACTTTTCACGAATTTTTAACACTTCGAGTGCACACGTTTTCTGTGTTGTAGCATTACCTAACTGTGTTTAGTAGGTTCACTAGCTGTAAGTTGTAAATTCTATTACTACGTTAATAGCTTGATAACACATGACCTTGGCTTATTCAAGATTTTATCGCTATTGTTATTTACAAAGTCCGAAATAAAAAATCTTTGTGATTTGAGCACAAACTAAAAAAAAAGTGACATACGAATTCATGTGTCACTTAACCAAGCTTATGTCAAATCTTAATCATTTTTGTTTTCGAACTTCGAAAGTAATAATAGCGATATAATCTTGAATAAGGGCCCTTAATATAATAACGAGTTAAAATGACTTAATAAACTGATTCATGGCGTGTAAAAGGTATGTATGTATTTTTCAAGGTATGCAATGAAAGTAAGAGTGAACGAACACCATTCTAGTTCAAGTAGGATTCTCTACAAGTCATCGAGTGCTGTTTAACTAAATGTGTAAACATGATTGCTAGGTTTCTCCGTCCGTCGCACTCTCGCTACATAATTACAATCTAAATGTTATGGGAGAAACCACACTTGCTCGTACGTGTGTTGCTATTAATCGGAACGAACATTTTGTTAAAGCAAATGTTATAAATCAGGAAAGCACAAGATGGAATTTATATTTTTTTAATGCAATACTTGACGTAATACACGGATTTTTGAAAGTAAAGACATGTTAACTACCTACTAACACAAAGTTAGCAGTCATCCTTTACATGGTTACTGATTTCAACCATGGAGGAAAAAGGGACGATTTTGGGTAATAAAATCATTTACAGAGTGATTCATGGATCATATATTAGCCGAATGTACTGCGAAGAGAATGATGCGTGGAGCATTTTTTGTTTTGGCACCTCACATAAATTACTTACCATAACGCGACAAATCACGATTAAAGATCGCCATCAAAGTCACAAAACAGATGAGTTTCAATCGTGGTCAGGTCTTAGGTCAACGACCAGTGCGTTCGTGTGTATAGACTAGGAGCCCGCGAGCCCCAGCATAGTAAGATTCACGCCATGTGCTCATTTTAGACATTTGAATTCTTTGTGTCTCTAATTTTTTTTTATATTACGTAATTTATATGAGGCGCCAAACAAAAAATGCTCTACGCGTCTTTCCATGCAATTTTACGGCTTAATAATGTACCATGAATCACCCTGTATATGAAAGAGGTGTTAATAGATTCGTAATAATATAAGCTATATAACTTACATAGTCGGATTAAAGATATTTATAAAAAGGGAGTATTAATATATTTTTAAAAGCTATTCTATGTAATCTCAATGACACAGTCGCTGGTCGTGCGAAGTACTGCGAACAAGTGTAATATGTATCAAGACGTCTATATCAGGTGCACTTGTCTAGAGTACAACACGTTTCTGCTGTTACTGTAATAACAGTGAAACATTGTAAGTCACACTTTGTATTGTACCTGCTTAATAACTGTCAATATTCTCTTTATTGTCCACTGTCACGCAATCTTTTAACACTCCACATGCTATAATGTAAAAGAGCTAAAAAAACTGTATGGAAACTGTTGTATGATCATGCTGTATGTGGGCACAGTTCAGTGAGCAAAAACATCTTATTTTTAATCAATTAAGACTTTCGTAAGTGCAACCGATAAATTTACTTTTATTATTGGATAACGGTCCTTTTTAGCCTTTGATATATAAATTAAATTTTAATTGAGGCCTGCGTGATACATTATTCACCTTTATAATTTCACATGCTGCTTTTCGGAAGACTAACTTTTTTGTAATTTTACTACACGGTTACACGGATCATCAACACAGTCGTTAGAAAACGATTAGGTAAAGTTTGAAGTCTATTCCAGCAGCTTTCGGTGAACTTGGCCACTATTTTACTACTACTGGACCTATTTGAATGCTTCCACTTTGATAAAAATATCATATTTGATCACAATTTTTCAAAATGTCTTCATTCGTGATATTGTATTATTAAAATTATAAATATCACGTTTATCTAACATTGACAAATTTCGAAATATTATAATAAATAATCTACTTGTTCTTTTAACTAATCCCTTTCTATTTAAGTTCTGATTTTGATCTATTTTCAAATATATTGTAAAGAAGGTCATAGAAGTATACACAACGAAGACATATTATGCGCAACACCAAAACGTGTGAACTTCTCTATAATGCAAGAGAAAATGGCAGGTAGAAGGAGATCTAGCCGCAGAAGGAAATATCAACTCACAAATCTTGGGCAATGAATCGGCAAAACCACCAAATCATTTTAGGGACCATCTGTTTCCTTTTTCCCAAAGATTAAGGACCAACAAGAACAAGATATTTTACCAATATTCATCGTTTCAGGAATGCGTCCACTATTGTACATACATAAGCCTCCCCCAAAGTATTGGGGGGGGGGGGGGGGGGGCTATACTATACTCCCCACACTTAGCAGCGCTATACTATACTCCCCACACTTGGCAGCGAGTATATGTAAGTACAATGAACGTATGCATACCCACTTGTTCTTCAATTTTAGATATACGGTGCTAATATTGCAAAAAATACACTCACTTTACTTATATTCTGATGATTTCTAGGTGAATCTTATTTTTTTGGTTTTTGAGTAATATATGAAACAAAATTCATTAAAGGATTTTTTACAATCTCAATATGAACAGGGATATAAAGCTTAGAAGTTTTTGTTTGTTGTAAAATAATAAAAGTAAAAATGCATATTAAGTTCACTGTACATATTACAAAATGGTACATTTTATCAGTAGGAATATGGTGTCTGACGGGTCTGAGATCTTGGTCCATTAGATATTTGCGCTTGCGCATGTTTTTGCTCACCGTTCGTGTCATTTATTAAGGCTACCTACGCAGTAATTGATATATGGTGCGCAGAAGACATTACTGTGATAAATGGATAAGGAGTAACTGTTCTGCTGTGCCTCCTTGTTATTCAGGGTATCATTCCTATTATGGTCTGCCTCTCAAATCATTATTATTCCATAACGTAAGTATATTTGTTATCTTTTTTTGTTGTTTTTTCAATATTTTCTGGATATTCAGTGCAAGATACATTTTGTATATTTGAGTGAATTGCTAACCTCATTTATTTGATTTAATAAATTCAATGATTCACCCAATATAGTTGACCTAAATTAGCCTAACCATGTCAATGGAGATAAAATGCAATTTAGGTTTTAATTTCTTGAAAAACCAGTTGAATCTTGATAGATTAAAGGTCATTATGTATTTGCATGCAGCGGCGTGAGTCACTTTCACATGCGAGAAATCGTTGAGCGGGTCAACCATGTTTGTAGACCGACTACGGTTAAATCCTTAAAAATCTTAGCCTGCCGGACGAATACTGAATATAAGTTAGCCCTGTCGTCACTGTCAGACTTGGCAGAAGAACAAGGATAGCATGTGATTTGAGTGCCAATTAGATTTTTGGCCGATAATCTCCTATTTTTAAGTCGCTTTCTGACAGTTAGTGTCACTGAAAAAAAAAAAACTTCCTAGTTACAAGATAATAAGTATTAAACGTTTCGCACAGGTAGGTTCCAATGGTTTTTAATATGTATAAACTTGCTACATAAACTAGAGACTGCTCAAATTACCAAACAGATTTTGATGTTAGTTATAATGTCGTAAGATAATTTTCAAAGGCTCGAAAAGCAAGAATTAAATTCGATGCCATACAAATTTTAGTGAATTTGTCGACCAAAACTTGCACTTAGCACACTGATAATGTTTCAAATGCATATTATATATAGGCTACGGTCAGAAGACGAGATAATTGTAAATTTTTCCTCGATAGTATTGCACATGCACCAGAGGAAACATTTGATAGGGATGTGACCCCATTCCGGCCCTACTTCAAGGTCGATACAATAAATAGTTCACGGCTTATGGTACGTTAGGAGCGCAACACTTCACACCTATCTGTTTAGCATCTTAGGTCTACTTGTGCCAGCATGGGTTGAATAAAACAAAAACAGTTATCTTATTAACCCTTTGGTTGCCAGGTAAAAATATTCTGTAGTATGTCAAAACTGGTCAGATTTTTGTTGGATAGCCTAGGAAATTTATAGAGAAAGGCTTTAGGCTATGTAACATTACGCTGCGACCAAATAGGAGCGAAGCGTCAGTGAGAAATGTTGCAAAAATGGGTAAAACTATTCGCATTTGAGGACTTTCATGGCGTGCCCTGCATAAACGGCTTAAGTCATTCAAAAACCACGCGAACTAAGTCACGGGCGTAGTTATATTATAAAGGAACAGATTTGCAATTTTAATTTTAATTATAACTGTAATAACAAATTATAGTAATGCAATCGTATAAATGTACAAAATAATATTGATATTAGGTATTTTATGACAGCGGTATTAGTAGACCATATCATTTTTAATGTAAATTTATGATGCCTAAGTCATATTTTACAACTTAAGAAAAAGTTAAATTAGCGTTAAATATGAAGCTAATTACAGTTAATATAATTATAATTTTATTATATTTTTACACACTTTCATAAATTCCTTTTATGTAGTCATGTAGGTTAAGTTTAAAGTTATAATAAATTATTTTTTAAGAATGGAAAGAGGATAAAAAATTGTATATACAATTTAAGTTGGTACCTTGAGTCTTTATAAATATTTTATGGGTTTTTTAAAGCATTTTAGTAACTTTCTGATTGAGATCCTCCATATAAACTTTAGTTATCCCAATAATAAAATGACAGAGAGCCATACAACTCTACATAGTTTAATATCAACATCGATAGGTTTAGAACACCGGTGTAAGCCGGTTTCAAAACTAATGCGAATTTTAGTATCCGATCACTAGAGTTAATTAAATTTATAGCACCTTTATACGAACATGCCAAGTCCATTAGCGATCCTGGCATATCTATAGGACGCGTTGATAGGAGCAAAAAGTTTATAGTAAAAATCACAAGAGGCAATAACTTATACAAACAATGATTATATTTCAAAATGGTATCACGTATTTAATTTATATCCATTTTTATTTAACTACTGTTACATCCTCGTATTTGTGCGATCAGCTGGTGAGATTGTAGTAAATCGTACTAAAATAGTATTAAAATTCTATGTACGTAGATATTATTATTCGTACCTACTAGTTGTATGGTCCATACTCCATACTACTAGGTATAATACCTTTTTTTTAATAACCCGAGTAAATTATATAGCCTATAATAGTCGGACTATTATAACGAATCTATTAACACGTTTATATCACAGTCAGATAAGTGTTTTAGGTCATAAAGTAGAACAAACGTACATAATATACCCATCCTTTGGATGTAGTCGGGTAAAAATTGTATCAGAATCTACAATTTAGCCCTTTTCGTAGATCTTTTTTTCATCGAGAAATGCTATTTGCCGCATGCCGTGGAGGGGATTCCTACCACGGGTATGTGGGGCTCGCGGGAGATCATAAATGGACGCAGCCCTACCCCCTAAAACTCGGTGTCACTCCGACAGAACCGCCGCTGGCGTGGCCGCGGGAAATACAATATAACCGGGGCAAATTTACGAATGGTCATTTTAGATCTGCTAATTGACTTGTTACGCATAATTATGCAGAATGAATAATAAGGTAATTAATCGCACGCATGACGAACATAATCATTACCGTGACATGGTCCTCTGTCCATCATGCTCGGTTTCACGAATTATTAATTTAGCATCATGGCCATGGATTAACGAGGATTATTACATGATCCAAATACTAGGTATTTTATTAGAGCTTAATAATATTAACAAGCTCTAGATTTCAGTGTCGGTGGCAGTTTTCGTCAGATAGGATCATTTTATAGTGCCTAAGTGTGTGCAATACACAATTACACTCTCTCTTCCTTTTACTCTCATAACTCAGTGGGACGGATAGCCGACTGGCGAAAGAACTGGACCAGGACCGACTTTTTACATGCCCCTCAAACGCATGGATCATCTTTCTTGTCAGACAATCAGGTGGTCTGTATGGTATTAACCAAACCTGTTAAAATGTTACATACATTTTAGAAGTTTTAACGCGTTAGTCAATATAGCAATGATACAATCATAGTGCCTCCGTGGTCTAGTGGTCTAGGGTGAAGACATAAAGAGGGGTGTTCCCGGTATAGACAAACCTATGGGGTAGTTTCGATCCGTACATAAATAAATAAATAACAAATAATTAAATTAAAAACTATACGGACATTACACTTCTCAATAGGAAAAACTTAATATCATTGCATACCATGACTTATGAGACATAATAAAAAAGTAACAACAGAAAAACAAGTAAATATTAAAAAGAGGGGACAAAAAAATGCATATTATTAAGGTTTGCCTGCACCATTAACCCCCTTTTGTGTCTTCACCATTAGGCCGTGTTCAAACCAAACTGACCGCCGAAAGTGAGCGAACGTTACACAGTTTATTGTATTTTCATACATATTCACTTTTTCGTTCACATTTACCCGACACCGACAATACGTTATTACGCTATGCGTAGACGCTGACATAAATTTTCACGTTTACACTGGGACGCACAGTGAGCCAGACATTCGGCGGTTGACAGTCAGTTTGGTTTGAATACAGCCTTAGATCTTAGCTCTCTACTCGAAAGACCCAACTGCGGTCTACCGTGACGTCAGTGGCCGGCCTAAGATAATGTGAGAAAATACGCCATTTGCTAATTTATGAGGAGAGAATAAAAATCTTTTAGCACCATCGTAATTACTATTTACTTTAGGTCGGCGTATCGCCACGAGAGCCATACCATTAATAATTTTATGAGGGTTCTTATTTATAATTTTATTACATACGTCTAAAACATAAGGGTGCTCACACATGAGCGATAATTGGTGACCGACTTTTTGTGGGTCACCGATTATATCTATAGAAAATAGAACATACACTAATTGACACAGTACTACGCACACGTCATCAGAAATATCGTGGAAAAATCTGCCCTATTATCGGTACTACAAAAAGTAGGAGTAGGAGGCCGTGGTTGCACCCTTATCCATATATGCTCGATGGCTCGATGCTCTAATGGAGTTCTGTAGTCGCGGTTATGGCTGCCGGCAATTTTACATACCGCCAAGTTGAGCCACTATACGGGCTTTTGTTCTCTGTCCGTTCCGTTCTAGAAACTCCAATGTGATATTTATGCAATCAAATCTGAATAATATATTAAAATGACTATAAATTCAAAGTGATTCTAATTCAGATGTCACTTATAAATGAGCGCACAATAATGACTGTTTTATTAAACTTAATAAAGGTGGCAAAATATTTTTTTGTAACACTAGCGTAGTTATCAGTCAATTGTCAGTCTTTATAAATTTTACATAGGTTATTTATCATATAGTTAATATTTATTATGATAGGCTGAAGGCACTTAGGTAATATATATTAATTAGTGACCCCTGACGGTCAAAACTCGCAAAAAAAACTGCAGCGGTTATTTTGCCTCTTAGATCTGGATAGAAAAAAATGTTGTGACAGAATAAGAAAATATTACATATATTGACTGAATAACAAAATATGACATAATTATTTTCTTATTCAGTCACAAAATTCTTTCAATAAAGAAATAAGATTACGTAAAATAAAGTTATAATATCAAAAAGAGATAAAATAATCCGAGGTTTGGAGAAGTGTAGTTTTTTATTCATTTTATGTATTTCTAAACATAATTCTTTTATTAATATATTAATTACAACATAATATTAACTGCACACTTTCTTCCACATAAACTTTAACTGTGCCTAATTTCCCCTCCGTTCACACAATTCTCGTCAAATTGAAAGTTTTAGCTTCATGTGTAAGGAGTAACTAATAAATAACTAAGAAATAAGTAAAGCCATAAAACCGTTTGATAGCCTGGGACAATGCGTGGCTGATGGTTATCTATGATAGTCTACCGCGGCCATGTAAGGCTTTTGCGTGCTTTCACGCGATTACCAGCTAGTAAAACGATCCCTTGTAGAGCTAAATTTAAATTTTAGTCCTATTTTAGTTCACCAGTGTGACTGCTATTAAATAATTTATATTTGATTTGTGAAAATGTGATTCTGTAAAATTTAACACTTACGTGATGATTAATTGATTTTTTATAATATATTACGGTGATATCGGCTACCAATCTTTACAATACCTCTTATGAAATATTTTAATAAAATAAGTCTAAAAGAAACTCTACATAGCCTTTAACCAACTTGCTATTGATAAATACGACGACAAAGCTTAAAATTTTATTCTTACCGAAATTAGATTCTTAGCGACATAACAATGTTTATCATTGTCCTTTAGCGATGAATTTATGAAATTGGGTATCACAACTTTCATAGTATTAGACTTACTTACCCTTTTGATGTTCTTCCATTTTTTAACCCGACCACAAAGTAGATATAACATATAACAGAGACACGACCTAGTACATACAAGAAAATGGTATCACGCTAATACTGGCAATTCGACTGGCTGTTTTCGTTTTCTTTGATTTCCAGACACATTCAGGAAACCGCCATCTAGCGCCTCTATTAGAAAATATTAATTACTAATTTCGTTTCGTATCTTCTTCTTAATTAAGGAGTTGAATTTAGCTTAATGTGATGTTATGCTTAAAAAATATGCATATCTTTATTATAAAGTCATATTTGTAGTTCATTCGGCATAATATTTACATTTTATAATTTACAAACGTTAATAGTGACATCTATTGCATTTATTTTTGTATTAAAGATAGATAGAGTGCATAAGATGGTAGGCCATGACTCGACGAAATGAGATAGATGTTATGTATGACGCGTCGAAATGGTCAGGTAGTCCCAGACGCATGAACCTAGTTTTTTTGTTTCTTCAAGTTCTTATCTATCATCGTCAGTTAACAACATTTAACGTCAAGAACACATTTGGCGGGGGTTATGTTATATTGTTTTTTATATTCCAGACATAAAATTCATAATCGCCTGATGTATTGTTGCTTTCAACAGCGGCGTCATGGTGCGAAGGCGCGCGGGACGCTTCCTGCCCGCGGATTTGCGGACCAGCGCTGCAGGGCGAGCCCGTCTGCGCCACGGACGGCTACATCTACCCGTCCCTGTGTGAGATGCGGAAGAAGACGTGCGGGAAAGGTAATTTTTAAATATTAATTGTCTTTTTTTTGGTGAGAAAAGCTTGTGGAGGACGGGGATTCCTACCACGGGTATGTGGGGCTCGCTGCGTCCGTTAAGATGTACAGAAAACGGAGTCACGGGAAATGTAATACAACCGCGACTCCATCTACGGGCGCCTGCATCTGGAGTTGCAGGCCCTTCTCATTGGGGGAAAAATATTAATTGCCAAGAAGTTATTCTTGTGACATCTAGATTAGCCTCTGTTGCCTAATAGCAACAACGTAAATATAATTTTTCTTTGATAAAATAATTAATTTGAAATATTTATACCTATCTGAAGTTTACATATTATATTCCAAATAAAGGAGGTTTCGAATCCCAAAAAAAATATCATCTTCATAATACGTAATATATCTAGTACGTCAATTGGTTTTACCATGGACTAATTGTTTTACCTACAGCACTATAGTACCAACGTCCGAGATAAAATTAACCCAAACGTAAACAAAGCCGTTTATGACACAACCATAGATTAATCAGTGATGCCAATAGGCTAATATTAATACAATGATTATTTATTTATTGTTGTCTACATGAATCCATAGATTATATTCTACAGTCGGCAGTGTCAAAATAGCGTAATTTTTACTGTGAATGTTTTTTATTTGATGTTTTAATATGTTAAAATATATTGTTCAATTGTTATAAAATGTATTGGATAATGAAGTATGATCCTTTAATATACATGTGAAAGTGGTGATAAGTGTGCACAATATGTGAAAATTTCGATATTTTCGGTTTGTTTACCTTTGGGTTAAATTTATCAGGGACGAACTATACATGACTGTTATTTTGCTTACATAGTTGATATACATATTATAACTTTTACATTATACTGTTCCAGGCGTGAAGCTGGCCCAGGACCAAGGGTCGTGCTCCAGGGCGCAGGGGTCCAAGTGCGAGCACCGCTGCACGGCGGAGCGGGACCCCGTGTGTGGCACCAACGGCCGCACCTACCTCAACAGGTGTATGCTGCAGGTGGAGATATGCAGGTAAATACATCAGCTGCAGTGCTACTACAGTGCTGACCGCACTAGCTAAGTGTAGGGGTCCAAGATCGAGCACCGATGCAACCCGTGTGTGCCAACCTAAATACGTGTACGCTACAGATGTAGATTATACATTATGCTACACCTTACAGTACACCACAGGTAAATTCCTACGATTCCCGCGTTAGAATAACAAAACATGTTGTTTTCAAGTTTGGCCATTGTCCAATGCAGGCTGATCATCTGATTGTCTGATAAGAAAGATTATCCATGCGTCGGATGGGCATGTAAAAAAGTCGGTCCTGCGTTTGTTCTCTCGCTAGTTGTGTCGGTTAACCGTCCCATTGGGTTATGAGAGAAAAAGGAAGAGAGTGTCCCTGTGTATTGCGCACACACTTGGGCACTTTTAAATGAGTCCTGCGTAGCTGACCTGGTTTGAACGAAATCAGCTACCGACACCTAAATCGATGAGGGGAGCTATATATTTTATAACTAGCTGTCCCCGCGACTTCGTTCGCGTGGTTTTTGAGCGACTTAAACCGTTTATGCAGCGCACGCAACGAAAGTATCCCCGTTTTTGCAACATTTCTCACTGACGCTTCGCTCCTATTGGTCGCAGCGTAATGTTATATAGCCTAAAGCCTTCCTCTATAAATGAACTATTCAACAAAAAAAAAATTTCAAATCGGACCAGTAGTTCCTGAGATTATTAAACAAAGAAACTCTTCCGCTTTTATAATATTAGTATAGATTTAGATTAGTAATTACTTCGCGAACGAAATAATCAAATGTAGAGTATGGAAGTAGAGCTTTAGACGGAACCGATAACTGCTAAGTCACTAACATAGGTACGTGATAAGAATCTAGTGGAGTGTCCAGACAGCTTTCGCTTTCACGTGATCTAAGTGCTCACATACTAACTACTTCACAATGAGCAGAATATTCATTCAACAGTTTACTCGTACTTTCTTCATCTGCACTGCTTGGACTTTGGACTGATGTAACTTTTTATTGATTTAAAAATGATGACGTCGATTATAATAGAAAGCGTAACATTGGATACAAAATATTGTAATTGTTTTAATAATTTGATTAATGCATTATTAGTAGATAAGAATATTTTGATTGAGTTTTGTCATAGGAAATGCTAGTAGTCTGGATTCCCCCATACATTGTTTTGACTTGATTAGTATCAAACTAAATTTTTTTCGGAGTAGCTTTATTTTGATGAGACTTCCAGTAATTACTTGGTCGGAACTCTCGATTGTGGTAGCTAGCAGAGCTAGCCAGGAAAAACAAATCTCAACTTTCAAGCGTAGGACCGGGATAACGTACCACGCAATTTATAGGACAATTATGTCTGTTGAATTACATTAATATTAACTAAGTAATAAAAAGAAAATCAGCTGGTTTCTAATAATTTAAGATGACCTCGTTATCGACACAAGTTGGCAAGAGGGACCTCTTTGATCAAGCCATAGGATGAAACCAATTTTTGACAACTATATTTTCGGATAATTAAGATCATTATCTTGAGATTTATCAAAAAAAAAATTATAAATATTTTGGAATCACCAAATCCACAAACTTTATTCTTGCTATCTCTGTTAGCTACCACAAACAATAACTCCGTCCAAGAAATTCTTAGGCGACTCATCAAAATGAAGGTACTCACAAACAATTAGCTTGATACTGATCAAGTGAAAACAATGTACGGGGAAACCTGACTATACTTAAAATTTGATGCATCCACGCTTCAAAGTTCTAATCAAATCGACATCTTGTTAATTCTATCTGTTCCTTTTCTTCTTACAGGGTTGGCATAGGCCTGTCTCACTTGGGCGCGTGCAACAACATCAGCGCGCACCGAGAGAACTGTCCCGTGGATTGCTCGCAAGCGCCCCTCGACGGGCCGATCTGCGGGTCTGACGGCAATGTGTACAAGAGCACTTGTCAAATGAAGCTGCTGACTTGCGGGTGAGTCCCTTGTGCTTATGACATCCTAGTACATCGCGACGATGTTACTCGGCAATAGTAGTTTTTGTATTGAAATGCCAGATGTAGGTATGAACGAAAAATCACGATTACTTAGAAACATTAAATTATTGGTTATAATATATTATTGCTGGCATAAGAAATGAAGATGAACTATACAATATACATACCATACAATACCTGTACTCTTGTCAAATGAAGCTGCTAACTTGCGGGTTAGTCCCTTGTGCTTATGTCATCCTAGTACATCGCAACGATGTTGCTCGTCAATAGTATTTTTTTCAGTATGGAAATGCTCTATGTTGGTACGACTATGTAGGAAAAATCACGATCAGTATAAACATTAAATTATTGGTTATATATTATGGCTGGCAAAAGAAGTAAAGATGAACTATACATACCAATACCTGTACTCTGAATCCAATATAAAATTCCGCACCCATTCTCGACCTAGTTTAGTCAGTTCAATTTGTAAATCGAATTGGCAATACAAACTTTCAAAATCAATATTTGGTGCAGTTTTAACAACTGGGTGAAACAAACTGCGGATGTTTCCAACTATCCAACTAGGCTGGTGTTTATTTGTTTTGCAGGCAGGGCGTGGTGAAAACGAGCAAGAAGCACTGTCAAACGACACGCCACTGCAGGGAATCCTGTTGGCGGGTTGCCAGGCCCACCTGCGGCTCGGACGGCAAGCTGTACGCCAACGCCTGCAGAATGAAAGCTACTAACTGCGGGTACTTCAATATTTTATTTGCTCCTAGTAACAGAAATAGATACGGTCCAAAAACAACAACAATAAGAACTCAAATTATGTAGTTGAGTAGCGAGGGAGTTTTAAGTTTAATCAATGGTTTAATACTAACTGCGGGTTCCTTAATATTTTTTAACCAACTTCCAAAAAAAAAGGAGGAGGTTCTCAATTCGACCCGTTTTTTTATGTATCTTCTACCAAAACATTAATTGTAAATACATTATAAAAGTATAATTTTATGCTTTTTAGTTGTTGAAGTCGTTTTTTTAAACGTAGTTTCTTATTTATTCTATTTGCTACTAGTAACATACTGTCAAAAATAATCTGGAATTAGAATCGCATACAGAATTATGAGAGAGTTATAAGTGGAGAGATTTTAATTGAAATCGAGACTTTGAATCACCCGTGAAAGTGAGAATTGTCTGCACTGTATCAATGTTATTCAAATTTAACTTACCATGCGGGTAGTTAATTTTGAATTAGGCGAGATACTTTTGCAAAGTAAATGTAATTAAAAGGAATTTGTGACAAATCGAGAATACAACACAATATAGTATTGTATTTTCATAACAAGAGATTTTTTTTTCCAATACTGTTTGTTTTTTATTTAATTTTATAATATATTGCCAAGGATTACTAAAATGCACTTGGCGTACAAAGTGCATTTTATTTCCTTGCCAATATTCCTTCTCATATTATTTTATATTTTCCCAGTTACTGATAGAGTACGAAATTTGGCACAAAATCTTTATATAATTAATTTTTGCTTTGCATATTAATATGGTGATTTTTCGTTTTTAAGGAAGCACGTGTTTGAAGTGCCCATGGCATTCTGCGTATCCCAGGAACGTACTTCTGGTGGAGAGTCTTGCCCTACCGACTGCTCCGGACAGAAGGAGAAACTGGTGTGCGGATCTGACGAAAACATTTACCGAAACGACTGCGAACTTAAAATGCTTAATTGCGGGTAAGTAAATGATAAAAGGGTTCGATTTACGATCTCTTCTACTTCGATAATTCGATCTACTTCACAATAATAACACACATCATCAGGTGTAATTAATTATTGTGAACATGAATTTCCATCAAGAAATCAAGTAGATCGATATAACTGATTGAATGTACTATTGGTAGTACATTCAATCAGTTATATCGATCTACTTCGAAATAGCATGCACCTACCGGCCGATTTCCATAATATATCTATCAATAACTAAAAGTTTACATTAAACGTTAATTTGCCTCGGGTTATGTACACTCGCACGTCGAGGCCCTCTATCACGTAAGTTTACGCATGCAATCAGCCTGTGAGTGGCGTTAGCAGGGGTAACTACGTTTTCGTAACATCATCGAAAAGAGTTGTGTGAAAATTATGACATCACCTATAAAATTGATATTCGAAAACGATACGATTTTACGAATACAGTGTTGCTTATATGCAAGTTTTGTCTTTTTCGCTCGATATAAAGTATTTTATCGCCGACAAAACTACCGATTAAGCTATATATTTATTTTGTGATTGAGAATCAACAGACTTTTTCGCGATACTATAGATAATCGAATCAGTTTGTACTCAACGGTTTGATGATTGTTTGATATTTTGTTTGGTGGATTACTTTAAAACCAACCAGGATAAACAAAATCGTTAGATCGTAACTTTTAGCACTCCCGACCATATCAATCGACTGAGAATCAAAATAAACAAACGTCAATTTATTAGGGAGTACGCGGCACGATCGAATCTGAATCAAAATGATATCAGTTTGGAGAGTAAGGCCCCAGACCCTAAATAAACAGTACCTACCTACTCGAAAATTATTTTTATTGGTTTTTCGACACTTAAGTAAGCTACTTTTTTTAATGTCAGATGAAATACAGCTTCATAAAAAATCTAAATATATTTTACTAAGTTGAGATTATCTTTAACCCCCAACTATAACAGAGGGGTATTATAAGTTTGACCGTATCTCCCAAATGGATGTACCGATTTGGTCTAGTCAGGTGGCGTAATCGCGGAAATTCTTAGCTATAATTGAGGGCTCAAAAAAGGGAGTATCAAAACCCACTGAAACGTACTTTTCAAAAATATCATAGGATACAAAAAACTTTTAAGCTCTATCGGATTTTAATACTGGTATGCACAGATTTCTGTATGTTTAAGCGGGTTTTGGTATGAAACTAGCCAAGCATTTTAATGCAATTTTTACAAGGTTTCCAACGGTGCTACCAACTCAAATTTGGTCCAGAAGCACTATAGCGGATTTTGGTTTTATACCCCTCAAATCATCACTTTTTAATAGTGTTTACATTTTCCGATTTTAGAGCAAATAGTAGAAAAGTGGTGAAGAAAGTGGACATGGAGAAGTGCAAGTCGAAGATGAGCAAATGTTTGAAGGTCAAGTGTCCCAGCCAGTTCGATCCCGTGTGTGGAACTGACGCCAACGTGTACACGAACCCTTGCACCCTGAAAGTAGCTACTTGTCTGTAAGTATTAATACATTATTACAGCTGTTCGGGCGTGTCGGTGAAGGAATAGCTCCTTCCTATTAACCATTTTTCCCGTCGGTACAACATAGGTAAGTAAAAGGCGACAAAGGGAACATAATACAGGCAGTAATATTAATGAATGATAATACTTTAGGGTGATAATAGATTGACTTGGCAATCGCACTAAACAATCTGATTTAATATGTATGACTTGTGAGATAGATAATATTATATACCTATTATACATTGTGTATGAATCATGCGATTGCCAAGTCAATCTACTTATTTATTTAAAATATAAAATATTTTTAATAATATTGATATGATCACTATACGATGTTGTTAGATCAATCACCCCAGCTTGGCATCACATGGATCTCACAACTTTTTACGGCAAAAGATCTTAGTTGCGAGACTTGGTACTTTTTACAAGTTATGTTTTGATGGGATAGAGTTTACTGTGAAAGTACCAGCGCTGAAAGACTTACTTTTTATTATTTTATGGGCAAATTTATATTGTTGGGACATTTCTCATACAAATATGAAAGTCAAAAGTAAGTCTTTCAGCGCTGGTACTTTCACAGTAAACTCTATCCCATCAAAACATAACTTGTAAAAAGCACAGCACACTTTATATGGGAGGCACATAAGGTAAAAGCACCAGTAGATGACCACTTAAGGATGCAAAATTTCATTTTTAATGTTCCATTTTAATTACCATCTTATTTCAAAGAACTGTTAGTTTTTTTGTCAGCTTTTTAGAAGTCATTACACAAATGAACCAGTATTTTTACTTAAACAATGGTTGAATACAAATAAAAAATAAAATAAAATCTACTATTAGAGATTTAGTAGTTGACCATCAAAAAACTAGTAGATGACCATATTTTGCATCAGTAGATGACCATTAGGATGCTTGAGTTTTAATTGGGTTGGTTGCTAATTATGAAGCAAAATAAGAGAAATTCACGTTTTATATTAGTTTGCAATATTTACAATAGTTCATTTTAATTAATGCTGCTCTTCATATGTTATTACATACAGTATAATAACATGGGAAAAGAAATATCAGAAGTTGACCATCATGGTCAATTACTAGACATTCATGGTAAAACGGAATCAGTAGTGGACCACCCCCGTATTTCAATCTTAACAAAATTTTAAATTTTAAATATCTATTATCATTATAAGTAAACTTTAAGCGAAAAGAAAGGAATAAAATCTTACCATCAACTTGGTGACAAAGTTACTAATATTTAAAATCAAACTTTTTTAATCTTTAAGAAATATGTAAAACAAAAACGAATAATAGATTTACGATGCATCACTCAACAAACAACTCGCGGCCATTAGGAATATTTAACAGATATGGACGCACAGTTTAAGCGCTTCGTTGGCCAGATGGCAGCCCTGACTACTTTATATGGAATTTGTTAAAAACATTGCCGCGAATTCTTATTTTATCGGTTTATGTGTGTTAATGGTCAACTACAGGTACATGGTCAATTACTAGTGACTTTACCTTACAGACCCTAAAGTATTATCACTCATTTATATTACACATTGTATATCTGGAAATTGGCAGCAGCGTTTTCGCGGACGTTGTTATTATCTTAACTGCGTTCGCCAACTACCCCTTATTAAATACTTCAAGTACAGGCTTATGTCCAGCAGTATTCGTCACTGAAATGACGTATTTTTTACAGTAAGGTTATTGAAAGAATGACAATGCCCTTACAATTGTCATGTAAATTGATAATGTTATTGTACACCTCCGTGGTCTAGTGGTTCTGAGCTTCGCTCTCGACCCGGAGGTCGTGGGACCAATTCCAGCGTTGGAACAACAAATTATGTTGTTTTCTAGGTTAGTTAGGACAATATAGGCTGTCACTTGTAAAGAGTGAAAATCAGCACTTACATAATTTTATTGTAATTTAATAACGTTACAATTGCGTAGCTGTCCATTTCTGCTTGGGCTACAGTAACTAAAACCCATTTTTTTAAATATTATTTACCTTTTCAGGAAAGGTGTGCAGTTGGCGCACTTCGGGAACTGCACGCTGCTGCCGCGCCTGGAGACGGACTGTCCGGACAACTGCGACAACGCCGTCGAGCAACCTCTCTGCGGCTCCGATGGAAATGTTTACAAGTATTGGAAATTTATGACAGTTTTGAGAATATTAAACAAACGCATTTAGGAAGATACAGTTGCTGTTTGGATATCACACTATAACTTTGAGATACGATTGTACTACTTTTCCTCATTTTGGAAATGTATTTTTTTTTGTTCTTTTTACACCAGTCATATGAATATTGAAAGGGCCAAACTTTCAGTAGACAAAATCTGTAGCTGTAGAGAGAGGTTTGAACCCCGTTGAAGGGACAAAAAGTTATTTGTGTTCCTATACCTACGGGCTACCACGGGGCCAGATTTTACGTGGTGTGAAACCTTCTATATTATTAATATTATTCCTCGACGACAATATTGTATTGTATTGTATTGTATTGTATTGTATTGTATTGTATTGTATTGTATTGTATTGTATTGTATTGTATTGTATTGTATTGTATTGTATTGTATTGTATTGTATTGTATTGTATTGTATTGTATTGTATTGTATTGTATTGTATTGTATTGTATTGTATTGTATTGTATTGTATTGTATTGTATTGTATTGTATTGTATTGTATTGTATTGTATTGTATTGTATTGTATTGTATTGTATTGTATTGTATTGTATTGTATTGTATTGTATTGTATTGTATTGTATTGTATTGTATTGTATTGTATTGTATTGTATTAATATTATTCCAGGTCCGAGTGCGAGCTCCGCCGGCTCACATGCGGCCAGCACGTGGTGTCGGTGTCGGCGTCTCACTGCCGCACCACCGCGCTGTGCCACGAGCGGTGCCCCGACACGCCCGCCTTCGTCTGCGGCTCAGACAACAGGTTCTACAAGAACGAGTGTATCATGAAGAAGGAAAACTGTGGGTACGTTTAACCGAATCTGAAGTAGTCAGTGGCATCTAGTTTTTCATTTAATAAGCTTTCAGTTGTTCCTGCTTGGTCTACCGATTCACCTGTAGGTAAACCACTTTTGCAGTAGTTGCAATGTATGCTGTATAATTATAAAAAGTGTAAAATAAATGATGATACTTTAGGGTGTGTATGTGCCTCCTATGTAGAGTATACTGTGAAAGTACCAGCGCTGAAATACATACTTTTGACTTTCATGTCTGTATGAGAAAGGCCACATCATAAATTTTCCCATACAATAATTAAAAAAAACTTATCTATTTCAGTGCTGATACTTTCACAGTAAACTCTATATACGGGACTCATACACCCTAAAGTATTATCACTCGTTTATTTTACCCCTTGTATAATTATACAGCATATATTGCAACTACTGCAACTCCAAATTTTGCTTGGCGCCCATGTCTACCTCGAAGCAAGTGCGTTGTTTATAATAAGGACATTCAAATTCTGTACCGCTTGGCAGCACCGTCGATGTCCACGTTCCCTATAGTTGTGTTAAATATTTGACAGAAAGCACGTGTTCGTGGTGCCCCTGAAGCGGTGTCTGGCGCGGTTCCAGTACTCGGGCTGCGCGCGCGTGTGCCCCCCTGAGTACGACCCTGTGTGCGGCACCGACGACAAGACGTACTCCAACAAATGTTTCCTGGAAATGGAGAACTGTCGATCGAGGTAAACTATTTTAACCGACTTAAAAGAGGAGGCTTCTCAGTTTGACATGTATGTTTGTATGTATAGAAGAACGCGTAGAGCATTTTTTGTTTCGGCACCTCATATAAATTACTAAAACGACCACAAGGAGTGAATTTTACTATGCTGAGGCTCGCGGGCTCCTAGTGTATACTAACGAACGCACTAGTCGTTGACCTAAGACCTGACCAGGATTGAAACTCATCTGTTTTGTGACTTTTAAGGGCTAAGCTTTAAAAGAGATCTAGCCTTTACCTGTAAATCCTACTGAATCACGTTGTCGTTTGTAATTAACAGTATAATTACTGTTTTTCTTATCTTTTTTATTATTTTCAGGAGTCTCGTGCAAATGAAACATTTAGGAACGTGCACGGAACCAATCGCCGAGGAGCCGAAAAACTATCTTTACCGATAAATTAATTCACTAAATATTTTCTCAATGTAATTCATCAAAGTCGTTACAGGTACTCTGCTTTTTATCGGACCTAAGTATTAAATGTCTATATATTGTGCCAATTTAAACAAAATTGTATTTATGTCTTCCATTTTTAAATCTTTTTTAATTATTATTAGTACAAATGACGTCACGACATAAGATGGCGTCAGAATCGTGCGCAGTTCGGCAAGAGTTTGGTAACCAATGGAAGTGATAAAAATCAGTAATTAGGATACAATTTTCTTTTATCGAATAGGTATATTTTATCCTATTAATTAGGTTTAAGATTATTCTCGTAAGATACTGCCAGTTTCTAATGTGTTATGTAAAAATCGAAAATAAGATACTGCAACATGTTTCACATTGGATGATTTGGGAAAAGTTCAAATTTAAAAGATAAAATGATTATAATATTATGATGTAACATCTGACATCTCTCGTTGAACACAATTTAACTGCTAATATAATCTTTCCTCTCGCTCTCCCTACGTAGAGAAACTTTTCTAAATTTAGAGAAATTGAATTTTACACTTGTTCAAATTCATAAGTACATTGTTATTCCAAGCCATTTTTCAGTCAGTTCAGCCCAAGCAGGAAAAATTTACAAACGACGAATATTGGCGCTGTTATATATTATGTATTTTAAAAACGTTTCGAATACGTTATTCGTTACTGCTAATCCTACTTAACTTATTACCTGTTTGTAAATTATAAAACTAATAGGTTACCGTTAAATAAAAATGATAGCTTTCCCAACTAAAGGCGGCACTGCCATTGTCAATGCAAGTAATGAAGATATGTTGCACTGTTCTTATTTTGTTTAATTTGTAAGAAACAGACTGTTTATTTATTTTTCTATTTATTTTTAGATAATTATGTAAATAAAATAATGATTTTGTATTCGTCTTAATAAGTTCTAATGGTTTAGTTCTAATATAACTGTGGTGCATTTAAACTATTTATCAATTAGTATTAATAGTTATTTATTTACTTCACAGATTACTTGAAATACAGTTACACGCTTTCGATGTTTTTGTAGGTATATTAGAATAAGAGTTTCGATTTTTTTATATCATTCATAGGTAATTCTGTGTAATTCAGGTTTAAGAATTGTAAAATAAAAATTAAATACCTACTAAATGTGTTTTTATTTAATCCAGCGTGCAATCTTTACGCAAGCTCTTATGGCGCGTAAATAACCTCTAAAAAATCTATAAGTAATAGGTATTATAAATATTATTTTAAATAATATGCTGAGTTTTATTATAAGTATTTAATTTCATTATTATTTTCTTATAATACCTATGTTTAACTTTTGGTATTTTTTCCTATAAATTATGTATATTTTAAACTTTTTTATATTACTTATACTTAAACTAGTTTTTAATTATCTAAGTATGTAATAAAAATATTATTGGTTATTAACTAATAGAAAACAGTATTTTTTAAAAAAACTTTTAACCGACTTTTAACGTTTAACCGACTTTAAAAAAAGGAGAAAGTTTCTCAATTCAACCGTATATATTATTTTTTTTTTATGTATCTTTGTCGTTTATGAATGAACCGATTTAAAATATTGTTTTTGTGTTGTGTAGGGTATAATTTAAATTTGGTCCCATTGTCAACAAAATGGTGACCTGATGATGGGATTCGTGAGGAATCGAGGGAACTCCTCAAAATTTATACGGAAACATATATGGATTTTGATATTTTCTGAAGTAGTCTAAGCATATGTTACCAAACAGTAAGGTTTTGCACCATATCCTGGACCTAAAAGTAATGAACAGAACTTCTGGAGTCCTTAGAGATACATTTTTGAAGATTTCAGCGTTGTTTAAAAGCAAGCATATGCCACTACGTCAATTACAGTCGAACTTGGTCTCATAGTTATCAAAGTAGATGCCTGATGATGGCGTCGTGAGGAATCGAGGGAACTCCTCGAAATTTATAGGGACACTCATAGTACTTTTTAATACCGACTTTGATATTATGATTATTTGTATCTCATTTTATAGTTTTATAGACAATTAACAGTTACAATTAACATTAAGTTTTATAGAAAATTGTCGGCTATGAGAGCTTATATATACTATAGACTTTATAAATATACTAGCTGTACCCGCGACTTCGTTCGCGTAGTGTTTGATTGACTTAAACCGTTTATGCAGCGAATGCAACAAAAGTCCCTAAATGTGAATTGTTTGTTTGTTTAAACGCGCTAATCTCAGGAACTACTGGTCCGATTTGAAAAAATATTTTTGTTCGATAGTCCATTTATAGAGGAAGGCTTTAGGCTATATAACATTACGCTGTGACCAAAACCAGGCGTCCGATGCCGCGACGCCGGATGCTGACGCCCGATGGCCCGATGCCGGACGCCAACGCCCGACACTTCGACGCCGCGACGCTGACGCCCGACGTCGCGACGCCGACGCCCGACACCGCGACGCTGACGCCCGACGCCGCGACGCCGACGCCCGACACCGCGGCGCCGACGCCTGACGCCGCGACGCTGACGCCCGACATCGTGACGCCGACACCGGCGCCAGCAGCGCAGCGTCGGTGTGTAAACAATCATCGTCTGCAGTCGCTGCGGCGTAAAATCCATACAAATCTCAGTACAGAGATCTTGGTCGCGTATATGAACGTACTATCGAGTAGTCCCGTTCGCATAATAGAAATAATACACGGTCATTTGTCGAGCTGGTAGTAGGAAATGTTAGCATTTTCATAGAAAAAAACGCCACTCGAACAGATCGGCGCGCTGAGCTGGATTCCGGCGGCGGCGGCGCCTGCCAAAATCGGGACGGCCGCGGCGTGTCGCGGCGCCCAGTATTTGCAATACAAGTATTAATTTAATACCTCAAAACATTCATGACAAAAACAAAAAATTATTTGACAATAAACTATTATTATTACTCCCCCGGCCTACTTCTTTTGCTTATGCACGTCTAATACCTTGTATAAAGAAGCATTACTATAAATTAGTGATTTTAAATGTCCAAACGACAGTGTTCATGAACTAAAAATGTATTTAAACTGCTACCCTAAATCACTTTTCCACGCGTACGAAGTCGCGGGCACAGCTAGTTCACAATATTAAATAAAAGTGCAAACAACATTTTCAATAAGTGCTTTTAAGTGAAGTTTAGGTATAACCATGGACCAATTAGGTATGTATAACATATATTTTGTAAACGCAACCTTAATAGTTAATTCAAAATATATAGATATAGCATCTACCGGAATACCCAAGTTAAATATTATTATGAAGAACCAAAAAAAAGCCAAATCCCGAATTACACATTATGTAAATTGTCTAGCTTATCTTCAACAGTGTCAAGTAATTATTTTCACTGCCAGTAATAAACAGATTTAAAACGTAATTTACAATCGTACCGACGTCACATAGACAATACCTCCATGGAGTATTTCAGTATGTTATCTGTGTATACAAATACTTGAAATTCGAATTCCAAATGTATATTTATTACGCTAAAAACTCACGATAAACTAAAGTACCAGTAAGTAAAGCGTGTGGCACAATAGCCTCAAATATCGGCCAAGCACTAAAACATTAATAATTAAAAAAAAAGTTTAGTAAATTTACGACCAAACAGTGAGTTACAGCAGTTGAATAGGAGTTTCCTTTTTTTCACATACTATTACTGACACTGCACAGTAGCATAACATGGACATTATGTGACTTGAGCGCTACTTAATTTAAGTATTGTTCCTGTATTAGGGCGTAAATTTTTAATATTTTAAGCATGGGAAGAATCCTCACCATAGTGCCTCCCACACCGATTTCGGTGACGGTGGCCGGTTTTATTGAAACCAGGGGCCTTACTCTCCAAACTGATTTGATTTTGATTTAGATACGATCATGCCGCGTACTTCCTAATAAATTGACATTTATTTATTTTGATTCTCAGTCGATTGATATGGTCGGGAGTACAAAAAGTTACGATCTAACAATTTTCTTTATCCTGATTAGTTTCAAAGTAATTCACCAAATAAAATACGAAAAACCACTGATATCGAACGGATTCGGTTCTCGATTGTGTCGGGAGTAGGCCCGCTGGCCAGCTACGCAGGAGTGTTATATTGTAGTACCGCGTAATACACAAAGGCTCTCTCTTCCTTCACTCTGGTAGCCCAGTGGGACGGATAATTATCGACACGACTGGCGGGAGATCAGGCGCAGGACCGACTTTTTACATGCCCATCCCACGCATGGATCATCTTTCGTGTCAGGCAATTAAGTGATCACTCTGTATTGGCCTAACCAAACTTGAAAACAATTTTTTTTGTTGTTCCAACACGGGAATCAAACCCACGAATCGAGAGTTAGGCTCTAAACCACTAGACCACGGAGGCGTTAATCTGAAGTAAGGAACGAAATCCTTACTGAAGGAAGGAAAATCCTTACCATACTGAGTTAGTGAAGAGCATTCATCAAGTTTTATTTACGAATAAAACTTGATTGGGCTAGGTTGGCGAAGTGGGTGGGTCAGGATTGTGCCCTTTTATAAGTTTTAGGTATAATTTTTATTATATCTGCATAGGGTGCTTACCCTGCCCACATATTATACGCATCGAACTGCATCGCACACGCACAGTGTGCTGGGGGCGCTGGGGCCTTACTCTCCAAATTGATTCGATTTTGATTCAGATTCAATCGTGTCTCATACGTCCCAATGAATTGAAATGTTTTACCTGATTGTCTGACAAAAAAGATTATCCATGCGTCGGATGGGCATGTAAAAGTCATCAAAAAAGTCGGCCCTGCGCCTGATCTCTCTCCAGTCATGTCGGTTTACCGTCCCACTGGGTTATGAGAGTAAAAGGAAGAGAGAGTGATTGCGCACACACTTGGGCACTATAAAATAACTCCTGCGTAGCTGCCCTGGTTTCAATTAAATTGGCTGCCGACACCGAAGTCGGTGAGGGGAGCTATCATTATTAATGAATTGACGTTTGTTTATTTTGATTCAGTCGATTGATGGTCGGGAGTACATAAAGTTAAGATCTATCCTGGGGCCTTACTCTCCAAACTGATTTGATTTTGATTCAGATACGATCATGCCGCGTACTTCCTCATAAATTGACATTTGTTTATTTTGATTCTCAGTCGATTGATATGGTCGGGAGTACAAAAAGTTAAGATCTAATAATTTTCTTTATCCCGATTAGTTTCAAAGTAATTCACCAAATAAAGTACGAAAAACCACTGATATCGAACGGATTCGGTTCTCGATTGTGTCGGGAGTAAGCCTGCTGGTTAGTTTCGAAGTAATCCATCAAATAAAATATCAAAAGCCGTTGAAATCGAACTGATTTGATTCTCGATTGTGTCGGGAGTGAGCCTGCTGGAGCGCGTATTTTACCGCATTCCGAACTGTACGTGTTACAACATACATACATAATAATATGTATAAGATAGTATATGTTACAGAATACAGTAACTGAACTGTAACTGTAGTACAGGACTGCAAGGCGCTATTCTGTGATCATGGCAAACCCAAAATTTCTAAAAAACACGTAAATTTTTTTTCAGTGAATAAATAATTGATAGAGTTCGATGAACTAATAAAAGCTTGTGAAGAATTATTATTGGCCGCTAGACATAGTAGACATAGTTAATATATATTTTGAGTATCTAGGGAAGATTAAGGAAGATATTATTTTAACCTGTTGTTCTGGAAGAAAATTACGGTATTTAAAAAATAATTTTTATTTTATTTTATTTTATTAGGAAAACTTACAGCATATGGAACATTACAATAAAATTACATATTAACAAACTTAATGCCAATAACAAGTTTCCACTAGTAGGAAAACAAATTAAATTAACTTAAGCACGTCATACTAAGCATCTCACCATAGAACTACATACTAACACTAACTATCTATATAAAACTAGGACTTAAATCTATAGTAAAAACTAACATAATGCAAGCTCAAACCACAAGAAAAGGGTTATCGATTAAGTATAGAAACATGTAATTAATGAAGACGGACTCACCACGGCTCATTTATATGCTTTGTAATTAATATAATATAGGTAGGTAGGTACATATTATAAGGGAAAAAAAAAAAAATTGTAAGGATTTTTGTTATTATTATTATTATTATTATTTGTAAGTATATATATCTAGCAACATCCCGCGAAAAATGCTTCACATTGTATATTTAAATTTTATACTATGGATTTCCGCAAAGTCACGCCTGATTCCACTAACTATATAAGGGGAGTTAAAATGTTTCCTAATGAAAGAAGGCATCAGTCATAAGTTTTCTAATTTTAGTTGGTTTTATTAGGAATAAGTCCTCAAGTGGATTACTAGTTAGAAATTTATTGAGTTGAGTGCTAGACCTGTATATAAATGAATTTTGACGATAATAAGTTCTGAACGGTGGGACATAAAGGGACATGAAATTACGGGAATTTCTGATGGGAATGTTAAGATTATATTTAGCCAATAACTCTGGTACATCTATCTTATTACTTAGTATTTTACTTAAGTAAGCCAGGTCAGATATATTCCTGCGATAGTACAAAGGAAGAAAATGGAATTTTTTGCACCTGGTATCATAATCAGAGAGGTAAAGATGGGATTTAAATTGAAGATATCTAAGAAAGCGCTTCTGAATTGACTCCACTCTGTTTATGTAGATATTGTAAGTAGGATTCCACAACTCCGAACAATATTCTAAAATACTTCGAACATATGCACAGTATAGGACCTTTACTACTTTAATAGAATTAAATTTATTACAGGACCGAATAACAAATCCTAGGGCCTTCGAGGCCTTTCTAATAGTGTAGTCAATGTGCTCATCAAAAATTAATTTAGAGTCTATAATAACTCCTAGGTCTTTAAAAGATTTCTTAACGACGAGTACCTTATTTCTAAGCTTATAACCATACTTTGTAATATTTAATTTACGACTAAAATTTATCGCAAAACACTTTGATACATTTAAATCTAATTTATTAATTGCACAGTAGTTACTAAATCTATTTAAATCTTCCTGCAGAAGGCAACAGTCATCTAATGAGGAAATTTTTTTGAATAATTTTGTGTCGTCAGCATATAGTAAAAATTTTGAGTGACGGAAGCAAAAGGTAATATCGTTAAGAAATATCGCAAAGAGTAAAGGCCCAAGCAGAGAGCCCTGAGGAACGCCAGAAGGTACATACATCCATCCAGAAGTAAAACCGTTAATAGCTACCGCTTGAGATCTATTACCAATGTATGATGAGAACCAACGGAGAAGATTGCCATGTATACCGGCATAAGATAACTTCTGGAGTAGGATACAATGGTCTATACGATCGAAAGCCTTGCTAAAATCTGTACATATCAAGTCCACCTGTGCACCCGTGTCCATACCAGAACTAACATAGTCGTACGTTAAGAGTAGATTGGAAGTTGTTGAGCGCCCTTTTAAAAAACCATGTTGCTCGGGTATGAACCAGCATTGAAGTGCAGAATAGACCTGCTGATGTATAATTCTCTCCAAGATTTTTGTAAATATACAAAGCTTAGAAATCGGCCTATAGTTTTTAATATCAACTTTATCTCCTCCTTTGTGTATAGGTGTAATATACGCTGATTTCCAAATGCTTGATACGTGTCCCTCCTTTAATGATCTTAAAAACAAAACGGTTAGGGGAGTAACGAGGCTAGTGGCGCATTCAACTACTAGTACAGGGGAAATATCATCCGGGCCAGCCCCCTTATTCAAATCGACCGATTTGAGCAGTTTAAGTATGACTTCAGGGTTAATATTAACGTCATCTATAGACTTGTTATTTTCTACCAGCGCTTCGGAACTCGAAACGCCAGAAAAGGAAGTAGAAACGAGAAAGTTTGCTTGAAAAAATTTTGAAAATAGGTCACAAATTTTACTACCCTCAGTTGCTAGTTCACCCTCATAGCACATTGAGGAAGGATACGCAGAAGCAGCCTTGCGGTTTCCTTTAACAATATTCCAAAATCGTTTCGGGTTATTAATTAGAGAACTCTCAGTTTTGCGAATATAAGATTCGTAGCATATGTGCTCCAATGACTTAGCTCTGCTCCTAAGCAACGAAAAAGTAACGTAGTCACTGCGATTCCCATAAAGTTTGTATTTACGGTGAAATTTATGTTTCTCTCTTAATAATTTTATAAGTGCCGAGTCATACCATGGTGGGTAACGGTTGGGTGTAATTATTTTGTGTGGTACATGTGTATTTCGAAGGTCATAAATAATGTTATAAAAGTACTTTACAGCATCATCCAAGCATTTATTGTTAAGACAGTCATCCCAGTTCACTAGATTTAAAGAGGAGCAAATCAAGTCATATTTACCACGGTTGTAAAATAATTAAGTAATTGTTTTACATTTTCATTTAAAATCTACTATACAAAATATACTGATGTTGATCGTACATTCTTGTATTACACGTAATAATAATCATTTAGGTAAAAATGATTATAATTTGTATTAAAAAAACTTAGTCGTCACGGTAATAATATTCAGGAAAACTTAAGATTCCACTAAGGTTTGTATTGGTGCCTGTACCCTGGAAGACAATTACGGTATTTAAAAAATAAGTAATTATAATGTTTTCATTAAAAATCTACTATAAAAAATATACTGATGTTGATCGTACATTCTTGTATTACACGTAATAATAATAATTTAGGTAAAAATGATTATAATTTGTATTGAAAAAATCTTAGTCACGGTAATAATATTCAGGAAAACTTAAGATTCCACTAAGCTTTGTGTTGGTGCCTGTACCTTTCATATAGCAATTTCTAGTCGCATTGATTTCCATTATTTACATATTGGGGAGTGCTTATCGGCATGTCCACATAATATATGCGTGTTGACCTCGTCAACGTGAAACGGCGCCGTGTCACGGTGCGACGACGTGATACGGTGCTCCTTTTTTTATTTCGCATGCGTTACGCATTCCCCCGGGAGGGTCCCCGAGGGGTACGTGGGACTCCCGGCTTGCTACCCACTAAACCACTTGAGGATTGCGGATATTGATTGGGTGGAGTGCCCTGGATCTGTCAAAACACAGGCCACACCTCCCCTGACCGGCCGGTTCACCTCTATAGGGGCCGGACTGATACGGTGCTCCTGACTTTTGGGATCATATAGGATAGTTTGATTTAACATTCTGTCATGCGATCTCAGCGCTGCTTCAGGGGGGTTCTCTTACGGAAATGACTAAAGTAATATCCCAGCAAAACGTGTGTATGCAGAACTATAGTAAACACCATTGTACTGCATACACACACATGCGTACATTCAGAATGTTGATTCGTGATGCTTGACAATTTCACGATTAATACCTATACATACGATGAATACCTATGAAATCTTCGTAACGTAACGATAGCAAAAACGGCTTAAGGGAATATTAACAAAACGCACGTCAGCCCTTGAGCTCTTGTGTATTGCGACTGTGTTAAGGAGTTACAAATTAAAAGGGCCATACACAATGCATAGCGCATTTAAAGTGTTTAGTTACACTAATTTATAACTATACTAGCTGTCCCGGCAAACTTCGTATTGCCTTATTAATTAATTGCTTGACATACTGACTGCAGCGCCACCTATCGGTTCCAATTGTAAATCTAAACCATTCTCGAATCTCCACGAACACACACAAAAAATTTCATCAAAATTGGTCCAGTCGTTTAGGAGGAGTTCAGTCACATACACACGCACACAAGAAATATATATATTAAGATTACCTACGCTTAATACAATGTGAGCATTGTGTCCCTACATCACGTTTTGACTGAAATGTAGAGGGTGTGAAGTTAGGCCTGATAAGTAAGGGAGCATAGATTAAGAATCTTGGCTCTGCATGAGATATGACAACTTTTTCACAGGGCAAGCTATTAAATAGTAGACTCATCTTGGCAACATTTTGACATATAATTGTTGGTGGGATTATTATATTTATACATACTTTTAAAATACTTACTATAAGCTTTTTGTTCCGATATATATAATTTTTGGTATAACGACGATCACCACTATGTTATGCAGAAATAAAAATATGATAATGTGCCCGGTAATTATTTTATCAGGATAAAGATAAATGCTATTTCGAAATCAAACAGTGTATTGTTTAATGTAAGTGACTTATCATTAAATACACATACTATTATGACTGAGGGAAAATAATTAAAATTAAATAAATATATTTTTATTGACAATGTAAGAACTATTTGACTAATATACTTTTATAGTGCTTTTATACGATATTGCCGACATGAAATTTGTGATCTGTGACACTACTTATAAACTTGCCTTTACATACACCTGTTTACTTAGTTAGAAGCAAGACCTAATCATCATCAATGTGTCAGCAAAAGGTTCAAAGGTTCAAAAGGTTTTTTAAAGTTTATAGGTGCCATTTTGTTCGATAACTTTTTGCCATTTTGTTAGTATTGATATTATGATCCCGTTACTATAAAAATTTTGGGGCTTGTTTTGAAAAAACTGCGGCAAGTGGTTTTGGCAGTCCTCTTGTGATGTCAACCTGACACTGCCAAAGGATTTCAGCAGCGACTGAAACAGGTGGAAATCTGAAGGTGCAAAGTCAGGACTTTTATACGGCGTATGCATTCACACCTCCCAGCCAAACTCCCATAATTTTTGCTGAGTGGCTAAAGATGTGTGAGGTCTAGTGTTATCATGGTGAAAAACCACACACTTTCTGTTGATTAATTCCGGCCGCTTTCTGTTAACTTCTTGCTTTAATCTCATCAGTACCGTTCAGAATCGATGATCCTGCCTGGCGGTAACAGCTCATCTATATCTATATCTATACCTACTTATAATAAATCTGTAGAGAGGTCAATTCTGTACATTGAATATTTTTTCAAAATACATATTGGTGGATGATTGGTGATCGATACTGATGCCAAAAATGCAATTAGTAAAATTTTTGTCTGTCTGTCTGTCTGTCTGTATGTGCACGATGGGAACAAAAACTACTGAAGGGATTTTAACCAAACTTGGTACGATTGTAGCCCATATTCCTGGGCAGGTTATAGGCTATATAACATAACGCTACGATACATAGGAGCCGAGCAGTGACGATAAATTTGAAGCAAGTCGGATAAATTTCGCGCGCGCGACCTGCGGTCGAACGGTTCGTGCGGGGGGCGCGGGGAGATCGCTAGTACGTGGCACTAAAGTAGATTAGAACATCAAATAAGTACCTAACTATCAGGATTATTTTTCTGGGAAAACATATCCTATTTCTATGGGGAAAACAGTGTTTTCACAGTGTCATAATAATATAAAAATTGTATTTTTGAACTTGCTTCACAAATTGAAATAAATTATCATTTATTGTATAAAATCAACTTAATTAACTGTAAAATTAAAAGAAAGCCTTTCGCGATAAACTAAAAAACGGGCAATTAAGCGGTTTTTGGAAAGATATTTATACCATCACGGTATTAATCCTTATCATTTTTAATACGTTAGTTGGCTTAGCATTCCATGAAGACTATAATATTTGTCCTTTATACCATGCAAATATAATGAGTAGTTTTGGAAATATAGCAAAATTCGTTTCGCCGTTATTCGACCGGGCGCCGCGTAATGCAGGCTGCTGCGTGACGTCTTACGTCCGAGCCGGGCTGGTGTAGTGTGCTGGGTAAAAAATACTATTAAAATGTGCTAACTGTGCCTGTGTTATTATAGGAGACTTTTATTTATGCAATAGTACCCAAAACAATTTTTATTTTTATTTTTGTCTGTTTGTCGGTGCATTTGTGCACGCTAATCTCAGAAAAGGCTTATCCGATTTAGATGTGGTTCAATCATATTTGTAGTAATCTTGACTTAACATTTATTTCATCTCAATCGGTTCATAAATAAAAAACTTATGACAATTAAAAAAAAATGCTGGACGTTTGTATGAAGCGCGGCAGGAACCGCGCTACAAACATTCAAATTTAATCTTTTTTTATTTTATATTTTCTTTAAAACTAAATTTAATTTATTTATATTATTGTTATACTTAGGGTAGGTTAATAAAAAAACGCAACTAAAACCGATCGGCGCGCCGAGCTGGGGCCTAACTCTCCAAACTGATTCGACTTTGATTCAGATTCGATCGTGCCGCATACTCCCGAATAAATTGACGTTTGTTTATTTTTGTTCTATGTCGATTGATATCGTCGGGTGTACAAAAAGTTACGTTCCAAAGGTTGTCTTTATCCTAATTAGTTACAAAGTAAAACACCAAATCCGTTGAGATCGAACTGATTCGATTCTCGGTTGAATCGAGAGTAAGCCTGCTGGATCCTCGACGGGGCGTGCCGCTGCGCCCATGTCTAACCGAGAGTTTCGTTTTAAATACCTTAATAATTGCAATATATGTTTCAATTTAATATCTCAAAATATTAGCGAGTTTCTTACGCCGCCGGTTCTTCTCGCCGGGTTAGTCCCCGAACCGATGGTAGGTCATCATCTAGGACAATTCTAAAAGTGTTAGTAACTAACCTATTTGGAAATAAAAGATTTTTCATTTTCATTTTCATTTTCATTAATGACAAAAACGGTAGTAAGTTCAAAAAAATTTAAAATAATTTTATGGTTTCGCAATTTATCCTATGTCGGCACTATTAAGACGTTGCTTCGTATCAAATTTAGGTTTTGGCTCCCTTTGGAGTGTCGAAAATTAGAGAGATAAACGGCTGAATCTTTGGGTAGATGTGGCTAAGGAGTCTGTTTTTTTCAAAGCCAGAAGGGACAGAAGATCCTGAGTATTTAATAGGATTGTTAGCTTGATACCTACACGTGTTAAAGTTTTGACAACCAGACAGATAGACAGACGGACATCGAAGTTAAATAATTTACTAAATTAACGTGAAAAATTGGCTGGGTCTATACGGTGCATTCGAATAATATTATCTTAACTTCGAATACCTTTGCTGACTTCTACATATTGTTCGAAGGCCTACTTCTTTTGCCGAGCTCCGAAAGGATGGTACTATATTATTATTATACCCTGCATATCAAGAGGCTTGCCGGGTACGTGACTTGCTGGATCGGGATCAACGCTGGGATACACTGGGAAGGACCTATTGGCGAAAGTTGTCAGCGGTTGCGCCAATAAACTAAAAATATATTTAAAAATATAAAAGTGTCCTAAATCACTTTTCCACGCGTACGAAGTCGCGGGCACAGCTAGTAATTAATAATGTTCTTCCAATCCCACCACACACACAGCATAACTTTCTTGCAAGTTAACCCGGTTTTTGCCACAGTCTGTGAAGCCTGACCGGCCTTTGACCACGATCTTTTTTGCACGTTCTTGTCTTACGTGATCCATTTTCCATCACCTTCTTTTCTTTAGTTATCAGCTTCTTCAAAAATGGTTCGGTTTCATTACGTCGTAATAAAGAATCACAAATGACTACACGATTCATTAGGTTTCTTTCAGTGATCTCATGAGGCACGCAAATATCGAGCTTTTTTGTGTACCCAGCTTTTTTCAAATGCGCCAACACCGTAACACCGTTTTCTAGTCAATCCCTAGTTCCTTAGCTACATTGTAACTACGAGTAATAATATTATTATCTTGCTCCACTTTTTAAAAAATGGCATCAGTTTTGTACGTAGCGAGGTGAATGTGCGTGCGTGCAAATTTCCAGATTTAAAACCGCTTAAACTAAATTTACGCTACTCTCACAGATACTGCATAAGGTCCATGAACATCACAAATTTTTTCGAGGCTTGTTGCATTTTTATTTTTTACCTATTTTGTAATTAAATTTTAAAATGTATCGCGTTTCTTCATTAGAATCACTCATTTTAACAATAAAAAAACAAATGAAAATCTCACATTTACCTAATTTGAATTTGGAATTGTCTTCTGTGAAATTAAAACTTTTTTATGACACCAAAATCAGCCAGATACAGCTGTGAAATTTTATGACAAGTTCATACAAGTCATATTGTATTGCGAAAAGACTTTTTCCCCGACCTTATATTATATTATATCACTTTTGACATTGTTACGTAGTCAATTGTATTCTTATGCGATTGCCAAGTGAGTCTACTTATTTATTTAAAACATAAAAGATTTCTTACTAGGTAGGTATTGTAGAATAAACTTATTTGTACAATACCAACCTGGTTCCTACCTAATTAGACTTATGGTGATTCATCTCATCTGACATATTACAAAATACCTAGTCGGATGTGGAGTTATAGATAGTTATATATAGACGTTCGGTTGTACTCTTACATAGTTCCTATGTATTTTACCAAAAGAATTATGAAAACAAAATAAAATAAAACTATACCTTTTCGAGCAGTTCCTGAATTTGAAAATAAATCTTATTTCATTTAAAATAAAGCCGCTGTCGCTGTCTGTCCGTCCATATATTATAATATACTAGCTGTGTCGCGTTTCCACGCGTACGAAGTCGCGGACTTCGTACGCGTGGAAAAGTGATTTAGGGCACTTTAGTATTTTTAAATATATTTTTGCTTATTGGCGCAACCGCTGATAACTTTCGCTAATTTAAAAGTTACTTCCCAGTTTTGATCCCTATCCAGCAAGTCACGTACCCGGCAAGCCTCTTGGTATGCAGGGTATAATAATAATATAGTACCTACCATCCTTTCGGAGCTCGGCAAAAGAAGTAGGTCTTCGAACAATATGTAGAAGTCAGCAAAGGTATTCGAAGTTAGGATTCGAATGCACCGTATAGACCCAGCCAATTTTTCACGTTAATTTAGTAAAAAACTTCGATGTCTGTCTGTCTGTCTGGGTGTCAAACCTTTAATACGTGTAGGTATCAAGCTAAATATCATATTAAATACTCAGGATCTTCTGTCCCTTCTGGCTGTGAAAAAAACAAACTTCTTAGCCACATCTACCCAAAGATTCAGCCGTTTATGTCGCTCATTTTACCACAGAATACCAGGCGCTGTGGTGCTCACGCCGCGGTGATACGCCTGAGTGGTATCCTTTTCGGCAATATAGGCATTACACTACCTACCTTCTGGACCGAATTATTATTATTTAATTTATTTATCATATATTATGTTCATGCTGTAATCTGTCTTGTTTTACATGTAACTTTTTCTTATTTGTTCATTGTTAAGTGTTTTAGTGTGTGTACTCAATGTAATGTAATGTCTAATTTTTGCTGAATAAATGTTTATTATTATTATTATTATTCATTTTCGTAATTTTTGACACTCCAAAGGGAACCAAAACCTAAAGGTTACTTCCCGGGAACTCAGATTTTTTTGAATTTGATATGAAGCAACGTCTTAATAGTGCCGACATAGGATAAATTGCGAAACCATAAAAATATTTTTATGGTTTCGCAATTTATCCTTTAATTTGTTTGAACTTACTACCGCTTTTGTCATTAATATTTTGAGATATTAAAATAAAGAGAAACTTATATTGCAATTACTAAGGTATTTAAAACGAAACTCTCGGTTAGACATGGGCGCAGCGGCACGCTCCGCCGAGGATCCAGCAGGCTTACTCTCGACACATCCGAGAATCGAATCAATTCGATTTCAACGGTTTTTGGTGTTTTATTTAGTGGATTACTTTGGAACTAATTAGGATAAAGAAAACCGTTAGAAATAAACAAACGTCAATTTATTCGGGAGTATGCGGCACGATTGAATCTGTATCAAAATCGAATCAGTTTGGAGAGTTAGGCCGACCGGTTTTAGTAGCGTTTTTTTATTAACCTACCGTAAGTATAATAATAATAATATAAATAAATGAAATTTAGTTTTAAAGAAAATATAAAATAAAAAAGATTAAATTTGAATGGTTGAAGCAGCGCGGTTCCCGCCGCGCTTTATACAAACGTCCAGCAATTTTTTTAATCGTCATAAGTTTTTATATTAAGTCAAGATTACTACATTATAATATGATTGAACCACATTTAAATCGGATAAGCCGTTTCTGAGATTAGCGTGCACAAATGCACTGACAAACAGACAAAAATTCAAAAAAATATTGTTTTGGGTACTATTGCATAAATAAAAGTCTCCTATAATAACACAGGCACAGTTAGCACATTTTAATAGTATTTTTTACCCAGCAGTGGGGTGGAGTTCCTTTGGTTGACCTTCGCCGAAATTCCTACCTACCAGCATCTGATACACTACTACAGCCCGGCTCGGACGTAAGACGTAGCAGCCGGCGGCGCCCGGTCAAATCACGGCGAACGATTTTTATTTTGCTATATTTCCTAAACTATTCATTATATTTGCATGGTATAAAGGACAAATATAGTCTTCATGGAATGCTTAAGCCAACTAACGTATTAAAATGATAAGGATTAATACCCTGATGGTATAAATAGCTTTCCAAAAACCGCTTTATTGCCCGTTTTTTTAGTTTATCGCGAAAGGCATTCTTTTAATAATATAGTTAGGTAATTAAGTTGATTTTATACCATAAATGATAATTTATTTCAATTTGTGAAGCAAGTTCAAAAATATAATTTTTATATTAATATGACACTGTGGAAACGCTTGCCTTACCAGAAAAAAAATCCTGTTAGTTAGGTACTTATTTGATGTTCTAATCTACTTTAGTGCCACGTTCTGTTGCTTCGCGTCACTGTGTAAGCGATCCCCCCGCGCCCCCCGCACGAACCGTTCGACCGCAGGCCGCGCGCGCGAAATTCATCCGACTTGCTTCAAATTTATCGTCACTGCTCGGCTCCTATGTATCGTAGCGTTATGTTATATAGCCTATAACCTGCCCAGGAATATGGGCTACAATCGTACCAAGTTTGGTTAAAATCCCTTCAGTAGTTTTTGTTCCCATCGTGCACATACAGACAGACAGACAGACAGACAGACAGACAGACAGACAAAAATTTTACTAATTGCATTTTTGGCATCAGTATCGATCGCCAATCATCCTCCAATATGTATTTTGAAAAAATATTCAATGTACAGAATTGACCTCTCTACAGTTTTATTATAAGTATAGATATAGATTGTGTGCTTGAATCTTGAAAACTACTCAACACATTTTGAAGCTATTATTTTATTGTTACAAAAATGTATTCGGGATTTGTGGCAATACGATGTATTGCAACATGGTACTGTAAAACGTTCTAATTATCGTATGATCGAAACCGCATCACATGATGTACTAAATTGACTATTTAGGATGGTAGAATAGGATTCGCGAGAGGGAGGCGCGGGGAACTAGGTGTACTATACTATCTATCGTAATATAGGTAGACTATCGTAGAAAATAGCGTCTTCGTGTAGAGTCTAGACGACGACGTCTACACTGTAGACGAATGATTCAAATATCTTTCTGAGAAGCCAGTAGCCACTGTTATTACTAATTTAATATCCGCAATCCCATAATATGCTAGTTAATTGAATTTGAGGAGGATTTGCTGTAGATAATGCAACTTTAACTCGATTTTATACATTTCATTTTTTATTACCATTTATTATTTTAATATTAACTACAATTCATTTATTATATCTAGGGTTAAGCGGATTTTAGCATAATTTAAATATTACTTATTTTATTAGTTCTCTAGTGCCTCTATCTTCCCCATCACCGTAGTTCCTTGGTTACTTAGCTCGTGCCATGTTATCTTGTTGAATGTTTTGTCTACCCCTATTGTTTGTTTGTAATGATAACTTGGTCATGTCATGAGAATGAAATCCACAACGACACAGACAATGATGAGAAATGTTGCAGGCAGTGTTGCCAGAACGCACCAAAAAGTACGGTTTTCCGTACTTTTTATCACACAACCGTACCACTGCCGTACCTCAGTGTAGACCGTATTTTTTTCGTACCTTATAAATTAAACTATTAATAAGGGTTCCTATTATAGGGTAAGGATTGCATTTTGAATGTTTTGGAAAAATCGTTTTTCAGAAAGCTAGTCGTACTTTTTTGGTTAATCATACTGGCAATTCTGGTCGCAGGAAGTCCGGTCGTGGTGTTAAGTCATAGATTATACTAGGTTGAAGTGTCACTGAAACGACAACAATCTATTAACTATAACGCTTAAAAATAAATTCCCTAGTATTTGCTCCGAATGTCTTATCTGACTCAACACATTTTTATAGTATTTGTTGCATACGTGTACATCGACCGCTGTTAGTATTGTATTTTTGCTGTTTGTTGAAACCAGAGTGTTATCGTATTTATAGTAGCTTTATTCTGTCTGAGCCAAGTGGCTCAGAATGTGAAATTTCTTTACGTCATTTATGGACTAGCTGTTGCTACATTTGTTAACACCTTATCGTTTCTGAGGTTGATGCTTTGTTTCAGTAGTTGTATTTGATAGCTTATATTATTTTATTGGTTTAATACTTTAGGTTGATTTTTCTCTTGCTTGATTCCTAGTCGTTACAAAGCGAACGTCGACTAATGCCTAAATTATGTCGAAACATTATTTTTAACGTATTATTGGAATCACATTTGGTGTATTACGTAAGTTTCAAAGCTTCAAAACAATCGCCAATGACGCGTTTCGTTTCTAAACCGGACATAATGTCAGTTATTTCATAATATGTTTTAAGTACCTTACGAGCTATCATCCTTATAAATATACGCAGAGAACCTAAATATTGGAATATTGTTAAAATTTTATTACGAGGAGTTTTTTGAATTATCAAATGAATTTTCTTTGCAATCTAAGATTTCTACTTCATCAAACCGGTCCCAGAAAATATTGCCAAGGTCGACGAGTAACCTTGAGAACTGCTTCAGACGTTTGTAAATGTGAATTGTGAGCTATTTAAAGCTACAGTCACATGTGACATGTCGAAATTGAAGCCGGTCGTAATTTTCACAAACTAAGCTTGTAATAATAAAACCTATTATAAATTAGGAGTAGAAATTTAGTTTTAAAAAAATGTGGTCACTTGTGTGATAAACGGTCGAATACTGAAGCGATATTAAATTAAGAGGCACTTAAGCCATGCTGTCCTGGTCCTTCCCCCAACGAGTGACAGAGCCTGTGAATAGGAGAGGGACATAAATGGGGTGCCGCAGTCAAAATAGCACCTCCCCATCACCCAGTGGGTGCGTAAAAAGCGATAGAGAGAATATTATATCCCATCGAAAACTTAATTTGTAAAAAATGCCAAGTCTACTAAACAATCTAATTTAATATATTGATACTTGGCATCACATGGATCTCACAACTTTTTACGGTAGAAGAAATAAAGCGATACTTGTAATTTTTTACAAGTTATGTTTTTGGTGTGATCTTAGTTCTTTTTCAAGTTAACTTATACTAGTCGTTTTGCACTTCCAGAGAGCAAATACAACTTTGTAATCCTATCTTCTTTTTTTCTCTTCCTCTTCTTCTTATATATAAAAATGAATTGCTGTTCGTTAGTCTTGCTAAAACTCAAGCACAGCTGAACTGATTCAGCAATTTTTAGTCTTTAAATATTCGTGGAGGTCCAGGGAAGGTTTAAACGTTGAGAAAATACTGTTTGTATGCTCAACGAAGTGGGCAGCTAGTATATAGGGATTATAAAGTTATTTATTTAGTTGCCTTATCTAGATAACTGTTTAGAGAAAAGTATGGTACGGCCGTGCTCAACTTGAGTCAACTTGCACCAAGTTGAACACAAAAGCTCAAAATAGCACAAAAGCTTGGTCAAAGTGCACATTATGTCAAAAATTCAATTATTGTAATTTGTAAAGTTATATTTTGGAACATGCACATTTGAAACATTCTCATACAGTATTAGCCGCTAGTCTTTCTAGCTTCAGATCATGATCATAAATCGAATGACCAGACGAATAAATTTATTACGAGAAAAGGAGATTTATAACATTATAATATTCAATTTCATATATTTTGATAGTCAAAACTTGACCTTATACTTTTTTGTTTTTAATTTATGTCCAAACCGGTGGAGGTGTGGCAAATATCAAATGTTACTTCAAGTTAAATAACAATTACGTTGGAATGATGTAAAAATTCGCAGAATTCTCATAGGAGATGAAATTGAATAATTAGGTAACACGGTTTTTTGCGAGGTTAGTAAGGCCGTCAGCTATGACATCCACTGGACATAAGCCTCTCTCTCTTTTTCACTCTCAAAGTATTATTTGGGGGATAGTCGCCTATGCTCGCACGACACACCAGCAAACCAACTCTCCTGCCGCCTACCTGAGCTCACTGCCCCTGTCGCTGGAAGCCTCCGCTGGGCCTTCCCCGGGACTATTGGGGATCTCACCTGGCGTGGTGGATCGCCGGGAGCGGTACAGGGAAAGCAGAGCAGGATTAGAGACACTTACTACTGAGGACGACGCGCCCAACTAGAGCATAGCTCGACCAAGATACCGTCTCATAGTAGTGAGATGCGGAAGTTCCCTCGGTGAAGGAGCATAGCCCCGATACCGAATATCCATTCCCGGAAAGGGATTGAGAGAATACCCCCCGGCGATGCACGCTTGGCGGGTGCAGTGTTAGAATAATAGCAATGTCCGCGAAAACCCTGAAGCCCATGTTGCCAAACGACCTCGTCGTTTTTAATCCAGTTTTTTTCCTCTGAAATGTATATCATTCGAGAGTGTTCTTAGTTATGTTTGGTGGAAATCGGTTCAGATCTTCAAGGTCGTTAGGTGTGATAGGAATGTTACACGCTACTTTGGGTTTTTTTTTATTTAGTTTATGTTTTCGGATACATGCATTATCGCCTTTTACGGTAGTCAAGAGAAAGATGTTGGGAGTTGCCATTCTTACACCAGCACCCACGGATAGTCAGTGATAAAGCAGTAAGGTTATTCAAGACTGAGAAGAAGACGTACTTACGAAGTTCAAAAACAATGTATGCGATGTATTTTGAAGATTCCATCACTATTCATCGCTTACGAAGTTCGAAAACAAAATGTACGGAATTTGACTTAAGCTTTGCTAAATGACATACGAATTCGCTCGTCATTTAAGAACAATTTTTATTTATGTCAAATACCATTTTGCTGTCGAACTTCATAAACGATAAATAGCAATAACATCTTGAATCAGGGCCCTAGTTCGATTGGGTGCGCTCTATTAGTTTTTGATCTGACAAGAAATGTTTTCAATAAAATATTTGAAAAATTAATTTTTATAGATTTTGTTTCTTAATTTTGATATAAATCGGAACCTTATTATATTTTCTTATGTTAAATGCTCTAACCGCCTATGAATTAGGTAATAACCTAATTCTTATCTCGATGAAGATTGCAAACTTAGTTAGACCCCAACTACTAATGGCTGTCACAGTTATCCCATTAGTACATTTCATCACGTACGTCACGTATTTCTTATTACCAATGCATAAAATATATAAATAATTTTATAGGTTTGTGTGACTCAAGCGACGATAAGAATTCATTAAAATCTAATTAACTGCAACAGTAATTAATTGTCCTGTTACTAATTCTGTTCTTAAATGTTGAACGGAGAATATTTAATTGTCAATGATCACTTTTTATCTACATTTATTATCTTTATATAATATTATGTCTGCAAAACCTGATCCACGATTACATCGTAAACGGTCATCACTTGGCGGTACACTAAAACAATAATTGGATTTCAAAAATTGTATTTGATTCTTTTCCAGTTTTTGGTTGGTTTAATTATTACCTTGATATATATTTTCTTGCCAACAGTTCTATAGTACGTCCGAGATAAATTTAACCTAAACGTAAACAAACCCGTCTATGACACAACCAAAGACTAGTCAGTGATGCCGATTGGCCATTATTAATACAAGGATTTTTGTTTGCTATGAATCCATAGACTATAATATGTAGACTTATATTCTACAATCGACAGTGTCAAAATGGCGTATTTTTTTTGTGAAAATTTTTCATTTGATATTTAAACATATTAATTATTGTTTAATCGTTTTAAAATGTATTGGATAATGAAATACCTGTGAAAGTGTTGATAAGTGTGCACAATAAGTGAATACGGGAAAATTTTGATGTTTTAGGTTTGTTTACCTTTAGGTTAAATTTATCAGGGGCGAACTATACATATAATTTTTAATTGATTTACATAATAAAGTACCAAATTGATATTATTTTAAGATCATTTATTATCTACTCTGTGTTTACGGTTTACTTGAGGCATAACAAAAAGTGATCAATTATTATTTTTGTGACTCATAAATAATGATTTTGTTAAGTTTATAATTGTTAATAATAAGCGAGGTTGAGAACGCCTCAATTGTTTATTATAACTTTTGCAGCGGCGGGTTAGGTTAGAAAACTTAACGCTCATTGGTGAACGTAGCGAGTTGTTACGAGTGATGTTCATTAATTAGCGTATAAAATAGCTTCCTAACTTATGTATCAGCCTTTCAGAAACCGGGAGTGTGTTTCATAACTACGAAGGGTAAACGCTACGAAAAACATAAATCATCAATTCCCTAGAGGCGGTTGCAAAATTAATCTTTTTCCCTGACACCACTCCTCTAATAGCTTGATATCCATGACCATAACATTATAATATTATGGAAATTCCAATAAAAATATATTACGCGTTCTTTGAATCTACGCGTTACAAAAAAACAAGAATTTCTGGAAACAAAATGTTAACATTTTATTAACAACAATCAGCGATTAATATTGAATAATAAACGAGCAACAACTCGTTTTAGGCGCCTTAGAGCCTTTACACACATGACTTAAAGCGTGCGTTAGAATTCGTGATCTTTTTCACCCCAAGTTCCCTCAACTCTATAATAATAATAACTCCCCTCACCGATTTCGGTGTCGGTAGCCGATTTAATTGAAACCAGGCCAGCTACGCAGGAGTCATTTTACAGTGCCCAAGTGTGTGCGCAATACACAATGACACTCACTCTTCCTTTTACGACCTAGTGCGAGAGAACAGGCTCAGTACCGACTTTTTACATGCCCTTCTGACGCATGGCTTATCTTTCTTGTCAGACAATCAGGTGATCAGCCAGTATTGTCCTAACTAAACTTGAAAACAACATTTTTTGTTGTTTCAACGCGGGAATCGAACCCACGACCACCGGGTCGAAAGTGAAGCTCTAAACCACTAGACCACGGAGGCGCCGACCACTCAACTCTATATAAACCCTGGGGCACAAGATCTATGCAAACCCTAGAGGCGCTGAGGTTGATGTGTGTTTGTCTTTTCAGCTAAATCTCCTTCAAAGTTTCATGGGTGGTAGTTGCCTATACTCACGATGCTTGGCAGACTAATGAGTGCAGCATGCTTACTCCCGACACAATCGAGAATCGAATCAGTTCGATCTTAACGGCTTTTGGTATATTATTGATGGATTACTTTGAAACTAACTAGAATAAAATAAAATCGTTAGATCGTAACTTTTTGTACTCAAATATTATATCAATCGATTGAGAATCAAAATAAACAAACGTCAATAGAAATAGGCGTCTAAAATCTGTTAGTTTGAAGAATAAGGCCCCAGTTTTAAGTTACTAATAATTTTCTTAAGATTCCCTCTTTTGCCTTTTATGATGGGAAAGATGGTTGAAGAGGAGGTGCTATTTTGACTCCTATTCCCCACGGAATCCGGAATCCCATGGAATACCCCACGGTCGCGTGTATAAGTAGCATTCATAACACAAATCATTATTGCGGTTGCATGGATGCCTAGCCGCCAAGCGCACAAGCTTGAAATAACTTAATTAGGCCTACATAAACAGGCAGTATTTTTGTAAAATTGCATCAAAAGTTATAATCCTTTTTTGTTGAAAATAATTTTCTTTTTCGCCTTTGTACGCATGTGGCAGCTAGGCTTTGCGGCAATTCGGAAAATCTATTGCACGTTTATTAGCTATACCTTACATAATATTATAACACAAAGTCCTCCGCCGCGACTGTCTGTCTGTTCGCTATAAACTCGACTCGATTGATCTTCGTGCCGATTTCTCCCCCACCTTGGTAGGGCTTTGGTCCGCGGGACGATGCGCAGCGTTGGAGGAGTGGAACCACACACGCTCTCCGGTCTCAGGACCGGGGCCTCCACACGCCACCTGTCGTCTCGCCATTCAGGAATAAGTCTTTCAAGGCTTCTTTCCCCTTAGAGTCACAGTTTTCCCCTGCGTTCTGCCGCGGGGGGTTTTCCCTAGAAAAACATGATATATAAACTTCGGCTCGGTATCCTCAATACCGAACCCTTCGACCTCACGTAGAGGGGCTCATTAGCCCCGGGTCGTGATTCCCCCGCCCTGGGCCACTCGGGCCCGGCGTGCGAGGACTGCATAGGTCTTCGTGCCGTTTTCTCCAATGGATAGAGTGGTTCAAGAGGAAGGCTGTTGTGAAAGTTCGAAGGGACATCTAGTGAAGTTATAATTTATGAAGCTTCGGCTTAGTTACGTGACCAAGTGACGTCAGCTAGACTTTGTTGCAGGAGTCGGGACAGCCAGAAAACATAATACATAATATTATAATGAAAATTGACGACGTCCGTAGCGCAGTGGTTAAGCGCGTGTTCCATCCCGCCGAGGGAACAAAAAGTTTTCAATGTTCCTGGTTCATGGATGTGTAATAAATTTGTTTATAATATAATAAAAATCTTAATTAAGTCACGTAGTTAGTATAAAGGTATTAAGTGTAATTCGGTTGTCTGGTACCAGTAACACCAATTCTTCGGATACTTTTAGAACAGGGCCAGATTGACGTGGTGTGAAGCGTCCATAGATAAAAATCAAAAAAATTAAAATTTGTAGCCGCTTGTGCGTGAGCTTCTATACAACGTCACAATTATGTTCAACAGGCTGCGAATTAAGGTCATACAAAAAGGCTAGGGTTACCACCTATATTTGACAAATAAAGTATTCTCCTCGATTTTTGTTTAATACAGTCACTTTAACTAGCGATGAAAATATGGTACCTACTTATGCGTGCTATAATATGGCCTACATAAAATTAAGCACGAAACTATTCAGGGTGTAAGAACAGTCACTAGAACTTTGGAATATGATGTCATTTTTACGTGAAGAAATGTATTTTTTAAATTAATTTTTACAAATAAAAAGAAATCTTTTTGCTTTTTTGTCATGCTTGCGACTAGAAAACATATATTATGAAAAGTAATAATTCTATAAGTAATGAGAAAAGGTACCTAGTTTAATCATATATCCTAATGTTAAAGTGACTGCTAATTTTACAAATTAACTTATATAAGTACAAAAATGAATTGCTGTTCGTTAGTCTTGATAAATCTTGAGAATGGCTGAACCGATTCTATTTTTGGTCTAGAAATATTCGTGGAAGTCCAGGGAATGTTTAAACGGTTTGTGTGCTCAACGAAAAGGGTACGGTCAGCTAGTCTTAAATATAAAAATGAATTGTTGTTCCTTAGTCTCGCTAAAACTCGAGAACAGCTGAACCGATTCGGCTATTTTTGGTCTTGAAATATTCGTGGAAGTCCAGGGAAGTTATAAACGGCTTGTATGTCCAACTAAGTGGGTACGGGTCAGCTAGTATGATATAAAACGATTGGCATCCCCATGTGTGGCTGAATCACGTTCTCCGAAAATGATCGTAAGGATTCGTTGATATTTGATAACCAATGTCAACGATTTAATTTAATTTTGATGGTCAATAATATTTTTGGGTACAATTAAAATAAATAAAATATTATACTCGTACCTGCAAAATGATAAAGTGACTGGTCAATTCTTAGGTGACGAAGTCACTGTTGGCAGACGCTTTGCGTCCATCGACACCGATCTATTAATATCCAAATAATACGAGTCACACCCGCACCTCGTATAAAAAATCTTTTGGCAAGTATATGGACGTGAATTACTTGAAATAAAGATGTTTAAAATAATCATTATTCTCGTAATAATATGTTAGTTTTACATTTCAGTCACTAAACACAAAAAAATATGGTTATAAATATTATAAATGTAATAACATTGCTTGGTGAAACACGGCCTTATACTTGTAAATCGGGTTAACAATCAAAGACGGCGAGTCGATCGATTTGATATTATGCAAATTAATAACATAGATCATTAACATACCTTTTAGTATTATGAATATAATGGATCGTAGACAACTTAAAAAAAACTTAAATATTGAAATAATAAAGCAAATGCATGCTTAAAGTGCTACGAGTTTGAGCGTAGAGCTTCGCACTTTGCTTTCCATAAACCCAACCCAACTTTTTGTAGTACCGATAATCGGGCGATTCTTCCTCCATATTATTTCTGATCGACTTTTAGTATGAGTTATTTTAGTACACAGCTGATTTTACAACTCAAGGAAAGAGACATAGAGAACGCACGAGTCAATAAATTATATCCCAATCGAACTTTATAATTCTGCCTTTTTTATGCCTTCAAATTAGTCCTTGTTGCTTGAACTTCGTTGAACTTGTCGCATTCAATTTTGCACTCTATTTGTTCGGATACAGCTTGGAAACGAAGCCAATTTTAATAAAACAAAATAAATATTAACTTTCTTAGATGATGTGTGCACAGTTTGTAAAGCAATAAATTACAATGTTTGCGGAGCAGTTAGCGTGGCTTTCTTGATGTACGCAATTAAGAACCCATTCAATTATTTATACGAGCGGTGCGTAATAATAGTTTCATTCCTCCACCGTCTGCAGTCGTCGTACCGCCCTCCCGGTCGCACCAGAAAATGTGATCGCCACCAGACTCGGGAAATAATATTAAATATTATTCATATTAATATCATCCATATTATTTATTAATATTTAATATTATATTAGGACTTCGTATTATAGAAATTGTTAGAAATATACTTTTGTGTATAGCATTTCAAAAATGAAGTACTACGGTGTGTTTTCGGAAGGAAGCAAAGTTAATCAAGTATTATGCGCCATTTTAAGTGAGTTTTCTTGCATTTTTTATATTTTACGAGCTTTGCATGTAGGAAATGGATACGAATTCGTCTATGATTGAATATTTATTAATTAGGATCTCTTAACGATATTTTTATTGTATTCGCGAATTTACACTTTTATTATCACACTTAGCATCTTATATGTCATGGTTTTCCGCTACGAAAACATTTGTTTATCATTTTAAATCAGTAATGCTTGGTTGTTGAGGTGTGATTTGTCGGTATTATCTATTCATTAGTGCATAAGATTCTACAAGGTGTAAAATAATTGAGTGATATTACTTTAGGGTGTGTATGCGCCTCCTATGTAGAGTTTAATGTGTAAGTACGAGCGCTGAGACCTCCTTTTGACTTTCACGTTTCTATGAGAAATGCTCCAACATCATAAATTTTACCATACAATAATAAAAAAAAAGTTTTAGCGCTTGTACTTTCGCAGTAATCTCTATAAACACCCTAAAGTATTATCACTCATTAATACTATAGGTATATAACTGGTTTCTAAACTAAAAGAATATATTAAATTCAGTTCCGTTTATCTATTCCATAACTCGTACTTAATTCACATACTGATACATGTCGCTGACAAGGAACGAAATTAAAAAAACGTTACCGAAAATGATTATTCTTATTAGAAAAATTGTTTACAAGTCTATTTCAGTCCTAATGTAACAAATATTTTTTATAGAACTCAAACAACTTTAAAAATCAAAACAGAAATTTATATTCGAATTTCGAATAGTCTTTGGGCCTCTGCGCCAGATAAACTTAGTTTATTTCGAGTTCATGTCTTCAGAAATCGGGGATAAGAATAATAATAATAATAGCTCCCCTCACCGATTTCGGTGTCGGTAGCCGGTTTCATTGAAACCAGGCCACCTACGCAGGAGTTATTTCATAGTGCCCAAGTGTGTGCGCGATACACAAAGACACTATCTTCCTTTTACTCTCATAACCCAGTGGGACGGTAAACCGACACGACTGGCGATAGAAGAGGCGCAGGACCGACTTTTTACATGCCCATCCAACGCGTGGATCATATTTCTTGTCAGACAATCAGCCGGCTTACTCCCGACACAATCGAGAACCGAATCCGTTCGATATCAGTGGTTTTTCGTACTTTATTTGGTGAATTACTTTGAAACTAATCAGTATAAAGAAAATTGTTAAATCGTAACTTTTTGTAATCCCGACCACATCAATCGACTGAGAATCAAAATAAACAAATGTCAATTTATTAGGATGTACGTGGCATGATCGTATCAGATACGATCATGCCACGTACATCCTCACAATCAAATCAGTTTGGAGAGTAAGGCCCCTGGTGATCAACCTGCATTGTCCTAACCAAACTTGAAAACAACATTTTTTGTTGTTCCAACGTAGGAATCGAACCCACGACCTCTGGGTCGAGAGCGAAGCGAAGAAGAAGGGGCATAAGAATATAACACTAGCAAATACTTATTACTAGTACTAATATTATTACTTGGTATATAAGAAAAGTTTGTTTTATTATTATAGCTAAATAGCCAATTTGGGAATTGAGATTCGATAGGTATATCTAATAATTCAAATATAGGTCAAAACCAAGTTTTAAAACGCCAAATAAATTTTAATGAGTCATGAATTCAATAAGAGTAAATGCATTTCAACGATCTAGATTAGTATTAATAATGTAAGATTTGTATTGTCTTTTAGATTAAATATAAATTTGTATTTGAAAGCATGAGGAAATTTTTCGTAAATTGCATCAGATACTTAAATATAAGATCAAATAAAGCAAAAAGTGTTATCAAGTGTTTCTATGATACAAAAAGATATACTTGTATCTACTCTACAACATATTTTATATTGTAGGTGCATTGTATATCATCAGTATCATAGGATACATGAACAAATATCATCAACTGGGTTATTAAATGAACCAACTACGAGTATTTTATTTTGAAGAAAATCTTTAAAATAAAATACTCGTAGTTGGTTAGGTATAGGTATAGTTAATTGTCTTCTTCTTCATTATTTTTAACGGTACTTAAAAATTTTTGGTTTAACATCAATTAAAAAAAAACATTCAAAACACTAATTCTTTATAAAGGCAAACCATGCATTCTTTGCGTGATTTGTTAGATAGGTAGTGCAAAGCTTTTTAGCCATCTGTGAATGCACTATATTGTAGTTTTAAAAATTGACGCCTAACATATTTATTGGTCTCTCAAAAACTCTCGATCATAACTTCCGATTTTTTTCAGTAAACATTCCAGTTTTTTCGTATGGTACCTGTGTGGGATGGATGTCTCCGATGTCATTGTTGCTGCAGTCAGATCAATCTCCTAGAAACACTCCTCTTACTGATGTTGAGGTAATGATACTAGTTCTACTTTCTTCGTCCTTAAACATTATTTTCTATAATACCTCTCCTTAACGACTTTAGTGACGTTAGCTACGGAGAATTTATATAATACTCGAGACCTGTGAGGTTGACGCTCTTGGGAGACCTGTGACTGACTTGACTAGTGAGAGATCAGGCGCAAGTCGGATTTATATGCCCATCTTGCATGTATCATCATTCATTTCAGACAATCAGGTGATCAGCCTGTACGGTCCAGACTAGACAGCAACAATTTTTGTTGTTCTAATCAAGCGGAAATCTAAATCACTGTAACACGAAGTCTTTAAAACATTTTCTTTGGTTACGTAGATAAGGCAAAATGTTATGTAGGTACTTACTTATATCTAGCAAAATTTTGAAAAACTGACAAATATTAACTTTTTCTTACATTTTGTTTTTAGAAATAAGTGATGAAGTTTTTCTTAAATTGATATTTTTTTTCAGATATCATGGATGGCTGCTGTGCCTTACATAGTGTGTGTATGTTTCGACTTTTTAATAGCCGGAGTCTCGGACAAATTCGGCAGAAAGTTCGCAATAATATTCATGTCATGTGGAAACATTGTAAGTACTTTGATATTACATGTAGTTTTTGTTTGTGAATCTTAACAAACCGTGATCAAACAAATTGGGCAACTCTAATTTAGAGTATATGAGGCGCCAGTAGATTGAAGTGGTTTCGTCATGCGTAAATAATGTGACCTGTAATTTTGACAAGATTAAATACATGAAAATAACATTGTATTCGCACAGCAACACTTTATATATCATTATATGAAATGTTATGTAGAAGTGTTAGTTCTTGAACTAGCGACACATTTTTTTATAACAAAAGAACGTATTAACATTTTGGTCTTGATTTGTTTAGGATTAACAAACTAGCCAAGTTATTAATTAAAAATTATTCTACAAACTTTTGGGTTAGCGCATGCACGATCAGCTAAATATTGCGATAAAATTTACCTTTATTTATTACGTTGTGTAATAATTACTCATCTAATTGAAAAAAATAGTTACGCTGAAAAAGAATATGATCGTTTTCAGAGTAATTTTAATTATATATTTTTGCAGGCGAGTTGGGGGCTATTGTTAATATGTACTGACTTCTGGGCGCTGATACTAGCCCGCGCCCTGATAGGCATCAGCATGGCCGGAGCCTTCGTCACTTGTCCTATGTATACCAAAGAAATCAGCGATGACTCCATCAGAGGGTCTTTAGGATGTTTGGTAAGTTATGATTACAATTGCAGCAACTAAAGTGAAGTCAATTTTGTTCAATTATATTGTTATAAAAGGTTCTTGAATTGTTACTTCTCTATTCAGTTATTGAAATTTGGATTCCCATTCACTAGTCGAAGAAATAGCAACGATATATTAATTATATTCCCAAATGTTGTTTTCAGTTATAGCTCCACAATGGTGTGCTTAATAAAATCCTGGATTTTTAGGTCATACTCTTCCAAACGTCGGGAAACTTATTCCTATATGTTATAGGCGATGTATTCGACTACTACACTATATTATGGATTTGTATTGCAATTCCCGTAGTACATATTCTTCTGTTTTTATCTATGCCAGAATCACCATCATATTCAATCAAGAAAGGAAATAATGAGGTTTGTAAAGACATCGTTTATTTGCAATAATTACATCTCATTTATAAATTATAATGCCTGTTTAGATTAACGAACAATAAATTTTACAGAAAGCAATAAAAGCCTTGGCGTGGTTGAAATGCAAAGGGGAGATGGACAGTGAAGTGACGAGGGAGGCTGATCTCATAACGAAGGAGCAAGCAAGTGATGAGAAGCCAAACAGTTTCTTGCTTAAAACAATGCGTAAGTTACTCCTAGAGACTTGATTCAAGGTTAAGTGCTACTGTTAAAGTGCTAAATTCAAAATTTATTTGAAATAATGCTATATTTTGTTTTTAAAAATGAATAATGGTTGATTGAACACAGTGATCGTTTTTTACAAGCGAAAAGAGAAAAACCTAAAAAGGATCTATTTTTAAAATTATGATACAGAAAATTAAAATAACCACCTTCGAATATGACAGAAATTATGTGTAAAGTTGATTGCCTTATGTGTAATCCGAGTTGAGAACCTGTCATCACTAAGATTTCTATAAACATAAAATGATAGTGATTATAAAATGACAATTCAGATTTTATCATTCCTGACTAAAATATCTAGATAAATAATGTCAATTGTACTTCTATAAATCATAATACAAATATGACTAATTATCTTTTGCTCGAGACTTCGCTTGCGTCGAGTTAGATTACTTCGAACCGACGAGTGAAATATAGCAAAATAATATAATAAATACAGATTTTACACATCATGTACCTACATATATGTAACTCGTATAAGTACAGTTGTCCACAATACAGAAATTATTCGAGATCTAAAGCAGCTTATACATATGTTAATCCTGATCCTAAACTACCTTCTTACTACGTTTCATAAAAATAGTTCAGTATTTTTTGTGACAGAGATAATCAACCATCCATCAATCATTAATTCTAGCAAACTTTCCCATTTACAATAGTTTAGTAGAATTTAATGAGCACATATTAATATGTACAATGAAGATATCTTATTATGATAATATATCAGATAAATTCAAATAAACATTAGAAAGATATCTGTGTCACGTCTTAGCTTACTGATAATTTCAAATGTTCAACGAAAGCCTAGTTCTACAAGCCTAGTTCTACCATTTATCATCTATGGAAAAAGCAACAATAACTTTAATGAAACTAAATCTTTTTTATATTGATGATCCAACATTATCCAAAAAAAAGTATAGATTAAGCATCATGTAGATTCATTCATCATTATAAATATTGTTTACTGTTTTTAGTTACTGATCGAGTACTTCGTAGAGTCTTTACAATTGCTATGGTCGTGACCCTCGCCAGAGAGGTGTGCGGTGCGGTTCCTGTACTGAACTTCGCTGGAGACATTTTCGCCTTTGCTTCAAGTGATTCTGCAGTTGTGTTTAGTCCGAATCAACAAGCAATGATTCTTGGAGGAGTGCAAGTGATTGGATCTGTGCTTGCATCAAGCGTTGTTGAAAAAACTGGGAGAAAGGTATGTTCCTCGTACACAAGAGTGTATTGAACACTTATTATATAAAATTTCATTTTATACAACCTGTAACGATACCGATAATGTACCGGTAACGATAATAATATAAATAGTCAATTGTTTACTATGTTTCCAAACAGCTAAATATTTAATAATATTAAGACAGTATTTACTTTTTTATAATAACACAACAATTTTTATAATAGATTAAATATTTTTTTATTAAAAGCTAAAATGATATTGAACAGACTCAGGGAGTCTGCAAGTTTCGTGAATTTGAAATATAACCGACTAAATACGGTTTTTAACAGTTTTTTCTAAAGAGCTTGAATTTCTATCCATGGTTTCCATATATAAACTAGCTTTTTATTCTCGAACATATGAGATGTTGTGATTGAACAGTTGTCAAATTTAAAATCAGGTTCTATTCAACATTTTTGAATTTACTAAGTATGACAAATTTAACGTTTCAACGTTATGCATAAGAATTAAATATTACATGAGCCTAGTAGCTACTGCGTAAATTTAAAAGTGATATTTTTCATTTCTGTTGTTATTTGTCTTAAGATCTTCACAATAATCGTCCCGAAGACACGTGTCATTAATTTTAATTTACCTTTGAATAACAATAAGTTTATTCACTACATAACTGACTATAGAATAGAAAATTACTTTTTGTTTTAAGATTTTCCTATCTTCAGAATCAATATTATTAATGATAATTCATTATTCTTTATTTCAGTCGTTGCTATTCCTCTCATCTTTACTATCTGGACTAAGTATGTGTGTACTAGCCAGTTGGTTCCTACTCAGAGATTTCCACATTGGAGCACCATCATGGATACCGTTATTGACTCTATGTCTATGTATATTCTGTGACGCCTCTGGGCTGCAACCTATATCTGTGGTGTTGTGCGGTGAAATATGTTCATATAAGGTCAGTAGGTATCTTGAATTTTTAAATTTTTTCTAAACTTGATAATAATATTATGTCGCACATAATTTATTTCATTGAGAATCAGTTCTTAATAGAAGTTGTGTGAATGGTTAAAAGGATTGTCACCATGTCACCCAAAATGGTAGTATTTAATTGGAGGATATTCTCCATTTTATCCTGTAAAATGTAGTGTTCCCGCGATATACTGTATTAATACATGAGCCGCAAGATTGGAGAGCTGTTGTTTATAATTAGTAAGAATTTATTTTTTTAATTATGTTTATGATTTATAGCTGATGAATATATATATTTTTATTCCAGTATCGAAGTACAGTCATGGCGGTCACTATGGCAGCGTCCTCGTTAGCAGACTTCGTTCAACTCTTACTATTCAAACCACTAGCTAATGCTATTGGAATCCATGTTGCGTTTTATTTCTTCGGTGGCATTTGCCTACTGATGGCCGTATACGTCATATTCCAAATCCCCGAGACGAAAGCCAGAAGCCTGGAAGACATTTACAAAGATCTGTCCAAAGAAACAGAGAAGAAGGCGAAACAAAAAGAGGCTGAAGCCAATACAGTATCTACTGTTGCATGAATTTATAATTTATTAAAATGTTTAAATATTATGTGTTTTTAAATTAATTTATGACATTAGAATAAAATTAAAAGAGTTCCAAAATTGATATACCAATTGGATCATACTGAATATTTTAATGTAGCCTCTTAGAGATTGACGTACCATTCAAAACATTCATATTTTTATTTTGTATACAAATTAACGGATTAGACTTAAATAACGAAATAGACGTGCCTATTTAAATCGTTGTTTATTTATTTTTATATACTTAGCATCACAATTATTCGATTGTTAGGTTCAAAAATTATTTCAGCATATACCTATACTTCTTAAGTAGTACTGTATATTATTCTTTTAGTTTTTGTTAAATTAGTCCTAACTTTATTCCTAGCATATCCACGATTTTAAGCATTTGTATTGTAAAATTCCATTAGTTTTATAATGTACCTACACTATGCATTAAAGAAAACTATGCAATTATTTCAAATATCGTATATAAATAATTTAAAAAAATACTTGTTAACTAATTATGTTTTATCCTAGTCTTAATGGAAAAATACAACCACTTTAATTTCTTATGATTTGGACATAATATCATTCAACTTGGTTTGACTTTTACAAAGGTAAATAGGGTACCTATCAAACGACCTGGCAACTAACAAGTACCGCAAAAAAAACATACAGACATACTGAAAATTGTAACGAGTCTTTCTGTAGACCTTTATATAGGTACCTGCCGTAGTATAACACCAGTTTTTACCTGCATTTAAAAAGGTTTTCATAAAAGGTATGTTAGCTTATTGTTGCCGTGGCAAATTTATATAATATACTAGCTGACCCATGTACACTTCGTTGAGCATACAAACCGTTTAATCCTTCCCTGGACTTCCACGAATATTTCAAGACTAAAAATAGGCGACTCGGTTCAGCCGTTCTCGAGTTTTAGCTAGACTAACGAACAGCGATAAATTTTTCTATATTAATATAAATAATAAATATTATATTGTACGCGGTGTTGGAAAAATTACAAGAAATTCGTTGACTATTTATATAGTCAACGAATTTCTTTCGTCTTATGACCAGTATAGTATTCGATATTTTTAAATTTATGGGGTCAACTGGGGTGATTTTAGCTTACACATTTACCAGATGGCAAATTACGTGTGTAAACTTAGTACATCTTCTTCTACGCATGTAGCTTCGACGTAATGTAGGACAGTCTAGATTGTATTAGACGCCAATTGAAGTGTATTAGTAAATAAAATAAAAGTTTAAAAAACTATAATCCTACTCCGCAAAAAAGGAGTCTAAAAAGGCTGAAGAAAATAATTAAATTTGAAATCCAGAAATGCTTAGGTACAAAAACTGTTAAGGTAAAGCCGTTTATTTATAATTTAACAATAAAATATATAAATTAATAATATATTTAAATGCATATCGTGATGTGCTTGTCAAGACCTATCTATTGATTCCAAATACGAGACAATTATCTTAATTAATATTTTTTTGGATATAGATTTTTAAGGTTTAATGTTCAAAATTAATTTTGGGCACGAGTCAGCTAGTTAGATATAATAATGATATAATAGGTGCGTGGGTAAATCCACGTAAATGCCATAAGACTGATAAATATTATTTTACCTATAGGCAGGTTAAGTACCTACATAGTAGGAATTTAGAAATTTAAATAATGGTAATATTTAAAAAGTCTGAATTTCACGAATTATGCTAATAAACTTGTTATTAGATTACACTAGAAAACTCGTTTCGCAAAAAACGGCAAATTAAATATAGAGGAAGTGAGATTATACGAGAGGCTTTAAAGGTGTTACCATAAGGAAAAAGCTTAAAAACCATTTACCGACGTTTGTTTTTATTATACTGAGGAATGTGATTAAGTACAATAAGTATATTATTTTAAACGATTATTTGTTTAACTTCATCTTCGTATAAAAACGGAGGAAAAATTAACAAAATCTTATGGAAGAAAGAAAGAAGAAAGCGTGGCCCCTTTTTTCTTTCTTCTCTCGACACAAAAAACAGTAAAATCGATTTATCGAAGTCTAAAAGTTCTAAGGAGAACAACCTCCTCCTTTTTTAAGTCGGTTAAAAAAACAAATTTGATTCCAAACTCAATCTGCTTATACATTTAAAACCTGAAAGGTTGATATAATAATATTGATATAATTACTTTAAGATGTTGTTAGACCGACCGACTTACTCCAGCTTAGCATCGAATGGATCTCACAAATTTTTATGGCAAAAGAACTAAGTAGCGAGACTTGGCATTTTTTTAAATGTTTTTGATGGGGTAAAAATATTTTAGCAATCATTTCATTGAGTACACCATTATTTGCCATCGCTAATTACGACGAAGAAATTCGTAAACGAGATTATATACATGTCAATTCACATAAGAAGCATTGCTATTCGCTACGTCCCTATCAAGCGTTGCTACGAGTATATTAGGTAAAACGCCAATTTATTAATTATAATATTTGATATTTAGTTATTGTCTACTAGAGAGCACCAGTGTAAATGAAATATTATTCAGAACCCACCGGGAACCTTTTTTCTTTCCTTCCCTTCGGACTGCGATTGTGTTTGGACGTGCCCACTGTGTTCATTATTTTCTAATTTTATTTCTCAATTATTAAAATAAATTCATAATTTAAAAACGTCGAAGTACCAGGATAACATAAACATCGAGAGTTTGCATCGAGTGTGAAAGGGACAGCAAAGCATTGAGACAGCCATATCTTGCATGGCTGCGGCTAGTAGTCATATAGTTCTACCACTGTAACTACGGACTTAAATTTATTAAAATGGCCAAAGTACAAAGATCACCCCCAGGAACACGTAATGATGTTTTACAAATCAGTTCTGAAAGCGACATAGCGAACCTAGACCCCAACACTCCCTTTGACTATGTCGGAAGGAGGTCGAAAAAACAGAAACGTGCCGAAAATGGGGATGAAGAAAAGTCACTTAAAGATGAGCTGCTTGATATGTTGACGAACTGGAAAAAAGATCAAGATCAAACCCTAAAGACACTATGTGCAGATATGACGGTACTAAAACAACAAAATTCTAGTATTCAAAGTACCACCCACGAACTGGAAAAGTCTATACAATTTATATCAAAGCAATACGAAGATATGAAGGAGAAATTAATTTCAATGGAAACAGAACGTAAGCAAAATCAGACGTATATAAAATGTTTAGAAAATAAAATCGAAGAGTTAGAAAAAAGGTCCAAGTCCACAGTTATCGAGTTCCGCAATCTGCCTATGACGTCACAAATAAGGACGGAAACACAGCAGGATCTTAGCTCAACTGTTCAAAAAATATGCAAATCTCTTGATGTGAACATTACCCCTGCCGACATCAAAGATATATTTCGTATTAAAGCTCGAACTGGAACATCCACACTAGTAACAGAGTTGAATTCAACTCTCGTAAAAAATAAAATACTAAACCATGTGAAAGAATTTAACAAGAAAAATGTATCCAACAAGCTCTCCACTGCTACAATCGGAATACCCGCACCTGTCTTCCCAATCTATGTAACTGAAAGTCTAACAAACAAGAACCGTAAGCTATTCGCAATGGCTCGGGAACAGGCGAAAAACCTTTGTTTTAAATATTGCTGGACTCACAATGGCAGAGTATACATGAAAAAGAATGATGGTGATCAGCGTGTGGAAATCAAGGACGAGAATCAACTAGTGGCTTTAAAGGGTGAATGACTAGAACTCTATTCTCTAATTCTAACACTCACTAACGATTATGTTCTAATTAATAATTATATTATGTCAACTTATTTAACTCGCTATGTCACTAGCCTAACATTGTATCAACAATTTTTTTTCGTATTACCCACAATTTTTTTAAACCTTAAGGACGATAAAAATAAATTGTTTTCGCATACGAATCTAGACTGTAATTATTATATAACATGCATAACGCCTAATATTTACTTACAAAACTATATATTACTTTACTTCAAACATTACTACATACACAAAACACGTAATTTGACCCTTTACAAAACACACTACGCTAAACTTTACTTATCACTTGTACCAACTTGTCCTACACAATACACTATGCATACTACACAAAATTACCAACAAGGAGCTTCTATGATCTGTAACAAGATTTTATTATATATATATTTAAATGGCTAATAATATTCCTGACTTAATTGAAAATATTGATAAACTGTCTACATCAGATGTCTATTCTAGCATACCTGAAAAAACGTCTGATTTGTTAAAACATCCAAACAACTACCTAAAAATATTTACACAAAACATTAGATCTATAAATCGTAATTTTTTAAGTTTACAATCCTTTCTACATCGTTTTTCCTTTGATAGTGACCTGATAGTTCTAACGGAATGCTGGTTATCGTGCTCTAGCAATATTAACATACCACTCCTTGAAAATTATATCGAATTTAAAACTACTAAGCACATGAATCAAAATGACGGCGTGGTTGTTTATGCTAAAGCAATTCTATCACCTAAATGCACGGAGCTAGATTTTAATCATATAGCATCTGGAGTATGTATAGAAGTTAATAAGGATATCGCTGTAATTTGTATTTATCGATCACCTTCAAATGACAATATTTCAGATTTTCTTGTAACTCTTACCAATTTATTGCCAAAACTCACTACATATAAGTCCGTTGTCATTACCGGTGATCTAAACATAGACATCAAACCCAACTCACTTGACCCTCGAGCAGATGAATACCTCAATACTCTCGCTTTTTATGGATATCTGCCTGCTCACACACTTCCTACAAGAGAAGATAACTGTCTAGATCACACTATTATCAGAACAAAGTATCCAACGCTATCTTTTGTCTACGAATCTACAATAACTGATCACTTCTCAACGTTACTATGTATCAGACAGTTTATCGCTACAAATGATTTCTCCAACGTCACTAGTAAATGCATAAATTACGAATCACTTGACAAAGCAATTTCTCAGATAAAACTGGACAATTATTTCTTAATCAAAGACCCTAACATGTTGGCGACTGCTTTAATAGACTTATTAATTTCTAATATAAACGAAAACTCTACACTGAAAAAAATACCCTCAAATAAAAGAATTCTAAAGCCCTGGATTACCCCCGGTCTCCTGCGCTGTATAAAACACAGGGATGCTCTTTACAAGAAATGTAAAAAGTCGCCAACTAATGAAATTCATAACAATACGTACAAGCGTTACAGAAGATTTTGTTCAAATATATTACAAAATACTAAGAGACGATATGATGCACTACAAATATCTAAAGTAAGTAACAACCCAAAGTTATTATGGGACACTATTAGGCAGGTTACAAACACATCGAAACCAAAAAACCCTTCTTTGCAACTACTTAAATCTTCCTCCTCAAACATACAATCGTGTAACGACGTTAATAACTATTTTGTGAATGTTGGAAAGAATCTTGCAGATAATATTATGTCGACTAACCAGTTATCTCATCCTACAACTGTAATAAAAATTGCATCAACGCAACGTTCTTCTTTTACCCTGCAACATACAGACTGCGATGAAATAGTGTCAGCTATAAATTCTCTAAGAACCAATGCAGCTACTGGATGGGATGGTGTCTCGTCTTCCATTTTAAAAAGATACTCTAATACCCTAGCACCCATACTAAGTCATTTATTTAACCTTTGTTTTGACACTGCTATTTTTCCCAACGCTTTTAAGAAAGCTATCATTCACCCAATTTTTAAAGGAGGAGATGTTACACTTTCAAATAATTACCGCCCAATTGCAGTGCTTACAGCTTTATCTAAAGTTCTCGAAACTTTGGTAAACAAGCGGTTGGTCAGTTACTTGGAACATTTTGATCTGTTATCTACACAACAATTTGGCTTTCGTAAAAACAAATCTACTTGCGACGCTATTCATGAGCTCACTGACTTTTTGGTTGATAATTTGAACAGGAATAAGAAGATTCTTACAATATTTTTAGATTTGACCAAAGCGTTCGATACGGTCCCAGTTGCTTCACTCTTAGACAAACTCGAAAATTTAGGTATCAGAGGTTTGCAGCTGGAATTGTTCAAAAGCTATCTAACGGATCGTTCGCAGTTAGTTAACATTGGCGGGTATAAGAGTGACGAATTAAGTAACTACTATGGCGTACCACAAGGAAGTATTCTTGGGCCTACGTTATTCCTAGTATTTGTAAATGATCTTTGTCAACTCGAAATACCAAACGCAAAAATTATCAGCTATGCAGATGATACGGCACTTACTTTTGTAGCGGATTCGTGGCCAGATCTGGAACGCAGAGCACAAAATGGATTTAAACTAGCTGTAACTTGGCTCAAATCCCACACCTTAACGCTAAATACCGCCAAAACTAAGTTTATAACTTTTTCAGTAAGTCCAAATTCCCAGCCAACATCTTCGCTTACGTTAAAATCACACACCTGCACTTCACACCTCAATTCAACTCACTCTTCCTGTAACTGTCCTACATTATCCCCCGTCGACCACATAAAATATCTAGGCGTGACTATTGATAAGTTCCTAAACTTCAGGACCCATTTAAATGCACTGGTAGCTCGCACTCGTAAACTAATATACGTATTTAAAAATTTACGACATATTGCAAACCAAGCTATAATACGAAAAGTATATTATGCTTTATGCTTGCCCGTAATTACTTATTGCATCTCCTGCTGGGGTGGAGCCACAAAAAATATATTGAGACCACTTGAAATTGCCCACAGAGCAGTATTAAAGGCAGCAACTTCGCGCCCGATTAGGTTCTCGACAACTTTGTTATATGAAAGTTGTAATGTGCTGAATATTCGTCAACTATTTATCTTCAGTGCAGTTCTGCTGCAACATCGTAATACCCCTTTCATCTCGATTTCAAGACGCCGTAAGGACAAAATATGCCAAATTCCAAAACCACGACTATCTTTTACAAAACGTTTCTTCTTTTTTCTAGGCCCATATTTATACAATAAAATTAATGTATGTCTACCAATATACGGGTTATCATACTTCTCTTGTAAAAGGTCAGTTAAATCTTACCTTCAGAATAAATCTTACGATGAAACGGAAGATTTTATGCCATAACATAGTGTATTATATATCACACACAGACACACACACACACACACACACACACGCACACAGACACACACACACAGACACACACACACAGTCTTATTTGATTAATAAAATGTATTTTAAATTTAACATTTAAGATTAAGTACAGCATGTAAAATCCAGAGGGAAAGGGTCTGTTAACCCTTACTACAGGTTTACCAACCTACCAAGGGTAACAGAGCTTCACCCATAATGTAACTCTAGATTGTATTTTGAATTGTATGTACCTATTTATAAGAAATATTATTTGTATCTACTTCTTTGTACAATCAACTTTGGCAACAATAAACTTATTTATTATTATTATTAAAAAACAGTAAAATCGATTTATCGAAGTCTAAAAGTTCTAAGGAGAACAACCTCCTCCTTTTTTAAGTCGGTTAAAAAAACAAATTTGATTCCAAACTCAATCTGCTTATACATTTAAAACCTGAAAGGTTGATATAATAATATTGATATAATTACTTTAAGATGTTGTTAGACCGACCGACTTACTCCAGCTTAGCATCGAATGGATCTCACAAATTTTTATGGCAAAAGAACTAAGTAGCGAGACTTGGCATTTTTTTAAATGTTTTTGATGGGGTAAAAATATTTTAGCAATCATTTCATTGAGTACACCATTATTTGCCATCGCTAATTACGACGAAGAAATTCGTAAACGAGATTATATACATGTCAATTCACATAAGAAGCATTGCTATTCGCTACGTCCCTATCAAGCGTTGCTACGAGTATATTAGGTAAAACGCCAATTTATTAATTATAATATTTGATATTTAGTTATTGTCTACTAGAGAGCACCAGTGTAAATGAAATATTATTCAGAACCCACCGGGAACCTTTGGAAAAAATAACGGTTTTTATTTGGTCTCTTGAGTGCTAGATTTTGGACAACGCGGATATTTTCTACGGATATTTTATAATATTAAATAAATATTTTATTTCTAATAAGTAGATACGGGAGAAACATCTGTAATAATATAAACGTCTGCGAAAATGATTATTAGTTTTTAGAAAAATGTACTGTCACTAATGACTTAGCTCGTGCCAAATTAAATGACTTGCGTGACTAGATTTTTTAACTACTGTTGCAAAATGTTGATAACATCTTTTTTAGTATTTCAAATTCAATCTTTTCTGAGAAGTTTCAAGAAAAGTAATAAAAAACTCTTATTTCGTAATTAACGATTATCGCACTTGCAATTATACAAAATGTAAAATAAATGTAGCGAGTATTAAAAAGCCAGCTTTTCTAAAAATGCAGGCTTCTAGTTGTATCCAAAACAATGTGAATTTTTAAATTTAAATACCCTGAATTCTTCCCAAAAAAGGATGGACTTCTTTTAATTTTCAGTAAAAACACCTTTTTCGTAAGGCCCGTCTTAATCTTAATGATGTATGGCCTTAATAAAAAAAAAAAAAAAAAAACACCTTTTCATTTGCATTTTCATCGCAGGCACGCGGTTTCTGCGGCTTTTCGTATTGCACGCACGAAGTCTTGTCAGCGTCAGTAAACAAAGTGAGTCAGCTGGTTTATTAATAAAGGTTATATTTAACCTTTATTAATAAACCAGCTGACGTGGAAAATTAAGGGTTAAATATACTGGAAAATGTAATACTATATTGACTTATCCAATGTCCGATGAGGCTTTAGCTCTTTACCGTTTAGTCCAAATTAGTATGCGACGTCGTGAATGCTCATATGTTTTATGTTAATTAAGATTTAGTTAGTTAATTAATACTTTTGTTAAAATTTAGTGTCCAATGGAGTGGACACTAGGAGACATGGTCATTACGGACAAAGTTCCTTAAAGATTAAAAAAAGAGTTAAATCACTTTTTGTCTTCAAATTTTTGCATTATTTTTTCTTTTTAAATTACGTACTTAAAGTAAAAAAAAGCCTGCATAATATCAAATAATAATATGTCGGTGTCGTGACAGCTCGCTTTGATTCTACTTTCTGGTGATGTGGTCCGGCTGCCGAGGCATATCTATATAGACCAGTTCAGATCCCACTCTCGCACAATTAACCTGTTATTTTCATCATCATCAGCGCGTCCACGTATGACAAATGACGACCAATTTAATATTTATAGTGCGCAAAACATCCCGGCCATATATTTAGGCGCGTCAACACATTACACAGTTTCATTCTAACGCCAACAGTGGTCAAAGCTCAGTCGGTTGTGTTCGAAATAAAAAAAAAAATGTTACGCAAAAATTTGTTCAAAGCATCCTCGTTCATCTATCTAATTATTTGATTGACAATTGTTAATTAGTGTAGTTTAATAAATATTTAAATTGACTTTAATAAATTAATCCTGTGTATAAGCAAAATGAAGGTTTACGGTGTGTTCGGTACAGGAAGTAAAGTCAATCAAGTGATCATTGCAGTTCTAAGTAAGTTCAATATTGTATTTCATTTCAGGTTATCAAGAAGTCCTAAATTTAATGTGTATAATAACAATTATTATAACTTTTAATTAAAATAAACATTATAACAATAATTATATAATTATTTTTGTAATGTTTGTATCTCTTAAGCGTTTATCAAAACATAATTTCAGACTATAGTATTTTTTTAAATATCCATCTGACTTCCAGTCAGGTAAAGACGGACTGTTAAAATGATCTCTATATTATATAATAATACCTAGAGTTGTTGTATACTAATTGCTATACAACAACTGTAGTTATTATTAATTTTTTATTGAAAATTGATAGTTAATATTTATTTATTACAGCTAATGCTCAATTTGCTTTTATTATTTTTATTTATTTCTTCAAAAACTGTAGAAGATGTCATATCAAGAACCTTATATTATATGTATAATATTTCATGATATGCGAACTTTCTTTAAATTTTAATGGTGTCGCCAAAAACTCACTTTCTAAGAAAGCACGCAATACGCATTGGTGACTAACTAGCTTTCAAAGCAATAAACCTTAAAGCGGCTGTGGAAAATAGGAAAATGTAAATAGTATAAATACGTAAAAAATAACAATTTCGGTTTAGATTGCCTCTTTTATCGTATTCCGTTGTAAATTGGTATGCTATTAGTACCAAAGATTACTTTAATAAAGAGTTGGGTAGTATATTATATTATCTATATTGTGGTAGTACTACGAGGAAAGTTCCGTTCGTCTGTCTGTCCGTGTCTGTATGTCTATAAGATAATTAGAAATCTGGTACTTTCACAGTAAACTCTACATATTATGAGGCACGTACACACCATAAATTGTATAAAATTTCTTATATAAAATTCTATATAATTTACTTCGTTTGGTTGCATAAAATAATAATAAAAGGGATGATTCTAATTCACATTTTAGCCCATCATGTACTAGTAAACTTGACAGGAACTATAAACTTGTCACTATGAATGATTAAAGATGACGCTAATTACTAGGTATTTTTTAGGAAAATTACTATAAGTAATGTAATCGGTCAATAACTTTGGAAAAAAAATTGAAAAACCTATTGCGAGTACATACGGGCCCTCCATGGCCCGGCATGCTTATTTTTACAAAAATATTATATTACTAGCTGTACCCGCGACTTCGTTCGCGTGGTTTTTGAGTGACCGTGTATGCAGCGCACGCAACGAAAGTCCCCAAATGTGAATAATTTTCCCCGTTTTTGCAACATTTCTCACTGACGCTTCGCTCCAATTGGTCGCAGCGTAATGTTTTATAGCCTAAAAGCCTTCCTCTATAAATGGAGTCCTGTATCCAGTAGTATCTGAGATTAGCGCGTTTAAGCAAACAAACAAACTCTTCCGCTTTATAATATTAGTATAGATATCAGTAGTGTATGTTTGATATTTCAAAAATATTTAATAAGTAAATAAAATAAAATAAAATATGTTTATTGCAGACCATAGTCCATAGCGTTAGTACTTACATTAAAACCTTACACCTATGTTAGTAATAAAACATTTTTTTCTTAATATTAATGTTGTTTAAAAATAGACTTTGTATTAACATAATAATATTTCATTCACTGATTAAAAAATTGCTGAATTTACATTACACTGGATTTACATTTAAATCGATGATGAAATCGAAGATGTTGAACGTAATCTGCGTAGTGCCATTTTTAATTCGCAGTGATTTTTCACACGACTAGTAGATGAATAATATAATATGATTATTTACAACAAAGTTACATGTTGCTACATTTTTCCCGCTACTGTGTACGCGCAACATGAAATCCCGCAGCATCCGTATCTGTTGCTGCTAAAAAGTATCGTATGTGACGTAAAGTTTATAGTTATAGGACGTAGGACAAAATAAACGCACTATTTTTTTTATTTATTATCTTATGATTTGCAAATGGTTGTTCTCAAATTTCGCACGCTTATCGAAAACAACTGATGTTACAATTAGACAAAAATAAGGTCAGGCTCGAATTGAAAGATTAAAAATAAATTATTATTTAAATTTAAATCTCGAAGTCCCTAAACGGCTTAAATAAAATAATAGTCTATTGTGAATAATTTGGCTCCTTTTGTATTTAATACGCCAATTATATAATATTAATATTACCTTTCTGCTCATACCCTATAAAATATTTTACTGGGCAAATATTTATTCATCATAATAATAATAGGTATGATAAGTGAATCTTATAAGTAAAATATTGTACATACCTACATTTAATTTACACTATTACTTGCATAAGTACCTACCTAATCATTTTTTATATTTTACTTCATTATTCTTATATTTTGCAACCATATTATTTAGTATTTTAGTAAGAATTAAAACAGCTTAATGAAAAATTATAATAATCACGAATAATTAATTTTAAATGTTATCTTACAAAAATCTGTCGATAGTATAGTATGCGCTTCACAGGATATTGCACACTTCTTATGAAATTACTTAAATATTGTAACAAAAACCTTAACAAGAACTAATATTATAATTAAAATTATTATGTATCTATGTCATTATGTATCAATATCATAAAAATGTATTGAAGTCAAAAGTAATTTGAGCATTCATATCTGAAGGTATAAATGCTAAAATTACTTTATTACTTATTCATATCTGAATATTACGCATTCATATCTGAAGGTATAAATGCTCAAATTACTTTATTACTTACGCGCATCTTTAAATTTTATCACACACATATTTAACACGTTGTATAAGTATATAGTTTAGTATTCATTTTTAATTCTCTTCTTAACGCGCTTTTATAACCTTGGATTGTATGTATGTACGGAATATCTGAGCCTAATTTTCACCAATTTCTAGAAATCTGATAAATTTGAAATTTTGCATACTTATCAAGGACCCATTTATTAAACTAATGATTATTTTCAGTAAACCTGCCGGTGTTCGTGTACGGAGCAAGTGTAGGATGGCTGTCTCCTATGTCGTTGTTGCTTCAATCAGATCAATCACCAAGTGGCGCGCCTCTATCGGACTCAGTGGTAAGTATTTGTAAACAATTTAATTCAAATCGTATTTCCTTGTGAATAAACATCAATTTACAACAATTGTGTAACTCGGACGTACAACGCAGGCAAATTCCAAGGCTCTCATTGATCATCAATTACTCATGTCTGTTATTAATAATATTTTTTCATACGCAGTTTTATCTATTGTTACCTTTGACATTGTAATATGTTACGTCTACTTTAGGTACAGTACAAACAACTAAGAGGCCTAAGAGCCTTATAGGGACCATCGACGAAGTATGACATTGTGTGAAAAACTACTAAAGTTTTCTTTTCAAATGTAAAAATACACTCTAGATGTAAATTTGCAAAATATGTCACGTCACACTAGGAGGGGAGGAGTGTCACAAATGTGACCAGCTGTGACAAGGACTGAGGAGGGGTCAAACAATCATGAAATTCGTGTTACTTATCCCCGGTTTCCCGAACGCTATTCAAATGAATGATCAACTAACATAGCATTCAAATCTACGACCCATATTGAACGCTGATTGGTGGAATATTATCAGACAGAAAGGAACGGACAGATATTTTATAATAAATCACGCTCGCTTGCTGATTCAAATCGTATGTCAACTAATCGGTGTCTTTGGTGCATAGTTAACCTTATCTGTAGAATTTTGACAAGTCTTACAAGTGTGAGCGTGATGTAATTATAAAATATATATCCGTTCCTTTCTGTCTGATAATTTTCCACCAATCAGCGTTCAAGATGGGTCGTAGATTTGAATGCCATGTTAGTTGATCATTCATTTGAATAGCGTTCGGGAATCCGGGGGGTAATGTTATGGATGGTCCGTTAGACGCTTTCTTGTGTGTGCTAAACCATAAAGAAAATGCGCATTGTATGCATGTACCTACACAGTGTACTCGATCCGATTCAATGTGATCCATATGTAAACAAAGCTTTATAGCCACCTTCACTAAGTAGGTGGCTATAATGCTACCAATTTAAATATCACGTTTCGACCGCGTAAATGAAAAATAAAATGATTTTCTGAAAGATATACATTCATTAAATCTATTTTTTTTTCTTTACGTCACATTGAATCGATAAAGAGTATAAATAGAAGTATTAAATATTTTAAAAGCGCGGCAGGCTCTTTCTCTTTGATATTTTACTATAAGTATTTTTGGTTTTATATATTTTGCTTACTTTACGCATAACTAATGAGCTTCTTAATATTATGCTTTCAGATATCATGGATAGCTGCGGTCCCGTACTTAGTATGTGTCTTCTTCGACTTCATCATGGCTGTGATATCGGACAGATTAGGAAGAAAAGTCGCTCTTATTTTCATTTCAGTTGCTAACGCTGTAAGTTTTTTTTTCTTTTTTCTTTATTTACCATTTAAAACAATTATTATATTAGAATGTTTGTATAAAAATATCATCCAGAAACCACAGAGGTTTATGAAGATGATATTACAAGTTAGCACCAAGTTACAGGTAATTAAAGTATTTTTGAGTATACTATAATATACATATATTTTGGTATCTACAAGGTGTAAAATAAATGAGTGATAATACTTCAGGTTGTGTATGTGCCTCCTATGTAGAGTATACTGTGAAAGTATCAGCGCTGAAAGACTTACTTTTGACTTTTATGTATGAAATTTTCCCATACAATTTTTTTTTAAAGTACCTCTTTCAGCGCTGGTACTTCCATAGTAAAATCTTTATACGGGACCCATACACACCCTAATGTGTTACTCATTAATTTTATAGCCTGTATTACAATTTTGTCAAATGATTAGAAGATGTTGTATTGATTTCTTTTTGGTCATTTTTGTCCTCTTTATTAACTATACAGTTTATTTTATAAAAAATTTAATACGGTGAAAAAAAATTAAAAAGGGTAATGTTATAAAAAATTTAATACGGTAACATAACTTGTCGAGAAATAATATTGTGTAAATCACTTTTTATCATAGAGCAGAAATATAATATCTCCTCTACGCCTCTAAGCATATCCTTGAACAAAATTGCCATTAAAATTGTATCAGGATTTGATTGTTAGGCACGACAGTGGCGCCAAATTAGTTTGAAATTTTGTATCTACTGTGTGGTTTGAAATGAAGCGTGGATTATGTGGAACTATTACAGACCTATGTTTTGATGATTAGGTACTATTTTCGAGAGTATATAATGACTTGATAGCATTGGAATACTATTGGTTTTGGATCGGAATTGAAAGTAGTTTCGAGCGGAAGCTAAATAATATTTGATGCTGTTCGTTCTCCATGGATTAAAAATACCGTTTCTTCCAGACAAGTTGGATATTGCTCCTCGTGTCGACCGAGACCTGGGCGCTGATTCTCGCCCGCGCTCTGATCGGAATCCCCATGGCCGGGGCCATGGTCACCTGCCCCATGTACACGAAGGAGATCAGCGATGATTCCATTCGTGGAAGTTTAGGATGTTTAGTAAGTTCCAGAATGACTTCTCAAAAATATAACAGAGTTCAACAAATTGTGTATAATATTATGTTTGTGAATTGAAATTGGCAACAGCCAGTGACTGTCATTAAGTATCTAGTATTAAAGTTTAATTATTTTATCACATAAGTGGCAAAATTTTGACTTTGATGATAATAAATTTCTTAAATCCAATTTTCGACAATTCCTTGTTGATTGAAATTTTCAGAAGTCTCTATATTTTTTACTTCTTCACGCACAAACGGCTTAACCAAATTTGATTAATTTTGGTATGCGTGAAGCTAACGCTCTGGAAAAACACATATACTACTTTTTATTTAGAAATTATCTTTCGGGATACTACGCTCGTAGTGAAGCAAAATATTTCAGACACTTTAGATCATTTATATTCGCTTTAAAAATCAATATATTGTAGATATTGTATGTTAAACAAAAATAGATCTTAATATCAACCTGTTGTTTTAGGTAATAATGTTCCAAACGATAGGAAACCTGTTCCTGTACATCATTGGTGACTTACTGAGTTACCGTACGATTCTGTGGATCTGCCTGGCCGTGCCAATAGCGCACGTGATAGTGTTTGTGCCAATGCCTGAGTCGCCGTCGTATCTAGTCAAGAAGGGTAAAACGAAGGTACTGTTTGTTTGTTTGTTCATACTAATTTAATCTGAATGAAGAATAAGATAGTTGTTCTTTAACGTGTCTCAGAAATGTGTGATTCTTGAGTTATGTTTTATATGAAAAGTAGCTGAAAACATTTACAAATTACTATTCGATTTTGGAGAAAACCGAATCTGAAATTTTGAAAAAAAAAAAAAAATTATACAGCTCAATAAAAAGTGATTTTACACAGGCGGCATGCGTAAACAAAAATTATTCTTGCTTTATTTTACACAACTCAATACGAGTACGGAGTGTATTCTATCTGAATAAAAAAATCTTTCTAATATATTGAGTCTGGAGAAAGCGGATGTACCTACCATCCGGGTATTTAAATAACAAATAAAAGTACCTAGCTAATGTCATGTACTAGTTACTACTGCCCAGTGTGGCGGTCACTAAATGTTTTATTGTAAAACATCATTGGAAAATAAATTATTTGTATACCCAAGATAAGTTTTCAATTTTGCACTTTGCAGGCAGCAGTGGCGGCTCTAGCGTGGCTCAAGTGTAAGAGTGAGACTGATAGTGAAATCCTAGAAGAATTGGATCTTATTATTAAGGAACAGAAAAATGATGAATTGACTGGTTCAAATTTTCTACTTAAGACATTAGGTACGTTGAGACTTCATTTAACTGTAGAATATTATGTTAATTCAGTAATAATAGTAAATTAAGGTAATTCAGAGCATAATGAAACATAGATAATATGCTTTTACAGTATGGCACTATTTAAATCTGTCTAAAAATACAATCTACGTCTATGCAGTAATTGATAATGCATGAAACACGAAATTTCTCGCAATACATCAACACGTTCTTGCAATAGTATTTACTGACGTGAACCTAATAACGAATTCAAATTACTCTTTCAGTTACCGACAAGCTTTTATCCAGAGCATTCACTATCGCAATGGCAGTGACATTAGCGAGAGAAGTATGTGGGGCTATTCCAGTGCTAAACTTTGCCGGAGAGATATTCTCGTCCGCCTCAGAGGGGTCAGCAGTTATATTCAGTCCAAACCAACAAGCCATGGTCCTTGGAGCAGTACAAGTATTTGGTGCGATACTGGCGTCCAGTGTCGTTGAGAAAGCTGGCAGGAAGGTAAATATAACAAGCTATTGAAAAATACCTTTTTACTGAGTTCATTCATTCAAATTTTTCGAGCTCTTGTCGGTGGAGTAATCGCCATGTTTCTCGGTCCTGTGCTTTACTTTTGACCTCTTGATACGACTCAACGTTTATCTTTGTTTGTTATATATAACTTCTCCTAGGTCTTTCTCTTCCTCTTCTCCCCTCTACTTTTCCTTCTATATTATTCTTAAAAATTCGTTGTGTCGCATCAAGTTTTCAACCATCTTTCCTCTTCTGTTTCAAACACATAGACTACTTTTTATTTTTAAATTATCTTTCGGTATACTATGGTTACGCTCGTAGTGAAGCAAAAGTACACACAGACACTTTATATAATTTATATTCGCTTTAAAAATCAATATATTATAAATATTTTATGTTAAACAAAAAAAAACCTTAATATCCTTCGATTGTTTTAATTATATGTCTGATTTCTATGTTACTAAGTACTTCTATTTACTAAGTTATCCTTACACATTTAAACGCCTCCGTTGTCCTTATCCCTGATTCAAGATGCCATTGCTGCTTATCGCTTACGAAGTTCGAAAACGAAATGTATGGGATTTGACATAAGGTACGCTAAATGACATACCAAGTCGCGATCATTTAGCGTACCTTATGTCAAATCCCATACATTTTGTAAGCGAACTTTGTAAGCGATAATTAGCGATGGCATCTTGAGTAGGCCCCCAGCTTCGATAAATGACGGGCGAATTCGTATGTCATTTAGCGAAGCTTATGTCACAATCAATACATTTTGTTTTCGAACTTCGTAAGCGATAAATAGCGATAGCATCTTGAATCAGGGCCCTGGTTTCGATTTTCGCGTTGTAACAACGCATGGTTATGACCTGATTGCCTGACAAGAATGATGAGTCAGATGATAGACAGTTGTTCCTGAGATTGTTCTCTCGATAATCTTGCCGGGTATCCGTCACAGGTTACAAAAGTATTGGTTGAGAGAATGCCCTCATTTTGATAATAATGCGCTCTTACTCTAGCACAGTAAAATTACTTGCGCGTAGCTATTCTGGTATCAATGAAAACGGCTATTGACGCCGACATAATCGTGAAGGATATTATAAAATGTTTCAATTTGTAAAGAAAAATTCAAATGTACTTAAACTAAATTGAATTTAATATTTTCTCTACAGACGCTGTTGTTCCTGACATCATTAATATCGGGGCTCAGCATGTGTGGATTGGCGACATGGTTCCTGTTACGAGATTTCCAGATATTCGCCCCCACGTGGATACCGTTAATGACGTTGTGCCTCTGCATCTTCTGCGATGCGTCCGGTCTGCAGCCAGTCTCCATGGTATTGGCTGGGGAAATAGTCTCATACAAGGTTAGTATTCTCTCAATTACTACCAAACACATTTTTGGAATGTATATTTTATAATATTGAAAACATATTTATATTTTTTATTTCAGTACCGAAGCACAGTGATGGCAGCTACGATGTCAGTATCTTCAGTAGCAGACTTTCTTCAGATGTTAGTATTTAAGCCGCTAGCAAATATGATAGGAATACATGTAGCATTTTACTTCTTTGGTATTATATGTATTCTCATGGCTGTCTATGTCATAATAGAAATACCAGAGACTAAAGGAAGGACTCTTGAAGATATCCAAAAAGATTTATCGAAAGGAATTGTGAGAGTAGATAAGGAGGCTAAAAAAAGTGTACAGACTGCACTTTAAAAATACTTGTTAGATATTAATAAATTTATTGACTATTGTTACTAACTAGTAATTCTTTTAGTCTCTCCCGATCCTCTTATCTTATATTATAATTATAATTATCTTTTTATATCAAAATGAATTGCTGTTCGTTAGTCTCGCTAAAACTCAAGAACGGCTATTTTTAGTCTTAAAATATTCGTGGAAGTCCCGGGAAAATGATGTTTTTTTTTGTTAAGAAAGTTCAAAAATACAGTTTTTATTTATGATCCCGAGGGAACCCTTTTGTTTTCCAAAGAAAAAATATACTGTTAGTTATTTTATGTTCCAATGTACCTTTGTGCCAAGTTTCATTTAAATACGCCTAGAAATTTGCCCGAAACACCGTCAAATAGTTACTGTTTTTTGAAGATCCCAAGTGAACTCGTTCGTTTTTTGGGATAATAATATCCTATAATTCCGGAATAATAATAATCTATATTACCCTTCAGGCCATAAGCTACCTGTCTGCCAAATTTAATTTTATACCATACAGTGGTTTTATTGTGATGTGTAACCAAACATACGGATCGGCAGACAGACAGGACAGGTTCTGTGACCTTTATAGAACCCCATTTCGATTTTCACTTAAATATCTTAAATGTATGTACAGACATGGCCCCGCTACAGATTTATATACATAATATGAATATTATTTAGTTATTACAAGAATATTATTTAATTCTGATTATATCTAATTACCTACATACTTGGTTTTAATATTCGTGCTAATTGCCAAAATCTACGTCCTCAAAAAATGGTTTTATTATAATATATTGAAATGTTGGTAGCATTTCAATTACAGATCTTATTGACAATTTTACGAAATACTTGTAAATTTTTTAATATAAAATATATCTTTCTTAATATAAAATATAATATTTCCCTCGTTATTTGAATTAATGAGTATTTTAAATAGACAATTACCACTAACACGAGTTAGTAAAATTCGGACTTGGTCTGGTTACAAACAAACAAACTCATTCTGCCGTTATAATATTAGTGAAAAACTATAATAATAGATATCATTTATTTGAAGGAAAATAATATGTTTTTAATTAAAATGTAACAAAATTTAAAGATAATTTATACCTTAAGAGGCATTAATATATTCATTTGGAAACACATTTAGTGTTTTAAGCTCTGTTGTTATCCAGTCTTTGGACAATAATAAACTGCCGACCAACGCTTCATCACCACTGCACGAACTTCTTGCTACCCCTCGTACATCGCCATTCTAAAAAAGGTAGAAAATTGTAAAACAAACTTTTTAATAAAATTTGCCAAAACAAAAATTTCAAATAAAATTTGCCATAAAATTAATCTGGATTCCCAGCCACCAAGGTATCTCTGGTAACGAAAAAGCTCATGTGGAAGATGATGAAGCTACGAAATATGAACAGTGTAATTACTTAACCTCTAACATTAATGAATTAAAAAAATATTACAAGCTAAAAATTAAAGATTTATGGAACAGCCATTGGGTAAATGATAACAGTAGTGCACTATTTGATATAAGAAAATCAGTTTTTGAAAAAAGTTAATTAAAGCCAAATAATAGAAGGGAGCAAGTAGTTATGAAGATTAAGAATACCAATGTAACAAATATCCATTTAATAACCAAGAATCCTAAGAAAAAATGCGTGGGGTGTGATAGTGATATATCTGTTAGGCACATATTAATTGAATGTCCAATGTATAATACTGAACGTTCGCATGTGAACCTCCCTGTATGTTTAAAAGAATGTCTAGAAAAAACAGACAAAACTGTACAATACCTAAAATTAATTAATTATTATAATCTATAATATAAAAATGGATCTCAAAATGTGTTGGTAAGCGCATTACTCAAGAACGACTAAACCGATTCGGCTATTTTTATAATAATAATAATATCTATGGACGCTTCACACCACGTCAATCTGGCCCCGTGCTAAGTATCCGAAGAACTTGTGTTACAGGTACCAGACAACGGAAATATATTTAATACTTTTACACTATAAACATATTTAAGATTTTTATTATATTAATACACAAATTTAATACACATCCATGACTCAGGAACATTTAAAACTTTTTGTTCCCTCAGCGGGATTCGAACCCGCGACCTCCGGGTCAAGAGCCAAGCTCTGAACCACTAGACCACGGAGGCGTCAATTTTTGGTCTTAAAATATTCGTGGAAGTCCAGGGAAGCTTAAACGGTTTGTATGCTCAATGAAGTGGGCACGGGTCAGCTAGTTTAATATAAAATGTAAACCTTAATAGTGGTCGGTCGCTAATGACCATTGATGTTTGAGTGACCTTAAATAAATAGTAAAAAAAAGACGTGTGGCACTCGGGGACTGCCGCAGTAAAGCTATTGCATATAATTTTTTATCATCTTATCCGATACAACCAATGCCATCTCGAGGCGAGTTGCTGAACAAAAGAGACAACCTCGATATTTAAAAAAATCACTAAAAGTTCTGCTATTCATCGATAGATGACAATAAAAACTATTACCGATGTGCCGGTCGGAGTGGGGGGTGTTAGGTTATTTTCGTTACGGAATTTCTGGATTCGGTCTCCACGCTCAAGGCCCGCGATAGAAGCTATACAATAGCTTAATAAAAAACTTTCAAATAATACTGGGGATAATAACAAACTTAACTGCTAACCGCGCGGCAAAAACATGAGAATATTTTTGCCGCGCGTTTCTTACCCCGGTTCTGCTCACCGGGCTAGTTTCCGAACCCATGGTAGCATTATGTAGGTTAGTTCTATAAGTGTTATTTAATATCCTATATGAAAATAAAAAAAATGGATTTGAATTAGATTAAACATACTTCAGTTTGCAAGTATGAAATCGAAATGAGAAAAATAAGTACGGTATAGATATTCTTTCTCTCGTTTCAATCCATTATTAGATTATTGATGCGATGGAAACAACTTTTTATGGTATCATCATATTTGAAGGAAATCTTAAATTCACGAAAGATCAACATTCTATGATTAATCAACGCCAATCTGTCGGATTGACTTATTTATGTTTAGGCATTCACCCATAACAGCTGAACCAAAGGATTTAGCTAAGTGACTGGGGTAACAAACAATAAAAGTACATACTCCGTTGCAAACAACAGGAGACCCGGAGACTATGTTGCAGTATTTTTCCCTTATGCTTTTCCTGCTGCACACTACGTCCGACGTGTTGCCTCTCTCACTGCAACCCCCGGGTGTAGATATCAGCAATGTCTGCAACATGGTACAAAAACGTAATCGTCGTTGATACGAAATATCACACTTCACTCTCTATAAAATAGGTTGGGGAAAAAAAATATTTTAATTAAATATTTTTATTTTAAGATGTGTTATCCGATTTGCATGAAAGCGGAATAGCTGCCATTTGGTCCCCTAAAAATTGTATATATTTGTAGTTTTTATTTTATGAAAATTTTTTACCAATTTCCAGAGGTGTACTATAAATACCTAGGTATTTTACGAACGAATTATTTTACATGGTTGATATTGTTTCAGTACCTACGTACTTAGGTTAATTTGGAAGTTTCTCACTTTCGTATTTATAGTTGACGGTCGTTTAAAAAAGGATTTGGTGTTATTAAAATGGTGTGTCTGTCGGTATGTCTGTTGCATCGTAGCTATATTTAGTAGTTAATCCTACGGTAGTTTAGAGACATTAATAATCTTTTTTATAATGTAGTTACATTTAATGTTCTTTTTGGAGTCGGTGTCAGCTGAATAACAACATTCTAAACTTCCTGACTATAGTGAGGTTGTTACAAACTCACCTTTACTGACACAAACTACAAAACGCTAATTACATTAATTGTGACTACATTATAATAATTATTCTATACTTTTTAGTTGTTGGTTTTTTTAAATGTAGTTTATTTACATTCTTCATTGCTGTTCAGCTCCAATTGGGCTGAGTGTGATGATAAAAAAAAAACGTACAGTGTGTTTATGGAGCTTGCCAGTCAGGGTTCTTGTGAGAATTTTTAGTTCTTCATAAAAAGCGCCAGTTCTGCGAGTCTTCTGTTCAAGTCTGGAATTAGCGCCTTGTAGTGCTCAAGGCCTGGGGATGGGGATTTAAATCCTATTGCTATTGTTCTATAATAATTACCGAGACTATTTGGTCGTCTTCGTCAAATCCAAAGCCTATGCATTCTCCGTAAACAGCCGTCTCCAGTCCCAGGCACGCGCCTTTCCAATTCTTCTGTCCCCAATTCACGTCGTCGTTTAGTATTACTAGACCATAATCGAACTCATGGGTTCCTACAACATAAACATGCAAAGAATGTGTCCTCTTGTAGTCTGTCTACCCCACATAACAGTTCTTCAGGCTAATTTTAGTTACAATTTAATATGATAAAAAAATTTAACACAATCAAATAACATATCCATACAATTTTTCATGATTCAGGCTCCATATAAATCCTAGCAAGATTAATGCAGCTGCGCGACTGCCGCTGCGGTCTGGTTTTTGTCTAAGTTCTTATCTGGGGGCACGGGAGTGCCCCCGTCAAGACGAGCCAAGCGAAGCGCAAGGGCACTACCTACCTTTTCTCGAAAGGTTTCGTCGTTTTTTTGAACTCTCATAACTTTGCTTTGGATGATGCTACATAGTTGAAAATTTCAACATATAATGACACCAGTAAAAACATGAAACATACAAAGTTTGAATGTTGTAGCTATTATACTTTAGATTTTATCAATGTCTAAAAACCCCAGATTTCGTCACTGACTCATTTATAGATCATTAAAATTCATAAGGTATTTTCTGACGTTCTAGTAAGCTGATATTATTTATGTAAGCTGTTATTGCTACAAAACCAACAAAATAATTATTAAAATATAAATGCCGCCATTTTGAATCTAATATGGCGGACGGTACGAAATGGATGTTTAATATGTTTATTATACGGATATGATCTTTAATACATAAAAGAAATATTATATTATACAATATTATACAAGTATATAAAAAAAATAAGACCAACTTTTTGTAGGACCGATAATCGGTCAGATTTTTGCTCCATATTATTTCTATCCGACTTTATTTATTTGAGTGCGTTGCACTACTGCAATCAGTATGTTCTATTTTATTCCGATTATTAATCGGTGACCGACTTTTTGTAAATGAAAAATATATCTTTGAGAAAATTAGTTTTTTATTCACTTATTTAAAATTAGGTATTAAGTTTTTGGAAAGTAAAAATTTGGTAAGAATTAACATGCAACAAGTAGTAATTTGTAATCAGTGTAAATAAATAAATATTACGACGATCACTTGAAATCGGTCCGCCCAAAGCTCCCGCTGATGTTATAATAACATATTGTTTATAGAGGGTGCATTAGAACCTTACATACCAATGTTAAACTTTCATAAAATCTTATGTAAAACCGTTCGACACTTCGATAGCGCGATGCACGGAGCTAACACCGCAATCTATGTTTAGAACTGTGAAACATCTAAACACACATTTATCAGTCGGTAACGTTATTAATGATAACAATAAACGAAAATATTACACGATCAATGTATAAATAATTTTAGTGTTTAATCTTATGACTATTAACATAATAATAATATGATTTTTAACACGTCACGTCATGACGTTTAAAGATGGCCATTATCAAAAGAAAACCTTAAAGCTATTTTTCAAAAATAAAAATAAGTAAGTACATTTTTTTTCCTTCAAAAATGCTAAGTTGCACTTAGGTGTATGCACTTAGCATAAGTTTATAAGAGCCGTACAAGAATTAGTACCTCTAGTGACCAACAGATGGCGGTGACGATATTATTATAGACTTACTGTTTAATAAAACATATATTGCCTTTAATAAGGCATGTTGATACTTATTAAAATATTAATAAGTATCAACATGCTTTATTAAAGGCAATCTCCCTCGTATTATTAGTGTTGAATTTATACTAGTGGCATCCTAGGATATCCAAATAAGAAGTTTCACTCCAGCAATAAAATAATGTATATTTTATAATTTATATTTATATATAATATATCTATAATATAATAATATAACAAATAAAGAATATGTTCGAGACATTTATTTGAAAATCCGCCTCTACCTCTTAAAAATTGCGGTGAAAATTTATACACGGTATAACATTGACGGTGACATCAGTCGACGTCACTAGGCGTCACTAGGCTAAGGCGCTGACTGTTCTATTTTCAGTAAGTAAAGGCCCGAGGTCAAAATAGGTTATCTTTAAATTAAAAAAAGTCCATTAACCAGCTTACAAAAATAAATGAAATCCCACGAAAAACATTTTCATGTAAAAATGTTGTCAAGACTAGCCTACATAGCTTACCCTGTGAAAAAGTTATCAGATATCGTATAAAGCCAAGCTCTACACTACACCTTAATCAAAATCTAACACTCTATATTGCAGTTAAAACGTGATACTTGACCGTTTTGCTACCGTTACGAATATTTCATACGAATTCATTAATCGTGTGCGAAATAAAACGGCCAAGCATCTCGTTTTAACTGCAATGTAGCGTAAGTGAAGTTAAGCCTGGTGAAGTAAGGGCGCATAGATTAAGAATTTTGGTTCTACATGAGATCTCACCACTTTTTGATAGATTTTGATTAAGGTGTAGTGTAGAGCTTGGCTTTATACGATATCTGATAACTTTTTCACAGGGTAAGCTATGTAGGCTAGTCTTGACAACATTTTTAAATGAAAATGTTTTTGGTGGGATGAACACTTACCAGAATTATAATTCGGATGAAGTATTTTGTTGCTAACACTATACTTTTCTTTTGGATTCACCGATGTCGGCATTTGTGCCCAAATTTTAATATTCTTAGCTGCAAGTAGGCAGCTGGCAGACGTCAAAATAACCTTAGGCCCTATCATGGAGCCCATACAATACAATCCCGTTTCTTTTCTGTCATCTGATGTGCCCCTACAAAACAAAACATAATAATATTATACTCTTTAATTTCAATATCAATTTTTGGTCAAGATTTTTGATCAAGATTAAAGAAGAAGTCGGTTAAAAATGACGATAAAAGTAATACATACGGGAAGACAAAGCGATAAAAATCTTCACTTTTTTACAGTGTTTATTCAGGTATGTACTTACTTGTGAAGGGTAACACACCATGGACAATCAGTACTATCCAAGAGGGTGCAGGTAGTGCCGCTGTTTTCTGAAAAGAGATATAAATGGTCGATGTTACTTTCCTTCTTCTTCACTATAAGAAGAGAATATGCTGAAGATGTTATTACAAAACGCTTCGAATTTGCCCCCTTGAAATAGTGTTTCTGTCCCCTCGCGTGGCCTATTTTATATATCCTACCTCGCATTTGTGCGAAGCCGTTTGAATACATTTCTCGCGCGTACTTTTTGGAACCGACAGAAAAACGGAGGAAAATTTGGTAATTTTTTTGGAATCCGACGTTGGTAAGGACACCAGGAACTTGGCAACCCAATGAAATCGAGGGAACCTTCGAAAATTGCGGTGACGACACACACTCATGTTTGTTAATTTATTCATAAAATTTATCGTCGATTATGTCTTAGCCGAAAGACAGTTGAGGGAAATCCTCAACAATTTACAGGAAATGCCTAGTATTTGGGTTTGATTCATTCAATGTTATATTGTTAATTACTATGAGCGGTTTTTATTTTGACAGTTCTACTAGTTTCAGAAAACTGCTGATAGATGGCATTAAACCTAAGTAATATGTCAAGTCCTGTGTAAAATGTCAATTTCCGCTTTGTTTTTTGTTTGTTTACCTTTCAACTTTCTTTCTTTCACTTGCAATAGTTTATTATTTATTAATTGTGCCCTGAGAACTAAACTAAACATGGCTAGTCCATGAGCAGTACAATTTTGTAAAAATATAGGTAACCACCGCTTTCCCCAAGATGAAACTCGGAGATCAAGATGGATAGAGGCTATCAAACATATAAAAACAGGTTTAACTATAAGAAAAAAATCCTTCATATTATGTTCAACTCACTTTACGCCAGCAGATTTCATCTCTCCGTCATCACATTTGGCACGAGCCCCAAGAGGTAAAATATTTATCTTAGTGTCGAGTCGAAAATACTCGGCAGCAGGCTGAAATTTGGCATGTATATTTTTTAGAATCTAAGTATAGGGGAGTACTAAACAAGAACTTCCCGAAATCCCTACGGAAACGGGAGAAAAGTGTGATTAATTATTTGTTTCAAAAATCAAAGATATCGAAGCCAGCGAGCTATAATGTATGTAGGTTTCCTCGGAAGTGTAGGAGATCACTAAGAAAGGAATTTGAAAGGATTATTTTTGTGTATGAAACAGCATCTGGCAACTATTAACCACCCAACAAAGATCACAGATTTTTTGACATATTACATTATGCAAGCGCCATCTTACGGTAGTCTCTGTACCTAAAAGTGACACTTCGAAAACCCCTCAATACATCTGGATCCGTGTTATTACAATTATTCATTTTTATATTTTGGTGTTAATTTCGGTGAACTATATAACTATATTTTTAATTAATTTATTGATATATATTATATTATTGTAGTTATTTTAAATCATTATCAATATTTCAATATTTACAACCATAATAATAAATTGTCATACAATTTACTATCTCAACTAAGTACAAATAATTAAATATTATAATAAAGTGCCTATTTGAATTATAGGATTAATATTATATGTTTACATAATAATTATATTCAATTTAAATGTATTTAGCTAATTGTTATAATACCGGATGTATAGTACTTATTCTGACTTGCACTAACGATTGTCAATAACATAAATTGGCGCAACTTTCAGCTGCCATGGTTTAAAGATTGATACCGCTGTAAACATTCTGCCCTATAAAATAAAAGTGTATAAACCTGGAGCCAAGTGATTTTATTTACGCTTGTCACATGACTTTACTCCAAGATGAGCTGTGACTGTTAAAAGGGGTCTGACGATGAAGACGACGGACAGGAAAAAAAATCGCCGCGATCCAGGGCCTTATCCCCAGATTTATATGGTAAATATTATATTCTTATAATAATAGTTCTAATGATAAAGATATTATACGTGTGTTTGAGAAGTTGGGTGTATTTGTTTCTTCTGAATCGTCGTTAACAAACACGCAGCACCATTGATCATTGGGACATTCAGTAAGAATAGTCTTCGTCTCTCTGAAAAATCAAAAATAAAAATTCATTAATTAATCATTTTATACCTTATTGTTCTTGGTACAGTCGCGTGCACTAACATGGATACGTCATCTACAAATTTTCAAAAATATGTCTACGTTTAATTTTTCAAAAATATCGCCACCATATTGTATTCAAAGCGATGTAACCAGCAAAGTGTTTCAAAATTATGAATACATTATTTTCATAATGAAGTAAACAGCAGTATTTCAGTGAATAGTATACACACTTAAATTCATAATTATGAACACGCGACAAATTTCAGTAGCATGTAAACATTGTTTATTTAATTATAATATAAACGTTAATTTTGTGTTTCAGAAAAAGCTGGTCAAAATTTCCTTACATTGCAATAAATACAATAATGAATTCTATAAATAATAAAGGTTATATGTTGACGGGTATTATTATTGACGGTTATTTAAAATCACACATACTTTAGATTATCGATTATATTATTTAGTGTAATAGGTATAACTGCCATTCACGCGAACATATTATATATTTCAAAGACTACCTACTTTCATCGGTTTTTATTGTCTACCCTTAAACTATAATATGATCAAAACTAAACGACGTTAATATCGTTCTTTAGTAGTAATATTGTAAATATAAATAATATAAACTAACACTAGCAAAATGAAAAACATCTCATATTTTAAAATAATAAAAATTGTAGTTCTCACTGACTCCATTTGGATTACCTAAGCTTAAAAACAAACAACAAACCAAACAAAAATTTAATTACTGAATAATGAATATTGCGAAGTACGAACGATGTGACTGTAAATTAACTCAGTTGTACAAACCCGTGACTAAATATTTCTGGTTTCGTTTTCATCATATGTATAGTTTAAGGGTAGAAGTAAAAACCTGATAAAAACAGTCAATTTCTGATCGATTGAAATAAATTGGATCAAATCAAATCAAATATTTTTATTCAGAGTAAATTTTACAAAAAAATGTTTTCTGAACGTCGTTTCTATATGATGCCTACCACCGGTTCGGGAACTAGCCCAGCAAGAAGAACCGGCGTAAGAAACTCGCATGGGGCCATCTTTTACCAAAAAGATGGAAAATTTCTCTTTTTAAAAAAAGTATAAATTTACATATAAATATGTCAATACTAAAGCTAAATAACATAGAATGTATATAAGTAGCCTTGTAGGGGGCTACTTTATTCCCAAGGTGTGCTATCATTCATATAATCATTAACTTTATAGTAAGCTTTTGCACACAAACGTTCTTTGACTACTTTCTTAAACTTATTAGTTGAAAAATTTTGAACGTTTTCTGGGATCCTATTGTATAGGCGTATACATTGGCCTTTAAACGAATTCTTTACTTTGCTTAGTCTAGTCACTGGAACAACAAGTTTATTCTTATTCCGAGTATTTCTATTATGATTATCACATTTTCTTATAAACAGGTTTACATTTTTCTTAACATATAATACATTGGAGAGGATATACTGAGAAGCTACAGTTAGTATTCCAGTTTCCTTAAACTTTTCTCTAAGAGAAGTGTTGGGGGCCAGCTTGTAGATTGCCCGAACAGCTCGCTTCTGCAGCACAAAGATACTATTTATATCTGCAGCACTGCCCCATAGCAGAATGCCATAGGACATTATACTATGAAAGTAACTAAAATACACTAGGCGTGCTGTACTTTCATCTGAATATTGTCTAATTTTACTAACTGCATATGCTGCTGAACTGAGTTTATCGGCCAGTCTAGCAATATGGGGGCCCCACTGAAGTTTAGAGTCTAACGTTATACCTAAGAATACTGCAGTATCCACTAGTTCCATACGTTCATCATTTAATAGCACATTGGTTTCAGTTTGCCTCACATTAGGCAATGTGAATTTTACACATTTTGTTTTTTTATTATTAAGTAAAAGATTATTGACACTAAACCAATGTACTATCATTGAGAGAGCATTATTTACTTCGTCATGGCATATATTTTGCCGTTTCATATTAAAAATAAGAGACGTATCATCAGCAGATAATTCTTTTCTTTTTGTGTTTTTTCTAGTCATAAAAGTAAAACTATTTTTTAAGTAACACTCGAATTGTTCAGCAGTAAGCAAATTTATTTTGTTGAATCATAGCTTTAGTGTTTTAATATGACCACGTCAGCTTTCAAACAAAAAAAACTACATCAAAATCGGTTCATCCGTTTGGGAGCTACGATGCCACAGACAGACATACAGACAGACTCGAAAAATCCCTCTGTTTTTGTCGGAGTTCCAAAAAAGGATTATTTACGAATTCAGTAGTCCAAATTTCATGTTTCTACCATTTTGTAGTTACGGCTGTGCGAAAAGAAAAAGAAAAAATGAATATAACAATAATTGTATTAATAATATGGATACACTTATAAAATTTTAGCATTTTTCACTTTTCTGCAAATATGTTTTAATTGCCACAAATATGCTCGGGGTATGTTCCAATAACATGTATGTATACATCTTATTGGAACATACCCCGAGTACATTTTTTTGGAAATTAAACCATATTTACAGAAAAGTGAAAAATGCTAAAATTTTATAAACGTATCCATATTATTGATACAATTATTGTTTACATTGTAATGAATTCATATCAAACGTATTCATATCTAATTATGAATTTAAGTGTGTATACTATTCACTGAAATACTGCTGTCTACTTCATTATGAAAACATCATATAGTGATTATATTAATACCTTTTATTAAAAATCGTTCATGTTTTAAATAAATAAGTAGATTGACTTGGCAATCGCATGAAAACACAATGTACATAATATTATCTATCCTACTAGGGCGCATAAATTCGAAACTAGGCACAAAAAATAAAAATAAGGACGTACATTTATTTAGGTCCTATGGTCTCCTAACAATATCCAAGATCTAACTTCATTTATCTGGCCCGCAAAGCGTGAAATGACCATATTAAATTAGACTCTTTAGTGCGATTGCCAAGTTAATCTACTATGTAATTAAAAAATAAAATATTTTTAATAATATTGATATCGTCACTGTTTAGAGTTAATAGTGTTTTACCATTTATTATTTTTTTGTCGCAAGAATAACAAATAAGCAATAAAACTTGTTGAAAATAGGAAGTACAATCGTATCCAAAAGTTGTAATGACAGTTCTTTTTACACCCTGTATAGAGTATATATTATGTACAAGTACATAAGCCCCATACAGGTTTAATATATTATATAATTTTATTTTAATACGTAGGTATAATAAAATAAAAATGATTAAATAATACCTGACATTCCGGAAAGGCCTGTTTGTACTATGTATGTATATCCATAAGTATGTAACAATTTGACGATTCAAATAAATCAAAAATATTTAGGTATGCAATCTCACCTTAATTCAGATTCATGTATAACAGCATAAACAGCGATTTCATGTTCCGCATTGCAGTACTTATGTGGTAAACAATACCCTTCAGCAGTACCATTTCTCGCCAGACATTCTGTAGACCCTAATCCTGAAACAGAAGCGGAATATGCCGTGCATTAAAAAACGTATTTTTTAACTATACGCAAAGCCAAAACTTTAGAGATGAAAAATAATAAGGAACTGTGAAGAATACAATTACAAAAGATGAAGTATATAGAAAATAACAACCACCTACACATGAACTTCAAACTTCAAACTCTTTAGTAGCAACCAAGTACATACATAATAAATTAAAATACATTGAAAAATATATAAAACCTAGTGCCTTGTTCGGGCGTTTGCTAAAGAATAAGATTAGTAGATTTACTTTTCTATGTACCTATCTATTTATTTTAAATTAAATAATACATAATATAGATAATTACAATATATACTATGAAGAAAAATATTTTTTGAACAATATTCTTGTTCATTTGAAAAGTATTCTTCTAATTAATAGAAACACTTTTTTTATTAAATATGTTTTTAGTTTTCTGTTAAATATTATTAGGTGGGTTTCGTTTTTTATGGTATCTGGTAGTTAGATATATATCTACTGCGAGTAGGGTAAGTGTAATCTGTCTTTATATCTTGTATTAATATTATGTGTATCTTTCATTTTACTGAAGTAATCTACATAAAAGTATATATTTAAAAACAAACAAACTAATATCATGAATATAAATTGACGGGAGTGTTAAGAGGTTGTATATTTTAATAAAGTAGGGTCTGTTTCTTACTTGGGCTATTATTCTGATGCATTTTTTTATATTAAAATAAATAATTCATTATTATTTACGCTATTTCCCCACAATATGACGCCACGTATCTCAGCCAAGAGGCATAGCATTGTACGCCGAGAGGGATGTTTTAGTATGTGTACTAGATTTTAAATGATAGAGCGCATAAGTAAATTTAGATAACTTTGATTTTGTATTTTCAACGTGTGTTTTCCAGTTAATATGTGTATCAATATTTATTCCAAGCAAGTTAAATGTTTCTAATGTGGTGTCTTGGAAGGTTATGTTTATTTCTATTTATGCTCGCCAACCCGCGTGCCAATCATGGCGAGTATAGGCACCCCCCTAAAATATTTCGGTTGAGGCTTAATAAAGCAGTGTAATTCCCTAACAAACCCCAGGCTGATTATGTATCTCGCAACAGCAATTCGACAGGCGTGAATTGTACAATTGTGTACAATATCGCTCTCAAGTGTATACTTTTGACAGCGATATTGTAAGGAATTATACAAATTACGCCTGTCGAATTGCTGTTGCAAGATACATAATCAACCTAGGTTGTGGTTGTGCTCGTTGCTACGATCACGAATGTAACCACCTTCACTTGGTCGTTGCTCACTCACACTAGCATTCGATATTATATCGGGTGTAAAATGAACAGTCACCATAACTTTGGCATATGATTATACTACCTTTTCATTTTTATTCTAAAAATATGTTTACTTAACATTTTTTTTTTGCTTTATGTTATTCTGGCGACAAAAAAATAGGATATGGTAAAAAGTAAAAAAAATTTTTAGTTCTGTACAAAAAAAAATACATTTCCAAAATGAAGAAAGGTTGTTATCGTATCTCTAAGATATAGTGACTGTTCTTTTTACACCCAGTATTATTATTAGCAGTAGGTTAGACACAGCAATGATAATGATTTTAAATATGGCAGGATATCGTTAAGAAAAAAATTAGATACAATGTTGGGGAATGGCTTAATGTGTGTGAGCATGTAGAAAAAATAGAAAATAAGTATTTTGAATCTGACAGACTATTGGATATGGAATTAGATAAGACACAAGGTGTAAATCCATTACAAGACCATTAATATACCAAAAACATAATAAATACTGCATAATATAAATGTTGACTTTTCTTTGCATACATAGTTTTCTGTAGTTACCCTGTGTAGTAAAAGTGCTTCTGGTTATAAAAGAAAAAGTATTTTTTAATAAATCTACTCATTCTTTTCTTTACCAATTTTAATGTATATTAAAGTACTAGATTTTCCCCGCGTGTAATAGTATTCGCGGTAAAGACGTTTTTAGTAATTATTTATATCAATTATTATTTTCGACCCTATCCTAATCTATCTGCTGGAAATTTGGACATATGAAACAAAAAAAAAATGTCCTAAGTGTGGTGGTGGACACGAAAACTGCGAAACAGAGTCTTTCACCTGTATAAATTGTAAGGGGTCACATTGGGCTATGGACAAGAAATGCCCTATATACTTACCTACGCTGGCAACATTAAGTACGCCACCAGTCGCACGCAGAGTTATCGTGCGCGCACTCTAATAACCCTGTAGCTGTAAAACTTAGTGCGTTATCGCCCGACGCAAACGCGGGGAGTTTTCCCTAGAAAAATTTGGTATAATTTTCGGCTCTGGTATCTTCAATACCGGGGCCTTGACCTCACGTAGAGGGGCTCATTAGCCCCTGGGCCCTGATTACCTAACTTCGGTCGCATTCCCATCTCTCGAGATCAACTGTCATTGCGACGTTAAAACTTTTTAATCCACGATTTAAAAAGTTAATATGTCATAATTTTGACGTTTCAAAATTATGTAATCAGTCCCCTGGGGGCCTACTCAAGATGCCATCGCTAATTATCGCTTACAAAGTTCGATAACAAAATGTATGGGATTTGACATAACGTACGCTAAATGATCGCGATTTGGTATGTTATGTAATTATGGCATCTTGAGTAGGCCCCCTGGTCGTGATTTCCCGTCCCGGGCAGCTCGGGCTCGGAGTGCGAGGACAGCATAAGTAGGGCCGACGCAAACATTCTTTAGAGATTATGTTTTGATGGAACTGATTACATGTAAGTTTTGTTTCTTTTCTGTACTTGAATAATTTATATGGTTAATTAAATAATGAGACAATTACTTTGTTATGTTGTTATTAACAAATCAAGCCACATGTAAAAATGAGTTTGTAAATGAAAAATGTGGAGTGTTCAATTACGTAGTAGAGGTAAGCTAACTTCAAGATTTGTTTTCCATTCCGATCACTTATTGATGTAAGTATTAGGGATATTATTACAGTTTTATTTTTATTGTTTCAGAGTAAAATGGCGCAAAGGGAAAAATCCTATTTGGCAGTACTTATTTCAAAAAAGTATCAGTGATACATCAAAAGCAGTGTGCAAGATATGTAGCAATATTAAAAGTGTTTTGAAAGACTGAAGCTGCTTAACAGATAAATATTTTGCTCTTAACTTAAAAAATATATTATATATTATTATTAATATTTTTTTATATTATATTAAATAAATGATTACTTACAACAAATTGAATATAATGTGATTCCATTTAATGTCCTAATTAATGAAAATAATGTGTGTGCACTAAAAAAATTTAATTTGACCACGTGTGTTTCGGTTTCGGCCGAAACAGAAGCCACGGCCGAATATTCGGTTTCGGTTTCGGCCGAAACAGAAGCCACGGCCGAATATTCGGTTTCGGTTTCTGCCGAAACAGAAGCCACGGCCGAATATTCGGTTTCGGTTTCGGCTGAAACAGAAGCCACGGCCGAATATTCGGTTTCGGTTTCGGCCGAAACAGAAGCCACGGCCGAATATTCGGTTTCGGACTCTAGTTTTTTTAACTTACTCATCTCTTTAATAGGCCCTTCATCCAGATTTAGCGAGGTTGTAGTTAATACAAAACAAGACACAAACTGTAACAACTTGACCCAATATTCCGGAGGACACATCTGAAACAAAACCCATAAATGCAACATAAGTTATTTGAATTGATGAAATTAAAAAAATACTTTGGTTTCATTTTTTATTTTTTTACTTTTTAGAAACAATTGTAACAATACTACCCTATATCTAATTTAATAATTATCTATAAGAACATGTAATTTTAAAGTGAGTAATTTGAATGATTTTCGATTGTTGAGGAATTATATTTGAAACTAGCTGTGCCCGCGACTAGATAAAGTCGCGACTTGAAAAAGTGACTAAGGACAGCGATTTAAAATATATTTTCAGTTTATAGTCACTATCGTTTAGGTTTTTTTTTATAGTAATGCTTCCTTCTGCATACCTGTATTACTGGGTACACGTCTTATATATATATGTAGGCATATGCAAAAGAAGTAAACCGATAAAGTAGTAATAATACTTATAGCAATCTCTATTAATACGTTCAACGTCAAATAATGGCTCGGACATGCCAAGTTGACAAATAAAATTACCCCCAATATTATAATATGTAACTATAACTTGAATAGTCAGTCATAATTATTGTGCAGCGTCAAAAATTGCATAGAATACCAGCACATGGCTGTCAACAAATGGCGCAAACGCTGAGGACTTTTACTAATACTTGCTTAGAACGTCCATCGGACAAAGCATCATCCCATTGTTGATCCCGACCCAGCAAGTCTCGTGCCCGGCAATTGATTTTTACGAATACCGATACTCTGATAACGTTGTTAATAAATTTACTCAACTTTGCGATAATTGAAGACATGAATCGATAAAGGTGATAGGTCGCTACGTTCAACGTCAAATAATAGCTCGGACATGTCATGTTGATAAATAGAATTACCCGCAATATTATAATATGTAACTATAACTTGAATAGTCAGTCATAATATTTGTGCAGCATCAAAAATTGCATAGAATACCAGCACGTGACTGCTAACAAATGGCGCAACCGCTGAGGTCTTTTGCTAATACTTGTTTCGGACGTCCATCGGACAAAGCATCATCCCAGTGTTGATCCCGACCCAGCAAGTCTCGTGCCCGGCAATTAATTTTTTACGAATACCGATACTCTGATAAAGCCTTTAATAAATGTACTCAACTTTACGATAATTGAAGACATGAATCGATAAAGGTGATAGGTCGCTCGTCGATAGAAAATAGAGTTTAAACTGTCACTTTAAAAGTTTAGGATATTATGTAGGTTAGGTAATATATTAAGTAATTTAAGTATATTGATTCTAAAGACGTATCTTTAGATTAATGTACTTAATACACTGACTGGCATGGAAATTTGGCCACCCTGTTATTTTGTCTAAACATCTAAAATAAATGTCAGACAATAGAAAATACATTTCTTCGTGTTTTTTAATCAATTTAACAGCCTTCGAGTTGGTACTTAATTTAAAAACGAGTTTTAAATAAAATCTCTCTATTTCTATGAATAAAACATTCATTTCCAAAACACTACGAATTCAAAAGTAAGAAAAGCTTTCCATTTTTATATGAGGTATATCCTCCTCTTGCCCTAATAACCATCTGCATGCGGTCTGACAGGCTTTGGATAATGTTTTTCACTTCGGTTTGGGATAGGTTCTCTCATGCGTTAATCGCAGCGCTTCGAAGCTCGCAACCCTCGGGTTGCTGGCGGGTTAGAAGATGATTTTATTGTTCTTTTGAGCATGTCCCAGATGTGTTCTATAGGATTCAGGTCCGGACTGCGGACAGGCCACTGCAGTTTTTATATACCGACACTTTGCAGGTACTCATTTGCGCAACGAGCTGCGTGTGGCCGTGCATTATCGTGCATAAAACGAAACTGGTCATACCTTATACACCCCGAATTGGGCATAACGTGTTCCTGGATAACCTCTCCCATGTATCGTGTCGCAGTTAACCGATTCTCAATGACAACTTAATGTACGAGCGGTGGAACGTATTCCTTACGCGGTTGACGTATGTCGGCTAGAGGAGTCGTGGTCACCTGAGAGTTTGTGTTGTTTTTTGATATGCATTAAAGTAGTTAAAGTACCTATCTGTAGATATTACTATTACAGAAAAAAACCAGCAAATTGGTCTATAATTGTAGAGTCAGGGTAAGCCAAGCAAAAGGCTTGTGATATTTCAGATGGTTTTCTCTTTTACAGGAGCATCACACGAGGACGTGTAACTGGTCAGGATGGCCGTGTCAGAGAACAAAAGCTGAGAACGGAATGAAGACTTCACAAAAATATTTAACGCACATCTTTGCCTGAGCGTATTTTTTACGTGAAACTTATTAATATATGTCACAAAAACGTGAAACGTTACTACTTTTCATTGAGACAATCTACACCAGACACACGGTATCCGACTATTTCCTTTGCGTTAATAATTTCATACCGTAAACGCGTTCTACAAAAATTTGCAAGTAAAATATGTTTCTAAAACTTTCTAAGATTGGCGTGCACAAACCCACAGACAAACAGACAAAAATTACAAAAGTCATTGTTTTGGGTACTATTGCGTTAATAAAGGTCCCCTATAATATTTTTTTCTCAAATATCTTCAAAGTATATCTACAGATTTATTAAATGTATAGATAGATATTCAGTTACAATTTACTTTACCACGCAGGTTGATCGATTAGCACTCACTGTATGGACATCTTTGTATACATTTAATATTTAAATAAGCTCAGATAATATCTGACCCTGTAACCTTACTATAACAACAGATAAACACAATATCGGGCATTCCCCGTTGAAAAAATATGTTGCACACACAACAATGAATATTTTTCCTCGTAATTTAGACTCGCTTGTTTTACCAGCTTCGGCCACGACCACGTGTGGCCGAAGCTTTTGGCTGTTTTTATAAGAGTAAATACACTATAGGATTTAGAGCTGTAATTAAATGCTAATAAATTAACTATTTACCTAGTGCTTTAACCGATTATTTTTTGAATAAGAATTTTGTGTCGTTGTAAAATTATTGCTAAAAAGAGTGGCGCTAGTAGCGGGCCTGCAGCGCCTTAAGATAAGTACCATATTTCCTGAATACCTATTTAATGTGTTACTTATATTTAATGTTGTAGCTAAGTAATATTATGTCTCGTTTTAAATGTATTGCTTATGCTTTTTATAGTGTCTTAATAATTAATAATTATTTAATATTTGTTAATATATTTTGGTGTTAAATTAATTATTGGTAAGTAGGTATATATTATAAAAATAGTTTAATTTGCTAAAGTATCATTTGAGAGGTACTTTCATATAATAAGTAAATTACCAACTTACATCTTATCTTATTCCGTAGTTTTTAATTTAATGTTATGAAATCTATTCCTTTATCGAATGACGACATTAAATTGAAAGACTAGGCCGAACATTGATTGAACAATCGTCAGTCAACGTCCAATTAGTTAGCGGATTGTAATGTTGTAGTGTCAGTCAGGTGATTGAAATTTTTTCTCACTGCGGCGCTAGTAGTCACCAAAACAAATATGGCGTCAAACACTGATAGCACTGTGTTGATATTTTTTTCATTAAATCTACATTATAGTGCGATACTCGTTATAAAATAGTGTGACAGCATGGATTTATCTATCTAATAATACGTCGCCGCCGGCTACTCTTAAAGAAAAATTTGAGGTGAAACTGACTGAGTACGAACGACATAATGAAGGTAAGTTTTAAACACGCTGTTCGTCATCGACTTACTAATTTAGCTGATAAAACATACAAAACTACACTAAATCGATGTATTTATATTATATTTGATACTAGAATTGCAAAGTAACATTTATCGATAAAATATCGGTAGTATGAGCGCAAATTAGAAAAAAAATTCACCTAACCGGATATTCCATAAGTAGGTAATTCGTCGACTACGCTAAATGACGTTCAGTGAAGACAACAATTACCTACAATAAACAACATGACGAGTTGTCCTTTAGTCTTTCAATTTAATGTCGTCATTCGATAAAAACGCTAGTCACTCAATGAAATGGGGTTTTCAATTAGATGACTGTGACATTTACATTGTGATTTGATACTTGCATACTCATTACTCAGTCTGCTATTTAAAGGCCAACCTATCATGACAAAGGGACAATAATATTTTCTGTTGCTGATATTGATATTGAGCTATAAAGGGCAACACTATCTCGTTTGTTGTGATGTGACTTACCTACTCATAAGTATATTTATTTTATTTTGATATAATATTCTGTTGTAATAGCCACAGATATATGTATATTATTTGTTAAATCCCGTTTTTACTCTTCGGATACGGAATTCTGAAAATATACATTTTATCCAAGAAAGTTTGTACGTAATATCATCACGTGCCCTTTGTGCAAAGTATCGTCACAAAGGCATCGTGTAAAATGTAGAAGTTCTAACAAAAATACTTACGTTTAGATACTTACGTTTTATGTCTGTGTAGTGTTAACTTTCTCCATAATTATTTGGGCGTATAATAAAATGCACATGTTAGCAGCCTGATATTTATATTTCTCCTCCAAATTATAGGGCACTATTTAGTTTGTATTAAGACAGCTGGTATAGCTGTCTTCATCTTGTAGCCACTAGCCACAATATGGAGTAAATCCCCCAAGAAGGATCCTGGTGGCCTATTACAAGCTCTTAATTCCAGCCAGTTTACGCCATACAACATAGCCTGGAATTTTCGTATTACGATCGCATATTTATATGCTTATTGACAGCCAGTCATCGGTCACGTGACACTTGACTTGCTTCCGAATGTCACTTTCAGCCAACTAAACTAGGGTGGATCCATTCAGAATAACATGTCGTTGATTACAATTTCATATTAATGAAAAAGAACAAGTCAGCTTAAGGCCGTATTATTGAATTGCCTGGAACCAGGCTGGTATTGTAAAAGCTCATAATACGGTCCCTGTTCTCCTTCTAGATTTCTATACTACTTCTACCCACAAAAATGGCGGTCCTTTCTGATTGCATAAAATTTTCAACCAAAAGTTTTCTGTCTAGGAGTATAAAATATAAAATATTCAATTTGTTTAAATATTATATAACACAACATATTTTTTTTTGCTTCAATTATTACGACAAATAATAAAACGGATGTAAAAAGAACATTCACTACAACTTTTGTACGTGATTATATTTTATTAGAGTGCGACCGAAACAGGTTTTCCGGCCGAAACCGAATTCCTTAAAATACTGAAATTTGGTGCATTTTATCATTTATTTCGCATTAATTAAGACATGAAATGGAATCACATTATATTAAATTTGTTGTAATCATTTATTTTATTTAATATAGGGGCATTTCACGCCAAGCGGGCAACGAAAAAAAAGTGAGGTCGTGAATTTTGTTTATATTCTGGTCAGTTGTACTTCTAGTAGACGTGGATGTGTTCACCCAATTTTTTTTTTGTATGACACTTTATTGCTGAGTTATGAGCTCCTAAAAAAATACTAAAAATGAAAACTTGTTTTTTTGGGTTCTCATTATCTGTATCAATTATTCGATAAAAAGAAACTAAAAGTGTTGTTTCTTATATTAAAGAAGTTGAAGTTTTTATATTTTTATGCGAATTCCAAATTTGAAATTTTTTACCTGTAGTAAACCGGAAGTAAAAATTTCAAATCGATTTTTAAGTAACTTCGACACTTTTTTTTCAATTTTTTTTTTCTTTATTTGTAGCTTGAAATGTACTTATTCTTCACAAAAAAAATTAAAACGTGATATTTAATAGTTTAGGACTTGAAGCACATAGAGTACATAAATATGCGTACATGAGATACGGTTATATGAGCATTTTCTAAGCAATGGGGCTTTGTTTTTAGATTTTAGGAAAGACGCTCAATTACACTTCCATGCCACCGCTCATGGAAAAGGGCCACGTGATGGTCTTGGGGGAAACCTTAAACGTTTGGCAACCCGTGCAAGTTTACAGTCTACAAATAACGCTATTACTACACCTATAAGATTATATGAATGGGCGAAGTCATCACTTACTGAGACTTCTATTTACTACTGCTCGAAGGAAAGTATTCAACAAGAACGAGATTTTCTACGAGTCCGTTTCGCTTCCGCTATCACCGTTCCAGGAACTAAACAACTGCATGCTTTTCTTCCAACCAACGAAGGCTTACGTGTAAAAAGAATGAGTGCTAGTGCAAATAGTAAAATTGTAAAAATAACGAAATAAATATCTTTATTTTTAAAAATACTGTTTTAATATTAATAAATTAAACTTTTTTTTATATAAGACTGAAGGAATAAAACAGTAATTAATAGCGTAGTATTGCAGCAAGTAAGCGAATAAGCCCCATTGCTTAGAAAATGCTCATATAACCGTATCTCATGTACGCATATTTATGTACTCTATGTGCTTCAAGTCCTAAACTATTAAATATCACGTTTTAATTTTTTTTGTGAAGAATAAGTACATTTCAAGCTACAAATCAAGTAAAAAAAAAATTAAAAAAAAAAAAAACGATTTGAAATTTTTACTTCCGGTTTACTACTGGTAAAAAAATTCAAATTTTGGAATTCGCATAAAAATATAAAAACTTCAACTTCTTTAATATAAGATACAACACTTTTAGTTTTTTTTATCGAATAATTGATACAGATAATGAGAACCCAAAAAAACAAGTTTTCATTTTTAGTAATTTTTTAGGAGCTCATAACTCAGCAATAAAGTGTCATACAAAAAAAAATTGGGTGTACACATCCACGTCTACTAGAAGTACAACTGACCAGAATATAAACAAAATTCACGACCTCACTTTTTTTTCGTTGCCCGCTTGGCGTGAAATGCGGAAATAAATATAAAAAATAAATATATAAATGCGTGTACTGAGCTATCACAACGACAATTCCGAACAGGTGCCTTACTCTCTAAGATGATTCGATTTTGATTCAGATTCTATCGTGCCGCGTTCTCCCGAATAAATTTTACTTTTATTTATTTTGATTCTCAGTCGATTGATATGGTCGAGAGTACAAAAAGTTACTATCTAACGATTTTCTTTATCCTGGTTAGTTTCATTTATTTTATTTGGTGGATTACCTACCAAATAAAATACCAAAAGCCGTTGAGATCGATCCGATTTGATGCTCGATTGTGTCGGGAGTAAGATTGCAGGGCCGCCGTCCGCCAATATATTGCCGCGAGAAACGAAGTTAGGCGAGCGTGCACGATAATTTCCGAAATCAGTTTCGATTTCAGCAAAAGTTCGGACAATTACCACTAATATGAGTTGGTAAAATTCGGAGTTTATATTTATTAACAAACAAACAAACTTAATATTATAATAGATATACATAATTTATTAGAATGAAAATAATTATTTGTTTTTAATAAAAATATAACAAAATTGAAAGACAATTTATGACTTAATATAGTCGTTTGGTAACACGTTTAGTGTTTTAAGCTCTGTTGTTATCCAGTCTTTGGACAAGAACAAACTGCCGACCAACGCTGCATCACCACTGCACGAACTTCTTGCTACCCCTCGTACATCACCATTCTAAAACAGGTAGAGAATTTGTAAAACAACCTTTCAAAATAAATAATACTAGATACTATCTCATATTTTTGCCGCGCGTTTTTAACCCTGGTTCTTCTCACCGGCCTAGTTTCCGAACCGGTGGTGGGCATCGTGTAGAACAGTTATATATGTGTTATTTAATATGCTATATGGAAATAAAAAAAAATGAATTTGAAATAGATAGTACATACTTCAGTTTTTGCAAGTATGAAATCGAAATGGGAAAAAAGTATAGATATTTATTTCAACGTTTCGATCCAATATTAGATTATTTATGGTCTCATCAAACAACTTTTTATGGTCTCATCATATTAGAAGGAAATCTTAAATTCACGAAATATCATCATTCTATGATTAATCAACGCCAATCTGTCAGATTGACTTATTTATGTTTCATAACTAGATAACAATTTTAGGCATTCACGCATAACAGCTCAACCAATGCATTTACCCTTAACCACCTACTTGCGGTCTTTCACACCGCATAGTATTTTAAATTCAAGTAATAAATTTGACGAGTGCAAAGTAAAATGAGTCATCTACAAAACAGCTACTTTTCAGGAGAGCGCATAATAGGAAAAAATGCTCCCATTTTGTAAATTTTAAAAAATTAAACGCTTGCGGCGGTCAGTCATATTGACTCAATATGACTGACCGCCGGCCACCCGCGCGTCCCGCGTATAGGCGACCAGCGGTAGTTATTCGCATCTACATCGTGTAATTTAACAAAACAGGTGTAGAAGTCTTCTTTTACGTGACAAAATTACCAAAACTTAGGTGATATTTTAATTTTTTTTTGCTATGGTGTAGAATATGATAATTAAGCTAGTTTCTAAAAAAAAAACAATAAACTCAAAATTGCAGATGACTTTTTTTACTTTGCACCCGTCTATATATCGATCTGTCTGTATCGTACGACAGTGCGCGTCTATATAACTTTTCTACGCATCCATCGGTACCGCTCTTGCATTCTGTGAGTGTTGATATGCCCACGTTTGGACATTGTAAGAAAAAATATTTCGTCGGCGGTCTGTGTGACCGCAAGTAGGTGGTTACGTTTTTTTTTTTATTATTTTAGTAAAAAGTGGATAAAAAGGAAAAAATATACATATATGGTTACAAGATGAGATGTCAGACTACGAGGCTATTCCAGGTGAAGATTGAAGTAACTTAGAACCAGATTCAGTCTTATATGCTGTTCAGGCTTAGAATTGGAATGGAATCTGAGATTGAAATCTCTACGCGAAACTGCTTACTTAAATTGTTTAAAGTTTACAAAAAAAAAACTGTTCTGCGACTGGCGCGAAAAATTATGAATATTTGGAGGTTGCAATTTTATAATTAATATTAAATTTTTTCATTCAATTTTATAGTTAAAGTCCTAAGTTTAAATAAATAAATCCAAAAAACTTGTTTTTTTAAGTTCTGATAACTGATCCTATTATTTGAGAAAATTATATTTTTGTATTAAAAGTCGTAGTCTGAAAAGATTATATTATAACAAATCTCAAGATTTTATTATATTTTATGTTATTTGAAAGTCTGTAGTAAAAGACTTAAGAATAAACGAGTATTTTACTCATTTAAATCCTATGTTAATGCCATAGAACCAAAATTTTACGTAGTTATTAATAAGCGGTGGAGACCGCTTATTAATAACTACGTTAAATTTTGGACCGCACGTAGGTGGTTATGTTACATAAATAGGTGGTAGGTGGTTAAGGGTTAAGCTAAGTGACTAAGGAAACAATCAACAAAAGTACATACTCCGCTGCAAACAACAGGAGACCCAGAGACTATGTTGCAGTATTTCTCCCTCGTGGTTTTCCTGCTGCACACTACGTCCGACGTGTTGCCGCTCTCACTGCAACCCCCGGGCGTAGATATCAGCAATGTCTGGAACATGGTACAAAAACATCAATATCATCATCATTAATACGAAATTTCGCACTTCAATACAAACTGTAATGGAATGGAATTGTACTATAGACTAGTTGATAGATTTTTTTCGTGATAGCTTTGGAGATAAAGTGACTTTTTAAGGACTTCAAAAGATTCTGGCATACCTACAATCTGCATTTTTTTTTAATTTTAGGGTAATTGCAAAAATTATATTATTGTATTTCTTTTTAAACGGGTTGCGTAGAGCACGCAGCGGAAAAAACTACGGTTTTTTAACCGACTGCCACAAAAAGGGAGGAGGTTCTCAATTCGGCCCGTTTTTTTATTACTCCGAGATGTAATATCCGATTTGCGTGATACTTTTTTTTAGGTTGAGGAATAGCTGCCATTTGGTTCCCTAAAAATTTTGTATGCTTTGTAGTTTTTATTTTATGATCATTTTTCCCCAATTTCCAGATGTCTACGAACTCGGTATTTATGAACTAAATTTACATGGTTTATGTTGTTTTAGTAACTACTTACTTACTACTTACTAGGCCAATTTAGAAATGATTGACAATCGGTACAATAAGAAGTTGGTGTTATTCAAATTATGTGGGTATGTCTGTTGCATCGTAGCTAATGGTAGCTTGAATGGCGAGACAAGAGGCAACGCGTGGGGGCCCCGGTCCTGAGACCAGAGAGCGTATTAGCTCTTAAAAACAACTTGGTTATATAGCCAAGTAATATATCGTGCCAATATGGGTGCCGATCCGAGCCGGCTTTTCAGAACATGATACCTTGAGAAACATATTTTTATATATATTCTTTTTTTTTTTAAAAGAAATTTTCCTTAATTGTTAAAGTTGTTTTTTTTATATTCTTCATTGCTGTTCAGCTCCAATTTGTCTGAGCGTGACGATATATTTTAACCTATCCAGATAAATAGGATATCCAACGCTAAAAGAATCGGACTAGTGGTGCCTAAAATTGGCAAAGGCTTCATAAAAAACGCCAGTTCTGCGAGTCTTCTGTTCAAGTCTGGAATTAGCGCCTTGGAGTGCTCAAGGCCTGGGGATCCATTCTTTAAATCCTTGTTCGATTATGCTTTGAGATATTCCACATAATGTTTCTGGACCGTAAAGGGATTTCAGCCCCGTTTAGTTCATCCACACTTTCAATGTCAGTGTTGTTTCTGTGTCTCGTGACACGTACTAGTCGTATGCTATTGTTACGTCCTAGTATATTACGGTACAGTCCAAAATTAATTTAAATGTGTTTTCTGCTGCATTGGACATGATTTTTGAAGGATCGAGACTTGTAGAAATAGAGAAGAGAGACCTTTGCTCATACGGGACATTACGCAATGTTAATATAATAATAATTACCGATACTATTTGGTCATCCTCGTCAAATCCAAAGCCTATGCATTCTCCGTCAACAGCCGCCTGCAGACCCAGGCACGCGCCTTTCCAATTCTTCTGTCCCCAATTCACGTCGTCGTTTAGTATTACTAGACCATAATCGAACTCATGTGTTCCTACAACAAAAAACATGCAAAGAATGTGTACTCTTGTAGTCTGTCTACCCCACATGACAGTTCTTCAGGCAAATTTTAGTTACAATTTAATATGATAAAAAAATTAACACAATCAAATAACATATCCATACAATTTTTCATGATTCAGGCTCCATATAAATCTTAGCAAGATTAATGCAGCTGCGCGACTGCCGCTGCGGTGTCGTGTGAAAACTACCTCCCTCTTGTCTGGTTTTTGTCTAAGCCTTATGAACACTTACCAGAATTATAATTCGGATGAAGTATCTTGTTGCTAACACTATACTTTGCTTTTGGATTCACCGATGTCGGCACTTGTGCCCATATTGTAATATTCTTAGCGGCAAGTAGGCAGCTGGCAGACGTCAGAATAACCTTAGGTCCTATCATGGAGCCCATACAATACAATCCCGTTTCTTTTATGTCCTTTGATGTGCCCCTACAAAACAAAACATAATAATGTTATACTCTTTAACTTCAATATCAATTTTTGGTCAAGATTTTTGGATCAAGATTTGATGTCTTCTTTATGGAAGTCGGTTAAAAATGACGTTAAAAGTAATCCATACGGGAAGACAAAACGACAAAAATCTTCACTTTTTGACAGTGTTTATTCAGGTACTTACTTGTGGAGGGTAACACACCATGGACAATCAATACTATCCAAGAGGGTGCAGGTAGTGCCGCTGTTTTCTGAAAAGAGATATCGATGTTACTTTCCTTCTTCACTATAAGAAGTTATGCTTAAGATTTCATTACAAAACGAGCTAAAGCTTCGAATTTGCCCCCTTGAAATTGTGTTTCTGTCCCCTCTCTATCTATCTCTATAATCTGTTTATTTCACAGATTAATATAAGTATAAAATTTATTTTATAAAAATAACTCGATTTACGAAGTACGAACGCCCCGTCTGCATTTCTTGTTTTTCTTCTTCTTTTTAATTTTGACACTTTACCTGTATACTGTCAATCTTGACAGCGGAAACTTTCCTTTTCTATTATTTACTAATCTCAAAAGATAATTGTAATAAATACATGACCTTACCAGATAATAAGTAGTGAGGTGGCCTAAAAACAAAAGCGGACAAGAGTGAATCTATCTTGCCTACAGAGGGTTCTGCACAAATAGTAAATAGTTCACGATCACCTTCTTTTAGCCTAGAATAAAATAGAGAGACATTTTGTTCTAGACTGAAAGAAGGCGACAAAGATTGAATCTGTATACAAACTTTTATTACTTATTTGTAGGATGGACATTACATAGAACATTTCTTGGCTAATGCCAAATACTTGAGAGTGTCGATATACACGTATTTCGGTATTAACGCCGTACTTATTGTTTTTTTGTAATTTAGAATTTGAAAGCTTATTATTTCACAATAATAATTCTAACGATAAAGATATTATACCTACTGAGTTTTACCATTTACTATACCATTATTCACAGTTTTAACAGGAGCGTTTGGTGACTTTGGTGTATTTGTTTCTTCTGAATCGTCATCCCCTAATTCGCAGCACCATTCATATTCACCGCAAACAGTTTTTTCTCTGAGAAACAAAAACAAAAATTCATTAATAATTATAATTGAATCACCAGTACTAGGTATAACATGGTGTCAGAGGTTCAAAGAAATGTACTTTATATTCGTTCATTGAACATACTATTTAATAATACTAATAATAAATAATGCCTCCCACGCCGATTTTTGCAACGGTTGCCCGTTTTCATTGAAACTAGACTAGCTACGCAAGAGTAATTTTTATAGTGCCCAAGTGTGTGCGCAATACCCAGAAGCACTCTCTCTTTCTTCACTCATGTAGTCCAAGGGTCGGATAACCGACACGCTATAGTGACTGATCTTTTTAAACTCTGTATGGGGTACATACAGGTATACATTTATGATATTTTAATATGTACTTATATTAAAATAAAAACATGATAATAGCGGTCCGTAAAACATTTTGTAGTCCGCTTTAACAAGCTGAAATTCCGTGTAGTAGTTAAAACATAATTAAAAATAGCATGTAAAAATCATTCCGTTGACAGGAAAATATAATTTTCGAGGTCAAAAATCCTGAAAATATGGGTTTTTTTAATATTGATTTTCAGACAAACGGTAAGTTGTATCATATAATTAATTCATACAAAAGTTGTTGTAGATAATAAAATTTTCAATAAAAATGTATTAATACTTTTTTTCCCAATGCCACCGTTTCTGAGATATAACGAGTCAAAGAATTATAAACTGTGTAATCGTCAAAATATGTATAAAATATGTCGCAGTCATCTGGTTGAATCTGCTATTTTAATTTTAATTGAATGACTAGCGCGTTTTAGTGTTCCAGTGTTCTGAAATCCTTGCAGGACCTGATCACAACTCCTAGAGCCCTCGAGGCTTTCCTGAGTCTGGTATTCAGGTGGATGTTATTAACACTGATTTCAGTAAAGCATTTTATCGTAATAAATATCATTGCATTCTGCTTGACAAGCTCCAATTAGCAGGAATACATGGAAACCTATTCCATTGGTTTTCCTCTTACATAAATAATCGTTCTCAAGTGAACGGGTAAATTAGCTGTAAATTTTTCTAATAAAATAAAAATTAATCCAGCCACCAGAATGATACAGTACAGAAAAAAACATGTAATTTTTAATTATGTTTTAAACAATTACACGAAATTTCCGCTTGCTGTTAATTTATATACCTTCGAATGTCTAAATAATTGATCGGACTATTCCATTGTTCAATTGCAATCTCACCTTAATTCACTATCATCTATGATACCATAAAGAGGGATAACATGTTCCTTAGTGCAATACTTCTCTAGTGCACATATCCCTTTTTTACCATTTCTCATCAGACATTCTCTAGGCGTCGTTGACCCTGAAAAAACAGCGAATATGCCGTGAATTAAAAACATATTTTTTTACTATACGCAAAGCAAAAACTTTAGGGAATATCGGAGAACTGTGCAAACATGGTGTAGTTATGTAATTCTTCTCACTCATAGTTTTCATAAAGAAAAGATGTAGTGTTGACTCCTTATATTTATCAAACAGAGCTAAGAGCTATCTTAATTAATAAATTAAAATGACCACCACCTACATACATGCTGGCCAACCCGCGTGCCAAGAATGGCGAGTATAGGCAACTGCCCAACATTTTCATTTTCAACAACCCGCCTGAAGAAAATAGCTGCTTGCTTGCACATCAGCCGGGCTGGCCAGCGTCACCATAGGAAAGAGATAAGTGGGAAAACTCAAAGGAGGTCTTTGCCCAGTAGTTGGATAGCATAGGACAATAAATAAAATTAAAAAAGTACCTAAATCCTAATCTAAATTAGGTTTTGGAGAAAACAGGGATCACCTAATAGTCGATTTCTTAGTACTTTTAATATGTCATTACAGTTGCAGCTGCAGTTGTCTCTATCAATCTGATCGGACAGTTGCAGGGCAGCAATAGACTTTACAAATAACTGTTTTGCATTTCTCTAGCCAGTGGTGTTTCCTCTTAACCATCTAGCTCATGTTTTGATCATGTTTTAAACTAACCTGGAGTCACTGGATTTAAACTTAGCTCGGTTGTACTCGTAGTAGTTTTAGCACATACTTGAATAGCTGTAGTTAATACAAAACACGACGCAAGTAATAACTTGACAAAATATTTCGGAGGGCACATCTGAAACAAAACGTTCAATTATAATATAATTTACTATTATGTTACCGGCAATCTGTGTAATCCGCACGTTATAGGCGTTTCTTTTTAGAAACAATTGCAACAACACTACCTTATATCTTATTTTTATACTATCTATAATTTTATTTTTAAAGTGAGTAATTTGAATGATTGTCGATTAATGAGGAATTATATTTGAAATATTCACGATATTCAGTTACAGTTTACATTACCGCGAAGGTTGATCGAATAGCACTCACTGTATGGACATATTTGCGTATAAGGATATTTGTGTCAAATATGTGATACATATCTGACGCAAATATTTGGATATAAGGATATTTATATTATTATGGATATAAGGATATTTATATTATTATGGATATAAGGATATTTGCGTCAGATATGTTATACATATCTGACGCAAATATCCCTGTATCCTTACGAAAAGAACAGGGCCCTAATTCTCAGGCCTCGAACTTAGTTTTTACTATCAGTCTGTCCCGCTCATGCAAATGAGATTTAGCGCGCGTGCGAGCGGGATATACTAATATTCGAACTTTTTTCCACTGCCCGAGAATCGTGCTCCTGGGCTCTAATTCTCAGGCCTCGAACTTAGTTTTTACTATCGGTCTGTCCCGCTCATGCAAATGAGATTTAGCGCGCGTGCGAGCGGGATATACTAATATTCGAACTTTTTTCCACCGCCCGAGAATCGTGCTCCAGATATAAACAATAAACAGGTATTCCGAATGTTGCACATACTTGAACATGTTTTCCTCGTAATTTAGTCACGCTTGCATATTCAGTCTGCTATTTAAAGATCCTATCATGACAAAGAGACAATACACACACACACAGAGTCTTAGTACACAATTACTAAACATTACACAAATATGTAGGTATTTTGCGAATATTTTAAGTACCTAAAACTTACCTAAATACTTAAAATAAGTACCTGTTGCTTTTATTTATATCGTAGCTCGATAAGGGGCAAAACTATCTAGTTAGTTGGGATGTGACTTACTTATGACCCTTAAATATTTATTTTAAATAAATATTAATTTTGCAAGGACGGGGGGGAATCCGCATCTGTGACTTGTGGGCCGGCAAATCTTCATATTATACACCTCGGACAAAAACGTTGTAGTGTGTATGATCTGTATAGTTCAGAAGCTAAATTCGATGAATTATTACCTAATTACTACGGTGACGCTAACTGTCCTATAGATTTTACTTATTTTAAATGGCCTGTAGGTTTTAAGTCTCTATAAAATAAATGAAAAATCTTCTACTCATTGTCTATTCTCATTATTAGATTACAGGGATATACTTATATCACAGTTTTGGTGCAAAAGGAGGCAGCGGAGCGGGAGCGTGAGGCTTCGGCAGGATCGCAGTTCGCACCCATTGTGTCGTGGGCGACGTGGGCGAAGGATCTTAGCTCAACTTAATGTGCTAAACAGAGCGAATATTTTAAGTACCTAAAACTTACCTAAATACTTAAAATAAGTACCTGTTGCTTTTATTTATATCGTAGCTCGATAAGGGGCAAAACTATCTAGTACGCAAATATTTGGATATAAGGATATTTATATTATTATGGATATAAGGATATTTATATTATTATGGATATAAGGATATTTGCGTCAGATATGTTATACATATCTGACGCAAATATCCCTGTATCCTTACGAAAAGAACAGGGCCCTAATTCTCAGGCCTCGAACTTAGTTTTTACTATCAGTCTGTCCCGCTCATGCAAATGAGATTTAGCGCGCGTGCGAGCGGGATATACTAATATTCGAACTTTTTTCCACTGCCCGAGAATCGTGCTCCTGGGCTCTAATTCTCAGGCCTCGAACTTAGTTTTTACTATCGGTCTGTCCCGCTCATGCAAATGAGATTTAGCGCGCGTGCGAGCGGGATATACTAATATTCGAACTTTTTTCCACCGCCCGAGAATCGTGCTCCAGATATAAACAATAAACAGGTATTCCGAATGTTGCACATACTTGAACATGTTTTCCTCGTAATTTAGTCACGCTTGCATATTCAGTCTGCTATTTAAAGATCCTATCATGACAAAGAGACAATACACACACACACAGAGTCTTAGTACACAATTACTAAACATTACACAAATATGTAGGTATTTTGCGAATATTTTAAGTACCTAAAACTTACCTAAATACTTAAAATAAGTACCTGTTGCTTTTATTTATATCGTAGCTCGATAAGGGGCAAAACTATCTAGTTAGTTGGGATGTGACTTACTTATGACCCTTAAATATTTATTTTAAATAAATATTAATTTTGCAAGGACGGGGGGGAATCCGCATCTGTGACTTGTGGGCCGGCAAATCTTCATATTATACACCTCGGACAAAAACGTTGTAGTGTGTATGATCTGTATAGTTCAGAAGCTAAATTCGATGAATTATTACCTAATTACTACGGTGACGCTAACTGTCCTATAGATTTTACTTATTTTAAATGGCCTGTAGGTTTTAAGTCTCTATAAAATAAATGAAAAATCTTCTACTCATTGTCTATTCTCATTATTAGATTACAGGGATATACTTATATCACAGTTTTGGTGCAAAAGGAGGCAGCGGAGCGGGAGCGTGAGGCTTCGGCAGGATCGCAGTTCGCACCCATTGTGTCGTGGGCGACGTGGGCGAAGGATCTTAGCTCAACTTAATGTGCTAAACAGAGCGAATATTTTAAGTACCTAAAACTTACCTAAATACTTAAAATAAGTACCTGTTGCTTTTATTTATATCGTAGCTCGATAAGGGGCAAAACTATCTAGTTAGTTGGGATGTGACTTACTTATGACCCTTAAATATTTATTTTATTTTTACTATATTTTGTTGTTATAGCTACATAAATTTGTACATTATTTGCGAAATCCCATTTTTACCCTTCGGATAAGGGACTCTGAAAAGGTAATTTTTATCCAAGTTTGTACGTAATATCAACGCGTGTTCTTTGTGCAAAGTAGCGTGTAATATGTACTTACAAAAATTCTAGGCACTTTACATTCGATACTTACGTTTTATGTCTGTTTTATTGAAGATTTTTTAATTATTATGCACTTCACAGTTATATATCCATTCTTCAATGAACTAGTCGACGTTACACTTCTTTTAGTTAATATTTTATAATCAAATTGATTAACAAAGCTTTGTATGTTAGCAATATATTAGTCACTTCCACTATAACTCATAATGAATGCGTTGAAATACATAAGCAGTAATGTTGTTGATCTTAACACAAACACTACTTACGTAGTCACCAGCTTCTTACTTATATAGTTCTTGTTACCGGTTTCTAAACCTGTTTTAGACTTTTTTAATTCTGTTGGTTTGGATTTGCTGGCGTTTAGGGCAATAATCCAAAAGTTTCAATTTATTTTATTTTACTGTCATGTTGGTCATGACCTGTGCTTATCACAATAATGTATGTACTATCGCCATCTTAATTATTGTCATTTATATGTCCATACGACTAAAGTCTAAATAGTGAACGCCTGCGTATAGTGTTGACCCAAACCGTTTCTATACAATTTGTACTCATAGGGCAGGCATATATTTATTTACATGTGCAAATTATGTGTCATTAGATTAGAGCCTAGAACTACTTACATCTTTAATAGGAAATATGAATACCCTAAGGCCCATATAAATAAAACAATCTCAAACCCAACATTACTTGAGGACCTAAATATTTTACATATAAAACAACGTTTCGCTTCACTTTTAAAAGTGAACAACTTTATTAATGTTACATAGTACTTAATTTTTTTTATTTTTATACCGTAATATTCTTAATATAGATTACAGAAAATCATCAAAATAAGTATAATCTATTTATTATTTTTACGTTTAAATAAAATTAAAGTATGTAACATAAGTAAAGTTCTTGATTATTAAAATTATAACGAAAAGTTGTTTAATCAACAATATCGAACAGTCTGAAGAATTGCAACAAGAATTGTACAAACCTGTAGCCTGTAGGATTTTTTCAACAAATTTCAATATTCTAGATCGAATTGTTAGGTTTTGATACCCTTGCGAGTAGTTGAGAGTTACAAAATAAGCGGCTTGCTGTTTTTTGTGTTTGCGTTGACATATAATTAATTTTGTTTTGTTACAGCAGTATATTATATGAATTTCTTTATTAACACCTCTATTATTTCTACAAGTATTAATAGATTTACAATGGTAAAATAGTATTTTTTTAGCTCACGATAGAATAGAGACATATTATGCAATGTATCACTTACCCAAGTGAAAAAGGGTAATAATTTTGCAAGGACGGGGGGGAATCCGCATCTGTGACTTGTGGGCCGGCAAATCTTCATATTATACACCTCGGACAAAAACGTTGTAGTGTGTATGATCTGTATAGTTCAGAAGCTAAATTCGATGAATTATTACCTAATTACTACTTTTACTTATTTTAAATGGCCTGTAGGTTTTAAGTCTCTATAAAATAAATGAAAAATCTTCTACTCATTGTCTATTCTCATTATTAGATTACAGGGATATACTTATATCACAGTTTTGGTGCAAAAGGAGGCAGCGGAGCGGGAGCGTGAGGCTTCGGCAGGATCGCAGTTCGCACCCATTGTGTCGTGGGCGACGTGGGCGAAGGATCTTAGCTCAACTTAATGTGCTAAACAGAGCGACGTGAATAGATCCATAGACAGCACAGAGAGGGGCTGGCACCTACCGAAGTAACCAGAGGGCTAGAGCTCGCCAATGTTCGGGGAACTCTTGGTGACGGAAAACAGCAGAATGGCCAAAAAGCGTTACACACATTATTAACATTACAATGGAACATAAACAAAGTATTATGCAGTGTGGGAAGGAGGGAGGTGCATCAAACGCATGCCTATGCGTACACTCACTCATCTGCTAGCAAGTTGTGGTTATAATTTTTTCGAGGGATATTGCTAGATATAATATATTTAAATTTTACGCAACTTTCTGATTTGGCAACTGTAGATCTAGAGTTACTGTACTTTTAGCATCGATCCTGTTTCTGTTCCTTTTTTAAATAACAATAACCGTCCATCTTTGGGTGAGGGTGCTCGATGTTTAAACTAGTCAGAAAAATAAAATAGTATGTAACGTTCTCTAATATCTTTATTTGTAAGTTCAGGAAACTCTGACATTTTAAAGGAAAGCAAATTGCAAAAGGACAATTACATAATTGACTAGGACAAAACAAAAACGCAGAGGTAAAGACGCGTCCACGACAAAAACTCCACAAGCGCTGATTTTTCTGTATCTTACTTTCAGTGCTCGTATTATATTCAGAGCCAACCGACGATCGTCCCCTGTAATGAAAATGTATGTAAATGTGAGTTTCAGCTTATGACCTTCATAAGCCTTTTCCAATGTATTGCCTGTGCCTTTCATGCTTGGCAAGCAGGTTGGTATTTCCATTCGAATCTACGCTCGCCAACCAGCCTGCCTTGTTATATAACAATGTCCGCGGAATTTCCGGATGTATTAAATTACCTCCGTCGTTCTTTACGATACGATAATAAACCCATGGGAAAGATAGTTGAGGTGCTTTTCCTACTCTGGCATTACACTGACATAGGCTAAGGTAAAAATAATATGAACATTTTATTTAAAATTTTAAAACGCCAAAAATTTGGTGACATGCTGGACAAGCCGAGCCTAGTGCAGGAAATTAAAAACGTATGATATTGATTATATTATTACGTTTTATTTTTCAAATAGCCATTTGGTGAAGTAACTCTAGATTTCTAAAATCAAAACCATAGAAGACATAATAAAAAAATATCTAGTATACAAAAACTATCTAATTTAATAATTATATTGAGTATCACTTTTGACTTGTGAGATAGATATGTATTGTGTTTTCGTGTGATTTCCAAGTACATGTACTGATCATTTATAACTTGAAAACATGATATATTTTTAATATTTATTTGACCACTAAATAAATATGATGTTGTTATACCGACCGACTAACCCCGACTTGGCATCACGTGGATCTGACAACTCTAGAACTGAGTAGCGGGACTTTTCATTTTTACAAGTTTTTGACGGGATAAGTTTACTTACTTGAACAACTCTTCTCCAACAGTAACAAAGCTGATAACCGAATAGACTCAATGCTCTGGTACAATCTGCTACACGACACACATAATATGATTTCCAAAATCAGCCCCCTGCCAATCCAAACTATGATACCCACCATGTGACTCGTAACCGTTACGTTTTCTGTTGACTAAAATATTAATTGTTAATACTGCATTATTAATTTTATTTATTATTAAAAAAAGAATGGCCATTGCACGGTACATAAGTGAGTTTTTTACATTTAGATATTTAACCGGTTCGGAGTAATGTACTGGGTGCCTTACTCTCCAAACTGATTTTGATTCAGATTCGATCGTGTCGCGTACCCACTTCCGAATAAACTACTTTTATTTATTTTGATTCTCGGTAGATTGTTATGGTCGAGAGTACAAAATAAAAATCAATTAAAACACATTATATTGATAAATTAATAACCTAAATAATAGTTAATTTTATTATTTTATTATTTTAATATGTTTATAAAAAAATAAATAGTATAATTTGGTAAAAAAAACTGCACAAAATTGTAAAAATTTCACTGAGCTGGCAACATTAATATTATCTGCACAATGTTTACGAATTATTTATAAATTTGAAATCTACCTACACCTGATGATGTCTTAGTCGAAACCGGTCGTGTATTTCAATAAATCTTATGTTTAACAACTAATAAAGTGGAGAAAGTGCAAGTAATTTGTGTATTATTACTGTATACAAATTGTAGTTAACTTTTTCACAACTGGCACGCAGATTTCATCTCAATTTATTTTAAATACAAAATAATAGTTATTATTTTGATTAGTATGATAAATTGGTACTTAAATATTTCATACCATGTTTATTTTCCTCCAGATAATCCATATTTGTATGTATGACAAGGAATGCATAAACTCCATCACTACGTGTGTGAACGTCTGCAATAATACATGCCTATTACATTACATAACATAAGTTTTTAGCCTACGACAAAAACATCACCCATGTTTTTGTGGGATCGTTGGGATTATAAACTTATAAAGTCCAACTGGACTTGTCAGTGTGTGTGTGTGTAAGTATCTGTGGCATCACAGCACCAAAATGGATAAACTGATTTTGATCTATTTTTTTTAGTTAAAATTGGGTTTTAATGATCTTATATTTTTTGAAGTCAGTTAAAATAGCTTAGTTTATTTTGTAAACACGTACCGGAATTTTCGATGTTTTTTCCGTCAAAACAGTGGCGTCAATTATATCTTCGAGAATAGAGAAAATTGTTTCATTATTTTGCCCATTGGGGTCTGTATCTGTGTCCTCGAACGAATGATATTTGTCTATCATATTCTGCAGCAAGTTGTTGTATAGTTTTCCCTTTCTTGCTATAAATAATATCACGACGACGTAATAGATAAGTTGTATATCGAAGATGACCGTATAGAATATTAGCAAGCATCGGCTCCAAATCCAGGTCGAATCGATCCAAATTTTCGTACCCGTGAAGAAAATGAAGCATGCGATACAAATAATAATTAATTTTATAGATAGATTCCTGGAATGTCTGCAGTCATTATTGCTTCTTAGTTTACAGTCGATATCTTGAAGTGTCAGCATCAAGTTAACGTTATTATCACTATCAAAAATGTTGGATAAATGGTGCACTGTATGGCTGACGCAGTACATTGTATATGTCAGAGCGTACACGACACATATGCCTTTATTTTCGAAAATTTCATAAAAATTATTTATTATATTCACCAGTATCCAATAAACGAGTACGTTAGGAAGTACGGAGTAAAGTGCATACAATTTTGGATTTTTGCATATATTATTCCCCTTTATGACATATTTACGAATACCAAACAGGATACTTATGTAGTAAAAGGGTTTGAAAATTTCAATAAATTCACTTTTCAACATATTCACTTTCTTTCCTTGTGAACACTCGGGAAAATGACAAGCAACGATCGATACGTAATTTGTGAAGTACTCTAGTTGTAGTGAATCAATTTATTTGATGGTGTTTAGGGTTCAGTACTCAAAAAGTAAATACAGGACCTTTTTAATAATAAGATCTCAACGTGTAGCGTTTTTTGCCAGATTACGGTGAATCTAAAAGGAATCGTAATTATTTTGGTATTTGATTCACGTTTATTATGTATGTTTTTTCAACATAGTTTTTTGCCAGATTACGGTGAATCTAAAAGGAATCGTAATTATTTTCGTATTTGATTAACGTTTATTATGTATGTTTTTTCAACATAGTTTTTTGCCAGATTACGGTGAATCTAAAAGGAATCGTAATTATTTTGGTATTTGATTCACGTTTATTATATATGTTTTTTCAACATAGGTCCGATTTAAATGAATAAGGTGCAATTTATGCGAAAGTAAATAATAATAATATAATAATATCTATAAACGCTTCAAACCACGTCAATCTGGCTACAGTGCTAAGTATCCGAAGCACTTGTGTTACAGGTACCGGACAACAGATATACATATATTTAATACTTTTATACTATACACAATTTAAGATTTTTAACATTTTAATACAAAAATTTAATACACATCCATGGCCCAGGAATAATGAAAACTTTTTGTTCCATCGGCGGGATTTAAACCCGCGACCCCTCGTTCGAGCACCAACGCGCACAGCGACTGCGCTACGGAGGTCGTCTAGATTAAGTAACATGTTTATAGTTTTACAAGAACAATACTTATTACTTACAATGAACTTATATTTAAATACTAACGGTCTACTGAAAATACGCATAGTTATTTAAGTATTAGGTGGGCTCTAATAAAAGCCATTGCACAAATTGACCAACAACTTTAACTAAAGTGCATATTAAATTATGTAAATCGATTCTATAGTATTTGTTGTAATGTTCGCATAAATGGACACATACATTTTAATAATTTTAATATTAATTTGTTAATGTTTCTATACCAAGGTTTTACCTAAGTACACAATTCGAAGTATGCTCTACAAGTAAGCAGGCCACGGGGCCAACTTTTTGAAGAGAACAGAAAAAAAGATTCTTCAATCGTGAGATAACTTTTTCCTGAGGAATAAATATGGGACTTTGACAGATTTTGCGTGTAACAAATGTCAAAGTCTCATGTTTATTCGACAGATAAAAGATATAAGACGATTGAAAAATCTGCCCTTAATTCTACAGAAACATGATGCTTAATATACCTAGTATTTTAATATCATGGTTGTCCTTTACCCTATAATAATTGATGCGTTACGTTCAAGAGCAAAGTACAATAATATCAAATGACATCAAATGACACAGAGCATAATGTAGCTATTTCAGCACCTTGTTATATCTACTACTAGCTGACCCTTGCCCACTTCGTTGAGCATAAAAACAGTTTGTGATGAAATTCAACTAAAAAAAAAACAAAACCCACAACGCGGAACACGTAACGCGCAACCCGCAACGCGGAAGTCACACGGGAACGCTATCGAACGTCTATGTCCGTCTCCTGGCTCTAAGCTACCTCCTCACCAATTTTCGGCCATTTCGGTGAAGCCGTTCTTGAGTTATAAATAGTGTAACTAACACGACTTTCTTTAAATATATAGATAGATTTATATCTGTCTTAATTATAACAACTTGTATGAAACAATGGCCCTAGTGACAAAAAAGGATAACTAATTTAATGTCATAAAATTTGTTGTGAATGTTAACACGTCTGTCTATATGTTACAAAAGCTTTACACTCAGTTTAAAGGCATAGGATCGACTTTTTACATGCCCATTCGATGCACGGATCAGTCTTGAACCAGGTCAGAATTTTGTTTTTTGTTTGTTCCAACGCAGATACCAAATCTACGACTTCCAGATTCAAGAACCAAGGCTGGACCACATAAGCGATTTAAAAAGAAACTGTTGTGCGTTAATCACGTATGTAGATCATATTATTATAGTAGTTTAACATTTATCTTAGGTTGAAATTGAAATATATAAAAAAATACCACACGTTTGAAATTAAACTTCTTTAGCTCTATTTATAAGTACTGCGTGTAAAAATAGTAGTCACTATAACTTTGGTATATGATAATACCACCATTTCTCATTCTAGAAATGTTTAACTTTATAATTTTTCTAACAAAATATTTTTAGATTTCTTTTTGCACTAATATTATATCCAAAAGTTATTGTAGCTGGTATTTTTACAGCCTGTATGTATGACAACCTGCACTGTGTTTTAGACATACGAAACGTGTGTGAGAAAAACAAAATATATCGCCCCAAAAGTAATTAATATAAACGAAATGTAACTCTCTCCTTCTATCTTCACAAACTTATGTATATCTCCCTCGCAACTTCTGTTTGCCTCGCCCGATCACACTCTCATCACTCATTCAACAGTTAAATCCCTAAGGCAGGCGTGCGGAAAGAAGTTTTAATTCAAAACATTTTCATGAATGTCACTACGAAAATAAAAACCACCGTGTGAATAAAACAATCGCGTTATGTAACACCATATATCCTAGACTATAATTTACTAGAGCAATTGGCTTCTATTGGTGTCTAACTGTCTACTGACCCTCCTAACAACTGTCTTAGTACAAGGACTGTGAATTAGGCCCATTCGTAAGTAACACCTGTTGAATGTAGTTATTGGGTTTGCAACATTTGCACATTGCACAGAAATCCCAGTAAAGCAATTTCAGTGATGGTACTTGAACAAGGCTGGGAATGTCGGATTCGGATTTCAGATTGGCATTAAAACTTTAAACTAGTAACTTTAAAGGTTTCTTATCATATTTCTTTTTGATTTAACACAATTAATTGGTTTCTCATTATTTTTAAAATAAAAAAATTAAACAACAATTGTTATGAACGTTGTCGTTCATTGCTTATTAACTCAGCGCAAGCAATTAATATTAATAAAGATGTCAGGCAAGCGAGACGAGACTATTTACAAAAAGCATCTTGTCTTCCTAATCAATAAAAGCGACGAACAATAAGGCTTCTCTCTCACTCAGATTATTTTACCATACAAGTATGACCGATTTTAATACGTAATTTTTGTAGGACGTGCGCTTTGCAGTAATGAAATCAGTATGTTCTATTCTTCACCTACAAAAAGTCCGGACCAATAAGTAGATATGTCATGGCCTAAAATACTTAGGTCCGATTTTTCAATCGGCAGATAACTTTTACCTGAGGAATAAATAAATATGTGACTTTTTCAGATTTTGTATTTAGTCACTTGTTTTCGACAGATAAGAGTTATCTGACGATTGAAAAATCAGCCCTTAGGATAATAAAATATAATAATCTGCCAATAAGGTTTAAAAATTCTTATTTGTCAAATAGGCTCTCAAGGTGAGGTTGAGTTTGAGATTGTTTTATTTATACGGGCCTTAGAGCGTTGTATGAGTATCCTACATAATATAAGTACTATTAACACCTCGCGATATTTTTTTAGCATAAACAGTCCGTGAACAAATTTAGACAAAATTTATTTCACCGATTTATTTTTGTGAAATGATAGAACAGCGGTACCACGCAAGAAAAATTATAAAAACTGTTGATTAGTAGTACACACATATCTTATCTATTAAATATTCAATCACAGTATTATCATTAAGTAGTTGATATGGTTGGTATTCCAGTTACATACTATTTGTCAAGACAATGTTAGAACCTAAAGTTCTAATTAGTATTTACATGACGCCAAGAGCAAATTGATTTTGCTCTTGGCTTTGGTCGTTGACCATGGTATAATATTTAGGGTACTGCAAAACACAAGATAAAAACAGAACAATTATATTTTAACCATCTATACATATAATAAATCTGTAGAGGAGTCGTGTCTGTACATTGAAGATATTTGAGAAAAAATAATATAGGGGACCTTTATTTACGCAATAGTACCCAAAACTATGATTTTTGAAATTTTTGTCTGTTTGTCTGTTTGTCTGTTTGTCTGTTTGTCTGTTTGTCTGTTTGTCTGTGGGTTTGTGCACGCTAATCTCAGAAACGGCTAATCCAATTAAGATGTACTTTTCAGTAATATATTGCGGCAAGTTTCATTTAACATTTAGTGTTTGTTTTATGTAAATCGGTTCATAAATAAAAAAGTTATGACAATTTAAAAAGATCATGTCGTACTTGCTGGACGTTTGTAGGAATCGCGCCGGGCCCGGGAGCCGCGCGCCGCTTCAAATTTTATTCGCAGCAAACGCACCGCGGCTGCGGGGGCCGGCGGGGGTGACTTTATATTTGTTAGTTGTTATATAAGCTGGGGACAATCTAAGTTTTTTTTTTGAGTTTCTTTATTACAAAAGTTATTTGTATTAAATCAGTTAGTACTTTTACTGTAAAGTCCTCTGTGACAAGTAGGTACTGTATGTACATATTTATTAGTTAGAAATGTAATATACATAAATAAATAAAAACCGGCCAAGTGCGAGTTGGCCTTGCGCACCGAGAGCTCCATACAAACCTGATTGACATATTGAGACCTGAGTATTTGATATAAGTTTCAATTAAATACATTCATGACAAAACGGTACTAAGTTTTAAAAAATCTAAATATTTTTATTATGTATAGGTATAATGTAACTAAAAACGTATGGTTTTAGACGTTGCTTGGTTTTAAAATTTTATGATTTTAAGTTCACGGGAAGTACCCTTTAGGTTTTGATTCCCTTGCGAGTGTCTAAAATGACGAAATTTAGCGACATAAGCGACTGTAGTCTGATTTTTTCACTACTTCAAGGAACAGTAGATCCTGAGTATTTTATATAATTTTCATCTTAATTATACCTTTACGCGTTTCTGAGTAAAAGGTATTTTATAAGTTAGACGTTAAAACATCTTGATAGTTACTAAGCAAGTAAGCAGTGTTACAGGGGAAAACTGTTAATTCTACCTTTTGTTAAATTCTAACCATTTACGGCCTGCCCTGGATATGTGTTAACAGTGTGATTATTATAGGTTTTTTTTGCCAAATATTATAATAATGATAAAATATTCTCTTATAAAAATCTATCTTTCAAGAGATAGCGAGATGCAGAACCATAATAGCTACATCTATACGCCAACTGCAATTATAACAAAGTTGAGTACCTACATTTATAAAATACGTTATCCGAGAATCGATTTTCGTATTATTAATTAAGAAAATCGAAATTCGGTCCTCAGCGTGTTATTAGCAACTAGCTGTGCCCGCGACTTCGTTCGCGTGGTGTTTGATTGACTTAACCGAAAACCCGAAATGTGAATTGTTTGTTTGTTTAAACGCGCTAATCTCAGGAACTATTGGTCCGATTTGAAAAAATATTTTTGTTGGATAGTCCATTTATAGAGGAAGGCTTTAGGCTATAATACAACATTACGCTGCGACCAATACCAGTCGGGCGTCGTCGTCGCCCGACGCTGCGACGCGATGCCGACGCCGCGACGCGACACCAACACCCGACGCCGACGCCCGACGCCGCGACGCCGACGCGCGACGCCGCGACACCGACGCCGCGACTCGCAACGTCGAGACGCCGACGCCCGACGCCGACGCCCGACGGCGACCAATACCAGCCGGACGTCGCGACGCTGACGCCCGACGCCCGATATCCGCGAACAAACATATATACGGTTGAATTGAGAAACCTCCTCCTTTTTTGAAAGTCGGTTAAAATACTGTTTCTATTGCATCGCGTCGCTGTGTACTGTGTAAGTAGATAAGCGATCGCCCCGCGCGTCCCGCACACCCCGCAGTCTACACGCGTCGAAATTCGTTCGACTAACTTCAAATTTATCGTCACTACTCGGCTCCTATGTGTCTCAGCGTTATGTTTTATATCCTATAACCTGCTCAGGAGTATGGACTACAATCGTACTAAGTTTGGTTAAAATCCCTTCAGTAGTTTTTGTTTCATGCGTGCACATACAGACAGGCAGACAAAAAATTTATTGATTGCATTTTTGGTATCAGTGTCGATCTCCAATAAGAATTTTGAAAAAATATTCAATGTACAGAATTGACCTCTCTAGAGTTTTATTATAAGTATATATATAGATATATAGATATAGATGTATAATATGTTGCATTCTATAATATTATAGTTCTTATTCCGTCCGTTCAAATTCATACAGCCTACTACTACTGTACATTTTTATAGTCTTCTTTGTCCAAATTATGTATTCTATAACTATCATAATATATAGAATTTTTATTAACATATATTGTGTTTACAGTTAAACTAAAAAAGTTATGTCAATAGTCAATACCTATAAGTTAGATTTATGTTTTATCGATATTTATATTTCTTAGTTTTTATGTTAGGTACAACTTAGGTTTGTTTTCTTTCTTTTGGACTATATTTTGCTACTTTTCTGTATAAAATCAGTTTGTCTGTATAAAAACAGCCATGTGATTTGTAATCATTACATACATGTTTGTTTGCGTAGGTTATTAATAAATAAAAAAACCGGGCAAGTGCGAGTCGGACTTGCGCACTGTGAAGACTGCAGTATTTTGCGGCGCGCTGACTTAATACCATTGTCTCCACACCAGCGCAGCGTCGGCGTGGAATCGATCATCGTCTGCAGTCGCTGCGGCGCAAAATCCATACAAATCTTAGTAGTTAGTACAGAGATGTTCGTCGTGTATGTGAGCGTACTATCAAGTAGTCCCGTTCGCAATATAGTAATTATACACGGTCATTTGTCAAGCTGGTAGTAGGAATTGTCAGCATACTATAAAATTGATTTTTAAATACCTAAACGACAGTTTTTATAACCAAAAAATATATTTAAAACAGATTTATTATAACACTGCCCCAAATCACTTTTCCACGCGTACGAAGTCGCGGGCACAGCTAGTTATATTATATAACCATAAGGTCACTTTCTTGAACGTCCGGTTGTCGGTCAAAGCCCCCTATTTCAGGATTTTAGGTTCTAATTAACGTTTCAAATTAGTTCTAATACAAACTACTCAGACAAGTCTCCTAAAGCTGTGTAAAATGAGGCTGATGCAAAAAGACTTCTGTTCGGCCGTTTATGTCACAGAAATGCAAAATATTTTGACACTCTCAAATGAACTATCGTAATTCATACGGCCGGTTTTTGAAAAGCTATTCAAATCTATGATCAACTAGCATGGCAAATTAACAACCCATGGGTTGTTAATAATTTGTATGCCATGTTAGTTTCGTTCAGAGAGAAAAAGTGGAACAGATATTAAAATTCCACAGATAAGGTTGATTTACCAAAAATCACCGATTAGTTGACATACTATTGTTAATTTGAATGTCATGTTAGTTGATCATACATATTTTGGATTTTAAGAATAGCCGATAATATCTCTGTAATTAACTAGACAGCTATAAAATTTGGTTTTCAAACATCGTCACTTAAAAACGTTGTATGAAAGATGCGCATTATTTTATTCATATTTATTACATTACATTATATTTATATTTATTACATTACATTTATATTATGGATATTACATTTTATGTTTCTTTTATATACTTTCGGTATACGTTTCGGTTACGGATATGGATATCCATATAGCACTGCTTTACATAATACCACAAGGTAGATAAGAAAATAATACAAATAAAATTAGACAAAAGTAATATTAGCAATAATCTTCTAAGAAGGCTAAGTCTTGTTTGTCAACATAGGTACCTACAGAGTACAATCATTGGGGGCTGATCACACTCACATGTGGTAGTATAGCTAGTATAATCTTGCTAATATTTTCCAAAACAACACAATAACATTGACCTATTTAAGAATAGAAGCAATACCTGTTCTTGTGTTTATGAAGTATTTATCAAGCGGAATGACATTGCGTGGACCAATTCGCCTCTGCGTCTGCGCAACATGTTTGGTATTAGCTAGTTAGTACGCCGTGGTCCTTGTAATCGCACGCACGCATTACGATCGGTGACATACGACAAATAGAATCATTGGGATTATTGATAATTGTGTTTCAAATCCGTTTTTTTTAGTTTCACAATTCTTAGTCATTAAATCCGTGCTACGAACGCACTTCTATGTGAAAATTCTTTTCGATGCACAAAAGCAATTTTAATATTATAATCTGTGTGAGGTGTATTATTCCCATGTTAACTACAGAATATAAATATTCAATAAAATGTAATTATGCTATAATTAATTACATTATATGAATATTATTGTTATTATTAACAAGACAAAGTATTTCACACTCCAAAGACGCAATCGTGAAATAATTTGCATGAACATAACACCGGCATTCTCCTAGCAGTAATATATTTGTACGACAACAAGGTACTTGTACAATAACTGGAGCAAAGCTATCAATAGTGTGGAGAACAGACAGCATACCTGTTAGTACATCTGTTTGTATTATAGAACACGTTATTACTTTTAAAGAACAATTTTGCATTTTAAATTAAAAAAGTAGTGAATTGACTCTATAACAACTGGAGAAAAGCTACAATGTTATTGATTATGTTAGTGCATCTATTTTTATTACACCTATAACAAGTTTGCACTTTTTAAGAACAATATTTGTATTTGAAAACAAAAATTTATATTTTGTAGTGAATTGACTGGAGAAATGTAGAGAGCAAACAGTATACCGGTTAGTACCTACATCAGTCATGGAGTTTATATTATAGAACAAGATTAAGGTTATTAATACAAAAAAGGTAGTGAACTTTAATGCAACATAGAATAACAATATGAAGAGAACGAAATTATAGAAAGAATATAATAAAACATGACCTGGACAAAGGAACTGGACGAGGCGGCTGAGATGGCTACAAGGAGGGGTCACTGGCACACATTGCTCTTCTACCTGCTGTGTGGTCTGGCTGCGATACCTACTTCCTTCCTAGTATTCTCCCAGGTAATGTATATCACCAAGCGTATGAATTTGTGTATTTTAAGATTCCGTAGTTAGTATACCTACTCCTTGTACCGAAGTTGAAAACTTTACAATACGAGACTCCGAGTTATACTTTGATAAATGAAAACTTCTGTCTTACCTAGATACTCTTCTCTTCTTGGTCAAAGTTTTAAAAAATCAAATAATGTTTTATTTTCATTTAAGTACTATTAAGACGGATACAATACCTATCAAATTTAAAATAGACACTATAAGCACATTTTTATTGACTATAATTTACACTCTACAGTTTGAATAATTATCTTAGAAAATATATTAAAATTATTTAAAAAGCACACGCAAACATCTTAATATTCAAGCGGTATCGCAACTACGTGCAACGGAAAGTATAATATTGTAATATATAGTACAAGGTACCAATATATAAAATAAGCAATATTTTATTTCCAAATGAAACTTAACAAGCTTTAAGGCTACTACTGGTTCCTATCCAGCCCGCCGAAAGAACCGACTAAGAAACTCGTAAGTGTTATTTCGCGTATTTATTTATTAAATTAATATTCCGCCTGAGTAATAATCGACTGTCAAAGTGGTTTTGAATTTGATCCCTGTCTGGTATTTTAAAACATTTTACTTTCCATGCATTTATAGTTACATACATACTTTAGGAGGAAATTTGTTTTGAATGAAATTAGTCTATTATTTTGAAGTTATCTAAAAAAAATAAGAAATGAATCAGGCATAAGGTAAATATTAATAATAATTCGCAAAATATTACTTTACAACATATTTTTAAGTGACAGTTTGAACGAAATTTTTTCAAAATCACAATTTTGCGATATTATATCACCTTTTTCTTCTTTAATTATTTGGAACCCTCTTGACTTGACTCATGTCCTGACATCTATGTGGTTAGGTTTGGTTACGTTAGAATAGATAAAAAATTAAACGATTCAAGTTTTTCCTTTAAATATGTAACGAATATCATTCTTACATAGGCTCTTGACTCTTCCTCTTCTAGCTAATATTAGTTATTTATCCTTATATTCCAACGTCATAGGTCCGTCGTGCTAATTTAAGAAAACAAACATGACTATTAATTATTCACTCTCATTACACATTTGTCAATAGTTATATTGCCTTTTGTTTAAAGTGAAGAAAACAACTGACAATAAAACACTTAGAAGGTTATTAAAATTTGCACAGCAAATAGATTTTCAATCAAGGTTTTCTATTTAGTATTGCAACAGCCTATTGGCTGACACCACCTAAAACACACTTGTAGTACAATTGAGGGATACCATGAAATATGATACGTACTAATATCAAAGAAAGCATCTCGTCAATAAGTAATGGTTAGTATAAGCTTACAGATTATTGAATGTATCAATACTTTTAAGGAGTACGTTTTTGTTTTATACCACAAACCTTTCATACATGTTGTGTTACTAATCTTATCTCGTTTAACTATTATTATGAAAATTATATATTTGATTGTTTGTTTGCCATGAAACGATTCTAAAACAACTAGACCAATTTTAATTAAATTTGGCGCAGTTATAGAGAAGTCCATGGAAAAGACTAAGTATATAATTATATAGTAATGTGTAACTACTAACTACTAAAGTCGAAGTGATCGAAGGCAACATCGTGATATTATATTTTTTTTATTTTTAATTTTTCATAAATAATTTGTTATCGTTAATAATAACAAAATAATACAATACAAATAACAGTATTATTGTAATATCCATCACACTACGTTAGCACGTCAGGATTAGATCTGCGTTCGGTCGTGGGGGGTGTTGACAGAAACACAGAATGTTTGACAGATCCAGGATCCGCTTTTAGTGGGTCGGTATCAGAGCCGGAAGTCCTATATATATGGCTTCCTGAGGAATGCGTTATGCATTTCTATTGCACCAAGAGGAGTATACTTCAAAGGCGAAGGCTGGTTCACGGAGTTAAACCCTAGCCTGTGTCTTGTGGTAGGAGTGTATTTATTTATTATTTTATAGTTAAATAAAACGGGTGACCCCAATTACATTAATTAAAAACGTACTAACAAATTATAAACTGAGTAATTAGCAACACAATATACATGTAATTGACTAACTATAGAAGAAACTCTTTCATACTTTCACTCACAAATTTTCAAACAAACTTTCTTGACATCGTGTAGATGAAGGTTTTAAAAAAGCGAAAAATAGGTGAAGCCGATAGGAGTTGTAGGAAAACCCACGCCACTGACAGGTTGATATCTACAACAGAAATATACTCCTTTTACCCAACTTAGGCGAAGCCAAAAGGAAGGGTACTACAGTCTTATGTATGTCTGTAATGTATGTTCTCTCGCGGCTAATTTAAGCACCTGATGCTGTGTAGATGTTATATAGACTAATATTACAAAAAGGAAAGATTTGTATTTTTGTATACATGTAACGACTTAACTCAAAAAGTACTTTACCGATTTTAATAATACTTTTTTCATTAGAAAGCTACATTATCACTGAGTAACATAGTTATATAAAAATCAATTGCTGTTCGTTAGTCTCGCTAAAACTCGAGATCAGCTGAACTGTTCGACTATTTTTGGTCTTGAAATATTCGTGGAAGTCCCGGGAATTTTTACACGGTATCCATGCTCAACGAAGTGGGTACGGGTCATTTACAATATTTTTAATGTTCCAGGTATTTACAAATGCAACACCAGAACACTGGTGTTCACCGGAGCCTGAACTAGAACACTTCGGGCTATCCATAGAGGAGCTTCGGAAACTCACAATACCTGAGACTGACGGAATATACGAGACATGTAAAAGTTACTCAATAGATGTAGACGCATTGCGGTCTATGTTCAATCAAACAATACCAAGGTAATAATTAAATAATCTTTTATATAAAAATGAATTGCCGTTCGTTAGTCTCGCTAAAACTCGAGAACAGCTGAACCGATTTGGAAATTTTTGGTCTTGAAATATTCGTGGAAGTCCAGGGAATGTTTAAACGGTTTTTTATGCTCAACGAAGTGGGCACTGGTCAGCTAGTAATAATATAATAATAATATCTCTGGACGCTTCACAACACGTCAAACTGGAACCGTGCTAGTATCCGAAGAACTTGTATTACAGGTACCAGACAACTTAATACAAATGAAAATGAAAAATATTTTATTTCCAAATCGGTTAGTTACTAACACTTTTAGAATTTTCCTACATGATGACCTACCACCGGTTTGGGGACTACAGTCTTAAGTAACCCGGCGAGAATAATCGGCAACTTTAATACTATACACGTATTTACGATTATTATTTTATTAGACCCAGGAACATTGAAAGCTTTTTTTTTGTTCCCTCTGCGAGATTTGAACCCGCGACCTTTGGTTCAAGAGCCAAGCTCTGAACCACTAGACCACGGAGGCGTCGTAATTCCAAATTACTAGTAACTACAGAAATTAAGGAGCACGAAACTCCATTTTTTATAATGCTTAGAAGTACATAATAAAACTAAACGTATATATAAAACTTCACGTTAAACCAGTGAAAGGTCATTCTATTCCGTATCCTCTGCTATATCAATCATCAATTAAACCTTTTAGTGTAAACGTAGAACGTTATGTTGTTGTTTACTCAACATTCGCTCTCGTCACGTTTATATTTTGGTGTAAACGATAAAAACGAGCTCTCATTTAAGTATATTAAATAATATCAAGAATGATTGTTCTTCTCTACTCCACTCCTTATTGTGTAAACCCACCTTAATAATATTAATTAAAAAAGTCGCGTTTAATGCAATTTCACTTTGACTATCGATAGTAAATTTGTCACAACATTTGCATATTTTTTTCTATCTAATATACTTTAAATTTAAGAATAAGGTATATTAACAAATTTGGGCAAATCTTCTCATATATAAAAATGAATCGCTTTTCGATAGTCTCGCTAAAACTCGAGAATGGCTGAACCGATTCGGCTATCTAGTCTTGAAATATTCGTCGAAGTCCAGGGAAGTGTATATAGTCTTGAAATATTCGTCGAAGTCCAGGGAAGGTTTAAACGGTTGGTATGCTCAACGAAGTGGGCACGGGTCAGCTAGTCTAATAAATAAAAATAAATCGCTGTTCGTTAGTCTCGCTGAAACTTGAGAACGGCTGAAACTATTCGGATCTTTTTAGTCTTGAATATATGGTTCAATGCTTAACGAAGTTTGCACGGGTCATCTAGTATTTATATATTTAGTAATAACTAATAATTGTTCGCTGATATTGACATAAATGTTATCAAGTTCGCTTATTTTTTAATGCAAATCACATAATATCTCGTGGAAGGCTAATGCTAATCGCTAAACCCGTGTGCTATTGTGATTTTACGCGACAACACCTAATGGTTATGAATGTAAAGATATTTGTCACGACCAAGTGTGTTGGCTCAACGACGTTAAAATTAGCAATACAAACCTGTAGCTTATTAAATCTTTCTGTGGGATCAGCACGAACAATTTTGACAACAACGTAATCGTGACTTTTCGAAAGGGGATTCAGGGGCATTAATCTCTTACTTACTCTAAACTGATTCGATTTTGATTCAGATTCGATTGTGCCGCGTATTTCCCAATAAACGACGTTTGTTTATTTTGATTCTCAGTCGATTGATATGGTCAGGAGTACTAGAAGTTTCGATCAAATGATTTTCTTTATCCTGATTAGTTTCAAAGATCAACCAATAAAAGATCGAACTGATTCTATTCTCGATTGTGCTGCGCAGGAAGTTTGGCAGCTCCTTGAAAGTAACGTCGAATCAAATCAAATTATTTTATTTCCAAATGAAACTTAACAAGCTATTTTCGGAAAGTCAACAAAAAGGCTACCACCGGTTCAACCCTAGCCCTCCGAGAAGAACTGGCGTAAGAAACTCGGACGGGGTATTATTAGCGCCAATACAATTGACATTCGATAACTTTAATTTACGGAGCTTTTTCCTGGTTGGCTTCTGAGCGCGTATACAAAGTTACGAATTTGTTGTTGTAAATTGTTTGTGCAAACTCCATTGTATTTTCGTTTAACGTGATGTACTCGAAGTAAACATTGGCTTTAGGCCAAATACGATGATTTAGTAAACATACACTGACCTAATAAAAATATATTTACACGCTATATAATACAGAGTGGAAAAAAAGCAGTCACTTTGAGATACGATTATACTACCTTTCCTCATTTTGGAAATGTATTTTTTTTTTTTTTTTGTGAAAAACTAAAAAAAATATTTTTTTTTACTTTTCACCATTTCTTTTTTTTGACGCAATAAAAACAGTAAAGGAAAAAATTTTGTAAAAAAATAAAATAAAATAATAAAAAAAATACATTTCTATGTAGAATGAGAAAAGGTAGTATAATCATATCCAAAAGTTATAGTGACTGCTCTTTTTACACCCGTTATAATACAGATATTCAATGATCCTGTTTTAACTGACTTCAAAAAAAGGAGGAGGCAATTCAGCCGGTTTTTTATGTATGTACAGTGTACACCTATTATTCTGAGGTTAATGATCTGATGTGCGTGATTTTTATTCGACGCAGAATAGCTGCCATTTGGCCCCATAAAAAAATTACGTAGTTTGAACTTGTACTTTTTATGTTATGAACAACACCAATTTCCAGTGGTGATACATATTTGACGATACACGTTTTTATATAGATGATTTATGTATAATAATTATGTAGTTTCAGTACGGCTAAATTAAGAGTTTTTAACTTTCGCATTTATAATTGACTCTCCACACAAAAAGGAGGTGGAAATTATAAATATGGTGTCCGTTACTCTGTCTGTATCATCGTAGCCAAACGGATTTATATTTTACTTTGACTTAAAGACATCAAAAAGTAAAAAATAAAAAATAAACTAGGTTTAAAAAAACTGACTTCAACATCAATTGTAACCCCATTATAAAAGTATTATTTTATGCTTTTTAGTTGTTGAAGTCGGCTTTTTTAAACATAGTTACTTTTTTATTATTGTTGGATTATTAACTAGTACAGAAGACTTTTCTGTGAAGTGACTTTCCCAATTACTTTTTCTATCAGAAAAGGATGATGGCACTTCATAACTAACAAATGATTTTAATGTTTTTATAAGAACCTACTTATAATTTTAGGACCCATAATATATCAGAAGTCAGATCGAGTTATGCTTCCCATGTAAGAACAAGGACAGCTGACGAAGATGCAAAAAAGCAACGAGTAAGTACAATTTACATTTCTTCTGAAAGACTTTTAAAACTGTTTAATTTCGCATATAATTTTGTGAAGTCACAAAAGTATCGTAATCTTCCAAGTATTTGAAAGTAATCTAGATCCATGCGGCCTCAGTTTATAAACGGTACATAAACCTATTGCTTGTTAATCTGTGTCTTCTCCGTAGTCCAGTGTCATAAAGCTTGGATCTCCGACCCGACCGGACCCGAAGTCTTGAATTCGATTTCCGCGTTGGAACAACTAAAATGTTGTTTTCACATTGGGTTAGGAAAATGAAGACTCATTACCTGATTATTGACAAGAAAGATGATCCATGTATTTGATGGGCATGTACAAAGTCAGTCGTGCTGTGTAACCGTCCCACTGGGTTATGAGAGTAAAATAGAGAGTTTACTAGTGTATTGCGCACAAAGTTAGGCAGTGTAAAAATTACTCCGTAGCTGGCCTGGTTTCAACGAAATCGTCAACGAAATCACTGACACCAAATCGGTGCGGGGAGCTATTATTTATTATCTGAGCACGAGGCATATTATATTGCGATTACTAAGTAGTATTTTTGGCAGCTTATCTTTTTCACAAAGCCGACTTTTATCAAATAATACTAGAACGTTAAGTCACCGTTACAAAACATTTTTCTGATTTAAGCCTCCACCTACCACCTATTTCTGTAACATAACTACCTACGTGCGGTCCTGGAGATCGCTCAATAATAACTACCTACGCAAAATGTTGGTTCTATAGCATTTACAAAGGATTTAAATGAGTAAAATACTTGTTTATACTTTTAGACTTTTACTACAGACTTTCAAATAACATAAAATATAATAAAATCTTGAGATTTGTTATATAATCTTTCCAGACTAGTAGTTTTAATACAAAAATATAATTTTCTCAAAGAATAGGATCAGTATTTAAACTTAGGACTTGAACTATAAAATGTAATGAAAAAATTACATGTTTATTATAAAATTCAACAAAATTGCAACCCCTAAACATTCACAATTTTCGCGCCAGTTGCAGAACGATTTTTTCTGTAAACTCTAAACAATTTAAGTAAGAAGTTTCTCGTAGAGACTGTTCCTGTTGGTTGAAGCTGAGATAAACTGATTGGACTGAAATTTCATCATCATCACCCTCAATTTTAGATTCCATTCCAATTCTAAGCCTGAACAGCATATACGACTGAATCTGGTTCTAAGTCACTACAATCTTCACCTGGCATAGCCTCGTAGTCGGACATCTCATGTTGCAGCCATATATATACTTAATATGCATATTTTTTCCTTTTCATCCACTTTTAAACTAAAATAAACTAAACCTTGAAAATAAAGTAAACCTTGAAGAAGAAAATAGATCACGGAACAGGTGGTCTGTGTGACGTGCGGTCACACAGACCGCTGACGAAATATTTTTTCTTACCCTGTCCAAACGTGGGCATATCAACACTTTGTACCTACGTCCTGTAGTGGACGTCAAAGCTGAAATTTAACTTTTAATTAATAATGTGTAACAGTTACGTGTCCAAGACGCCATATCAACAGTGAGAGGCGAGACTGGCAATTGCTCCAACGGCTGGACGTTTAGTGAGGAACATTACAAGAGAACACTTGCAACTCAGGTGAGCTAGATAATATATTTTTAAAAGTTAAATGTATTATATTATCCCGCGATGATAACCACAACCTGCAAGCAAATGAGTACGCATATGCATGAGTTTGATGCACTTCAGCTCTTCTTCCTACACTGTATATGCGTACAAACGCAAGCAAAAATGTAACACCACCACCAAACAAGCAATTATGCTAACACGATCATGCAAAGCCCTATACCAAGCAGGTTGCAAAACAAAATATATTTTTACCCGACTACGGCGAAACCAAAAGGAGTTATGATTACGGCAGTCTATCCCCCGGTTTCTGAAAGGCTGATCGAGTCGTCGATCAGGTACAATTTGAGTTAACAAGCCATTCTGAACGCTCATTGGTAAACATAACTCGCAACAACTTCACTCACTCGCTACGTTCACCAATGAGCGTTCAGATACCGAGGATAGATCCTTTTCATTAAAAAAGTCCCGCGGCAATTATTGAAACTAAATCTTGTTTAGATATAAGGAGGTATTTACCGTCTGTCTATATCTCTCTGTAATTTCTATATCTCTATAAATAATAGCTTTTACACTTTTGATCTCAGCGCCGCTTCTACGGGACATCTTTCCTGGAAAGGACTATGTAATATGTATGTATCTTTGTTCGTTCCAAACGCGTAATCTACTTATATTATTTTAATAAAAGAAGTGTCAAATGATTTAAAATAATGGCCATAATATAGGCTACATAATTTACGTGGTCGGGGTACAGTATTAAACTTTTGATTACTAATACTAGATTAAATAGTATCATAGTAGTTATCTGTAATAACTAACAAAAACTCCCGGAAAGCTTAATATTGGAGCAGAGCTGGGGTTTACTATATTTCAAAAATCCCCATCGTTCCTATGTGTGCTACAAAAATTATTCGGGGTCAAAGGGTAAAACTTAAGGTTTTAGATTTTCTTTCTTTTTATCAAAAAAACATCAAACCATTGTTGAAGATCTCAAAATTCTCTACAAAAATTATCCTTATAATTTTTTTGATGTACCTTTTCAGTTTTTATTGGTGTGTGACAAGGACTGGTTACCGAGAACCAGTAACACGCTTTTTTGGGTTGGGTCAATATTCGGAAACCTGTTTTTTGGAGCGATATCTGATAGGTAAAAAAGAGACATACTCGTACTTCTAAGTCATTAATTTTTTATTACCTACTGCAATCAATAAGAATACATTTAACCACTTACAAAATGTTATTTTTTCATTCCCCGGAGTTTTGGCTACTATCGGCCTTGGTCACGGGAGGACTGAGAGGACATGTCCTCTGGACTCCTGAGTCCTATTTAAAGTTGTAAAAACTCTCCAAATTATTGGATATTTATGTTCTGTGGGAAAAGAAAACATAACTGAGTCAGTATCTCTACATAAGTGTTGACGTTGGATAATTGCGTAACCATAAAAAATCATTACACTTTTTCAAGGTATGGAAGACGACCAACAATTCTTCTCATGATACTAATCGAAGTCCCTTTGACGATCGCTGCATCATTTTCAACCAACTACTGGATGTACATAGCGCTGAGAGTACTCGGCGGACTGTTTTTCCCAGCATTATACCAATTGCCTTTCATTTTGGCATTAGAGCTAATGCCACCAGCGAAAAGAACATACACAGGTATTTTATTTCAATAATCCATGTGCCTACTTGAAATCTATTAAATTGCTTTAGTGGGCCAAAGTAATTACATAGACAATTCCCAAGTGTTGCCTTGAAGTCAAATCACCTTTAAGGCCATCTTGAGTCAGTCTGGATGAATGAATAAAGATGAATCAACTTATGCTAATTCTGGATTCACAACAATTGGGCCTAACATGGTCAAAATAAAAGGCTGTTCATAAATTACAAAATATTATTAGCTATAAATTTTCAATTGCAGGTATCGTCGTAGGAATGCTGTTTGCCAGCGGCATGTGTTTGCTGGCCATGCTCGCCTTTTTCCTTCGTGATTGGTATTACTTGTCTTTGGCTACCAGTGTACCTTTTGTTGTTCTATTTGGGTAAGTATTGTATTTTTATAATGACTGTACTATAGTAACTATACAATAAAAATGGTTAATAAAGAGTGACCATTTCAGATATTACTGGCTTATTCCAGAATCTCCCCGTTGGCTTGTGGGAAGAGGACGGGTCGCTGATGCCGAGAAAGTGTATATTAACCTTGCAAAGAGAAATGGGATTACACTACCTCGTGGTTTCCTTATTGAGCTGCATGTAAGTTTCATTGATACAAAAAACTGCAGATCTTTGCGTTTATAGAAAATAACCTAGTGAAATATGTTATGTCATAGTCACCACTGCCGTTGCCACATCTCGAAAATACGAATTTTATTTCTTTTTCATTTTTAAAGATTTAATCCACTAAAATTATATTTATGCAATAGAAAGTAACACAACAATTAAGTTCAATCAATATAATCAAAGTGCGAGACTTACATATATAATATTATTTTTTAATTAAATCCATCCAAAAAGTAATATTTTTAACAGAATGTTTTTAGAGATGAGGAAGGCGATGTCGATTCAGCGACAAGCAAAAATGGATGCCTTAAAAAATTGCAACCAACCACAGAAGATGTAACAGACAGACGAATAAATAATATGATAACATTCCAAAGACAGATTAAAAAAGAGATAGATATTAAAGATCAAGTGAATTTAGATAAAGAACCAGAAGAGGAAGATAAAATAGATGAGTCCATGAGCAATCCAGAGGCAGATAGCAATGAAGCTATTAAATTAAATACTGAAGAGAAACACTCAAATTATTCTTCTCCTCTAACGTTAAAGAACGAACAACTATCACCAGTAATAGATTTAAGAAAGAAATCAATACACGTAGTTAACAGAATATTGTTAAAAGATTCTTTTGAAGACGTGGAAGAGAAGAGAAGAATTGATGACCAAAACTCAGAGGGCGATTGTAGAGCCTCTCCATTTGATTTATTTCGATATCCTAATTTAAGAAAAAAGTTTCTAATATTGACTTTCAACTGGGTAGCACTTGGAGTAGTTTACAACAGTCTTAGTTACAACACACCTAATCTAGGAGTGGATGATTACATTGCATTTTTTATTGGTAAGTCCAGAGCTTCTACTTAAGGTGTTTAAAAAAGAATACCTACCTTTGAAACTACTCAAAATGTTTAAAATTTTAGGAGGAGCTGTAGAGTTGCCGTCCTATTTTATTGCCTGGTTCAGTATGGAGAAATACGGACGTCGCTGGGTTCTGTCCACTTTTCTTTTACTTGGAGGTCTTTCGTGTCTTAGTTGTGTACTCGTACCAGAAAGTAAGTGCATCTGTAAATTAATTAGAAATATATTTTGTTATATTAGTAATTACTTTATTTAAATCGAAAATTGGGTGCCATGCGTCCTGTAAAAACAATTGTGAAAAATACAATCATAATGTCACCAAAATAAGGAAACAAAAGCAAGCCATGTACAGTGTACACTATATTATAGTCGGTACACACTGTATACTGTACTTACATAGTAATTCATTAATTATTCAAAATATAAACTGGTGACGCCTGTATCTATTATGACGCGTGACGCGTCCTTGAAATATCACTCTTAACGCTCTTAAAGGAATTACCTACAAAGCTGATGTTAAGCTATGTGTTCCACTGCTGGACATAAGCCTCCCTTAAACTATTTCATGGGGGGTAGTTTCCTATACCATAATTAGCAAGGGAGTGTGAAAATAATAAGAATGTCCGCGGAAACATTGCTGCCCATTTTCGGATAATACGCACCCACCCACGGAGAGATGGTTGGGCAGATGATGCTTACTTCGCCACCTCATGGACAAGCTGATTATTTTCCAGCATGGCCGTGGGTGACGGTGTCCCTGGCGATGCTGGGCAGGCTCTGCGCTGCCGCGTCCTTTGCTGTGTTCTACGTGCAGATTGGCGAGCTGCTGCCCACTGTGGTGCGGGCGCAGGCGATGGGAGCATCGTCCTTCATAGCTGGCGTCGGGCTACTAGCTTGCCCGTATATTGTGCATTTAGTGAGTATTTCTTTAGTTACTATGAAGAACAATACTAACTCCTACTTTTCCTTCCTTCTGCTGTATACAACAACATTAACACTCTCCCATCCTTCTGCTGCATACAACAATTCTGACTCCTACTCTCCCTTCCTTCTGCTGTTTGATTTCGTTGTAGGTGCCAAGACAGATCAAACATGCCCCTCGATACAGGCACCACTTCGATCCTACCTGTGTGTTAATTTTATCCCGAGAACAGAACATCTCAGGTTATTAGCTTGCACACTATAATTACTAAAAAATATTTTCTAGGCCGTGTACTCCAGGTCCCTGCCGCTGATCATCATGGGCGTCCTCAGTTTGGTGGCCGCGGTCACTTCGCTGTTCCTCCCAGAGACCCTCAACCAGCCTCTTCCTCAAACCCTCGGAGATGGAGAAATGTTCGGGAGGAACTTCAAGATTTTCAGTTTCGTTGAAAAGGGTTGAAAAATATTAATTTCATGTAATGTCATAGAACTCATGGACTAAAATTGTATTTACTGTTAAAATTCAATTTAATCAAGCAAGTCATTGACTACCACGGAAATAATAAGTACTACATACAACAGGAGTGAGCTCTACCTGTGCATCTTGTAGCTAATTATTTTATTTACTTTAATTATTTTAATTACTAATTATTTTGTTACTTAGTTGACCACAGTATTATTTCTGTAAATCAACGCTGTTAGGTAAGTAGGTACCTATGATTAGGAACTTGATAAAGTTGCCAACTTTTTTGTCTGCCAGGACTGAGGACATAGTTTTAAATATTATTATAGATATTGTATTATAAAAATAGTATTTTTTTGTATTTAATTTTTAGGTAGCTGCTAAAGCCAGCTCAGAGATTTTAATTCTGAACAGACTATTATTATAAGGTTGTTTTGATATTATACACGTAGATACAACTAATAACGGAGAATAGAGTATGAGATCGATTTAATGATAATTAAAGTTTACATTTTATAGAAAATACATTGTATACCTACAATAAAAATAGGATGTTTTTGTATAAAGATTTAGTTAGTTTATAAAAATCATTGTGAAAATTATAGTTTTTCCATTTATCCCTTGGAGTTCACTGACAGAAATAATCAGTTACAACCCGGTTACAATATCTGTGGACCTGGCGTCGATGACGTCACGTCGCGTGTACTGTATGGTGCGCAAAAAATATTGATATTAATTTTTAATACTTTTTTTTTTCATCTCATATAATAGCCAAATATCACGTCCTCAAGTATTGGTCATGTCTCACCAGTCACACTGTAGATGTATAATTAACTGAATGTCGTGTATATAGTAATTATTGTTCATGATAAAATGCTACTTTTATGAGTATGTATACAATATACTTACCTATAAGTAGGTACATACATAATATTATTATTTTATTATGATAATGTTATTTTAAACTAACCACTAACATAAATAATTATGTTACTTTGCTATCTGACGCTATATCAATAAATAGGATATAAACGATAAGATTTTCAACAAAAAATATGTCCAACGTTGCAACAAAAACAAAATAACAATAACAAATTAACAATAAAAGTCCAAACGTAACAATGCAGTGTTTAATAATATACCACGAAAATAGGTACACGTATCGGCAACGAAAGTGCTAACCGTACTGATGCGCCAGGGCGAGCGCGGGGAGGTGGAAGGAGAGCGGGGAGGGGGTTCGCATTCCAGCGAGGTCCACAGATATTGTAACCGAGTTGTAAATATAAGGAAATTATAGTTCATCATCAACATCATACCAGGAATGTTACACGGCAAATATATAATACCAACGATAAAAAATTACTACGGGAAAAGAACCAGGAAATACTTGACTCCAGTTATATTTAACAAAATAGATTTTATTAGAGACGATAGCAAAATAATGAGCATGGCAACCCTAAAGAAAAAATTAAAGAGGTATATATTGGAAGACCAATTAATGTACTAACAATGTTAGGTAGATTTGTTGGTTCATGGAATGGGAAGAATAATTCATATATGTTTTTATTTATTTTGTAATATTTGTATTTATTTTTTTTGTATAATATTACATTGTAATAATTTTTGTTATTATTTTTATAATGTATCATAAGTTTCGTTTTTTTTGTTTTGTATAAGAAAATATTGTTTTTGTTATTTTATGTTTAAGATTTAATACTTAGTTTTGTTTATTAATGTGTATTGCAATTATTGCCAACGAACTGTTTTGCAGTTTGGCAATTTTTTTTTATTGATTATAATTGTTTAAATATATTGAAATAAATAAAAATAAAAAAAAGTTGATTTCGTAATCGGTCATTTATAGTCCTAGAGCCAGGTACATTTTCGGTCAATTATGTCTTCTCGAGCGAAACTTCGTAATATACATCCCTTATGTACTTATACTATCAATACTCGCGACCGTCAGCTGCGACGCGCGGAGAAAAAATTTTTTTTCGGTCCCATTTAAAAATCATTTTATTTTTTTCAGTTATTCAGTTTATTTTAAAAGAAAAACATAATCAGCTGACCATACCACGGTGATTATACGTCAGCTGACTCCTGGAACAAGAATAAAGTTCCATTAGGAGATACTTGGTCATCTAGACTATCAATGTCAAAAATATTGTTATATTTTTATGTATTTTTACACTAAGATACCGTTGTATCTGACAAATTTCTGAGTGTTGACAATAATAGAGAACCGAGTGAATACGTCGGGGAGGCATATATGCCAAAAAAAAAGGAGAAGAGTGAAGACGTCAAAAGTCCTGCCGAATCACTATATTCGACGGTCGACGGTTAAACAAGACTATCGGGCTCGGTTAAGATAATCGGCCGGCCAACTAATATAAACAGTGAGGCACACACACACACAGAGGCAGTGACAACAAATTTTGAGGTGTTCAATCTTACGTTACCAAATAAAAATGTCACTCATAAATGTAATTTTATGTAGTAGCCTTATGTTTCATTTAGTTGTATTACAATTTTGACTAAACGGCCGATTACGAAATCAAGTGATTATTTCTGTCGGTGTACTCCACCCTTAGAATATTATTTTATTTTTATATTTAAACTAAACATATTTCAAAATTTCGTCACATTATTTATCGTTTCCGTGGTGTAGCGGTTATCACATCTGCCTAACACGCAGAAGGCCCCCGGTTCGATCCCGGGCGGAAACATATTTTTTGCATATTAAATGATTGCCAGCTTTTTATTAATATATTTTATAAAAAAACTATAGTTAAAATGTTACTCATCTTCAGAATGGTAATAAAATATAATATTACAAACAATAATTATATTATTAATTCCTAAGATATTTTACTTCTATTGTCAAACGCCATCTATCATATAAAGAGAGTACTTTTTCAAACATATGTTCATTATAGTACCTTCAATGAGAGACAGATGGCGCTACTCAAAAAGTTTATGCTACTCGACGCTAGATGTCGCTTTATGTTTATGCTATTTGACGCCAGATATAGATAAATCTGTTAGACGACAGAAATTTTAAAATCTTATTACTTCCATAACTTGAATAATACAATTTATTTATACTTATATAATTTAATACTCTTATACAATAATATAACATAATGCAATAATTGCTTTGTCTAGAACTCGAGAACGGCTGGTTCGAATTGTGGGTTAAGTCCGCTAGGGGTTTAAACTTTTAATGTTAATCGGTTAGGAATATTGATGTATCGAATCTCCAGTGTGACTGGGTTATCAAAAATGTATAAATTCTTTTTCAGAAAAACCGACCGGCCCCAGTAGATTGTAGGAGTAGATGTACCATCGTCCAGGATAGTACCTAGATAGTAGATATCTACCCAGTTCTGAATTCTGATGTAGGTAACTAGGTAGATACGGGTACCTAAGTGTAGGTTATAGGTGTACATATTTGTTTATTCCAGTACTTCCGGTCAGCTTTTGGTCTAGTATGTTAATCTAGGGTGTCAGTTTCATTGGTATGACCAAAATATGGTATTAAAATTGATCCAGCTGTAAAGTAAAAAAGGTACGAACACAAACTTTAGCCTTTTGGTATTAGTCCCATACATCGACTTCGGAAAACAATTAAAGTTATAGCATCACATCAGCCTTTAGATCTTCAATGAGTAATTTTCACACGATTAAAAATAAACAATTAACTAATACCATAGATACTGAGTAGCAAGTTCATGAATCATACTCTATAGTCTATGGTGTATAGGGGGATTGGCATTTGTCGCGAGGTAACGATTATACACTGCAGGTACTATTTACGATACACCTACGTCAAATGTGTGCATAAATGATTAAGTAGTGGACGTGAGAACCTAGAGCTGGATACTGTATCATACGGGCGGAGCCGCGGGCAAAGGCTAGCAATATCAATAAAATATTTAATCGCTTTGAAGAAGCATTACATTTAATACCTACCTACATAAGAATATCTGCCGACATTGATTTCGGCGTTAGATACCGGTTTCGTTGAAATTAAGCCAGCTACGCGTCAGTAATTTTATAGTGCCCAAGTATGTGCGCAATACACAAGGACACTCTTTTTTCCATTACTCTTATTTACATGTCCAACCAAACAAAATTTAAGTTGTTCCGAAAGTTTAAGCTGACCAATGTATCCCGGAGGCGTCAACCCTACATAGGCACAAAGTAGATAATATATAACTATATGCCAGGGACAAAGATGTAAATAAACTTCTTCAAAACCTATCTAGTTAGATAGGTTTTGAAGAAGTTTATTTACATCTTACACCTAGATATGCTAGCTAGTTAGCTAGCCTATCTAGGCTAAGTAGATAAGTATAGGAAATGAACGATCATAACTTCAAAAACTTCATATCGTTGTTCTTCAATGCGCTTGCTTGCTCAGCCAACAATGAAAACAGATCAACAACAATTAAACACAGTATTACACAACAAAGTACCAGGAGAGCAAAACATGCAAGAAATGCTCGCTACGTTCTCAGGCGAAACGACCCGGCTCACACGCACTTGATCTGAGCGTGGCGTGAGACTGTTAAAACTATAAAACCCCTAAGTGGCCATTTTCCCGACTGTTTAAACTGATTTGAACTATTTAGATAAAAGGAGGGAATACATGACCCGATAGTGATGTGCCCTCTGTATTTAATATGAGGAGGATAACGACTAGTCAAATTTCAAAGTGCAATGCGCCTTTTGAGATTAAAGTTGGCCTTTTTTTTGGTTAAATATGACTATGATAATATTATGCGACACTATTTGTTAAGACGTACCTAATGAATACGTTATGAAGATCTTTTAAAATCAGCACGAAATCGTTTTCCACAATTTTACAAATGGCAGTTGTAGTAGCGGCTATTTTTACTAATGTAGGTACCATCGATCAAGTCAATTTTAATTCTCAGAAGGTACTTCCTTCTGAGATTTAAAATTTACCTTAATTATGTCAAATATTGCTTAAGATACGAGGGGTATAGTATAAAAACCCACTAAAACGTACTTTTCAAAAATATCACAGGATACAAAAAACGTTTAAGCTTATTGGGATTTTGATACTGGTATGCACTGATATAGGGGCTTTCGATTTTGAATGTATTTTTGGTGGACAGATTTCTGTATGTGTAATTTTTACGTGGTTTCCAATGGTGCTACTGACTCAAATTTGGTGCAGAAGCAATATAGCGGACATTGGTTTTATATCTCTCAAGTATTTTCGGTAATCTTTTAACGGTTTCTCTAGTCTACCTTCTTCTGACATTCTTCTGTTCGGTAACATATTTTTAATTATATTAATTTAGAGAATACAATATTTAATTTCTAAGTAGCTACAAACTTGCCTTTTCCACACTTTTACTAACGGAAGTAGGAGTGTGCAAGTGTCTTCTTCTTCTGAGATTAAATATGGCCTTCCTTTCTTCTTCGGTAAAATAAGTTTAAGAAAATGGATATAGATAATACAATATTTTATTCCTACCTAGATATAATCTGCGCTAATGCGTTTCCACATTTTTACAACTAGACGTGGAACCTAAAATTGGTTTATGTTTCATCTTAAATCTTAATACGCCACGCCGCGCCGGTCCTGCCTCAGATGTTGAGTTATAAATACATTGTAGCTGGAGCGTTGCAGTTTTTGATACAGGAAAGGTACACTTTGGGATACTACTGCAACACAAATATTATACATTCTATATTATTAATTTTAATCTCTTATATATAAAAATAATTGCTGTTCGTTGGTCTCGCTAAAACTCGAGAACGGCAGAACTGATTCAGATATATTTAGTCTTGAAATTTTCGTAGAAGTCTAGGGAAGGTTTAAAAAGTTTGTATGCTCAACGAAGTGGGCACGGGTCAGTGGTAGTAGTAATATTTAAAATCTCAGCACTCACTGAGTTGAGTGAGAATTAACTCCAATTCGTGGCATCTATTTTTTATACTAGGAGTGTTTTTTTTTAATCTTTATTATTTTAAGGGATTTTTGTACAAAATTGACGATGTCAGGAACTACGTTATACAGAAGACCGAACAATATTACTAAAGTTAATTATGTATTACTGTTAAAGCAATTAATTAGTAATTTTAAGTTTTCTCATGTTACCTATGGAACACTAGAAATAAGCACAAGCTAGCTATGTTCAGCAAAGTAAGTTAATAATTTAAAAGGCAATGTGTACGCCTATACAACAAAACCCCTTAAACGTTTAAATTTTTTCCATTAAATTAAAAATGTAACGTTTGTGTGCTAAAGCTGTGTAAAGTGCGCACCCTTTTTTTTTTTTTTTTTTTTTTTTTTTTTTTTTTGATTTCGCAAGGGAAATGCATTACGCATCCCCCCGGGAGGGTCCCCGAGGGGTATGTGGGACTCCCGGCTCGCTACAACCGGTTTACCCACTAAAACCACTTGCGGATTGCCATCAGCCGTTATGTTGGGTGGAGTGCCTGGATCTGTCTAAACACAGGCTACTCCTCCCTCGACCGGCCGGTTCACCTCTATAGGGACCGGACTTCCATCAAATTAAGAGAGCGCTCCGGCAAACTGAAGCGCTCTCCTCGGCGCCGAGACTGACAAAGCCGGGGAGGTTACCCATCCCTCTACCCGGAGCCCCGTACTAGACGTGAGATGGGAGGGCCGCAAAGCGACGCCTCCGCACCCCCGTCCTGCGCCGGCGAAGCGGAACAGAGGAGGGGTCAATCTCTCTGTTCCGCTCCGAGGCCTCCTTCTGCGAAATGACGTATTCGCAAAAGGAGGCCGCCGCCTGCCATGCCTCATCGCTCTCGAGCATGCAGCGAACCACACTCGAAAGCGAGAGGTCCCGCCCAATCACTGCCACGAGATCCTGGCGCTGCACGGCCCATCGATCGCACACCTCTAAGGTGTGCTGAGCCGTGTCCTCCGCAGCGCCGCATTCGTGGCAGGCTGGCGTAGGCTCTCTCCTGGCAACCTTACACAGGTACGCACCGAAACATCCGTGTCCGGTGAGTACCTGTGTAAGGCGGAAGGTGAGGGGTTTTCTTTTGCGGCGCATCCACGCCGCAAGAACTGGGCGCAGTGCCATGGCCGTATGCTGACCATACGGGGACTGCGCCAGGACCTCACCCCACCTTCGTAGCAACCACTGTTGCCCCAGCCTCCGCAGTCGCGAGAGCTCCTCCCAAGTCGGCACATCGCCTTGCAGCCTCTTCTCGACGCGGAAGAGGTGCACTTCGGCGAGCACCGACGCCTCGAGCTCCCACGGCGGATCTCCAGCCAGAGCAGTGGCTGCCACCCAGGAGATTGTACGGTAGCCCCTGATTACCCTCACCGCCGTGACCCGCTGCGCTTTACGCAGCTGAGCCTTATTGCGGACGGTGAGGGAATCCGCCCAAATAGGGGCTCCGTACAGGGCTATACTCCGACAAACTCCGGAGTATAGCCGCCTGCAGGCATCACTGGGCCCCCCCACATTCGGTAGGAGCTGGCCCAGCGCAGAGGCCGCCCTTATGACCTTCGGCCCTAGTTGTTGGAAATGGGGTCCGAAGGTCCACCTCCCGTCCAGGGTGAGTCCCAGACACTTAAGTGTTGGGCTCACCCTGACCTCCGTCTCTCCGATCAGGAGTCGTGCACCCGGTGGGGGTCCTTTCCTCCCAGGCCCGCGGAAGAGCAGGGCTTCGGTCTTTTCGAGACGAACCCGAAGCCCCAATCGCTCTATGCGACTGACTACGAGGGATACTCCCACCTCGGCCAGCCGCGCAGCATCCTGGTACGTTCGTCCCCGGGATGTGACATAAGTGTCATCCGCATAGCAAATGACACTCATCCCGGGGAGAAGGCCGCTCCGCAGGACCCAGTCGTAGCCGACGTCCCAGAGGTTCGGACCCAGCACCGAACCTTGGGGAACGCCGCACTTGACTCGCCACCGCACTAAGGACCCCGACCGGTCCTCGAACACGATCTCCCTATCGGAGAGGTACGCGTCCAACAGCCTCCCGAGATACGGAGGCACTTCGAAGAAGGAGAGTGCCTCGCGTATTACGCTGTGGGGAAGGCTGTTGAAGGCATTGGCGATGTCCAGCGACACCGCCACCACTACCTCCCTCCCGCGTTCCGCCTCACTCGTCACCGACTTAAGGCGCCTCAGCGCGTCGATGGTCGACCGACCCGCCCGAAACCCGAATTGTGCATCACACAGTCCGGGCCCTGGGCCTTCCTCCAAGTGTCGAACGAGGCGGGAGGCTATGACGCGCTCAAACGCCTTTCCCACCTCGTTCAGCAACACGATCGGTCGCACCGCCGACGCGCAGTCCGGTGGTCGCCCGCCCTTTGGTAGTAGGACGAGCCGACCCTCCTTCCATGCCTCCGGGAACTGTCCGCTTTGAAGACAGCGGTTTAACAGTTGCCGGAGACTATCCTTAAGATGCACGAGAGCGATTGACAGGACTCTCCCGTGCACCCCGTCCGGACCTGGCGCCCTCCTCTTGCTACGGAGTCGGGAAAGGATCGCCTCCATTTCCAAGTCGGTGACTGGTGGCGGAACACCCTCCTCCATCGAGTCCGGCGTCCGTCGGGTCATCTGCGGCGGAGCGAAACCTGCTGGCGGGTCCGGGAATAACTCCCGGACGATATCGCCCAGCATTTCTGGCTGGAGCGTCTCTGTCAGTGGGGCCGACTGGGCGCGGAGTTTGTCTCGCGCCCTCTTGTACGGTCGACCCCACGGGTCATTATCGAGACCCTCTAGCAGCTCCAGCCACGCTCGCTCTTTGGCCCGACTGGTGGCCAGCTTCAGGATCTCGCGCTTCGCCACGTAGACCCTGTAAAGCCGGCCGTCTCTCTCCACGTCCTGGGGGCGGCGCTTCCTGCTGCGGCCGTACGCTCTTCGCGCCGCGTTGCAAGCAGTGCGAAGGTCGGCCAACTCGGCCGACCACCAGTACACCGACCGCCGAGGAGAGGGAGGACCGTGTATTTGGGGCATAGCTGCCCGACAGACGTTTGTGAGCACGTTGCCGAGACAGCCAGCCATTTCGTCCACCCCCATACCTTCCATCGACGGTAGGCTCCAGCGGCCCACAATGGCCGCCTCCTCCGCAAGCTCCCGGTTGAGCTTGGTGAGCGCCCAACGCGGGAACCTGCTACGCCCCCTGGACTCCGACGCCGGACTTGATGCCGGGACTGGAGACACTTCGAACCGTATATAACGGTGGTCCGAAAGTGTCTCCACCTCCGTTTCCACCCTCCACCCCTCCACTCTGCGTGCGACGGCGGGAGTGGCGAACGACAGGTCCACCACTGAACCGCCCGTCCGACGCACGCAGGTGAGGGCTGTCCCGGTATTGAGAAGGGACAGCCCTGAGGCTACAGCCCACTCCTCCACTTCCCTCCCCTTCGGATCCGTGACAGTGGAACCCCACGCTGAGGACTTGGCGTTGAAGTCCCCTGCCACTATCACGGGAAGTGGGGCTAGCCTCCTAATCAGCGGCCCTAGAACATCGAGGAATTGTTCTAGGGCGGCTAGGTTTCGGTTCGGGGAGAAGTACACCCCTATTACGATGTACTCCCCCCGAGCGGCAACTACATATCCAGGCCCCCTCATCCTGGGTATGAGGGGGGGACCAGCACCTTGTCTCACCACAATTGCCACGGAGCCCGCGTCGTCCCCAGCCCAGTGTGGCAGGGGAGGAACAAAGTAGGGCTCGGCAACGATCGCCACATCTATCAACCACTCGGCCATAGACTGCAGGAAGAGGTCCTGAGCCGCGGCGGAGTGGTTGAGATTTCCCTGGAGGATGCCGAGATGTGCTGGCATTATACGGTCATCTCGGCATCCGGCGCCTCCAGTCCCCTCCCCGTTGGTCTCGGAGAGGAGAAACTTTTCCCCCGAACAGGTGGGGGATTGCACGAACGGCCGCCCATGACGTGGTCGGCCTTCATGCCCGAATCTGTGCAAATTGCACAGCGCGGAACTGACACTTCGCACCCGGCCGCTTTGTGGCCCGGCTGACCGCAGCGATAGCACAGGCTGCTGCGGTCCTTGGAGCACTGGCACAGACCGGCCATATGCCCTCTTCCCAAGCACCTATAACAGTGCCTGGGGCGGGCACCCTCGTGGTGGAGCTGTACTTTGCTCCATCCGACCCGAATCATACCCAAGCCGATAAGCTTTTTGGCTGGGAACAGCGGGCACGACATCCGGGCGAAGCCTGAGCCACGTGGGCCAAAGTGTATTTCTCCGACCCACACCTGTTCCACCGTGCAACCCCCCTCTGCAGCCACCGCCGCTTTTATGCGGTCCGATGTCGCCGTCTCATCGAGGCCCGTCAATCGAAAACTTGTGTTTTTGATGGGCCTCATCACCTCCGCTTCTTCACCCAAGAGCTCTCCCATCCTGAGTGCCAGGGCATCCGCCTTCTCGGCGCTGTTTCTTCCGGCCACTTCGATGAGACGGCAGCCCGTTGCCGACGTTCGCACTTTAAGGGGCCCAATGCCCAGCTCGTCCACATCAATATCGCGCTGGGCCTTTATCAGCACGGAGCTGTATGTGGCCCCCTGCTGGACCGCCTCCGGCCGCAATTTAACTATTACGGCAGTGGAGCGTGGAAGGGTCAACTTTACTCCCTTCTGTTTTGGCGCAGGGGGCGATTTAGGTCCCTGCGCCTTCTTCTTGGGCGCCTTGCGCCTAACCACCTCGGTCCAGGTGTCCGAAGCGTCAGGTGCAGGCACTAGCGGAGGTGCGGGTGCCGCCTCCACCACCGAACAAATCTCTTTGCAGGGCGCTTTAGACCCCCCAGAGGCAGAAGGTCCAAAGCTGGACCATTCCACTCCTTTCTTCTTAGGCTTCTTCACCCCAGAGCTTGACACTGGCCGCACCTTAGGGCGGACTGGCAGCTCCGGAAACTCCTCTCTATTCTTTTGAACCATCGGAGCTGTGTCCTTTCCCGGAGCCGGCCGTGCTTGGCCCCTTGTCGCTAAAATCGGCGACACTTCTCGAACCGATGACACCTCCAGTTCTACAACAGATGCCCTAGCCTCCCTTTCGGCCCTTTTCTTGTCCCCAGCCAATGGCGGGCGGACCACTCGAGGAGGCGGAAGCCGATCCTCCAAGACCGCCAGGCGACCGTCGACTAGATTACCGACAAGCCTGGCGATATTACTTTCGAGTATGCCCAGCTGTTCGCTAGACATAGGACTCGACTCAGGCAACGACATACACTTTTTTGTCGCCGCCTTCTTTGCCTCCTCGAATTCGCGCCTATACGCGCGCACCTCTTCGCGGAGATTCGCCACCTCACGCTGTAGCCTTCCGTTGTCAGCGCGTAGGCGACGTGTTTCCTCTGCCTCAGTCCTAGACATTAAGGCTTCGAGGACCGTTTTTACCGCCCCCGTCGCACGCCTTATTTTGCTGGCATATCCACCCTTCAAATTGGTGGATTTGCCAGTAAGACCTAAAATTTCCTGCAGGTTAGCTTCGGCTGCCTGCATCAAATCCTTGGCCCCCATCATGTCCACTTCCAGATCCAACGGGCCAGGAGGAATCTCTAGCTCCCCTGGCTCCGCAACCGCCTTCTTAGAAGCCCGTTTCTCCAGCGCGGCGGCAAATTCCGCCTCGCGTCGGGCACTGGTCAGTCTCGAGACAGAATTCCGGACCCTACCACGCTTGGCGACACTTTTACGCCCCGCTTTATCACCTTTCTCGACCACATCTTCCGTGTCCGACCCGGAAACCTCCGAGAAAAAACGCTTTCCCCGGAAGACATCCGACTCGGAGTTGGACTGCATGGACCAGTCTCCCAAGATTTCCTCCAAGGTAATCCCGGCCCGAACCTTTCTCCCCTCCTTTCTCCTGGAGCCATCACTGAACTCAAATCGGTGTGTAGTCCTACTATCCCCCCCCTCAGCTCCGGCAACTCCCCCCTCAAGTTCTTCCTCCCCTTCTGACATGACGCCAGACACAAAACAGGCCTTCTACCTATATGAAAAAGGCAGACACCTTAAAATGTATAGGCGAGTTCCACCACGCTATACATACAATAAAATAAAAATTAAATATAATACCTAAACCAACGCCAGAAAATAAGAAAAACCAACACCTAATAAGAGAAAATACGTAATCTAACACTAAAAAAAGGTATCCCCCCCGCGGGAGGCACCCACGCAGGACAACACCGGGACAAACTCGTCTACCAGTGCTGTTCTACATGGACGACCTACCGACAGGTTGAAAACAACATAGGTCCTAAGACAAAAAACAACAAAAAGTGTAATATCTCGGGAACCAGATGGCGCACCGAGATAAAACAAACACCAAAAGATAGACACTGGCAGCAGCTATCAATCGACACCATGAGCACAAAGATCCCGCAGCTAGCATAGGCTTCGCCTAGAAAAATTTGAGCTCTAAAAAGTGCGCACCCTGGGGCGGTCAACCTTAAAGACTGATTAGGTATACTTATTTATTTACTATTTATACTGATATGACAAATAATAAAAAGTTTTTTTTAGAAAAGTTATGCCGTCATATAACGCCGGTATTACAACGGTGAAGCTCCATTTCCCCCCGAAAACGTTACTATATCTGCATATTATAATAGCAATAAGCAGTGGTGAATGAACATTGTCGATGTAAAAAAAATGGTTCACGGCAACCACTATCCTAGAAAACCAGAGCATTGGGCCTTTAGCTCATAAGGTACCATTGGTTCTCTTACAAAATGAGTTATTTAAGAAGAATTAAGACATTCTCTTACTAAGAAGCAGGGATGAAATTTATATGAAATTTCGGATACGGATATGATTATCAAATTATCTCGGATTATCCGATTAATTCGGATAATTTCGGTTACGGCTGAATTTTTGTTTCCTTTTTACAGTAGCACAAACTTTCATTTCGGATTCGGTTACGGATATTTTTCATATCGGATATCCGAAATCCGTTACGGTTACGGATCTCCCTGGCGTCCCTGCTAAGAACCTACAGCCGACCTACAAGTAAGCGTCTGATCAAAGTATATTAACAGTGTAATGTGCAATACACCTATAGCCAGTGACTCAACTGGTTAATAATAAATCATGTACTTCCATAAATGTCAGTGCTTAGATTATGCCTGGGCTCCATCGCATCTTAATTGATTATATCTAAAATTCAAATTTTCGTTGCTTGTACACGATTTCCAAATTGACTTTAATGTAAAAATGTGCCGAGACTCGTGTTTCGAAAATGGCAAAATATTAATTAATTATGTAATACTCGCTTTTCCCAGCATAAGCTTACATTAATAAATAATAATAGCTCCCCTCACCGATTTCCATGTCGGTAGCCGATTTCATTGAAACCAGGCCAGCTACGCAGGAGTTATTTTATAGTGCCCAAGTGTGTGCGCAATACACAGAAGCACTCTCTCTTCCTTTTACTCTCATAACCCAGTGGGACGGTAAACCGACACGACTAGAGCTTACATTACTCTTTTATCGAGCTTCGCTGGCGAAGCTCGATAAAAGAGTATAATGCTGGCATTGGAACAATTAAACATGTCGTTAGGTTTGTTTAGGACATCTATGCGTCGGATGGGCATGTAAGAGTATGGGAGGAAAGAGTGTCCATGTGTAATGCGCACATACTTGGGTAATGGGTACTATAAAATTACTAACGCGTAGCTGGCATAATTTCAACGAAACGGGCCGAACGCCGTAATCAATGTTGGAAGATATTATTATGTAGGTACTAGAGGTGTTTCGAGTCAAAACAACACTTTGTTTGTTTTCCTCATTTTTGTGACATTAAATCTACATTAAATTATATGAAATACATAATATAATGTATAATATTATAGATATTATTATTTAAATCATAATTCAGTTTAAGGTATCACACGAAACGTAATTCGCGAGTTTGAATTCCGCCGACGGAACAAAAATGTTTTCTGTTTGCTGGGTCATGGATGTGTGTAAATATAATTAAAAGTATTAAATATATTTCTGTTCTCTGGTATCTGTAACACAAGTTCTTCGATACTTAGCATGGGGCCAAATTGACGTTCTGTGTAGCGTCCATAGGTAAAGAAAAATTCAAATTTTACGATAAATTTATAATAAAATTCTAATCGTAAATATTGGTATTAAAAAATAATAAATTATTATAAGATAATAACTACATAGATATTATATTTACCTTGCGTTTGGAAAGGGGATCGGCGCCTTTGATACAGGTTTCACTGTAACCTAGCTAAGCTAAGTTGCGTTGCGACCACATGTATAATATAAAACCATTGTTATGTCACACTATATAGTGTACAATTGTATATGCCTTAGAATATTTTAGATTAAAATTGAGCTACATTGCGTATGTATTATTATGATTATAACATCGACAACGCGATTATTATTGTACTAGATGTACCCGTGACTTTGTTCGCGTGGTTTTTTTTGAGTGACTTCACACGCAACGAAAGTCCCCAAATGTGAATAATGTTGCCCGTTTTTGCAACATTTCTCACTGACGCTTCGCTCCTATTAGTCGCAGCGTAATGTTATATTTTAACCTAGAGCCTTGCTCTATAAATGGACTGTCCAACAAAAAAAGAATTTTTAAAATCGGACCAGTAGTAGGAGAGATTAGCGCGTTTAAACAAACAAACAATCTCTTCCGCTTTATAATATTAGTATAAATCAAATTATTCGTCAATTTTTTTAAAGGGATTAATATCCCTTTAAAATACCCTAAAAATAGTAGAAAACCCCTTACCCTACCCTAAGGATTCGTACAGACGTGAGAAAACACAACCCGGAAGCAACCACTACATAACTTACTAATGCCGTAATCTCATTAAGTATACGTTGCAATTATATTCTTTACAATAAAATGTATGAATCTATATGACAATAATTGTATTGTTTCATATTAATATTTTATACTAATTTCAAAATTATATTTAAGTTAGTGTAACTCCGCAATTAATGTAAGCTTACAATAGTACCTCTATAGTTAATATAGTAAGTTAATACAGGCTGTAAAAAGAGCAGTCACTATAACTTCGTGGGGTATTTACCAGGCAAGAGATATATCCATTGGTACTAGTCATTTGCTTTTAATCCACTGTTTTAAATTAAAAAAATTTCAATAGGCAATGTACAACGTGCACAACACAGCGATCAGCTTATTACGCTGAGAGGTCAATAGCACGCGTAAGACGTTCATTACGTACTAGGGCAAAAATGATTAAATTTAAGAATTTAATGCAGAACGTTGTTCCAAACAGTTCAGCCATGCGACTGAAATAATAAATTGAAAAAATTTTTTTTTTTTTAAATAAATAATGAAAAAAAATCATTTCTAGAATCAGTCAAGGTCCTATAATCATATCCCAAAGTTATAGTGACTGCTCTTTTTACACCCTGTATATTAAATTATATATAATAATTATGTAATATATTAACTTTCATAGTTTAAACCTAATTTAATAACAATTATTGTTATAATATAACACTACACTTAATATACTTTGATAGTTAACCTATGATAAAATGAGAAATAAATTTGATTTAAACATTTGAGGATATCTTGTACCGTAATGAGTACATTGATTCTCGAGACGGTTCGTTAGATTAATGTGCTTAACGTTACGACGTATTCCAAAATGTTTGAGCTCAAATTTCTCGAAATCAAAATTTTGCTACCTTCATCCATTCATGTCTTCGATCATAGACGTAAGTTTATTATTACTCTAACACGACTTACTTTTATACATATAGATGTATAGATTACTCCTACTAGACTTCTCTCCTGTTTTATTTGGTGTTTTTGGCTTATTTTAATGTATACATATTATGAGTAAGAATAGGACTCATCCCATCAACCATCTTTCTCGTAGGTATAATAAAATGCGACAAAGGGAATATACAAACTGTGATATTAATGAGTGATAATACTTTAGGGTGTGTATGGGTCCCGTATATAGACGACCGATGACCTCCGTGGCGTAGTGGTTAAGCGCGTAAGTGCTCGTCGCGGGTTTGAATCCCGCCGAGGGAACAAAATGTTTCTGGGTCATGGATGTGTCTTAAATTTGTGTATTAAGAGGAAACCACACGGACGAGAGAAATGAAAAATAGGTATTTGAAAAGTTTGTTGCCGTCTCCAATGCGCCTTGATCACGTGGTTCACGCCCGCTACGATGTGTGAGTGAGATCGTCCATGTGTGCGTGCGCCGCGCGCCGCCCGCGCGGGCCTCTCGCTACTTAAAATGCTTAAAGTAAATCGCACTACCTATATTTTATGATTATGACAAGAAATGGAATCTTCGTTAGACACTTTTTAGTTTTTACCTCGACTAGGTACCTAGTACCAGAAATGGTCGATGCTCGTATACAATAACTAGTGAAGTCCATAGTTTCATAATATTATGGTGTTAATTCTACATCCTATGATTAAAGTATGTGGTTCATTCAATCCGAAATTGTCTAGATCATTGTGCTATTTCGGCACACAATTAAATTAGCCCATTAAATAATCTAAAAGTTTTATATACTCAAACACCTTCAAAAAATAATGTTTGGTTTATAGGCTATTGTTCGATAACTATAAATATTTACGAAATTTGAAAAAAATATCCTGAAAGAGGAGGAAATTTACCAAAAAAAGGTTACACTCCCGGAAATGTACCTCCATTATTTATATTTTTAAATTAACGCTGAAAATAGCCCTCCGCGCCATTGTTGCATACAGACGGCCTCTTAGGCGTCAGTTAATATTTTTAAAGTAGGTACCTAAGTACTTAGAGTTAAATGAAAAATATAAAAATATGTAAAGTATAATCTAAATACTCACAAGAATTGATTTCTGTCGGATTTTTTCATTTAAAAATTATATTTCAATTATTATTGAAAAAATATTTCTTTCAAACTTCCGTTATCGTTCTAAACTAAAAAATATTTAAATAATGTCCGTTTATAGAATAAATAACTACAAACCAAACACTATTTTTGAAGATGTTAATTATTTATAACTTTTGAATTTTTTTGGGCAAATTTCATTGTGATCATTACGATCATTATGATTATCAAATGGTCAATATGATCTAAATATCATCGGATCGAATAAGCTAACCTAACATATTATGTAATTTTAATCGCAGTATTTTAAACATTTTAAACTTATAGAAGTTTAAAATGCTTTTTATTCTACATACTAGGAAGTCTAGTCTAACACGAAAGGATATGGATCATGCTCCATAGAAGTCTAGGCCATAAATTCAATTTGGTTGATTTTTAAACTTGTAGAGCAAATTATACTTAGCAGATTTGGAGCATCAATAATATTATATATAATTTTGAATAAGTATAATAAGTCAAGATATAAGCGTCTGTTTTCAATAGTATGTAAGTCTATCGTAGTAATTTAAATTTGACCGACCGTAGGAAATTAATAAGTTGACGATAATAAACAATTTTAAAGAATTTATTTCAGTATATATTCATAAACACAAAAAAAACTAATATTGGTCAACAGTCGCTGGAGTATGTTCAACGACATAGAAAAAAGTATTTAAAAAATATATTGACTTTAAAATAACAATATTATAACTCACAAACAAGCCGAAATCTTAACAATTATTTTAACAAAAAATTTAAATGTATAATGTAATCTAAAATATTCAAAACACTTACACCAACTGGTCCATTCATAAGATATTATTTCTCCAAAAATAAAATTGGTATTTTAGTTAAGACTTATACAAATCGAGCTCAAAATTATTTTGGACACTTTTTACTAACATTTTTAGAGTATTATTGCTGTAATTATTCAGTTATAATGTTGTAAAGGCAACCGAACGTTTTGGTCGACCGGCTATTTGACGTTATGGCCCAATACGATCCTCGTTATTTGGCAGTAAGCATGAGAGAATGATGGACGCATAATAGTTTTTTGTTTTTTGGATATAATTTATTTATAAATAAAGTTAGTGTAATAGGTATAATAATTTAATAATAAATATGAAAAAAGCTATAGACTTCACGAAAAAGATGTAAGAAACTAGAAATGTCGATATCGATAAACAACACTAGTTTATCGATATCATTATCGACTACGTGTCACATCACGCGTGTGTGTACGTATTTGTCCGCGTCCCCCTACCTCAAGCCTCGCCCCTCATAGTGCGATAGGGACAACTGCAGCTAGAACTGAAATTACCTATTAAAAGTACCAGAAATCGACGTTTAGGGGATTTCTATTTCCTCCTCCAAAACTTAACCGATTTAGATCATTCTTTCTTTATTAGCTAAAAAAAGAAATTAACTAGGTTCCTATTTTTTGATTTTGTTGCATAATGTAGTCAAATCTGTTTCCTGGATGTTTAAACACGGCGGAGAGTCTGGCGGTTTTTTTTAGGTTTTTGAACGTCCATATCTCTTTATGTAATTAGTTTATTAAAAAAAGGAAAAAATAGGGACGTACAAATATTATTCATAGATATTCATGGAAAAAATAGTTACTCTAGACTAATTATCCAGGGAGGAAATAGAAATGCCCTAGACCTCTATTTTTGTATGGAAAAAAATTCGTGGTGTTTCCTCTTAATATAATAAAAATCTTAAATATGTGTATATAGTATAAAAGTATTAAATATATTTCCGTTGTCTGGTACCTGTAACACAAGTTCTTCGGATACTTAGCACGGGGCTAGATTGACGTGGTGTGAAGCGTCAATAGATAGGTAGATATTACAATATGTACATATAATTCTTAGGAAAGAAATTCGTCGAAGGAAATGAATAGATTTTAAAGTAATAAAAATTGTGTGATTAATCCTTACTGGAAACCTATTCTATGTCACAAAGTAGATAGATATGGGTTATACAGGGTGTAAAAAGAGCAGTCACTATAACTTTGGGATATGATTAAAGGATCTTTTCTTATTCTAGAAATGAATTTTTTTCTTTTTTTTTTTTGAAAAAAAAATATATTTTTTTTGCAATTTATTATTTTTAGTCGCAAGGCTGAACTGTTTAGAACAACGTTCTGCATTAAATTCTTAAATTTTATAATTTTTGCCCTAGTACGTAATGAACGTCTTACGCGTGCTATTGACCTCTCAGCGTAATCAGCTGATCGCTGTGTTGTGCACGTTGTACATTGCCTATTGATTTTTTTTTAATTTTTAAAACAGTGGATTAAAAGCAAATGACTATTACCAATGGATATAACTATTGCCTGGTTATTACCCCACGAAGGTATAGTGACTGCTCTTTTTACACCCTGTATAACCTATGAGACGCTATTATTTGTATTTCGTACAAATCCAAACAACGCAGACGGAGTCACGGGTAGCTGTTAGTTATAAATAAAGCCGCTATGATATAATAGCGCCCATCGCTATCTGTAGTGTGTGTGTGTGTGCGCGGCCCTATGTTGCAATCCCTTAAATAGGACAGACCTACTAATAGAAATGTGCAGGGCTGCATTCGGTGTCGTGATTTACTGTATTTTTAACAAGCATTTTAACTGACAGCCTCTTATAAAAATGTGCAATACGTTAATCGTCTTTTTTTCTCCTTTTATCCCATTATAAAAAAAAACTACCGGGAGCTAATATATATTTTTTATTTTATGTTATCATAAAAAAAAAACTTCCTAGAGCTTACTACCTATACATGACTGCATTGAGTGAAAGTTTTTTTCATAAATATATTTTCTTATATTTTTATATTAATTAAATTATTTATACTGCTTTCCGATTAACTTGATTTTTAAATGTTAGCAGGAAAATAAAATTCTACCACATGAATGTGTCCTTTTTTATGTTGTTTCCTTGTCGTTCAATTTCAATTGGAAACATTAAAACCGCTAATATTGAGCTTAGTTTACTTATCGATCAAGTTTAATCGGATCGGGGAATAGTAAGTTTTTAAGCCTATTTCGTTATTGCGAAAAAATTGTATATTACCTATTTTGAAAATTATAGTAAAGACCATTGGTATTTAAACGGTACTTAAAAGTTAAATATAATATTTGTATCAAGTACGCAATTTATAAAAATTGCTGACCACGGTGAAATACAACGCCCATTCATATTGCACGTGCGATATAGGAGTTGAATCAGTATAATCAATCTAGCAAATCATAGTAATTATTCTATTTAAAAATATATAAACGGTCGAATTGAGAAACCTCGTCCTTTTTGGAAGATGGTTTAAAATATTATAATTATAAAACGCACCTGCTCTACCTGATACGCAAATTAAAAAATAGAACGCAAAGTCCGTCCCTGGTATCAAACTTTAAAAAGATTGTTTGCATCTTTTAGTTACAATTTTTGGGTCACAAGTGTCTGTGTGCGTGTTATACTGGACTAACTTAATTTTACCTCATAATAGATACGCATTTGTTTTGGAAAATTTTGTGAAATGCAACACATTATTGGATGATTATATTTGTTATATCAGTTATATATTATTATCTATTTAATTATTTTTATTGTAGAGCTATTTCTGATTGTAGATGTTGAGTGTTGGTATTTTAACACAAGCTGTTGATTTAGTTCCACCTGTCCCTTTGTGTAACCAAATATAGCTAGTGGAATTTAACATACTTCTATATTGTGTCCGATCGAGCTGAAATTTTTCATGTATTCAATGATGTGACAATTAAAAACTAATCAATGAATTTGTTTTATAGTAATGATACACAAACTATTTGCACATTTTTTCCACTTTATATGTATGTATTTTTACAAATTTTTTTTATTAAAATACATGACTGGTTTCGACTATCATGTTTGTAGTACACTACTTTGTCGAAAAAGAAAACAACTAATTTAAATACTTTGTGTATATCTTTAACATGAATTTCCACCAACAACCTACAGTCAATAACATATGAAATAGTTTTAAATTGCCCCGGGAATTCATAGAAAGGACCTAGTAGATGAAAAGTCATCAATCATCCAGACCAAAGGGTCTATCGTTAAATAGTGACCTTAAAAAAACGAGGGCGCGTATCTTGTCACCAGGACAACATGATTCATTGAAGGCATAATTAGTATAAAATAATCAAATAGATCAGACAAGTGATTTTCATACAATAAATGTTATGCTAATTGGAACTAGTTGGTCAATTGTTGGAGCCACTGACTCCTGCCCCCGGCTGTAGGTAACCTTGGTCGGATGTTCAGTATTGTTCTAAAAAAACAATTAATACGTAAAATGATGTTGTTGAACTGCGTAAACATGAAGTTGCGACGCTGAAAATTGTCGTTGATCAGCAAGCATTCTTGCTGAGTCTTTGTTTTGTACTCGTAACGATTAAATTTTGACGACCTATGTAGCGCAGTGGTGAAGCGCGTTGGGTGCTCGAACGAGAGGTCGCGGGTTCGAATCCCGCCGAGGGAACAAAAAGTTTTCAATGTTCCTGGGTCATGGATGTGTATTAAATTTGTGTATAATATAGTAAAAATCTTAAATATGTGTATAGTATAAAAGTATTCAATATATTTCCGTGGTCTGGTACCTGTAACACAAGTTCTTCGGATACTTAGCACAGGGCCAGATTAACGTTGTGTGAAGCGTCCATAGATAAAAAAAAATGTAAACAAAGCAATGAAATTCGAAAAAATTAATGTGATCAAGTTCTTCTTTCTTGCGTGAAAAATAAATGTCATTTCAATTGGTAACATAAGAGCCGTCCATATTTTGTTTACAATAATACCAAATTGAATCGGAATGGACATACATAATATTTAGTTTGTCAGTTGCTTACAAAAGGCCGCGTGTGCAATGTTTCCGGATGTATATTAAATATATTTTTCAGAGCATAATCTTATAGTTCTTCTTTTTTCTGATGGCTGATTGACACGTCAACAGTGACGAAGATTTTATCTCCTCCTTTCTTTCGGTGAGAAAGTTCTTTTGAGCGTCCCACAGGGGCCGGGAATCCTCTATGTCTCTGCTGCGTCAGACAAGATGGTGAAAGGGCGCAGGCCCCTAGGCCCTCACAGAAAACTCGGCAATACTCCACCCAGATCCTCCCTTGGCCCACGAGATCTCATAAGCACCGCGAGCTTGAAGCCCTATACTTTATAATAGGTAATTAGGACGAGGATCTACTAAAGGTTGAGGGTAAGTCATTACTTAAAAAAAGAAATAACCGCGTATAGACGAGGTATGGTATGGATGGTACATGGGTATTGAGTACCGCTCACACAGCTACGTGGGGTCCCTGTTACTCAAGAGAGTGGTACTCAATACCCATGTACCATCCATACCATACCTCGTCTATACGCGGTTATGTTTGATACTAAATATTATTTTGCATTTGCTATTCGACCGCAATCCGCGTGGACATATGACTCTGTCAGTACTCAGTATAGTCTTACATTCTAATCATGTCTACTTGGCCTTTTTATCCGACTTCCGTACCCGCTAATAAAATCTGAGCATCAGTTCACACTGAATTACGGTAGAAAAAAAAGAACTTGAAAGAGCATATTATTCGTCTGGCGTTGCATGGTTCGATGCTAATAGCGGGTGCGACCACGGCTCTACCTTGACCATTTTTGTACCTATCGCATTTAAGAATTTCAAATTAAATTACTTTTCTTGTTTCAGCCTTTATAGACCCATTTTTGGCGAAGTCGGGTTTTAGATTTTTAATATTCTTTTTATTTACAAATATTTTAACAAAAAAGAAAAGCAACCTGTGCCTCATTCTAACCGTCATTGTATAAAAACCCTTGAACTATATACATTTTTGTAGTATTTCTTTAATTCGTTTACACATATGTAAAACAACAATCTACGTATGGTGGGTCAGAGCGTAACTGTTATGACATGGCGACGTAACGCCCGTATAAGTAGGAAGTACATTTCGGGTTTTTCCTCGGCCAACTATGAGCTCTATCTATTGGAGTTCATAGTTGAATATTAAATGAAAAATTATGTTTCCCTAGTAGTATTAAAACTATGACCATCTTATAAAAATACTAGCTGTGCCCGCGACTTCGTTCGCGTGGTTGCCGGAAACACTATCGCGATTATCTTTTGATTGCGCACGTTGGTTTTTGTTATTATGATTATTAAAAAGGAATAATTCTTTCATACATATTTTTTGAGTAACTTAAATGCAGCGCACGCAACGAATGTCCTCAAATGTGAATAATTTTTCCCGTTTCTGCAACATTTCTGACTGACGCTTCGCTCCTATTGGTTGCAGCGTTATGTTATGTAGCCTAAAGCCTTCCTCTATAAATAGACTATCCAACAAAAAGCATATTTTTCAAATCGGAGCAGTACTTCCAGAGATTAGCGCGTTTAAACAAACAAACAAACTCTTACGCTTTATAATATTAGTATAGATTTACACTGTATACAGGCTGTAAAATTGTAATATTAATGAGTGTTAATACTTAAAGTGTGTGTGTATGAGTTTACTGTTTTTTTTAATTATTGTATGGTCAAAATTATGTTGAGGCATTTCTCATAGAAACAATAAAGTCAAAAGTAAATATTTCAGCGCTTGTACTTTCACAGTAAACTCTACACACGAGGCACAATATACATAATATCCTAAAGTATTATTTAAAATTATTTATTTTACATCTATACAATGCTCCTTGTCTGATACGTTAGAAAAGTCACTTGACAGACAAACACAAAACCTTGTATAGATTATAAAGCGTGTAACTATTTGAAGACATGAATAGATGAAGGTGATATGTACCAAAATTCTTTATGAGAAAATTGATTTCAAACTGTCGCTTAAATATTTTAAAATTCGTCGTAACGTATTAGGTACATTAATATAAAGATTCGTCTCTAGAATCCAAGTACTTAATACGTTACTACATATCCTAATTTGTGACACACCGTCATGAAGACATGAAGTCTTCATTCAATACTTAGGGGGTGACAAAGAAGGCAACGAAATTCTGTTCGCCTGGTACTTGGTAGTCGGTATCTTTCACGGCTTGGAATACTTCCTCCCCTCCAGTCCCCACCACCACGCGGCGTGGGCATGACACACTTTCGCCCGAAGCCTCGAAACGGTTCGAATATTCAGAGTGTTTTAAACTCGAGAAATTCGGATACGTTCTTCGGAAAGCGACACGCATTATACATACGATTTGGTTAAATTTGTAATAACAAAGCACACGGCTATTAGTATTCCTGTTTAACTATTGACATAAACATTTATGTAAATACATTTATGTATATAGACTAGATAGTAGGAAATCTAGATGGATTACGAAACTTAGGGTTGCGTTCGTTCGGGAATGTGACACTTAAATTATATCATTTAACTAGCTGTTCCCGCTACTTCGTTCGCGTGGTTTTTGAGTAACTTAAACCGTCTATGCAGCGCACGCAACGAAAGTCCCCAAATGATAATAATTTTCCCCGTTTTTGCAACATTTCTCACTGACGCTTCGCTACTATTGGACGCAGCCTAAAGCCTTCCTCTATAAATGGACTATCCAACAAAAAAAATATTTTTCTAATCGGACCAGTAGTTCCTGAGATTAGCGCGTTTAAACAAACAAACAAACAAACAAACTCTTATATAGATTTGGATTCTGACGCGGCCAGCGCGAAGCCGAAACGAAAGGAGATGATTGGTAGTATACGAGTATTAATATTATATTATTATTTATTATGTAATAATGTTAGGTATGCATGTTTACTACATACATTAAACATGTAAGTGTAAGCCATAATTATTTTAAAGTAAGTAACTTATTCTAAAATAATTTTGGCGATTTCGTTACCATAATATTATGTATCCTTCCTTCCCTTTTCCTATACCTGGGAACGCACTATATATAAACTATAAGTAACATACCTTACTTACTAATACTTTGTGAATAGTGCGTTTCCAGGTATAGGAAAAAGGAAGGAAGGAATAGGATAAATAGGGTAACAAAATCGCCGGGAACTTGGTTTAGTTACTTGGGGTACAAAAAAAATATTAATAACTAACTATTCTTATTTTTTATTAATATTTTCTATAAATAACTGATTAGCTATTTAATCTACTTTTCAGCCGAACCCAAAAAGCTAATTAAGGCGAGGAATAACCGCTACTAGCGCCACTCTTTTTAAAATAAATTTTACGACACAAAGATCTTATTAAAAAAAGTAATCGGTTAAAACTCTAAGTTAATAGTTAAACTAATTTATTGGCATTTAATTACAGCTCTAAATCCTATAGTGTATTTACTCTCATAAAAACCGCCAAAAGTGGCCGTTTTAGTTATTACTTATGAGATTAAATATAGGATTTAGAGCTGTAATTAAATGCCAATAAATTAGTTTAACTATTTACTTAAAGTTTTAACCGATTACTTTTTTAATAAGATCTTTGTGTCATTGTAAAATTTATTTTAAAAAGAGTGGCGCTAGTTGCGGTTATTCCTCGCCTTAAAGTTAGTTCTCTCATTCAGAGACTGTGTTCTTATTCACACTTGACTTAATTTAACTATCGTCAGTATTCAACTGTTTGTCTGATTGAATAATAGTCACATGACAGTAGAGGACACTGAACAATATACGGTTTAATTTTTTAGTTAGTAAGGGGTAATTTTTTCTCATTAAATCTTGTACAATAATCCCTTACATCAACGGTTTTATTAATCGTACTTATCATTTCTTTATGTATTATCTCAAATTCAGACTTTTTTGATTGGAGACTGTTTTGAACCAATTTTATTATTACTATTTTCTTACTATTTAATAATGTTTTATACATAATTTATCTTTAATAGCTTTTAAATAACGATTCTAATTATAATTTATTAATCAACTAGCACTAGTCTTAAGTTTGCTCTTCAGTACCTATGTAAGCATGCCAATTTCGGGTTAAATAAATTAAAAAAAAAAAACAACTCGGAACACCAAGATACTGGCTCTGTCTAGTTTGGGGTCCACTGTCACTATCTTAATTTATTAACATACTCAATTTGTAGATCCAAGCAAAAACTATGAAGTTAAGGCCTGTATTAATAAAACAATTCCAAACTCGGTCTCAAGACTTGCGATTGCAAGCTCTTCTTGAGAACCTTTGACACAGATAAAACAACGTTTTGTTTCACTTTTAAAAATTTACTTCTTCATTTTTTTCCTTTTGAAACGTAAAAATAAAGATTATAATAATATAGATTATACATATTTTAATATTTTACTTTAATCTATATTATGAAAATTACGTTTCTAAACAAACAAAATTAAAAGTATTTAACACTTACACTGAGTTGTTCAATTTTAAAAGTGAAACGAAAAGTTGTTTTATCTGTCAAATGGGTTCTTAAGTAGAGGTTTCGATCGCGGGTCTCAAGGTCGAGTTTGATATTGTTTTATTAATATTATCTTAAGAATTAAGAATTAAGGCCTTAAGAATTAAGGCCTTAAGAATTAAGATCCTGTAATTTCAGGAGTGTTATACCTCACAATCCTGGACTAACATAATTACAGTGCCACACTATCATATTGTACGTAACTTTCTGTTGCTCTTGTTTTGTGTACCACGTACCAGGCTCGCATGAAGGCGGCGCGGTCAACGCGATGGTATTAGATCGCAAAGGCCTCGCGAAAGTGAGAGTGGGATCATTGCGTAATGGTGCTCGACGCCTTAGCAGCGCAGTATCCGACCAGATCCATGTTTTTGTAGCACCGGCGTAGGATTGATGATTAAAGTTAGCGCATTTCGTGGGACGATGGAGGTGTCAAATAATTTACAATGTTTTGGGCTTAGGAAACGTTGAACCGTTGTTTTGAGCTGGTAATGTAATGCACTTACCAACGTAATTTATAATATTCCAATATATTGGGTACATGGGAAACATAGCTTACTGTTATATAAATATTATGTAGGTTACTATTTTATTATACATTCATACCATTCATTGGTCTACTAAATTATAATAGATAGGTAGAAAACATTGGCGAAGGCTGGTTCTTCTTCAGGGAACTAGCCCTGAACAAAATAGGTATGCATTTGGATGAGGGTTTTTTAAAGGAAAAAAGTGTAAGTGCATTAAACTATAGATACTCCACCCCACTGGTAGAGAATAAGATGGTCGTAATAAATATACACGTTTTGAGCCAACTGTGCATGTTTAGTGTTTACCTAAATATGTCTATTAAAAACCTGTCGATCCTGATTCCTACACTTCAACAATACAGGCCAACAACAACTTAGTGAGGGCAGTTTACAAGAATATGTCCATGATTAATTAATAGGTATTGTATTCAGGCATGTTCAAGAAATTGTAATCTACATGTAAAACAATGTTTGCATTTTAAGGGATGTCACAACTCACAACACCTGTCATAAATCAAAAGCTGGATTTTCCTCTAGGCTAAATTAAAAATAATAACGTTAAGGGATGTCACAACTCACAACACCTGTCATAAATCAAAAGCTGGATTTTCCTCTAGGCTAAATTAAAAATAATAACGTGTAGTACGGCACGTAGTAATCTAGGCCAAATAACAATTAACAGACGTGGGGTAGGACATGCAGGTAGTCCTCTGGCCAAACACCAAATAAACTACGTGTGGTAGAACATGTAGTATTCCTAGGCCAAATACCGTAGTGACGTAGGACATATTGTAGTACTTAGCTACCTAGTCCTCTGAGCCGTATAAGAATGAATATAAACTTGCCGCCGAAGTTGTAGTCTTAACTTGAAATTTATTATTAACAGGATGTAGACCAGTCCTAGAAACTATTTGCCAAATAATGTCATACTCGGACCTAGTTGAAGTTGTATTAAGCCAAAATTATACTAGGATTTAAAGGAATGTGGGATTCAAAGTATTGTATCGACCAACGAGCGATAACTGGCGACCAATTTTTGTACGTAAAAATAGAACATACTGCAATATGCATTGGTCATACAAGTCGGTCAGATATAAAATAGTTATTCTCTTTATTATTATCTGACCGACCCATACCCGTATGACATGGGTGGTGACTGGTGGGCCTATTTTAGCAGTTTTACCCCTACAGGATCTAACTGACCTAGAAACCGTCTACCGAAATAACGGCAAGTACCAGGGACACATAGACTGCTAGAAGATGGCTGGTACGTAAGAACATCGGTTCGTGCGGTGACTGGGTTACCGGCGCGGTTGCGTCACAATCACTAACCACTTTCTGCTGTCGCTCGCCTACTTACCCACTCATTGAGACATCGGCATAACGAGAATCGGCCACTTGAGAATGTGCCGATTTTCCAGTAAATATAACAGAATTATCCTCTGAAATTCATGGATTTTCCGTAGTTGACCTATCAGTATATCTACTACTTGGTATGGAGAGCATCCTTACAATAGTGTTGTAATCTTCTTATATAAAAGCAAAAAGTCACTATATCTACTACTTGGTATGAAAGGTCCCACACTGACTCACCACTAAATCTCAGAAAGTATAAGTGCATTGAGTCTCAAAGCATCTCAAACAAAAAACACCTATGTTCCATAGGCTGCTATGGAACATAGGTGTTCACTAAGACATGTTTGCAATACATCGACTGGACCATTACTGGCGGTTGTAGGTACGCGAACGAAGTCTAGAGCTATCTAATACGAAAAATGGAAATGTATAAAGTTTTCGTACGAACGAAGTCATTAATAACACCGAGTAAACAATTATTTGTAAAATTATTATAATATTTAGTTCATCTCATCGTTTTGCATGAGTGCGGTTAAATTTCCGTGTAACCTATATGCTGTAAAACAGTCTTACCGTTCATATTTATTTAGTGTTGTCAAGATACCCTATTCAGGTTATACGAACCTCTATAATAATAAAAATGACTTTACTAGCCAATCCTCAACGTCGTCAGTATGGTGCGCCGGCGCATTGCGTCACAGCCTGGCCGCTCACCGCACCCCCACCAGTGGAGGGGCTGTTGCTAGCTTTGCTATTTACCACCAGCCTTACTTACGATGACCCAATTTTTTACTCGATGAAGCCAAAAGGAAGGGTGAAAATGTTAGAAGTCTATGTACCTACCTTATGATATCCCTTAGCATTTAGTTAAAAAAAAAGATATTATGTTAAGCGTGTTCCTTTTTTATTGTTTTCTTCGTGGTTTTGTTTTCTCTTTATTTTCACATACCAGTCTGTATAAAATGTTAATATGTTTAAAATGTGTGTGCTTATCTTCTTTGTTACTTTTTTTTGAATTTAAGGTGGTGTAATGTCCAAATGTGTAATGAATAAATTTCTTTTTTTTTTTTTTATTAAAATATGTTTGACTCCGAGTTATCTAAAATTGATTCTACGTATTTAGACAGTCAACACATACATATATATGTATGTATATTATGCGCCTTAACTACCTGGGTAATATTTGACAATACTAGGTGTTCATTATGATCAAATTAACAAATTTGGACGAAGCTATAAATTTCCAAAAAAGCTCATAGACATATTATTTGATGTAATATATTATGTAAAGAATGTAACGTATACTTGCTTTCATGTGTTAACTATATTCATGTTATCATATGAATTCAAGTAACTATTTTACATGAATATTTGGTTTCGAATCACAATTTACAGAATAGTATGTCTTCGTGAAAACGAACAAACTTAACCATTACTTTTGCAGATTATTTTAGAACATAAAGGATTCGAATTTTAAATTATCATCATCATCATTTTATAGCGTCCATTACTGAACGTAAGTCTCCTCCAAAGTACATAATGGAAATTTCCATTAAAAACTGCTAGCGCAGGTGGAAACAATGTCCGCAAAAAAAAACTGCTGCCCATTTCCGGATATATTATATTCCTACATATGCTGTCACACACTCCAGGCCAAAGTGGTCCGGAGCGGGAGATCACGACCATAGGCCTGAGCCCCTATACGTGAGGTATGGCGTCTAATATTAAAGATACCGGACGCCGAAAACTATTCCTGTTTTTATGGGGAAAACCCCGCGCGACAGAACGCAGGGGAAAACCAGCTAATGGGAAGAGCCATGGCTAGACCTGGGGGCTGATTCAAGATGCCATCGCTAATTATCGCTTACAAAGTTCGATAACAAAATGTATGGGATTTGACATAAGCTACGCTAAATGATATAATATCATTTAGCGTAGCTTATGTCAAATCCCATACATTTTGTTATCGAACTTTGTAAGCGATAATTAGCGATGGCATCTTGAATCAGCCCCCTGAACGGCGAGATAACAGGCAGCGCGTGGAGGCCCCGGTCCTGAAAGTAAACAGGAGAAGCGTGTTTGAGCGGACCAAACGAATATATTATACCCTCTGTCACCTTTTACGACACCCATAGGAAAGATGGTTGATGGGACTGGAGAGGTAAGTTTGTCCGCCATCCCACGGATAATTAAATTAAGTAAAATATGTCATACAGTTTAAAGCCAATCAAAAATAGAGTTAACTCTACCCAACTTTTTTTTTCGCCGAGAAATGCTTCTTGCCGCATCCCGTGGAGGACGGCGATTCCTACCACGGGTATGTGGGGCTCGCTGCGTCCGTTAAGATGGTAAGTGGACGCAGCCATACCCATTATAACGTAGTTTAAGTAGTATAAGTGTAGTTTTAAGTATATTTTGTATGTATGTTAGTCTGTAAGGTATTTATAATATGGGCCATGTAGCCTGAAATAAATGTTTTTTTTTTATAACTCGGCGGTACTCCGACAGACCCGCCGCCCGCGGAGCCACGGAAAAATATAATACAACCGCGACAACTCTACCAAACTTAGAATAATTATTTACAATAATAAACAGTAAGGTCAATGACATATATGTTTCAAGGAAATGCACAGCTAGTATATAAAATACGGCGACGACAAAGTATCGAATATCGCTTAACTGACGAATTGTCGCCAAGTGAAACCGAGTAGGACAGGCATACGTGTTAAAATAGATAAGAGTCAATTAATTTTATTTCGAGTCAAATTTAATTTAAAACTACAGCTGTTAACTGTAAAGTACATTAGTAATGGTTACGAATACTGTAGTTCTTGTTCAACAAGACTTGTTTTATTTTAGAGAAGCCTAGCCTGGTGGGAATTGGGGGATCTTCAAAGGCGGAAGTGAAGCGATAGAAATATAGTAATAAAAACCCCTCATTATTAAAAGGTAAACCAGTACTTAATTACCTGTTCAATTAGGAAAATCTATGTGGTAATCATTCAGATCCTGTATAATTTTTTGACGCCTCCGTGGTCTAGAGAAAAGATGTAGGCTCACGACACAGGAGGTCATAAGTTCGACCCCTGAGTTGAAATAAAAAAGTTGTTTTCAAATCTGGATATGAGTTTAGGACAATAAAGTCTGACGGCAAAACAAAAATGCATCCATGCGTCGAATAATATAAATAAAATAAAATAATATGCGACTGTAAATTTGACTTATATAATCCCACGAATCCTTAAATGACAATATTTTATAAAAAAATATGTACGTAATAATAATCCCTAGTTTAAGTATCTTCATCATTTAGATTGTAAATATTATAATTATAATTTATTTTAATATTTGCATACACCTGCATCAGTAATGCCTACTTCATGCTCATGCGCATTGTACATTGTATGTTGAATCGTAAAACTTTGTTTAATTAACTTTTTTTTTAATTTCATTTATGCAAAGACTTTTTATTTACCCTGCGTACACGAATCCGACTCGCACTTAGCCAGTTGCGATACAATGTATAATCTAAAATTTTAGGTGACAATTAACGAATTATTATAATAAGTTATGTAATAATAAAAATAAATTTCGTAAGCCCTGTCCCAACAGCATCTAGCGATAGTCCACGTAGGGCCGTGCCGCATCTTCGAGATGCAATCGTTATAATCGATGTTGCGTACGATAGTCGATAACGGGCTGTTGCTTCTGTCCGTGACGATAGCGACGCATCGATAACGTGAATGATAACGCTTTTTATCGATTCCAATAATATAAAAATAATTTAATATAATACATGTTTTCGCTAAAGTTGGGACGATATTGTTCGAGTTGTCAAATTTCAAATCGACTTTTGACGTGTGTTCGATTTTCAACTCTATCGTATTTGCGCAGAGTTCTAGTTTCAGAACTCTACATTTTCTCCGGGCGGGGATATTCCTTTATAGTCCGACCCTTATATCAATATGTACTCGTAAGGGAATACGAATTATGAATCATGGCAATAAATAAAAAAAATATAAATTATTTAGTGATATTATTTTATATAGTTTAGTTTTATTATTTTTTAATCGTCAAGATTATTATTTATTACATCATTTTCGTTAGTTGTGGTATTCCATTCAATAGCGGTACAAAAGCAACGGACACTCCTTTACAATATTATATTTCAAAATGAATAAGTATTTATCGAACGTTATTCTTTTCTTTAAAAATTAGTGCTTATTTTATATTATTAATTATTAAAATTACATTCCCGCTTTATAAGCGTATGAAATACGTATGTAATAAATTAATTAGTAGCTGTATTTTTTATATACTTAAATACATAAATTATTTATATCAATTTTAAATGTGGAACATTTTAAATACTAGGTATGTATTCGTCAATAAGTTTACTAACGTAGAGTTCTTGTCACTGCTTACCAAATACAATTTTTAAATTAATAATCGTTTTGTAAATAATAAATATACAAAATAACAATATTATTAAAAATAAGTACATATTCCTACATCAAAAATATATTAATTTTATTCATAAATATTTAAACACTATGTAATTTAGCCTAAAACTGTATTTTTAGTTCAATAAAATAAAACAGCAGCCTTAAATGACTGAAGTTTCAATTAACATAAATTCCATGCTACAATGTGCGCGGGCCTTTAAACTTTTACTTGCAAACTTTCAGCTACAGCTTCCTTCCGGACAGCCTTGCGCGCGCGCTCCGTCAGTCAGCGTCCGACTGTCGGAGCGACCGTACGTGCCCGTTCCGTCCGCGAGTGCCCGCCGCGCGACCGTGCATGTGCTCTAGTGAACATCAGTGCCCTGAAGTGGAGACCCGTAGCAGCACCGCTGGGCCGATCGGCCCTGGCGGTATGGAATCACCGCAAATGTACGACGCAACAGCGGCCCCGCCTCCGCCGCCGCAACCCGACCTGAAAAAGGCGGCAGAAGACAAACGCACCCCTTTCCCGCCCCCGGACTTGGACGAGCTCAATGGACAGGAAATCAGTTTGGACTTGCAGCACCTCATCGAGGACCAGTTCCGGGGGGAGGACTCCATGGCATTGTTCCAGGAGATCCTGCCCGGAGCCCGATCCCCCCAGCACAGGCCGTTCGCCAGGACGACATTGGCGTATATGCCCCAGCCCGTTCATTCAGGAGCCTCCTACGTGGCCCCCGTGCAGGCTAACTCCCACGAACAGGCGCCACCAATTAAAGAGGAGCCCCCGGAACCACACGATTTTAGAAGATCCGTGACTTGTGCTCAGTACACCGGCCAGTACAACGTGCAGCCCCCGGTGGGTGTCAGCGGTCCGTACGGAGGAGGATTCACACCTCTTCCCCCTCTGGGTGCTCCCCTGCTCCCGCCCCTACTGAAACACAAGCCGGTACCGCCACCGAGGAGGTCCTCCGGCAAAGGTTTAGACAAAGGGACCGACGAATATAGAAGGCGAAGGGAACGGAATAATATAGCCGTGCGAAAATCGCGCGAAAAAGCTAAGGTCCGCTCTAGAGAGGTGGAGGAAAAAGTCAAAACGCTCCTTCGAGAAAAGGATGCTTTGCTAAAGAGGCTGGAAGCGGTGACGGGGGAACTGAGTCTTCACAAGCAGATGTACGTGCATCTGATCAATTTAAATCACCCGGAGATCACAGAGCTGTGTCGATCGATGCTACAACTAGGAGCTCCTCATGGGCAGGACCATACGCTTTGACCGTAGGTGAGTGTCGTGTCGGTGTGTGTTTGCATGTGTGTGTCTGCATGTGTGCGGTGTGCCAGTTGCATGTGTGGGAACAGTAAATCATGCGCACGGAAAAAGGGTTTTGTTTTATAGTTATTACGCAATATAAGTTTATTACTTGCGACGCGTAAAACAGTTTCTTTGACACATGTTTACGGCTTGTAAGTAAATTGAAATAGCTTTTTCCATTGACATTGTTGATAAATATTGAATATTTTTAAAAATGTTATATGAAACAAAACTCTTAGTGCTGGTTTTACCAAAGATTTATATAAGCTCTCCGACTCAATGTTGACCTTAAGTTATAAGTGTAGTTTGGGGATACTGATACTGGATGTTTTATACAACAAAAATGTGGATTGTAAAATTTGAATGACAGAATGTTTAATGATATATTGTTATGCATTCTAAATTCTTTATCAACATCTAACTATATCAACATTTTAAATACTAATAAAAATGAATATAGTAAAATTAAAAAAAAAATTAAATGTATTAATCATTATAATATTATTGTTAATTTATACAGTATTTATAAAATATTTAATGATAAATTTTATTATCATCATCAATAAATATAATTCATCAAATTAAGGCTGATGATCTCAAGTATCAACTTATAATAAAATGTAGAGTCGTTGGTAGATTTTTTTTATCATTATAGAACGATAGATTTCAACTTAAATAGGCCATTATATAAAACATAACCTATTTGTATAAGAACCAAACAGCCTTTGTAAAAAAACTAGACAGTTACAAACATTAAATTCTTATTAAACTTAAATAATAAATGTCACATCTCACAGTTACTGATGACGAATAATTACCAATAATGTCAAAAAACCTTTAAAATTATTGTCAGACACCAAAGCCACAATTAAATCATACTTCGAACACTTTTACTAATGTGCATTATGACTCATAAATAATAGGTAATTGTTTTCTGGAAAATATTTAATGTTTTTAATAATTACACCAGTACTTACAAGTAATAACTTAATTATAATTATAGAGCTTACATACCATTTTTTCTAATCATGGGCTATGCCTACTGGAGTTAGGTTTACATACTAATCAGATCAAGTTTACTTTACGTAATAATTTAGCGCTTCATTCGCTTAAAATTTCGTCTTTGTACGTTTTCATTACATTTAATCCATCACTTAATCACGTTTAAGTTGTCACGTGGATGATGTTTTTAAACTCCATTACTCACTCTGAATCACTGATAAGTTCAGAGGAAATCCGACCTTTCAATTCATTCTTACATTTTTCATACTTTTTATTCCTTTTTATAAAAAGCACTGAGACATGAAGTGTGTTTTCGCCATAGATTCATATTTAATTTAGTTTACGCTATTTGAAATTGTTAATTTCAAGTCGCAGTAAATAACAGATACCATGATAACCGTAGTTTTTAACTGTTATCTATGTTCACATAAATAGTATAGGCCGTCTCTACGTCATAGTTTGGTACACTGTAATCAGCAAAAAATATTGCCATAATAATATTGGAATTTGTATAATTTAGAAAAAAAAATACGTTGATTTTCGAAAAAATACTCTTCTAGAGTCTGCCTTTTAAAAATACATAGTAGCAATGGGGCAAAATGTGTCACATTCGCAATGTTTGTAGATGAACAAAAATGAATGATGCTGAACAAAGGCGACGCTTACAAGCCCTAGGAAGTGTAGGAACATTTAGCCAAAGCATAATATTTTTATGTCACTTAGCCATTCTTATGTCCCTTAGTCATGCTTTTATGTCACTAAGCCATGCTTATGTCACTTAGCCATGCTTATGTCACTTAGCGATGCTTATATTCAAATCCCGTCCACTCTTGTTTTCCAACATCTTCGGTTAATTGGCAACCTAACTAAAGGCTCTTTTCATTTTTAGATGTACATTATTTTCGACCATTTAAAATCTTGAAGCATTTCTGAGTATAAAACTAATGTAATATGTGAAGGTTTAGTAGGCTTAGAATATGAATTACATATAATTATGAATTATCATTTACTCTGTTATCTCAAAGGGTGAAGGACGAATCCTAGCTTACGTCACGTCCGTACTCCGAGGCACTAGTACAGTTGTATAATATTATCACATTCGCGATTATGGTTACTCTACCGGAACTGAATTGACAATATGTACTTGATTACACGCACTTTTGTTATATATATATAATTATTTAAACGGGTTTAAAAATAATCAGTAACACACATATCGAAATAAGGTTTTTGCCTTCTTAAAGTCCGAAACCACATCGATGCTACATATTTCTTATCTAGCTTAGGTACCTATTCAAAATCCTACTTATTTGCTAAGCAATTAGATATACGTTTCATGGCGTTCCAAATTTAAAATGATACACAAGAAGATTGGTAATTAAGTAGCCCACAACTCTTACATATTATTTAATTATAAGAGTTGTAAGCTATAAATTATGTTCAAAAGTCCTACAAACATATGAAAGTCGAAACTATTAGGTAAACTAAACGTGTATTTTGTATTATTATATTAAAAGCAGATAATACTGAATTATTATTTATCTTTAATCATATTTGGATCGAAAGTTAAGTTCCCATTTGAGAATATTTCACCAGGTAACGCTCATTTTATGTTTCTCACGAAGCTGGTTTGTTGTCCCAATAATGGCTTGCTCTTTCGGATGCAAAGCTAATTAATTATTTTTTATCATCACCGAAACGAGTTATATGGACCTATACCAATAACCAGCAACGAACAGTGAGAACGTATTCAAATTTGCTTGTGCAAATCGCGTATAACTTTCATTTTCGCTGTTCCGCGGGCCATTGTAATAGTAACTGTAAGCCTGAAGCGTAAGGTTCAATTCGGGTTGGTGAGGCGTGAAATTTCGCCGCATGCCCTACTTACTGCCTTCCGATTGAATTGTTGATTTTAAGTATTTCACGTTAGCCCACAAAACAATGGTTTTAAGGATTTTAAATTCTTCGAATCCTTTTCAGTTGAGCCTACTTCAGGGCTCCAGTTTTGATAAAAAAAATCTTCAAAGCCATTATACATTAGGAAAACCAGCATTTATTTAATTTCAGTTTTGACTCACAAATTCGATACACAGTTATGTAGCGAATAGGTAATGATGATAATAATTTGAAAGTACAATTGCATCTATTATTAAATAACAAGATTTGGTGGTCTACTAATAAATGGTGAAAAGAAATCTATCAAATTTAAAAATTTTGTATTTTTTTTTATAATTGTCAATATTTGACTCTACATAGAGCTAGTCTTTGTTACTTCATGTGCAAACGGCTTGATCAATCTTCAAACAATTGGGTATGAAAAAACTAACATCCTAAATTACTACATAGACTATATTTTAGCTTGAAAAACTATAGTGTATTAGTGCAGCTGAAGCCGCGAGCTAAAGCTGGTCTAAATATAAGTAGGTAGGTAACACTTCATTCTATTTTCATAAAACACTTTCTTTTTTGTTATTCATATTGTAATTTCTTAGTTTCTACAGAGTTTTAAAGTATAATTAAATAAATAAAATAAAATTAATTATTATAATAATAAACAATTATGCAAATTAAGAATATAAAGACACTTTCTATACCAATTTTAGTTTTGGTATTATTATTTACTCTACGCTCCAGTGTAAAAAGAATAGAGTTAATTAAAAAAAATCAAACTCTCGTTTATTATTCGGATATGCACTCCTTAAATATACCCTAAGTACCTACGGTATATTTGGTAATGCTACGTGACCATAAATTCGCCAATACAAGATATATGTAGTGTAAATCAACAATATATATGTATATAATGTTATTTAATATTATAAATGTGAAAGATTTGTATTAACGTTTGTATCAAACAAATAATTTCAAAATGTTCGTTAAGAATGCGACATTTCTTAAGTAACATAGACTAGAGTATTCTATAAATTATAATTAGAGTGAAAAACTCACTATACAGGGTGTAAAATAAGTGAGTGATAATACTTTAGGGCGTGTATGGGTATAGACTTTTTAAAGTTATTGTGTTAAGTTATTAATAGCATGATCCAATTGCAAACAAATAAACTTGAAGAAATATCTGAACAAGTTGCGAATATGGCAAACCAAATGTCACAAATAAAAAGAACTACTGAAAATTTGACAAAGAAACAAAATAGTATTAGAGAAGAATTAGATTTAACGAAAACTTCAAATTTACACGTTGAAAACAAGATGGATGACCTGAAAAATGATCTTAACAAAATAAAAACAACTAACACTGAAAACAACTATGATGTTATTTTTTCCGACGTAAATGAACGAATACAGCGTGAAAAAAATATAATTGTAAGCGGTATTCAGGAAATAAACTCAACAGTTTCATCAGAAAGAATTGAACACGATATTGTGTGGGCAAATTTATGATGTTGCGAAATTTCTCATACAAACATGAAAGTAAAACTAAGTCTTTTAGCGCTGGTACTTTTACAATAAACTCTACATATGAGGCAAATACATACCATAAACTATTATCACCTACTTATTTTACACCCTGTAAGAGAAACCGCGGTCAAAAGCTAGTCTATTTTTACTTCCTTAAAAATTTCTTCCATAACTAACTAGAATGTGTATGAAGCTCACGTGCGCCAAAGTTTAATAAATATCTTAGTGTTAGCTTATTCTCTCGTTAAAGGAGAAAGCCCATTTCAGGCCCAGAGTGGACAGCCGTCTTAAGAAGACTTAATTTCTCCAGAAATGTACCATAAAGTGACATGATTTTTGATAACATTCAAATAACCGCCACTATAATCAGTAATGTTCCAATAAAAAAAGGAATTTTATTGGATTATTTGGAACCTAAGTAGAATGTTGAGGTGAAATGTTACCCGATGATAAAACTCTAATCAATCAATCCGAATATCGATTTATAAACAAATAAAATAAAGTCATGTAAAATACAAATAACGGGTCACTGTTGGTAATTCTATAAAGAATTAATCAAAAGAAAACATTTATCTTAAAACCAATGTTTACGTTTGTTACTACGATAAAGAAAAGTAAAAAGTCATATTATATCGATTATTTTTTACGTAATCGATTTATCGATTTCATTTTTTGCGACAAGCGGCAACACTGATGACTGAAATGTCATTTTTCAAACGAATGTTTTCGACCGTTCACTTGTTGCTCAAAGATGCGTTTTGTTTTGTTTTCGATTTTTTTCACCGCAATCTGGCTTTCTCGCCTGAACTTGCTTCGGCTTTTCACGTACGACTTTGGCACTGTTTTACTAGTTTTGTTCTCTCCTTCTACGATTACTTAGCCCTGGATTAAAGGATTACGCTATTTGATTGTGCATACCAAAATGTCTGAATAACATTCTTACATAATATGTTGTGGTAATAATTTACCGAGAACTGTATTTTAGAGCCCGAAGTGTCGTACAGCAGTGGGTTGCATTGCACGGCAGCAGGTAATCATAATATTATAATAAAATGTTTCTATTATTTCTTTCATTATGGTTTAATCGTTAAATCTTTTACGGTTGAAAATATTCATCATTAATGTTAATATGTTTTAGGTATCAGGCGATATTCTTGTTTGCCACAATTGCTGGGTAGCAATAACTGAAAGTCTTGCACTACAACAAGGGCTATCTTATTATATCTTAATTCTTACTATTATAAATTATTGAAAAGTCGGAAAAGGCCTTGAAAATAAAATAGACAAAAAGTAAAAATATATATATTTCTACAATAATGGCGGCATTTTAAGTTTTTTTCTCAGATATCTAATACTATTAACATTTTAGAACACTCATTTTTAATGCGATTTTTTGATGTCCACATTGGGCCTGAGACACTATGGAGAGTGGGCTTTCTCCTTTAAGTTACACATCTGACCCACACTAAACACTAACCTATAGTTATTTGGCACAAGCGGGCGCAACAGATGGTCGTAACATCCGTAACTTTCACGTTTATCGTGATTCTCTTTTAGGGAGCTCCCCACGTCATACTGTTTGTCGGACCGATAATCGGGCAGATTTTTTTTCTAAATTATTATTTTTAGCCGACTATTTGTATAATCGGTGTGTTCCATTCTTTACCTACAAAATAATAGCTCCCCTCACCGATTTCGGTGTCGGTAGCCGATTTCATTGAAACCAGGCCAGCTACGCAGGAGTTGAGAGTGCCCAAGCGTGTGCGCAATACACAAAAGCAGTCTCTCTTCCTTTTGTTTTTCTCATAACCCAGTGGGACGGTAAACCGACACGACTGGCGAGAGATCAGGCGCAGGTCCGACTTTTTACATGCTCATCCGACGCATGGATCATCTTTCTTGTCAGCCAATCAGGTGATCAGCCTGCATCGTCCTAACCAAACTTGAAAACAACATTTTTGTTGTTCCAACGTGGGAATCGAACCCACGACCTCCGGGTCGAGAGCGAAGCTCTGAACCACTAGACCACGGAGGCGACTCCTACAAAATATCGGTCGCCGATTATCACTCGTGAGTAGGCACCCTTGTATATTTTCGTCTATGGGCGTGATCTTATATTTATAAGGACATGATGGATCGTTCATGCGCGTGAGTACGAACACGCCCGCTTTCACTTTTTACGTTATGCCTTTTGTACTTTTCGGACGATGTTATGCAAGACCAGCGCATTTTTGTGTTTTGAATCTAAAATTCAATATTGTGTAAGATTGCAATTATGAGCATTGTCTTTACATTCCGTACCGTCTTCATGTAAACCTATGCAGTTGTTATTTTCGATAATAATTATTAATTATGTAAACACTTATCATGAAGCTTTTATTAAGCCAACATGTAAAAGGCATAAATAAACAGCCATTAGTATAAACTATTTAATAGCAATACAATTTTATAGTAAGGTGTCATTATTGACAATGTGAAGTCCGCCGAAGCAGGCGGCGCACGCACAGTTTCGTAACACCCGTGTATGTGTGTCAAACGATCAGTACACATCGCGCAAGAAAACATTAGAACTTATTGTTATGAGATTTTATTATATTTCTCGTTCATATATAATGCGACAAAACTTGCATTCAAATGTCCTTATTAATGTCTAACACTTGTTACAAACAATTAATAAATTAGTGTCAACGAGTAGGTACTAATCCGCATTATTATTATTAGAATAATTAAGTATAATTCAAAGATAAAAAGTTGTTGAAAAGTGTTTAAGGCGATATTGATAATAAATATGTTACCGGTAGAAAGGAGCTTCTTGTGTTACAATTTAACGATGTAATTACCACAATTATTAATACTTATCCAAAATTATAGGTTGAAACTGTAATTAATTAATTATAAACTATTATATTGATGGTTGCAGGAAATGCTGCTAATCATAAAATTGACGGTCACATTCATGGTCATCTAATATTAACGCCACTATACATATAGAAAACATTCTGCATAAAACCATCCCTGGAAGAAACGGTAAATCGAATCGATCGCGAAAAAGTTATTTATAAGGCAAGTTATCTCAGGTAGGTACTATATCGATAAAAACCCGACTGCGTTTCTAATGTCGCCATCTCAGGAACAAACGGTAAATTAGAAAAATCATAACTACGCTAAGAGAACAAAAAATACTCGAAAAAGATAATTTTCAAGTCATCTCCAGTACCAAAATCGGGGAAATAGCATACAAAAATCTGGGACGAAGTTTCGCATAAAGATTGCTTCGTTCCTGTGGTGGCCCAGGGACGAAAAATTAGGAAAATCATCACTACATTTAGGGAACGAAAAGTCGACATACGCGTAAATTCAGGTACCTAAGTCGAGAAATATCATGGCTACGTTTCGCATGACGCTATCTCAGGAACAAACGGGTTTGGAAAGTTTCGGCAGTGTCCGGGGAAATCGGCCGGAGCACAACAGGCATTGTGTACCAGTAGCGGTCACTTGTCAACAGTCCCTTGTAGATTCAGATGGTGACCAGCGTGCTTACTCCCGACACAATCGAGAACCGAATCCGTTCGATATCAGTTGGTTTTCGTATTTTATTTGGTGAATTACTTTGAAACTAATCAGGATAAAGAAAATCGTTAGATCGTAACTTTTTGTACTCCCGACCATATCAATCGACTGAGAATCTAAATAAACATATTATGTCAATTTATTAGGAAGTACGCGGCATGATCGTATCTGAATCAAAATCAAATCAGTTTGGAGAGTAAGGCCCCTGGGCTGCGATTCTCTGGCCTCGAACTTAGTTCCGAATATTAGTATATCGCACGCGCGGTAAATCTCATTTGCATGAGCGGGACAGACCGATAGTAAAAACTAAGTTCGAGGCCTGAGAATTAGGGCCCTGGCTGAGTGCGAGCTGAGGTCGCGGGTTTGACACCCGCTAAAAGAACAAAATTCATTTCCATGTTCCTGAGCCATGGATTTATGTAAAATATGTAGATAATATTTTAATAAAAATCTTAAATATGTATTCTCTTAATATGTATAAAAATGAATTGCTGTTCGTTACCTATAACTCGCGAACGCCTGGACCGATTTGGCTATTTTTGGTCTTGAAATATTCGTGGAAGTCCCTGAAAGGTTTAAATGAGAAAATATGCTGTTTGTTATGCTCAACGAAGTGGGCATGTATCAACTAGTAAGGTTTAAAATATCTGTAGCTGGTCTTCGTAACACAAGTTCTTCGGATGTTTAGCACGAGACGAGATTGCCGTAGTGCGAATATTATTTTTATTCCTTAATTGAAAAAAAATATTATACGTAATTTAAAAGTTGTTAAAAATAGATTAGGACTATCGAATTTTCAATTTACTATTTCTAACCTATTTTTTAACAACTTTATACAATAAAGAAAATATTTAAGAGGGCTTTTGAAATTTTGTAGAGTAAATTTTCCATCTACTCGATATTGAACAGATGGAAAATTTACTCTACAAAATCAACTATTTCGATGGATGAATTTTCTCTGTTATACAAAAGGAGAATTTTCACATAAAGCTCAAGTTTGGTGTGAAATTTTTATTTAATTATGCATCGATTCGGATTTCTTTGTTCCCACGCGAGTTTGTCCACTTTCTCCTTTCAAACTCCCACATCCTGACGCGCAGTTTGGATTTATTTGACAGCGCGTAGGCTAGCTACATTTTAAAAAAATTAACTCTGAAATGCCTTTTCTAGTTTGTATGTCTTGATTAGGACTTGCAATTTGTTATGTAAGGCTTTCCCAGTTGGAAAGAAAGAAAAAAAATACTTTAAGTATTTATTTAATACTAACTGTGCCCACGACTTCGTTCGCGTGGTTTTTGAGTGACATGAACCGTTTATGCAGCGCACGCAATGAAAGTCCCTAAATGTGAAATAATTTTCCCCGTTTTTGCAACATTTCTCACTGACGCTTCGCTCCTATTGGTCGCAGCGTAATGTTATAGAGCCTAACGCCTTCCTCTATAAATGGACTTACCAACATAAAAATATTTTTTCAAATCAGACCAGTAGCCAGTCCAGAGATTAGCGCGTTTAAACAAACTCTTCCGCTTTATAATATTAGTGTAGATATACTTAGGTATTTAGACGTATATGATACATTTATATGAATAACATAGAAAACTTGTATTACTGTTGTACGCTGTATGTTATTCTATATGCTATATCTATATGTATGCTATGTGCTATATCTATATTGTATATTATATTAGTATGGATCAATCAACTCGATGGTTGAAGTGTGGTGAATTAGAACTGATAACATATCGAAACTTTATTATTGTTTTAATTAGCAGAATCATCCTATTCGCAGCCGACTACTTAAACGCTAATTAAAATAAAGAGCTCTGCTAACACTGTTACTTTTTAGTGGAATGACAAGGCTAGCGTGTGACTGAAGGGTCATTCAATTTGTCAACTTTCATTCGTTGATTCCTCCAGTCACTGTCCTAGTTTATTATGTCCTTCAATTATTTCAGTATTCGTGATTGAATAACCCTCAACGTGTAAACTGACGTTTAAATTAATTAATTTAAATGAACATTAAAAATCACGTTGGTAACAAAAAGCACGTGCAAACATCCGACGCGCCCCACGTGGTGTCACGGAGTTATGAATGTTAATTCTTTTCATTCATTCATTATAATGATGATTAATAATCAATTTAATTGATAATATTGGATTTGATAATGAGTGGTTCACGTGAGAATAAGACGTTAACTATTTATTATTAAGTATAATAAATATCATACACATTGAAAATGTATTATAAGATTTACATTGTGACATAGGTAACACAATATAGTACTACATTGTAATTGCACTACAGACTTGGAAAGCTATAATTTGTTTCTATTCAATGTGACCTAAATGTAAACAATATGACTCTAAGTCTATATGTTACCTACATATAATTATAATTAATTTGAAATATGTTTGATACTATACTTAATAACAAATAGTTATTGACGTGCTCAAGGATTAATCACATAATAAGGCAAAAATCTTGCTCAAGGATGATTTAATCAGGTGTCAATCGATTCGTAATATTTCTCGTACTTAAGTCGGTTTGATTTTTTTTAATACAGTGGTTATTGTAAATACTAAAACTAATCTTTATAGTTACATAGTTCGGGCAAGATCTTTCACAGATATAATTAATCACTGCGATTCAAAAATTATGGTTAACTCTATTGCTCCTGCTTAGCTACTACAAAACTAATCCTTCGTAGCATAGTATATGCCTAATAGCTTTATACCTAGTCAGGATACCATGTAACCAGTCCTTTGACTTAATGGTACTCCTGATTACGCATTACAAAATATAAAAGCATTGACATATTGTTCTCTAAATAATGTCACGTGTTTCGGAATTTTGTTTTGCACGTGGCAGTAATCGTTTTGTTATTTCTCTAAACTTTTTTAATAAGTACCGTAAAGTTTTTAATAAGTATTTCTCGTTGCCTAACAGAAATAAACAAAAGCTGAAATAAACATTGTTCGTACGGACTGTTCGCTAATCCCGACAAAACAGAAGGGTTGATATGGCGAGTGGGTCTGTGGAAACTAGGGTATCGAGAACCGGTAAAGTTTCAGGAACCGGGATTTTCGGTACCGGCACTAGTCAGAACCGGGAATTCCCGGGATTTCCCGGGATTTTTGATATTTTCGTGATTTTTTTCTTACTTGACTAAAAACAAATACAATGGCTTCGAAAACTATTTTTTATAAATAAATCACACATTTTGGCATGTCAAGTTAAAGTATGATACATTAATTTGCTATACAATGATTAAAATATCGTATATTTATATATTTTGAATTTAACGTCTCTAATATTAGGGCTTTTACCCACGGCTTCGGGCGCGTAAAATAGTATTCGTAACAAAAAGTTCTTTATCAAATAACTCTATGGCTACAGTATGATTAAGATAATGTTATACCAATAATCATATGACTATCCACTATTCAGTTTCTGGCCAGATCATACGCACTACAATAAATTTTATTCTGTGGCGTATATTATGTATAACGATTTGCCAGCCTATAAGGCACACTTAGCAGATTCCCTCCCACTTTTGCAAAGTTATTACTTTTGAATAGGTAAATAAAACATTGCATATTATATCTACGATCTATCATGGGCCAAAAAACTATTTTACCGGTGTAAATCTATTAAAACTTATAATATTGTAAAATACTGTGTAGTACAAATAACCCAACCAAAACTGAGGAGTTTCATAAGTTTAAGTATGAGTAATTATATTTTACGTCACGTTATATACTTGACGTTGAATCGTACTTTGCTCGGTAGTTTTGCCTCGGCGTTGATAAGTCCTATTTATTATAAACTTATCGCCGTACCAAAATTAAACCAAATCGGTAAAACAGTTCATGTCTCTTAAAGTAACAGACACAGTTAGTTTCACGTTTGAAATAATATTGAGTATGGATAAAACATTTTAAAATTATTTTTCTGCTTAGCCAATCGCACGAAATGCGGTATAATGTTCGGACAGAAATTAAAATTTTAAACGCAAATATTGTAAAGTAAGTTTTTACCCTTTGAATGTAATATCGATGTGAGTTTTACTGGCTAAAAAGATGGATCTTCCAAAAATGTTAACAGCTTTATCCAACAGATAAATTGATTCATTAAAAATTCATAGCTTAAAGATATCTTATACAATTGGTTTTTGAGATTTTTTATTTATAAGTAGTAGCAAAAAGATTTTTTATAATTATAATTATGATTCCTTGGGACCTTTTTGTTTCCCAACAAAAAAAATCCTGTTATTAATTTCATGGTCCAATCTACCTTTGTGCCGAGTTTCATTTAAATACGTCGTAGTTTCACCGAAATACCATTAAATAAGTAGCTGTTTTTTGAAAATCCAACGGGCACCCTTTCGTTTTTGGGATAATAATGTCCTACATTACCCTTTAGGTTCGAAGCTATCGGCCTGCTAAATTTCATTTTATTCCATTCAGTACGGACTCATACGGACCGACAGACAGAGTACTTTTTTTCATAATTATTATTTTTAGGTTCTATGGCCTTTATTCCCAAATCTTGATTTTGACTTAAATATATATTTAATGAGCAGACATTTCCCCTAGATTTATTTTAATATGTTGAGATAGTAAAATCAGTTAAGAATATCTTGAATAACATCGTAACTTAAGTTACAATTTGAAAGCGTTTTTCGCCGTCGCGTCGGAAAGTTACACCATCAACGGTGAACACAGGCTTTATTATATTAAAAAAAAAGGGATCCTTACTAAAACTCCAATAATGTAACCCGAGGTGTCAAAAGTATACAATTTATTAAGTTTTTATATGCATTGGTTAAAATATAATGATACTCATAATATGTTTATTACTATAACATTATCTAAACCACATTGCAGCTGTAGTGTTATTTGGTAAAGAACTTTTTGCTACGAATACAATAATTCCACACGCCCGAAGCCGCGGGCCAAAGCTAGTAATATAATATTACTCACGTTTATAAAAAATGTTTATATCTATGTAAAACTTTAATGGAAGTGACTGTATAACGATATTTTAATCATTGTATAGCAATAAATATATTATCCTTAAACATGACATGCCACAATGTGTAATTAAAATACAAAAGTACTTTTCTAAGCCCGTTGCGTTTATTTTTTGTTAAGGTAAAAAAAATCCCGAAAATACCGAAAATCCCGGTTCTTTTGCGTTGAGAACCGGTTCTATAACAGTAGTCAAAGAACCGGGAAATCCCGGGATTTTCGGTACCGGGAAATCCCGGTTCTGAACCCTAGTGGAAACGTAGCTACCAAACGGATGAACACATTTAGATCTAGAAAGCTGACGCATCGAGAGTTCTTAGCTAAGAACATTCATCATCATCGGTTGACCATTGACGATTCGGGGATTACTGAAAAAATAAATTTGGTTTATAATATTATCTACACTAATATTATAAACAGGAATGATTTGTATTTTTGTATGTAACGACTCAACTCAAAAAGTACTGGACCGATTTTAATAATTCTTTTTTCTTTAGAAAGCTACATTATCACTGAGTAATATAGGCTACATAAAAATCAATTGCTGTTCGTTAGTCTCGCTAAAACTCGAGATCAGCTGAACTGATTCGGATATTTTTGGTCTTGAAATATTCGTGGAAGTACCGGGAAAGATTACACGGTTTCCATGCTCAACGAAGTGGGCACTGGTCAGCTATTATTTATATATTAACAAATAATAAACTATTACGTAGAAGAGATACGTATTTCAATTATTGTATAATAGCAGTGTCGCGAGTTCGTCCAAATAAAATAGTGAAGTAAACCACTCGATTTCTACAGGCTGTAGGCAATACATATTAATCAAAATTAAAATTAAGTACCATTTATTTCGGGCTACATAGGCCCATATTATAAATACCTTAAAGACTTATACTTAGACATATTATTGAAAATACTTAAAAACTAACTGCACTTATGAGTGATAATACTTTAGGGTGTGTATGGTCCCGTATATATAGTTTACTCAGAAGGTACGCTGAAAGAGATACTTTTTTTAAATAAATATAAGGGAAAATTTATGATGTTGGGATTTCTGATAAAGACAGAAAAAGGAAAGTCTTTCAGCGCTGGTTATTTTGACAATATTCTCTACATAGGGGGCACATTCACACCGTAAAGTATTATCACTCACTTATTTTACAGCTTGTATTCTTCATCAGTGTTTTGCTCCTATTGGTCTGCGTGACAATATAATATTCGTCTTCCTCGATAAGTAGGCTGAACCGAAATATATTTTTATCGTACCTAAGATTACCGCGTACAAAATAACCAATAAACTCTTTAGCTTTATAAAACCTAGTGCCTATTTTACCCAATTTATAAATGAATTATTTTAAAACTATAATTTACTAGATGTTCAGGTAATAAGTAATACCAACATTTAGAGTCAGCAATAGTTTAGAAGTTCCTATTTCGTTGACTACGTAGTTCGTAGCACTTTTTCTAAGTTCGTAGGCGACAGGTTATTGACCTTTGCCCGCTTGGCACATGCCGGCTCAGGTGTGTATGGCCCATATTATAATTAACGTTTCTCTTGCAGCTTTAGGGCGTGTTTCACCAAGCAATGTTAAAGTTAACGCCATGTTAAAATACCATGCCATCTCATTCATTGACAGGAAATACGAGAGGGATAACATGATATTTAACATTGCGTTAACGTTTACATTGCTTAGTGAAACACGGCCTTATACTATTAGGAATAAATTACAAAAAATAAGCAAGAACCGACCATTGACACAGTCGAGTTTAGATTTTTGCCAAATGAGAGATTCGAGAGACTAAATGATAGGATTAAAAAAATTATATAGCCTATGTTACTCGCGGGACCATTACAAATCGATTGGCACCTTATTTATTAAAATTGGTCAAGTAGTTTAACCGCTACGAGGGAATATACATACGTAGACTGCCAAAATCATTACCCTTCTTGTTGGCTTCGCTGAAGTCGAATAAAAAACTGGCATCACACTTGCAACTCTTCTTGTGTATGTGTCAAAAGGAGTAGTCGCCACCATCACACACACATCGCTACTTTATTCGTTAGTCGTACGTTTATCAATGTATCAATTCACAAGTATTTTGTCAAACTCGCATCTTTTTTCTCTCACGTAAATCTTTATACTCCTGTGTACTATGTAGAATTGGCAAGCTGCTTGCTTAGCGAGTGTGGGCGCCATAAGATGAAAGGATTAAAGATATTAGATCGTGGGTAAAAGAATCGATATCAGGTATGTTTGTTTGTTTGTTTTGGCAGATATCGGATGTGTGTCATTGTTATCAGCGCGTCCTAAATACCGTGAATAGATACTGTTCCATTCCCAAAACAACAATTTTCTATAGTATTTAATATACACCACCATAATATATATATTTAGATAGAGTCATTTTGAAATCATGACATAATAGGTATAATTAATAAATATATTTTAAAGTGCCCAAATGTCTGCGCAATACAGATTATCACTCTGATCTTCTTCCTTTACTTCCGTAACCAAGGCGGATGAGGGACACGACTGGCGAGAGACAGATCTTACATGACCTTTACTTACTCATCCATGGATAAGCGTTCCTGTCTAGCTTACATTGTGCTGACCAAATTGAAATACAACATTTTTGAGTATCCAATCCAAGAATTATGAACTAAATTGTTCATACAAACGTGTCAGATGATAGGAGACCTATCTTTCTTATCTTATGTCTGGTACAGGTACTTATCTATGGTACCGGGTATCTATGTACCTCTGGTATTAGGTATGTATATCCGGCATGAGTAACCTGAGAGAACTGTCATTGATAATAACGCAACATTGTCTAAGTATATTGGATATAAAACATTTTGAAAAAATCATCAATTTTTTAAACCTTTCTATATTAATTTAGTGACTCCTATAAGGTATTTATTTAGACGAATCAATTCAGGAGAAAAAAATTATGTCAAAATTATTGGATTGGGACTCCTATTCGGGGCCGTTTTCGAGAATTTATTTAATCTAGTTAAGAAAATATTATCGCGTATTAATTTCACACATTATGTAGACAATATAATTAAACTAAATATGAAGAGTTTTTCTAAACAGTAAATACATAAAATATCGTAAATCTAGCCAAACAGTTTTGTCAAACTTACAATCATACGAATCTTATAAAGGCAAAAGTAGAGTATATTTGTTATTGCTTCATAGTTTATATGCAAGCGGCTGATCCAATTGAATAGGAATACCTGGATTAAAAGGTCATTTATCCCAAAAAAGTACATCCATTTCCGTAGGATATTGTAAATAAAGATCGCGACGAGACGAAAACAGCAATCTATACTAATATTAATAAGCGGAAGAGTTTTGTTTCTTTAAACGTGCTAATCTCAGAAACTACTTGTCCGATTTAAAAATTATTTTTTGTTGGATAGTCCATTTATAGAGGAAGGCTTTAGGCTATATAACATTAAGCTGCAACCAATAGGAGCGAAGCGTCAGTGAGGAATATTGCAAAAACGGGGAAAATTATTCACATTTGGGGACTTTCGTTGCGTGCGCTGCAAACGGTTTAAGTCATTCAAAAACTACGCGAACGAAGTCGTGGGTACAGCTAGTATTTGTATTTACATGCGGCAAAAGTAGGTCGTAGTTAGGTGAACTGTATAAAACAGGTCGACGAACCTTGGCCTTGACTGACACTACGCGCAACAACAGCTGAAATACATACATACATTTCCAAAAGAGGGTGCTGATTTTACTAAACTCTATTGTCAATAACATAGGTTCTCCAGTAACCGACGTAAGGGCCTCACAGTATTTTGCCCTCACGGGAGCCCATAATGCACACCTCTACCAAGAAAGTATGTAAAGGTTTGCAGGGTAGTCTATGCGCATATCGTTCTAGGCCTACTTGTACGAAATAACTCCGGAGTCCGGGGTAAAGTGTTAACTGAAATACGCCAGAATTGGGGCTAACACTAGCATATGCAGCTTTATGGTGGAAAATTCGCAATTATTTTATAGGTTTGAGATCATTAAGAACACTACACACAAGTTGGCCCTACATAGTCTCGTTATTTTTTATATTTGTTAGTCCTTAAGCCGCCGTTAGCATTAAAATAGATAGCGCGTTATCACTGGCTGGTCTATTTTCCTTTTATTGCATAAAAATCCATTTTCCATCGACAATGTAAACAGATATTATCAGTACAGTCTTGTGAAACTATTTTTAATTGTAAACTAACTACATTAATCGATGTCACATAAGCAGTAGATTCAGCTTTTTTAATAAATATAGAACATTTATCGGGTATTAGAATTTGGTGTAATAAAGAATAGTATGCACAATATAATTCATGTATAGTTGTAATGTACATCATATTAATTAATAATGTTTATGGTTGCTTTTATATTCATAAAAAAAATGTTCGCTAGATGTAGAGAACATAGAATTATGGCTGAAGAATTATATTGTGCATACTAAAATGTCTTATATTTAAGGGCTACTTAAATATTGCATGTCACTCTATTTGTTTGGGCTGATGACTAATGCTTGAAATGTCAACATAGTATTGTGGCTTATGAGCATCTTAACTTTATAGGCGATATAGGATTTGAGCGTTTAGATGTCCTAAACTTTTCGAGTTAATAAAATCCCTTAATAACCAAAATGATCGCTAGATGTAGAGAACATAGAATTATGGCTTAAGAATTATATTGTGCATACTAAACGGTATTCTATTTAAGGGCTACTTAAATATAGGATGTCACTGTATTTGCTTGGGCTGATGACTAATGCTTGAAATGTCAACATAGTATTGTGGCTTATGAGCATCTTAACTTTATAGGCGATATAGGATTTGAGCGTTTAGATGTCCTAAACTTTTCGAGTTAATAAAATCCCTTAATAACCAAAATGATCGCTAGATGTAGAGAACATAGAATTATGGCTTAAGAATTATATTGTGCATACTAAACGGTATTCTATTTAAGGGCTACTTAAATATAGGATGTCACTGTATTTGCTTGGGCTGATGACTAATGCTTGAAATGTCAACATAGTATTGTGGCTTATGAGCATCTTAACTTTATAGGCGATATAGGATTTGAGTGTTTAGATGTCCTAAACTTATCGTGCTAATAACATCCCTTAATAAGCAAAATATTTATATCACGGATACGCTAATTGAAGTTGCTATCTTTATCTGACACATTGGAAAATCCAAAAGCCAGCAACATGAATTAGGGAATATAATATTATGTTTCAGTTTGCTGTATCTATTTTAATATAGCGCTTACTGCTATGTTGATCTATTTATAAGTGTCTGAATCACCGTGTAGCATAATGATAAACAAAAGTAAATATTCATACTTAAGGAGCACTTCATCAGTGTGTTTATTGAAAATCTTGACCTACAATACATAAAAAAAACATTTTTAAATAGTAGGTACAAACCAGAGTATCTTTACCTTCTTGTAAAAAATATTTAGGCCATGATCCTAGACTTTAATATCAGGTACAACATAGAATAGGGTATCCGTAGTGTATTTTTTTATTAAGGTCTAGAGTATTTTTAAGTGTACTCATTAATAATATTCAGTAAATACACGTCACGTTGACATAGAATAGATTATAAAACTACTAATATATTACTGGAACGTCCTTTTGTGAAAATTAGCAATATCATATGCAAGCTTGAGGACATTTTAGATAGTTACAATCTGGTAGAGTCTTCTGCGAGAAATAAGTTTCAACTCTGATGTTCTTTAAATATCTAGTTAAAGTAATTTTCACATATAACTAACTTATTTTTATATCAAGTGCTACACAATAAATAGTGAAGGGATGGTTCTTTGAACAAGTTTTGATAAGATAAGCAAAGCTATCGTCTTCTGCTGGTTTCGAAATTTTGGTGTCTAATTTTTCATCTCAAATTGAAGTAAAAAGGTATGAGTCATGTTTTAAATATCATATGGTACACAATAATGTAGTGAGGACTAGTGACAGGACCTTTCGTTGAACAAGTGTACGATAAGCACAGACTTCGTCTTTTGCTGGCTTAAAGATTTTCCATATCGTTTAAATTTTCATCTCAATTTGAAGTCAAAAGCTATGAGTCATGTTTTAAATATCAAGTTCAAAATAATTTCTGTAGTAACATGACCTTACGTTGAACAAGAACAGGCTTCGTCTTTTGCTGGTTTAAAGATTTTACATATGTCATTTTTCATCTTAAATTGAAGTCAAAATGTATTATGAGTCATGTGACGCGTTGCACGTCCGCTCGTTGCGGCGGACGAACGAAGAATGACAATCTCACGGTACAGCGTACTTTCACTCGGCTGTGTGCGTGTTGTGGGTGTGACTTTTTTTATTAATTTAACCCACATTTGTGATTGTTACGTCACACCGATCTGATACATTGTCATTATTTCTTACATAAGCATAATGTATATGGATTAGGTTAAATTTATTATAGGCTCCTGCATCTCAATATTGTCGTTTTTACTGTTTTACATTAAAATTGTTCTTGTTATTTTTACACAAATCAAAAGATCTATTTATATTTAGTCTATTTATAGCTTTGTATTATTAGTCTAAATATATACAGATCTTTTCACAAAATTAAAGGCAATCTTAATTTTTGATTAAAGGAGATGATTAATGCCAAAGGTAAAACTTAAGAAACATAAAATAGGCGTTCAATATTTCTCATAATAGTGTATTACTAAATACCTTTTAATTTGTTTTAACTACGTGAGTAATAAGAATGTGAAATTAGAATTTTGTAATGAGCAAGAAAAATGTATAAGCTCTACCTTGCACATGCTTATTTTGTTTTTCTATATAAATAGGAATAATTTAACAGTAATACGAAATAATAATAATCTAAAATGATAAAAATTAAACGCCACGCCGAAATGCATTAACTGTAGAGATGTAGAGTCGTTATCGGAACTAGCCCGATCTCTATCTGTATATAGTGCACCGTGCAGCCGAGTGCATTGCCCACAGAGTTTCGGCTGTGGGGTCGTTGGCCGAGAAACTGTGATTTTTTTATGACATAACCCGTTGGGACAATGTTTTGTAGAGTTCTAAATGTATGTAGAGTTAACGCAATTTTATGACGCAATAAATGTGAGAGTAATTTTGGCTAGATTTATGTATTTTATATTTAGGTTTTGTTACCACGAGTTAATTGAATTAATATAGTGAACAATTTGAAACTGACAAGACATTGGTACGTAAAGTGGTAAAGAACGGACAGATTAATTTTAAAAAATAGGTTATTTTGAAAACAATAAATAAATAGTTTAGCAAAGTAGGTTAAATAATACTTTCATGTAGTTGTTATCCTCAACTAATTTATTAGTACCAGGTACACATTGCTCTACCTTTATTATGTACTTTTTGTCTCTACTAAAACTAAAAATGTATAAAACCTAGTATAATGTTATTATACCATCAGTGTTTAGCAAGCAACGTTATGATATTATCTGCATATCTAAGACTTAAGGAAAAATATTTTTTTAATGAATCAAAAAACCGTTGCGTGAATCAGTATTTACCGAACGTAATAGGTTGAATCATGTAAAGGTCATATAAGTACACTTTCTATGGCCAGTCCAGGGTATGACTACTGATAAATTATATTAGCAGTAAGATAAATAAAAACATAATAATTGTCCCCTTTTTGTTAGAAAGAAGATAAAATTTTGTTTTTGGTCTATCAAAATGTTATCCCTATCATCCTTGAATGTTGAAACCTCTGAGAAAAGATAGAAAGAAATAGAGATACTCCGCAGCCTTTACTTTACCTTTATTTTCGATGGTAAATTGTACTTTTATCTTTTTAAACCATACAAAACTAACTGCATAGAAATTATATTATGTAGCTCATTTATTTACAACCCTAAACAGTTTTGCCAGGGTTGTCACGCATAACAAAGAATCTACACACTACAAAAATGAAAAGTATAAAAACAAAAAGTCGTAAAAAATGATGTCACGGCAAACAAACACGTGTATAATTGGACAAATTCATTTAGACGAGTCAAGAGCTAAGATGAAGTGTCAATATTGCAACACGCTGACCGATCGCACGTTCCACTTTCATATAACATTCAACTTCAAACGCCAAAAAATATAATAAATATGACGTAAGATAGTAGGACATTAGGTCTCTGGGACTGTTATGCAAGTGCTTATGTAATTCGTGAAAGTCGGCCATCATGTTTCCGCCTTATGTAATGGCTCTCAAGTATACTGACACACTTTTGTTTTTTTTAACCGGAAAAAAGACAAAAAATCGGTCGCGGTTATGATTGATTTTACCTTTATTGAAGTTTATGTAGGGTACAGCTTTATTTATTTCTTTTTAATTATTAACTCTTGACAGTCTGTGGTTTTCAACCGTTGTTTTGTAATGACGTGATGATTATTGAATTTTAGGACTTTCAATAAGATTTTCGTTCAATTAGTTTTTAAAAATAAGATTTTAATGCTGTAGTTTCCTATAAGTATAACATAAGGTTTTCCTATCAGAGTAGATGCAGTTGGACGTGCTCGGGTTTAAAAAAGTAATTCATATTATTAGTTCAATTAAGAACATGCAAACAAGACATTTTTTATAATATCCTATAATTACATTATTATCATAATTGACTTAGATTTATAGGTAAAAACACAGCGGTATGCAAATCAACTTAAATTATGCTTCAACAATGAGTTTCTTACGTAGCAAAATTATTATTCTTTAACTAATTTTTAAGATAGGTGTGATATCAAAATCTATTCTTCGTTTAAACCAGGGGGTTTAAATTTATTATTAGTATATTCTAAGAGTAAAATATATTCACTTCGTAGTGTGTGTCGTGGTCACAAAAGCGTTGTTTTTTTTAAATATATTTTTTTAAAACCTTGTTCTTTGTTACAGATGGAGCTGGAAGGGTCCGAGCAAAGACTCCGTGTGATACGTGCATTAGACTTAAAGTGACGCCTCTTCAACGTATTAATAGTTAGCAAAATAATACTCTGTGTTTTTAACCTCCTTTGACAGTTTTAGATAAATTTCAATTATTATATTATAATAGTATCATGTTTTCTTTTAATTTTAACGATGTTTTACAATATTGACAGCTATTCAGATGATTAAATATACTATTTTCTGGTCTGTATGTGATCTCAGTTGTAGCGGCCAAAATAGAACCGAAAATCTGCTAACACATGTTATGGAAATCCATATTTTTATAATTATAATATATAAAATTGTAAATTTTTAAATAATAGCGAGTAAGTGAAATTTCTTTTGTTATATATTTTGACTTTTATGTTACTTGCTTCTTAAATTTTATTTGTGATGTTTTAGGTTGTTACTTTTTTGTTATGTTTTATGGAGATTTTAAAAAGCTGTTAAAATGCTCTAGCTCAATTTAACACTGCCAATAAAATAAGTTTTTTGTTTTCATCCATTAATCGCTAGGGCAGTCACTTGGTTCAAAACCGTTTCATACAAATTGTACAGCGATGCTTTGTAACATTATCATACGATATTTAATTTCGACTTCGTATCATTTTCATTTATTTGTAAAATATAGGTTTAGCTTACTTTGTATAGTAATTATTGTGTAAATTGGTTGTATATAATTTTTCATCATTTATTGGAATGTCTCTTATTTTCTTGTAAGCTATTTTAAAATCTAATTTTGAAATCAAAGAGGTGAGATACTGGCTCATGGATTTATTTAATTTTCAATCACGTTTAAACCTCTTTGAATTCAAAGTTTGTTACTAGTAATATCCTCGAGTCTTATGTAAAGAGATATAAAAGGTTTAGTCTTTGCCCTACAGTGATATACTTGGTACATATTTTGTCGCGATTGAGATACTTTTATGTCTCTTATTTCTCAATTTTAATATAATTGTAAATATTTGGATTGTTTTAGTTAATAAATGAGACTAATGGATTATCAGCTATGGGATATTAAGAATAATAATTATTTTGTTGAGTTCTAAGAATGTTTATTCCTAAAGAGTACCTTTTTTCGTTAGTTGCATTCACGATGTTATAGTTTTAAGTCGAGAATGATAAAAACACGATCTTGCGTATGGGCACTGCTAGATGGGAAGTACAAGGAGGTAATTTATATTAAAAATAAAATATTATTATATACTACTTGCTAGGAACGAGAACAGATTCAAGGCTGCTAGAATGAATATTTTTTATAATGTTTTTATATTAAGCAAATACTAAAAGTGGCAACCCTGAGTGATAATATTTTCAGTCGTATTTTTAGGGTTGTCAAAACTGTAACGGGTCTCGAAACATATAGTTACCATATGGATCCTATGAAATAATTGTAATACACCTACTTTTATATATTATTACATAAATAATGATAATAACTGCTATGTGGCGTTGATAATAATATTATAGTTAATGTCTATACTCCGTCCCATTAAGATGTATAATATTCTATTTAATATACTTACATAAATTCAGATGTTATATTTTTCACTACTTAAATATACATTAGGTCTATTTGATCGTGTTTTTATATTACTGTAAATTGTAGTTGTTTTAAGAACTGATATCGCGGAAAATATTTTAACGGTGGCCAACCGAAACAAAGTTTCAGTAATTCTAGATACTTTTTCTTTAGTGTTGTGCATAATTATTGTAATTTCTGTCAATTTATCATTATTATCATCATTATTTAATCTTACTCATTAAAAGCTTTATTTATCTACGTTTCATAACGCCTTACCATTCCGGTTTATTGCATGTCATTTCTATACATTTTTTGAAATATAATAAGTAGCTTTTATTTTCTCACTTTTTTACTACGTTTGTATTTAAAGTCTGCCGCTAGGCATATATACAGTAATTTGGTTTATTTTTACTTTCAATGTTCATAAAACTAACACACGAGATCAATACTCTATACTAAATATAACAAATTAGGTCAGGAGTTTATCAAACGGAAATGCCTACATATTAAGTTCCCAAACATTACGTGCACCAAAACGCGTACCGCATTCGGCTATTGTTATGGTTTGAAGTCCAATTTTTTTAATAAAAACTACTAAATCTACAGTAAATGAGAATATAAAATATATAAATATTTTTTTTTAAATAATTTATCAAAGATTCATTATTCTTTTTATATAATAATATATTATGAATAAAATTGTTGACTTTGACTTTATACACAACATTTAACCCTTTTTTTTTCACAAATTTCCTTTTTTTCAAAATATTTGGAGTCGTAGAATTTACAATCAACTTTTCACTGTATGCACAACACTAATCATTGTTATTTTTCTTGTCTTCGAATGGTGCTATTCTTTCGATGTTTCTTTTCAGAACCAAAGACTTTGTTGCCCTTTTTATGTTTTTATATTTATCATGTTTATATCCTTTATCCTTTTTCTGTACAAGGCGGCCTGGTATTTGACAATAACGTTAGTTTTTACCGCGTTGTATCAATGTTGTAGGTGCAATTAATATAATAAATACCTATTTAATATAACGATTTGTTTTATTAACCCGCAACGTATGACTATAACAAGAAACTAGACCTCTATTTGATGATCAAGTTTGTAATTTGAAATTTGATGGTAGATACACATACAATATTTCAATTAAGAAAGCTGCTTTGATTGATTCAATACCTAATGATATAGAATATTCATCAACAAGTTATTGTATTATCTATTAGAAATAAAAAATTGATATTTTTATAAAAAAATTAAAAATATGATTTTGTAGTGTTATATTTTTGAATGATCTATAATATCTATATAGTAATAGTATAATATAATATTATGCCCTCTGCTGCCACCGACTCCAGTGACTGTGGCCGGATCCGTTGAAACCAGACAGATGTTATTTTTATCCCTGAGTATGTATTACACTCTGGAGCACTCTCTGTTCTGTCACTCTCATCATCAGGCCCACTGGGCTACATAAAGCTCCTCATCAAGCATCCCTTCTACTGGACGGATGGTGAGCCGGACCTCCGAAGTCGAGAGCCAAGCTCTAAATCCCTGGATCACGAAGGCATTAATAATATATTTTACTATAGAAATAGCCACGTTGTGATTCAGCCGTCTGCAGTCTGCATTCATTGCGTGCCGGAGACACGGTGGAGCCAAGCCAACGCATACATCAAGTGCCATGAACAGTAAAAAGTCTGCGAATCCATGTACATGGGTTATTTAAAATGCTGAATCACACCACACACCTTAAGGAGTTTTTATGGAAGAAGAATAGAGTTGAAGCTGGATTTTCTAATTTACCTGCATAGCTTTAATAAAAGAACTACATAAATTATTATTATAGTATCACTATTTATCACAAACTTACAACGTCAGGTTACTATCGTAAGTGGTAATTGAAAAACTTATTTGAACTTACATTTTATTAAGTTAAAACCAAAATATAACTACAATTATTTACATACAAGAATTCGTCCATAAATATAATATATATTTTAAGCCTGAGATCATCTGAATGAATGTAGTAAGAACAAAGTCATTTACCCTCCTTATTTCTTCTTTTGTCAGCGGGGTGCCGAAGAATAGCATCCTTCCCCGTGAGTGTAGAGAAAGGGGAAAGAGGGATACATCTGGAAATGGACAGCAGCGTTTCGCGGACAATGTTATTATGTAAAAACTGCGCTCGGCAACCTGCCTGCCAAGCGTGACGAGAACTTCATTTTGGAAGATTATCAAGCGCATCTGATAGCCTTAAAACACCCATCTCCGCCTTGAATAGGGTATCGTTGATGATTTTCTCAGCCACAAGTCTCTGTTGAGTCGGCAGATCGCGCATTTTCATGGCAACACTCTTTCCGAAAATGTCGAACCTGTCATTCCCATATGTTTCGGATACGGAGACCCCGTAGGAGCTTGACTTTCTCTTGGGAGGTCGAGGGCGGTCGTGGATCGGTGTAGAGGCATCTGATGTTCCAGCAAAGTCGTAGTCCACATACTCAATGGTGTATCGCGACGTGTGCGAATTGCTTTCGGATTCGTTATCCTGAAAAGATTTTCAGTGTACATTTAAGGGCCCTCACTCCAGTGATTTTTGCAGCGATCGATGCTCTCGCAATGCGCTAGCTGCTCACTATTCTATCGTGATGCAAACGCGATTCAGTAGCCCTGCCTCGATTGTTTTGCGATTTATCCGTCACAGTCGCACGTTTGCATCGATTCAGTCGAGATGCTGTAGCGCGTCAGTAGCACTGGGCCTTGATTCAAGATGCCATCGTTATTTATCGCTTGTTTGTTGAATTTTGACAACAAAATGTATGAGATTTGACATAAGCTTCGATAAATGACAAGCGAATTCATGTGTCACTTAGCGAACCTTCAAATCAAATACTATACATTTTGTTTTCGAACTTCGTAAGCGATAATTAGCGATGGCATCTTGAGTAGGCCCCCTGTTGTCAAGCGTTTACGAAAGCGACTGCATCGCTACAGAAAGTCGCCATACATACGGGGCCCCGTCAATAATGTCAACTGCACACCAGTAGGCCAAGCAGGACCAATTGACAACTGCGTTCATAATGTTAACGAACGACAATTGCATGGGCGCTGTCATTGTTTTCATAAAATTCCTAATTGATATCGTTGCGATTACGCAGCTGTCAATTGTTCCTGCAAACCCTACAGGTAAGCGAAGAGCTCTCATTGGGCCTCAGATTCTGAGGTTCTGAGGCTCAGAACCAAATTAAACCGGCTAAGTGTTCAAAATGTTATTACGACATGATGCCATTGTAGATCCGAGTATTTTATATGAATTTTAATTTAATGCCTCTAAGCGTTTACGAAGAAAGTAAGTTTAAAATTATAAAATGATAAAAGAACTACACACTACAAAATCTGAAAACTGCGCTCGCCAACCCGCTATCAAGCGCGGCGAGGAGGCAACTACCCCCTATGAAATACTTTGGGGGAGGCTTATGTCCGGTAGTGGTCTGTAACTGCAATTATGATGATGATGATGTTTTAATATGAGTATCGAAAAACATCTTACCTCACAACTCAGTCTGTTCATCTCTGACTCCGCTTCAGTTTTTACTGCTTGCGTTTCAAAACCTATTGGGTCTGAATCTAATGAAACATTTTCGTCTAGAAAAAAAAATATGATATAAGAAGAAGTAAGAAGTCACAGTCAAAGTCAATAGGCAACCATTTAGATTTCATAATTTTTTGTCTTTGAACTTGCCTCTTATTTCACATTTATGTTTTTGTTGCGTTATACAGGATGATTCATGGTTCATATATCAAGCCGAATATAGTGTGAAGAGAATGACGCGTAGAGCATTTTTTGTTTTGGCAACTCATATAAATTACTTACGAAAACGCGGCAAATCACGATTAAAGATCCCCATAAAACTTACAAAACAGATGAGTTCCAATTCTAGTCAGGTCTGAGGTCAACAACCAGTGCGTTCGTGTGTATAGGAGTAGGAGCCATGGAGCATAGAAAATTCACTCCTTGTGATCATTTAAGACGTTCGATTTTTTCATTTTTTGAGTTATATTAAGTAAATTATATGAGGTGTCAAAACAAAAGATGCTCTACGCGTCATTCTATTCACACCATAATCGGCTTAGTTTATGGACTATGAATCACCCTGTATGTTACTGTAGGATGTTTTAACTATATTACCTGTACTGCAATCATCGGCCCCTTCACATTCTTCAATGAAGTTCAGTAAATCATAATACCAAAGTCCTGGTTTATACACTTCGGTACCGGATCGAATGGACTTCTGAACTTTGATCCATTCCTTGCGTCGGCACACTCGAATTGAGTTTATTTTCTTTATCACGACTTCGCGAGTTGCATCCGGCTCGACCTAGGGAAAGAAATGCACAAAAGATGGTTATGTATTTTGTAGCTTTCATATTAAAATCCTATAGAAATAAGTCTATTGTTGACTAATCATAAATCATCAAGTTAAGACATTGTGATACAATATTAATTATTGGTAGACTTACCTTTCTCAATTTCTCAACCAATTTCTTGTAACACGCAGCTTTGAGTTGTCTATTTGTGTATTCTTTCGACTTCTTCTTCCATAGACATGGTAGTGATTTGTACATTTCTATAAATTCTGTTAAGAACTGTCGAGAGTAATGTCTGACGTCAATCATGGCGGACACGCGGCGGGCGAATGAGTTTGCCGCGCGTCCCCTCCCCCGCGCGCCGCTAGCTAGCGCAAACCAGTTGTACAAGCCACAATAATCAATACTGCGCAATTCCGTGGCTCATTTTGATTGCACGTTTTCATTGCGTCAATTCCACAGTATTTGAATCGGCGTTTTGCAGACGGAACACTGAACGCGTGAGTAGTATTGTACAATACTAGATAATATTGCGCAATATAATTATTGTAAATGTCTTTTTAGTTGGTTAATGTTTAAATATGGCGACGTAAGTGTTAATAATTCGCATTTTTAGTGTACCCTAGCCAAAGGGCAGAAAACGTAATGCTTATGGATTCGTCGGATTTGGTTTTAAGTTTGAACGAGATCTAATAATTCGTTTTTTTAATACGTTGTAGATCGTAAATCATATTTTACCTTTCATTCAATCAACCCAAATATACTGTGCGTGTGCGAAGCTCGCACTTGGCCGGTTATTTTATAAATACAATTCCAGTACTCCAAAACACTTAACCGATTTTCTTAGTTAAGACAGAACTAAGACATTTAGAAATTAAATAAGCTAAGACAGAACATTGCAAGTCAAGATCCTTCTTTGTACAGTCGTAGCGTATCGTCGGGTAGTTTTTAACCGACTTCCAAAAAAAGGAGGAGGTTCCCAATTCGGCCGGTTGTTTTATTTATGTACACCAATTACTCTGAGGTTGATGATCCGATTTGCGTGATTCTTTTTTTATTCGACGCAAAATAGATGCTGTTTGGTCCCATAATTATTTTTCATGGCTAGGACTTGTACTTTTTATTTGATGAACATTAATCTAAAATATTAATAAGATAATATTATTAACATTAAAAAAGTTGTAGGTACTAAATTAAATATGACTCGTACCAGTATAACAGTTTACAGATCTTGAAAATGACGGCGGCGGTTGGAAGGCACCCTACCTAAACGTTTTTCTCTTGCAGCAAAGACGAATGAAGATTCGAGTGTTTCGACCGGAAGATCATGATTCATGTGTACTGAATTTTCAACTGATGCAATCGGGAAACATGACCAGGAAATCGACAGAGCCTTGCTTTTAATGATGAACATAATGAATTGGACGCGGACAAACAATAGAAAAATTAATATTTTCCTGATGCAAACACGCGATCTTCTTCTACGTCAGACATTGGAAAAATTTCTACGATAACCTAGGTCTGGATTCAAGAATGTATTTTAAATATAGAATTCATTTAAGATCATCAACTGGCATAGCCACTATCCTATAGCAAGGAATTAGGAACATATATGAGGGTGATGTTTTTGGTTCCGCACCTAAAAGGTAAAAACGAGACCCTATTAGCTATTACTAAGGCCCGTATAAATGAAACAATCTCAAACCCAACCTCACCTTGAGATTTGTTTTATTTGACAGATAAAACAACGTTTCGTTTCACTTTTAAAAATGAAGAATTTTACATATGTTACATACTTTAATTTTTTTCTTTCTTAAAACGTAAAAATAAAGATTATAAAAATATACATTCTACTTATTATATTGTTTCCTGTAATCTATAATATGAATATAACGGTATAAAAAGAAAATAAATTGAAGTATGTAACATTAATAGAGTTGTTCACTTTTAAAAGTGAAACGAAACGTTGTTTTATCTGTCAAATAGGTTCTCAAGGTGAGGTTGGGTTTGAGATGGTTTTATTTATACGAGCCTAAGACATCGCTGTATGTCTCAAGAATCTCTACAGCTAGACAGTTGAAATTTTCACAAATTTATATATCTCTTGCTGTTGTAACAACAAATTTGCGTACGGGGAACCTGTGGTGCGCAAATGCTTGGCCGATTTTTTAAGGTAAATTTTCTTTGCGCTGAACCCAATACACCGATATAATATCATCACATAAAAAAGCCGCTAAAGCCGAAATGGGCAGAAGCGAGGGCCGCAGGGCTGCCGGCTGCCCCACAAATGCATCCCACTTTAGAAATTAGGCCGATATAAATACGCGCTGCACTTGCACGACGCAGGGCTGCGATGCTCATTTATATATTTTAAATTTAAGTGTAGTACCATGGAAATACATAATTAATTTATGTACAATTATTACCAGCAGCAGACCCAGTTATACTAAAAAGAAAATAACATATCTTTTCTTTTTATACTTAAAAGAAAATAACATATCTTTTCTTTTTATACTTAAAAGAAAATAGCACATCTTTTCTTTTAAGTATAACTGGGGTCTGCTGCTGGTAATAATTGTACATAAATTGATTATGTTATTCCTTGGAGGTACTACACTTAAATTTAAAATTCACATTACCCAGGTTCGTAAGTTTAAAAGTTTTTAACAAATTTGTTTTATTTTATTTGTATGCATAAAATTGTATCTAATCCTATTAAGTTATAAATAGTTATGTTTAAGTATATTTGATGGGATTATAGAATAATATGGGAATATAGAATAGTTAAATTAAAAAAACAAATATTGATTAAAATTTTGCAACTAGAAAAACATTTTTTTTTATTAAAAATGTTATAATAATGCAAGTCAATTATTAAAATAATTTGTGTAAGCCACCTAGAGGTTAAAAAAGCACATTAACTGGGGATTACACACAAAATTGACTCTATTTTCACTAGTTGACAACCCTAAAACAGGGGCCGGACGAAACGCGTGCAGCTCAGGAACACGTAACACCGAATTACGACTAGAAACATAAAATATATTTCTAGATTATGTTCAAAGTGTCTAGACTCTACACCACGCAGGCTTTCAATACGAAAAACTGCTAAGTTTGCATTATCAATTCTGAAAGCCTTTATCTATTTTGGGATATTTTTTATAGTTCCCAATGGCTTTGGAGAGAAGCCACCGGAATATGTGGGAAACGAGTACTAAAATCCCATTGATCGTTAATATCAGTGTCCATCAATTCAAAAGGCCTACCTAATTAATATCTATACTAATATTATAAAGTGGAAAAGTTTGTTTGTTTAAACGCGCTAATCTCAGGAACTACTGGTCCGATTTGAAAAGTTATTTTTTTGTTGGATAGTCCATTTATAGAGGAAGGCTTTAGGCTATAGGCCAAACTAAAGTTCCAGTTTATAACTTTATATGTTAGTAAGAATTATTTCTAGGTATTTGGTGATTGTTTATATTATATTTTTTATACTTACTATGAAACTGTTAATGTATGAACCAGAAACCTCGATTTGTATTATACATTTTACTTAGACTTTCAGTTTATTTTTACAATTTACTATTGAAATGTAGGTATTTGGTGATTGTTTACATTATATTTTTTATACTTACTATGAAACTGTTGATGTATGAACCAGAAACCTCGATTTGTATTATACATTTTACTTAGACTTTCAGTTTATTTTTACAATTTACTATTGAAATGTAGGTATTTGGTGATTGTTTACATTATATTTTTTATACTTACTATGAAACTGTTGATGTATGAACCAGAAACCTCGATTTGTATTATACATTTTACTTAGACTTTCAGTTTATTTTTACAATTTACTATTGAAATGTAGGTATTTGGTGATTGTTTACATTATATTTTTTATACTTACTATGAAACTGTTGATGTATGAACCAGAAACCTCGATTTGTATTATACATTTTACTTAGACTTTCAGTTTATTTTTACAATTTACTATTGAAATGTAGGTATTTGGTGATTGTTTACATTATATTTTTTATACTTACTATGAAACTGTTGATGTATGAACCAGAAACCTCGATTTGTATTATACATTTTACTTAGACTTTCAGTTTATTTTTACAATTTACTATTGAAATGTAGGTATTTGGTGATTGTTTATATTATATTTTTTATACTTACTATGAAACTGTTGATGTATGAACCAGAAACCTCGATTTGTATTATACATTTTACTTAGACTTTCAGTTTATTTTTACAATTTACTATTGAAATGTACCTAATTTGAAAATGACTCGTTTTGAATCTTGATAATTTCATAAACTGATTTTTAAAATTGGACAAACGAAAACGTTTGTCGTTTATGAGATTAATTTCTATTCTAACACGTGTTCTGTTCGGACTGCGTCGAAATTGTATTAGTGTAAGATTTAATTACCTGAACGGAAATGTATAAAAGTCCTGAGCATTACATTGATAGTCATAATATCTGTTTTAAGCAAGGGTAGATACTGGATGCGTTGCTAGAAATATTTTAAGAGCAAATAGAATCGCTTCATTAACTTAGCTCAGCACAGTTTTTTGCAGCTGTAGTTTTTTTTTAATAAATAATACATTTATTTATAAAAAAAAACGACTATAAATATGGATTATGGACATTCAAAATCCCCCTTCCTCTGTGTGACTTCAGTGAAGAGTCGGATAGAAAATAGCAAAGTCGACCATACGAAGAGCAAAGTGTACCTACGCCGTACAGAGATAGCGCCAAAAACGTATAATAATAGCTCCCCTCACCGATTTCGGTGTCGGTAGCCGATTTTATTGAAACCAGTCCAGCTACGCAGCTTATTTTATAGTGCCCAAGTGTGCGCAATACACAAAGACACTCTCTCTTCCTTTTACTCTCATAACCCAGTGGGACGGTAAGCCGACACGACTGGCGAGAGAACAGGCGCAGGACCGACTTTTTACATGCCCATCCGACGCATGGATCATCTTTCTTGTCAGACAATCGGGGGATCAGCCTACATAATGCCAAAAACGTAGTGCACTGTTTTGGCGCAGTTTCTTCATACAATGGAGTATCAAAACCGACCGATTTGGTGTCACCAAACTTCGGGATTTTCGCTTCAATTCCCGTTTCACGCTAACCGTGCACTGTCCTATTTAACTGAGCCAGTTAAAAATAACTAATAACATTCCTGCCAAAGAAACTGTCTCTTCTGCCAAGCATTTAACCCTGGCTTCATAGAAGAGGTGAATGATGCGAAATTAGCCTACTAATATTATTATCATAAAGATTTTATTTATGTTTACAGGGCTCTTTGAAGGAAAAACAAAGGCATTAAGCAGTTCGAAATGAATAAAATGTATTAGATTGAAATCTTCAGTCATTATCGAAGCACATGGTTACTCTCATACATTTTTCAAGACCTTCCGTATTGTTCTCATTTTTGTCCATTTCTCTTTTAAACTGACTTGGTAGTTCTCAATTCGACTGTATTTTTAACCCCCGACGCAAAAACGACGGGTGTTATAAGTTGTGTCTGTCTAAATGTATATGTGTCTGTCTGTGGCATCGTAGCTCCCAAACGTATGATCCGATTAAAATGCGTTTTTTTTTGTTTGAAAGGTTTATCAGTCGAGAGCGTTCTTAGCTATGTTTGGTTGAAATCGGTTTAGTCTTCAAGGTCATCAGGTCGTTTGTTAGGTGTGATAGGAATGTTACACGCTAAGGCCGTGTTTCACCAAGCAATGTTAAAGTTAACGCCATGTTAAAATATCATGCCATCTCATTCATTGACAGGAAATACGAGAGGGATAACATGATATTTAACATGGCGTTAACTTTAACATTGCTTGATAAACACGACCTAAGTCGGGGATTTTTAAATTTTTAATTTCGATTTTTTATATTTACCTCCGAAATTTCGACTGGGTGAACAGATTTCGACTATTATTTTTTATTTCAAAGCTGGTGTTTCCGCGTCCCGTTTTTAGTTTGGAGTTTGGTTTTTAGGAGGACCTTTCTTTATACCTAATACCTAACTTGTTTATGGCAAACGCAGTAGCAGTTCGCAGAAAAGCTGCTGCCCATCTATACTAATATTATAAAGCGGAAGAGTTTGTTTGTTTGTTTAAACGCGCTAATCTCAAGAACTACTGGTCCGATTTGAAAAATTCTTTTGGATAGTCCATTTATAGAGGAAGTCTTTAGGCTATATAACATTACGCTGCGACCAATAGGAGCGAAGCGTCAGTGAAAAATGTTGCAAAAACGGGGAAAATTATTCACATTTGAGGACTTTCGTTGCGTGCGCTGCATAAACGGTTCAAGTTACTCAAAAAACATGTATGAAAGAATTACTCCTTTTTAATAATCATAATAACAAAAACCAACGTGAGCCAACAAAAGATAATCGCGATAGTGTTGCCGACAACACAGAACTAGTTTGGATATATTATGTTGCATGGATATAATATACCCGCTGTCGTATTTTAATATACCCAAGAGAAAGATGGTTGATGCTTATGGGAAAGTGCTATTCTTTTTTCGACATCACACGGATGACAGTGAAGCTATAATATTTTTGAATTAAGAACATACAGCTGTTAAATGTTCTTTTGGCATATTAAATAACCTTTCTACAAAATATTGTAGAATTGTGTAATGTGTCAGTTTAAGTTTTGGTGTCAAACTAAAGTTAAGATATAATATTATGTTGACATTTTATGTAATGCTTGGTGGAATAAAACAACGTTAATTAAAATATTACAGCTACGGAGCATTATATCTTAGTCTTGTGCGAAAATCCTTTTTTAATCCATCCCACTTCCTGCCAAATTATAAAATAAATGCGAAAGTCTGTAAGAATGTATGGGTGTTAATTACAGAAAAGATTTTGATAAAATTCGATATCGTAGTAGTTAACATTACTGGAATAATACATAGGCTACGTTAACCGCAGCAAATAGATTTTATTTTACGCGTAGTTCTAGGATCAAGTATTAAAATACATAAACAGCTTTTTCAAAGTTACCGACCTATAGACTACCTATTGAAATCAAAGAATGTTAACACATAATAAATATAAATATAAAATAATGTTTATATAAAGTTAAAATTAATTTTCATAGAAGCTAATAGAAGGTTTGAAAATGTAGTTTTCACAAAAGACCCATGCAAATACGTTTTAAAGTGTCGCGCCCACACGATGCCATAAAAATCACACACACACACACACACATAAAATATAAGGGCAGCACAAACTATAGTTTGATATAGTAGTAGTGAAAATAGATGCGCCAGTTTTCCATCAAACTTGATCGAACGAAATGCATCGTATTGTTTAGTTACTTAGTTAACTACTACTTAATAGAAATAATATAATATTAATTATAAGCTACTTATGTTAAGATGTACTTAATATGTTTATTGGCAGCTATACACATTATTGTATTAAGTAAAAAAATAATTTAAAAAATGTTTATTGTTTCACACCCTAAGCCCGTGTTTCACCAAGCAATGTTAAAGTTAACGCCACGTTAAAATACAATGCCATCTTATTCGTTGACAGGAAATACGAGAGGGATAACATGATATTTAACATGGCGCTAACTTTAACATTGCTTGGTGAAACACGCCCTTATTCCAATAAATCAATGTGGACAATGCTAAAAGAAAATTACTAGGTAGGTTAATATTAAAAGGACATAAAGTGTGTGTATATCCTGGAACACACAAATGCATGTAGGAAATTACCAGAACGCACACCATGCTTCACCATTCAAACGCCGTTTCACGCACACATACACACAAATTTACTCCAAAAAGACACACATGCGAGAGTTTACTCCAAAAATTACACACACTCTCTCAATGCACATAGATGCATGCATGCGCACACATTTTCATGGTGTGGGTAAGTAGGTCATAGAGATAGGAGAGACACGTGTTAGGGCTGAGCCTTTATTGCTGTGCATTTATCTATTATAAATAATATTATTATGTAACTTTCTTATTATACAATCCATTTAAAAATGCTTGGATGTAATTTTTTTAATGTAAAAAGTTGGAGCACTTGAAGATGCAAAACATATCGCTAAAATAGGTTTTTCGCATGTAATTCAAGAGTTCGAAATACCTGTTGTAACTAAATTTATACTAGACGAAACTAAAAGGATTAATGGCTGTTTTGTGGAGACGGCCATTTGTTGTACGTGTATGAATAATATGTTTGTTGTACGAGGATATGGATGATATAATTTATATATAATTAGTAGCTACAACACTGGACTGTACCTACATACTATCTAACATTTTGTCATCAGTCGTTTTCATTAATTGTGTCTCTATGAAAGCCATAGTTAGCAATAAAGACGTATTCACGTCAAAAGAAAGCATTACAAAAAAAATACATTTTTTTTTAATCCAAACGAAAAAAAAATATTGCCGCCAAATATCGTAGCCCTTTAGTACAGTAACAAAGTCCCTGCGCGGGCGCACAACTAGGATGATATCGTGCGCGAGAGCGTTCACCCGGCCCTCCCGCCCCGCGACCGCCACACCGCCACACCGCGACACCGCGACACCGCGACACCGCGACACCGCGACACCGCGACACCGCGACACCGCGACACCGCGACACCGCGACACCGCGACACCGCGACACCGCGACACCGCGACACCGCGACACCGCGACACCGCGACACCGCGACACCGCGACACCGCGACACCGCGACACCGCGACACCGCGACACCGCGACACCGCGACCTCGCGACACCGCGACACCGCGACACCGGGACACCGGGACACAGGGAAAATAGGGAAAATGTTTATTATAATAACTAGCTGGCCCACTTTGTTGAGCATACAAACCATTTAAACCTTCCATTGACTTCCACGAACATTTCAAGACCAAAAAGAGCCGAATCAGTTCAGCCGTTCTCGAGTTTTAGCGAGACTAACGAACAGCAATTAATTTTCATATATATATATATATAGATAATAATATCAATGGACGCTTCACACCACGTCAATATGGCCCCGTGCTAAGTATCCGAAGAACTTTTGTTACAGGTACCAGACAACGTAAATATATTTAATAATATTTACAAGTATACACATATTTAAAATTTTTATATACATAAATTTAATACACATCCATGACCTGGGAACATTTTTTTGTTCCCTCGACGGGATTCGAAGCCGCGACCTCTCGCTCGAGCACCAACACGCTGAACCACTGCGCTACGGAGGTCGTCAATTGTCGTTTAAGCTGTGCTGTCCACTGCTGGGCTTATTCTCCCTCCCTCCCAAAAGTATTTATTATTCATAAAATGATTATACTGGCACGCTCGGTATCGCTTAGCAAGCGCAGTTTAAGTCCCCAATTCACCAACGCATGTTAGTGCTAACGGCTTGTTAAAATAACATGCCTTCTAATTCATTGATAGAAATTACGACAGGGACAACATGATGATACTTGGCCGTTTTATTTTACACACGATTAATGAATCCCTTTGAAATCTTCGTAACGGTAGCAAAACGGTCAAGTATCACGTTTTAACTGCAATGTAGCGTAAGTGAAGTTAAGCCTCGTGAAGTAAGGGTGCATAGATCATGAATTTTGGTTCTACATGAGATCTGACCACTTTTTGATAGTTTTTGATTAAGGTGTAGTGGAGCTTAGCTTTATACGATATCTGATAACTTTTCCAGAGGGTAAGCTATGTAGACTCGTCTTGGCAACATTATTACATGAAAATGTTTTTGGTGGGATTTCATTTAATTTTGTTTCTACATGAGATCTGACCACTTTTTGATAGTTTTTGATTAAGGTGTAGTGGAGCTTAGCTTTATACGATATCTGATAACTTTTCCAGAGGGTAAGCTATGTAGACTCGTCTTGGCAACATTTTTACATGAAAATGTTTTTGGTGGGATTTCATTTATTTTTGTAAACTGGTTTATTACGAATACGAAATGTGAATATTTCCTAACAATCGAATAACATTCGCAGTAAAAAAATATCGTATACGAATGAAAATTGCCGGTGACTACTATCGGACCGATAACCGATTTCACGTGTTTTACATTATTTTGTAATTTGTACAAACAGCAATTTATTACAACCTGCTGCCTGCTACTTCGCGCTAATGCCTAATTTTATAAAAGTGGATAAAAAACTAGTTTTCATCTCATAAATAAATCTTTCATCTACAAAAAGTCGGTCACCGATTAATAATCGGAATGAAATAGAACATACTGATTTCATTAGTCCAACGCACTCAAAATAAATAAAGTTGGATAGAAATTATATGGAGCAAAAATCTGACCGATAATCGGTCATACAAAAAGTAGGTCGTAGGTTTTTTATATACTTGTATATAATATTATATTCCTTTTATGTATTAAAGATCAGATCCGTATAGTAAACATCCATTTTGTACCGTCCACCATATTGGATTCAAAATGGCGGCATTTATATTTTAATATTTTTTTTGTTGGTTTTGTAGCAATAACAGCTTATATAAATAATATCAACTTTCTAGGATTTCAGGAAGTAGTTATGAATTTTGATGATCTATAAATGAGTCAGTGACGAAATCTGGGGTTTTTAGACGTTGATAAAATCTTAAGTATAATAGCTACGACATTAAAACTTTATATGTTTCATGTCTTTACCAATGTCATTACTTTTATGTTGAAAATTTCAACTATTTAGCATCTTCCAAAGAAAAGTTATGAGAGCTCAAAAAAACGACGAAATCTTTCGAGAAAAGGGTAAAGGTAGTGCCCTTGCGCTTCGCTTGGCTCGTCTTGACGGGGGCACGACCGTGCCCCCACATTAAGTAATTTAAATGAGGTGACAAAACAAAAAATGCTCTACGCGTCACTCTCCCACTATATTTGGCTTAATATCACCTGTATAGAGCTGCATTAATATCCTTATCCTTGCTTTTCATGTCTTATGGATGGTATCAACAACCTATCTATCTACCTGTATAAATAGGTAGGGATTTGGCTAAGGATCTTCAAAGTATAGAGCCCCACTCGCGAATTAAAAGTTAGTAAAAACCTCAAATAGTTAACATGGTATATATGTCGCAGTCATCTAGGTAATTGAAATCGCCATTTTCATTGAGTGACTAGCGTTTTTATCGAATGACGACATTCAATTGAAAGACTAGACCGAACATTGATTGAATAATCGTCAATCAACGTCCAATTAGTTAGCGGATTAAAATCAGTCAGGTTATTGAAACTTTTTCTCACTGCGGCGCTAGTAGTCACCAAAACAAATAGGGCGTCAAACAGCTCGCTCTGATAGCACTGTGTTGATATATTTTCATTAAATCTACATTTAAGTGCGATACTCGTTATAAAATAGTGTGACAGCATGGATTTATCTATTATTACGTCGCTGCCGGCTACTCTTAAAGAAAAAATTAAAGTGAAACTGACTCAGTACAAACGACATAATGAAGGTAGGTAAGTTTTAAACATGCTATACGTCGTCGTTTTAATTTAGCTGTTAAAACATACAAAACTACACTAAATTGATGTATTTATGTTACATTATTTATAGTAGAATTTGCAAAGTTACATTTATCGATAAAATATCGGTAGTATGAGCGCAAATTAAAAAAAAAATTACCTAACTAGGTGTTCCATAAGTAGGTATTTTAACTACTACGCTAAATGACTAAATGACGTTCAGTCAAGACGTTGGACGTTACAATAAACAACATGACGAGTTGTCCTTTAGTCTTTCAATTGAATGTCGTCATTCGATAAAAACGCTAGTCATTCAATGAAATGGCGATTACAATTAGATGACTGCGACATATATATCTTACTAGCTGTGCCCGCGACTCCGTACGCGTGGAAAAGTAATTTAGGGCAGTGTTATAATAAATCTGTTTTAAAAATATTTTTAGTTATAAAAACTGTCGTCGAGGTATTTAAAAAACTATTTTATGTTGACAATTCCTACTACCAGCTTGACAAACGACCGTGTATAATTACTATAATGCGAACGGGACTACTTGATAGAACGCTTCACATACACGACGAACATCTAGTACTAAGATTTGTATGGATTTTGCGCCGCAGCGACTGCAGACGATGATCGTTTCCACGCCGACGCTGCTGGTGTGGCGACAATGATATTAAGACAGCGTTTTGCAAAATTTTGCGGTATTTTAGCCTTTAGGTGCGTAAGTCCGACTCGCACTTGCCCGGTTTTTTATTTAATAATAACCAAACATGTAGTTACTGATTATAAATCACTTCACTGTTAAAGTACTGATTTTATACAGAAAAGTAGCAAAATATAGAAAGTACCAAAAGAAAGAAAACAAACCTAAGTTGTACCTAACATAAAAACCATTCGGTCCATAATAAAAACTAAGAAATAAAAATATCAAGAAAAACGTAAATCTAACTTATATTGACATAACTTTTTTAGTTTAACTGTAAACACAATACTTATGTTAATCAAAATTCTATGTATTATGCAGTTATCGAATACATAATTTGGACAAAGAAGACTATAAAATGTACAGTAATAGTAGGCTGTAGTATGAATTTTAACGGACGGAATGAGAACTATAATATACAATGCAAAATAATATTATACATTGCTAATGATGCACGCTGAGTTTAACTCTTGGATAACGTATTGTATAAATGTAGGTTCCTACTCAACTTTGCTATAGTTGTATTCAAAGTACGGCATTTGGCGTATAGATGTCGCTATTATGGTCTGCTCTGCATCGCGCTATCGCTTGTAAGATAGATTTGTATATGAGAATACTCTATCAATATTAACTATGATATTTGGCAAAAAAACCCATAATAATCTGTTAACACATATCCAGGACAGGCCGCAAAAGGCTAGAATTTCAAAAGGTATCTCGATTGGAGGCGAGTTGTATCAACAGTTTTCCCCTGTAACACAGTTTAGTCACTATCAAGATGTTTTTTAACGTATGTATATATTATAAAATAGAAAAAACAAAATAAAGAGCAATATATTTATGAAAATCTTAAAACAGTTTTTAAAATTCCGTACCTCAAAAGGAAAAAACGAAACACATATTATAAGATCATTTCCATGTCCGTCTGTCTGTCAAGACCCTTTTACTCAGAAACGCGTGTAGGTATCAAGATGAAAATTATATAAAATACTCAGGATACCTACTGTTCCTTGAAGCAGTGAAAAAATCAGACCTCTTAGCCAATGCAACCAAAAGCAGTTGCTTAGGTATGTCGCTAAATTTCGTCATTTTCGACACTCGTAAGGGATCAAAACCTAAGGGGTAGGTCTCTAATATATTCAAGCTGTAACCAAATCAAAATTCTATGTCAATCAGGTTTGTATGGAGCTCTCGGTGCGCAAGTCCAACTCGCACTTGGCCGGTTTTTATTTATTTACTTATTACTACCTAACCTACGCTAACAAATATGTATACAGTACCTACTTATCACAAAGGACTTTACAGTAAAAGTACTAACTGATTTTATACAAATAACTTTCGTAATAAACTCAATAAAAAAAATCTTAGATTGTCCCTACCTAGCAAGCCTAAAACTAACAAATAAAAGTTACCCCCGCGGCCCCGGTGCGTTTGCTGCGAATACAATTTGAAGCCGGCGCGGCGGCGCGCGGCTCCCGGGCCCGCCGCGCGCTTCCTACAAACGTCCAGCAAAAACGACATGATCTTTTAAAATGGTCATAACTTTTTTATTTATGAACCGATTTACATAAAACAAACACTAAATGTTAAGTGAAGCTTGCCGCAATATATTAGTGAAAAGTACATCTTAATCGGATAAGCCGTTTCTGAGATTAGCGTGCACAAACCCACAGACAAACAGACAAACAGACAAACAGACAAAAATTTCAAAAATCATAGTTTTGGGTACTATTGCGTAAATAAAGGTCCCCTATCATATTTTTTTTCAAATATCTTCAATCTACAGACACGACTCCTCTACAGATTTATTATATGTATAGATTTGTATAGTTTGATAGGTTATTGAAACGGTCGGTTAGTCATATATTATAATTATTTAAAGGTGTGTTCGTTAACTGACAATAATTATTGGTAAACGGATTTGATACATTCAAATTTATTTGGCACAAAAATAAAGTTAGGTACCTTCTTACCACAAAAACATACTAATACATATACAAATCCATACTGATTTTAATGTTATTTTATTTAAATTAGCGACTAAATCAGTGATATATACTAGCCTGGTTTACATAAAAAATCACAATTTAAATAACTTTTGGAATAAGTATTTTATAGATTAACTACCTAACTGAAAAGCTTATCTAAATTCTTTTCGTCAAAAACCACACAGTAGATAATAAGTCAAAAACAAAAATAAGTCAAAAAACTTAAAGGGCATTGTCCATTTCTGGCCATCCGTGAACACGACGTTATAAAAAAATTAACTTAATGGATATTTTTTATTTATTTATTGTTAATTTTATTTGAAAAACAAATTGTGTAAATAAACACAACAAAAAACACAATTATTTATAGTTTCTAGTTTGATTTTCCATGTTCGGAAGTCGGCAAATGGTTCCAGTGTTACCATTGTCAAGCGCCGAGAAATCAACTAATTGATATTAATATTATAGTCATGCCTCTGTTTTATGCTATTTTTATGTTTTTGAATGTTCTAATAGACTTTAAAAATTCGCAAGTAGTTTACTGTTGTTAGAATGGAATTTATTTAAATAGTTTCTTTAATATTAAATCTTAAAATCAGTGACGTATAAAAGCAATAACTTTTTTATATTATGGCAATGCAAATACGATATGTCAAAATATGCAACGTCATTCGCTTTGTTTCCGTGAATGTTATTTTCGTGTGAGATATTGCTACTTGGCTTTTTACAATGAAAGGAGATAGGAAATAAAATATTATTATTGCTATTGCATAGTGGGAGCTTTACGGCCCACTATGCAATTGCAATAATAAAAGGTTATGTATTATAATAATTGGAATAATAACAGTAGGTTGCTGCGCTCATATATGACCATTTTATGGTTTATAGGCTGGGCAAGGTATCAAGAGCATATTAATCCACCTGCCCAGTTTCTTGATCATGTACTAATAACCTATGAAGCAGAATAATAAAATATTCATGAAAAGTATGTTGTTTTATTTGATTGTTTACATTTTTCAATAACACCTAAAAACCTAACTAAATATAAAGTCTGACACAAAACTAGGCTTGTATTCTCCTCTTTACTGATATGAAGTATTTAATTTATATCATTTTATTAGCTTAATTAATTGTCCACGAATGGCCAAAGTGTCTATACAAAGTGGACAATCCCCTTTTAAGTTTTTTTAGTCGCAAGAATTAAAAAGCAACAAAAAATTTAAAAAAAGACTTCAAAAAGGAAAAAGAAAAAGTTGTTCTGAAAAGGAAAAAGTTGTCTAATCGTATCCCAAAGCTATAACAACTGTTCTTAACACACTCTATATAATATACATAGTCGGTTTAAAGTTTTTTTAATAATAATTATGGTTATTATACCACAATAATCTCGATCGAAAGAAGGTATAAAGTTTGATATGTAAGTAAGTTTGGTAATAGTAAAGGGCGTTATTATAAAATGTACTATTATAGAGTAAGGTCTTATTATTTAAATTACTAGACTATCCATCTGTTTGTTTAGTAAAGCCCTGATAATCCTTAAAAACAATTATTAAAATAATTGAACAACATAGTTATGAGAACATCAACATTTTGAAGTCAGTGCCCAGTATTAGTGTAACAAATAAAATAATAATAATTATCTTATTGCGAAAACTTTACTGGCTCATATGGGATATTTTTTGTATCTTATCATCATATTGCTGTCTCGCTAAAACTCGAGAACGGCTGAACCGATTCGGCTATTTTTAGTCTAAAAATATTCGTGGAAGTCCTGGCAAGGTTAAAACGGTCTTTGCTCATCGATGTGGGCACGGGTCAGCTAGTCTTCTTATATATAAAAATTAATTGCTGTTCGTTTGTCTCGCTAAAACTCGAGAACGGCTGAACCGATTCAGCTATTTTTAGTCTTGAAATAATCGTGGAAGTCCCGGAAAGGTTTAAACGGTTTCTATGCTCAACAAAGTGGGCACGGGTCAGCTAGTATAATATGTATTAGAAGTTGTTTAAGTCATTAACCTTGAAGATTTAAGTACTTTAGGTCACAGGTGAACTATTATCGATTTATCATATTAATATTATATACTATAATCATATCTATGGACGCTTCACGCCACGTCAATCTGGCCCCGTGCTAAGTATCCGAAGAACTTGTGTGTGACAACGGAAATATATTTAATACTTTTATACTATAAACATATGTAAGATTTTTATTATATTAATACACAAATTTAACACACATCCATGACTCAGGAACATTTAAAGCTTTTTGTTCCCTCAGCGGGATTCGAACCCGTGACCTCCGGGTCAAGCTCTGAACCAATAGACCACGGAGGCGTCATAATACCCATAGAAGTCAACTTTGGGATGATCTTGTCTGTTCAATAGCCCTTATTCTTTGAAGGGTTCTGTAGCTCAAAAATCGGATCCCTTATACGGCGAGTCTGAGCCCTCGTCAGATTTTTTTAGACTAGCTTACATGATTAATGACCTACATGCCTTACTTCTTCTTCAACAACTGTAACGTATCTATATTATAACTAGCTAACCCGTGCCCGTGCTTCATTGAGCATATAACCAGTATGATGAACCGAATGAACGAAACTGGAAGGTTTGAATTCCCGGGACTTAATGAATAAAAACTTAGGAATATTTCAATACTAAAAATGGCCGAATCGGTTCAGCTGTTCTCGCGTTGTAGCGAGACTAACGAACAGCAATTAATTTATATATATAAATATTTTGCCTACGTGGTCTAGTAGTTTAGAGTTTGACTCGGAGGTCGTGGGGTCGATTCCGGCGTTGGAACAACAAAAAATGTTGTTTTCAAGTACTAACCAATACAATGCAGGCAGATCACTTGATTGTTTGACAAGAAAGATGATCCATGCGTCGGTCCTACGCGTTATCTCTCGTCAGTTGTGTCCCGTCCGTCCCACTGGGCTACGAGAGTGAAGGAAGAGAGAGTGCTGCTGTGTATTGCGCACACACTTGCGCACTATAAAATAACTCCTGCGTAGCTGGCCTGGTTTTAATGAAACCGGCCACCGTCGCCGAAATCGGTGGCTCGAATAATAATGCCTCCGGCATTATTAATAATATAGCCGAAGTATTATGCAATGGTCATCAAACCAGACCACCTATTTAACACCTACTTAATTATTTCTCACGCAAATAACATTAAAAGTGTCAGCTAGCGATGTCTCAGTCAATTACTTCCGAAACCGCATTTAAATCTGCAAACATAACCAGTTCGGACCGGTTCGGTGGTGGTGGGAAATGCCTTCAAAAGTGGGGACAAAGCGCCGACGGCAACCTACATCCATCCCCTCTTTGACTCAAGATTGCAGATAGATAAGCTAATAGGTATGAAAGAGAGACTGATCGGCCTCTGAGAGACAATATAGCACCGACCACTAACGTTCACTAATACTCTATCAGTAATACGGATCTATTTGCCAAATTATGTAGAGGATTATGTATAGTTTGTCCCTGATAAATTTAACCTAAACGTAAACAAACCAAAAACACCGAAATTTTCACATATCCACTTATTGTGCACACTTATCAACACTTTCACAGGTATATTAAAGGATTAAACTTCATTATGAAATACATTATATAAAAATTAAATAATCAATATGTTTAAACATCAAATAAAAATCTTTCACAGAAAAAATACGCCATTTTGACACTGTCGATTGTAGAATATAAGCCTATGGTCTATGGATTCATAGTTGACAAAAATCATTGTATTCATATTGGCTAATTGGCATCACAGTCTTTGGTTGTGTCATAGACGGGTTTGTTTACGTTTAGGTTAAACTTATCTCGGACGTAATATAGTTTACAACGCCAGTAGCAGGCAGGCAGTAAAAGAGACATTTATAATTATTTTTATTTCTATAGATAAAAACACTTTTCCTGCGTTACAAAACTATTTCCAAGACTTGACATATCGGAATTTTTCCAGAATTTCTCAAGATACACACAAGATAATGCACGCACAACAAGCAGTTATCATAAATTAGTACGTGATTTTTTTATTTACCTAAACTAAGCCTCCACTCCTGTATTCTTTTCGTTTTACTTTCACTTTATGCAAATTGAAAGAAAACAAAAATATTTTATTACTATTTGTTGAATTTGCAAGTGTGAATCACTTTTTCAAAAACCTGTCGATTCGTCTCGATTTTGAAATCAATTAGAAGTCTGAACACAATTCGAATAAATTACTATTAAAAGGTATGTAAAACGATTGTCTTTAAACCTCTCTCTTTTAGGCAAAACCCTGTACCTCTGAAATTATATAGCAAACCATATCTCACACCATCAGATAGGTTCAAACCTCTCGGATTCCTCTGGTTGTGTACTCTACGGTATGGCGCAAGTCTCATCTCGTGTTCTAAGCTGCAGGTTATGCAACCTTTCTCCATTACGCCACCGCTTGACCGACATTCGATTTGCGCTTATATAACCACAATTGTTCTGGCAACCCCCTTTACACTAAAAACCATGTTAATTGAATAATTGCTAATTAACCGGAAATGTATCTGAGAATTGTTTATAGACGTTAGTCCCATAACAAGCGACAGATTAAAAAACGATTTCTCTTTTTATTTGCGTTCTAGATTTTTTATCGCGTAAACATACCTAGTGGCTAGTATTATATATTAGTCATACCTCATAATATTACATTTCTGCTATAACCATAGTTTAATCATTAAATCTAGAGGATACCAGAAAGGACTTTTTAGGTTTCAGTAGTTTAACATTTGGGAATTCCTTTAGTTTCAAAACGTGTATCTTCGACTGCCGTCCAAACAGTTAGTGTTAGAAAGATGAATATTTGCATGGATATGTGTATAATTACCACATTGACGAAGTACAATAGTAACAAAACCAGAAAAAAATCGGAGTACGTGGAGAAGTTTTTTTCTTGTGTAGGGTACACCTACATCTAGAGTGAGACGATTTGACAACTCTAACGGCTTTTAACTCTAAATGTTTGTGTTTGTTCCAGGATATATAATCTTCAACAATCTTTCACCAGTTCATCGTACCTACTCTTGTTTTTTCATAGAACCTACTCATAAAACAGAGTTTGGCTTACATACTCTGACATTACTAAAGAGCCACTTTTGAAGAAGAAGAAGAACTAATTAAACTTTATTGTTTCAGGAGTATCAGGACTTCGAATATTACCACCAGGTTCTATTACGTAATCTTAGATTTATAAAAGTCTAACTTGTAGAATAAAAATAATAATTAAACATTTAAAACATTACAAAAATTATATTTATGTGTTACAACGGTACCCTAATACGATCTGGCACGCACTTATCCGGTATTTGGCAAATGATTAGTACATTCCCATGCAGAAGGAAGCATACCCAAACAATTTTGTTTACATGGATGTATAAAAGTAAAAGTGATATTAAAATTATTAAATTTCATATCCTGGAAGTCTGCACGGTGATGATCTCACGGATATGTTTCGGGGAAAGTGAGAGGTGCCCGGGATCCGGTACCATCAGCGAACACCGCAAATATCCAGACTCGGTCACACCGATGCGTAATTTTATGGCGAACTTAATATGATTAATATTTGACCTACTTTTCTACTGATTATTTTTGAGAGCTCATTCCTTTGGTTAGGGTCCATCCGAATCTCTAATAATGATACAGACACTTTTTATATTTACTTTACTTTATTACTATGATACCCAGATATTAATATCTTACGAGAACGAATTATTTGAGCTTTGTTAAGCAGGGAGCTATAATTATATAAAATTCAATTAAAAAAATAATTCAATAGACTAAGGGCGTGTCTCACCAAGCAATGTTAAAGTTAATCCTTCGTTAAATATCATGTTGTTCCTCTCGTAATTCGTATGAATTAATGAGAAGGCATGGTTATTTAACAAGCCGTTACTACCGTAACTTTTTACGATTTTACTAAAGCATGTTGCGTTAGTAAAATCGGGGCTTATTCTCTCTCGATAACGTTATCGCCTCCGTGGTATAGTGGTTCAGAGCTTCGCTCTCGACCCGGAGCATCGTGGGTTCGATTCCTGCGTTGGAACAACAAAAAATGTTGTTTTCAAGTTTGGTTAGGACAATGCAGGCTGATCACCTGATTGTCTGACAAGAAAGATGATCCATGCGTCGGATGGGCATATAAAAAGTCGGTCCTGCGCCTGATCTCTCGCTAGTCGTGTCGGTTTATCGTCCCACTGGGTTACGAGAGTAAAAGGAAGAGAGAGAGTGCTTCTGTGTATTGCGCACACACTTGGGCACTATAAAATAACTGCTGCGTAGTTGGCCTGGTTTCAATGAAATCGGCTACCGACACCGAAATCGGTGAGGGAAGCTATCATAACGTTATGAATACGTAAACTGTTCCTGCTTATCCAAACGATTTCCTGCCGAACATTTTTATCGACTTCTTGGAGGAGGTTCTCATTCTCTGAATTATTTATTACTCAATGATCATCCAATCGGTGTCATACGAGGATCCTCGTAACGGACTTCATCTGAATCACCCATAAGTGGGTCACCGTTTTCTTTATTTTATAAAATGGCACATATTGTATGTCACGAAACCGAAAGTACTGAGGAAATCTACACCGTGATTTTTATGCAAATGTTTACAGGGAAAGTGGTTCTCATGCGTCGTAACTTTTATCTTGTCTAGATATTTTTAAAACAATATGTATGCGGCTAGGGACGTACGCAATGGGCCGATGTTATCTTGTGATAAGTAACTCGGCCTGCCCTTTTTTACCCGACTACGCCAAAAGAATAAAGTACCTATGTTTTTCGAGAGTATGTAATATTGTATCATCAATACATAGTATAAAACAAAGTCGCTTTCGCTGTATGTCTGTCCGTATGTATGCTTAGATCTTTAAAACTACGCAACGGATTTTGATGCGGTTTTTTTTAATAGATAGAGTGATTGTTAAGAAAGGTTTGTAAGTATAATAAATGCATAATATAGTAGACAAACACTGATAAATTTAAAGGTTTCTAATGTCATGTCGTAAATAAGCACGTTTTTTTGCGCTTATATTGCAAACGCTGGCTGAACCCTACGAGATAGACCAAAATAATGTACTACAGTATTGTTCACTTTAAAAAGTTCAACAAAATAGTCGGCAATGGTATATGTCTATCTCTTAGGGATAACCCACCATAACCATTTTTATCCTTTACTAAAAAATGGTTATTTACGAAGTGATTTTAAACAATACAGCATTAATCCTTATCCAATTAAGTACCTTAAATAAATTGTGCATTTATTACAGACTAGCTGTGCCCGCGACTTCGTTCGCGTGGTGTTTGATTGACTTAAACCGTTTATGTAGCGCATGCAACGAAAGTCCCCAAATGTGAATTGTTTATTTGTTTAAACGCGCTAATCTCAGGAACTACCGCGACTACAGGAGCGACCAAAACCAGTCGGGCGTCGTCATCGCCCGACGCCGCGACACGATGCCGACTCCCGACACAGCGACGCCGACGCCCGACGCCTCGACGCCGACGCCCGACGCCGCGACGCCGCGACGCCGACGCCCGACGCTGCGTCGCCGACGCCCGACGCCGCGACGCCGCGACGCCGACGCCCGACGCTGCGACGCCGACGCCAGACGCCGCCGCCCCACGCCACGACGCCGACGCCCGAAGCCCGACGTCGCGACACCGACGCCCGACGTCGCGACGCCGACGCCCGACGTCGCGACGCCGCCGCCGTATTACGACAGTATTTAGTATCAGCATTGTACCCGTGCGAAGCCGGGGTGGGTCGCTAGTTGTTTAGTAAATGAAGACATGAATCGATGAAGGTCGCAAAAAAAAACCAGAAAATTGAGTTTAAACTGTCACTTAAACATACGAGTATTTTTAGGATATGGTACATTGATTCTAGAGCCGTGATCTTTAGATTGATGTACTTAATACTTTACGACGTATTCTAAAATGTTTAAGAGACACTTTGAACTCAATTTTCTCGAAATTAGAATTTTGCTACATTTATTATTATCACATTCATTAATTCATGTCTTCAATTGTTTTGCACACTCTGCAATCTTCACTTTCTGCCTGAACAGATTTATGGATTTTAGGTTGAGAGGTGTTAGGTTCATGTTTATTAAATGAGTTATACTGAGTATATCATAAAAAAAAATCAGTCGCAGTTTATCTTATAAAAAATACTATAAAAACATTAAAACTTAAATCCGTTAGGAACTAACTTTTTTTAAATAGATTCATCTTTTTACCCGACTTCGGCTAAGCCAGAAGGAAGAGGAATGATTTTGGCAGTCTGTATGTATGATGTTTGTTTGTTCCCTCGCATCAGCTAAACTTCTGGGTAATAAAAGAGGTCGATTCGTCGAACATAGACATTTTTGGAAAATTGAAAATTAAATCCCAAAATCTAACGTTAAAAAAATGATAGTAACATAATTGTTTCGCGTTTTATAAGTCTGGTTTTTTTATACAATTTCCAATTTCCTACATTTTTAGCGAATTAGTAGTTAGTAGCTATTTTGGTAACGTACCAGCTATTTTGGTAACGTACGTGCTAAGTATAAGAAGCCATAGAAATACTTACAAATTGTAGAGACATAACAGATTTCCTTTATCAATCAGTCATTTTGTGTATTCTTTAATATCATGAAGAAACCATTATCAGAGTGGTCATAGTTCATAATAGTGATGGATGATGACAGACAAAACTGAACCAGTTTGTCTGTCATGACTCCTGGTCTCCTGACTAACAAACAGTATGGAGAATTCCATACCTGTTACTCATCTAGTCATCTAGTATCCACCCTAAAAATAGTGGATCTATTGTGATTTGTGACTTCATCACTTTAGGTACCGTCCGGGAAATAGGCTAGAAGAAATGTTTGCATAAATATGAAACAGTCATAATCATAAATAATTGCTATTGGCGTTTGTTTACCAAATCTATTGTTTCGGATAAATTCGCGTCGCGATTTCTAGACGACCACAAAAATAATTCACATAAAGGTTCAAACTACTTCGATTTCATAACATCAAGCACGGTCCGTCATAAGGCTCCGAATCTCTCTTAGCGGAACAACCAAAGCCTCCTCGTTCATATTCTAAAGGTATAACTCCAAAGTCGTAGCTGGGCAAATCCAACCTTATGTACCATTAGTTAAGGTCCAAGCTACTTTACAGCTTTTAAAACCTTTTCGTCATTTTACAAGTACCCGATTTACTTTGACAAAGTTCTACGTTGGAAACTTTTGAAATCGAAAGGTGAACCCTATAGCTGGGTTGTTTAGAACGAATTTCGCTCGCCGTTCTAAAGTAGAAGCATCCGTTGTGTATCAACTAGTTTGCCCTACAATGAAAAGTGAAAGTATGGCGGCGTCGCCGGCGCGGGAGGGGGTATGCGCTGGAGCAGAATAGAATGTAAATGCGGATTTTGGTGTATGATGACCTGCACGTAGTCTTTTCATGTGGAGAAAAGAAAATCCTTTTAATACGGTCCGAAATATTAAAAGTGTAATCATCACCGTTCGTTAATATCATTTTCGATTACAACAAGTCCATCCCTATAATTTAGTCATCAGACAATTTTTCTTATTATAATGGCGTGTTTCAATAACTTATCTATCTTTAAGAAAATATAGATTGCCATTCAAAGAGAGGAAATCTGCCAAATTATAAGGCGATCTACCTTTTTTAAAGGTAAATAGGTTATTGAAACGCACCATAAATTGTAATTTGATGAGACCCGTGCCCACTCCGTTGAGCATAATATAAACAGTTTTACTTGTGATGACGAAATTCAATTACACCTATTATATATATATTACACCTATTATATATATTGCGGGATCCGCAACGCGGAACTTGGAACCAGCAACGTGGAACCCGCAACCTGGAACCAGCAACCTGGACCCGCAACATTGGGTTGTTTGTAAAAATTACTAACTATTTTTTAATTTCTTTTAATAGTTACGATAGTAATTTGGAAGCCTTACTATTTAAACTTATTCATACAAAGTTTGCACCCCCGTTTTACACCATATGGGTCTAATTCACTAAAAGGGATATAAAAAATTACACGTATTTTATGAATTTTATTACAGAACCTTTTTAATGGATTTCATACAAATAACTTCAAAAACAGCAAAGTTTCATACTAACTTTGCACCGCGCCGTTTTACACCCTTAGAGGTTTAATTTTTTAATATCCCGTCTTAGTGACCATTTTCAAAATTGATATAATGCTTAGAAATAACAAATTATATAAAATATTAAAAATATTAACAACACACGCTGCGTTATTAATCACAGTACCTACTGTGACTGTAAGTAAGATTCAATTATTATTATCTATACATATAATAAATCTGTAGAGGAGTCGTGTCTGTACATTGAAGATATTTGAAAAAAAATATGATAGGGGACCTTTATTTACGCAATAGTACCCAAAACTATGATTTTTGAAATTTTTGTCTGTTTGTCTGTTTGTCTGTTTGTCTGTGGGTTTGTGCACGCTAATCTCAGAAACGGCTTATCCGATTAAGATGTACTTTTCACTAATATATTGCGGCAAGCTTCACTTAACATTTAGTGTTTGTTTTATGTAAATCGGTTCATAAATAAAAAAGTTATGACAATATTAAAAGATCATGTCGTTTTTGCTGGACGTTTGTAGGAAGCGCGCGCCGGGCCCGAAAGCCGTGCGCCGCCGCGCGCGCGCGCCGCTTCAAATTGCATTAGCAGCAAACGCACCGGGGCCGCGGGGGTGACTTTTATTTGTTAGTTTTAGGCTTGCTAGGTAGGAACAATCTAAGATATTTTTTCTTGAGTTTATTACGGAAGTTATTTGTATAAAAATAGTTAGTACTTTTACTGTACAGTCCTTTGTGATAAGTAGGTACTGTATACATATTTGTTAGCGTAGGTTAGTAATAAGTAAATAAATAAAAACCGGCCAAGTGCGAGTTGGACTTGCACACCGAGAGTTTCATACAAACCTGATTGACATAGAATTTTGATTTGGTTACAGCTTGAATATATTAGAGACCTAAGTATTTGTTATAAGTTTCAATTAAACACATTCATGACATTCGGTACGAAGTTTAAAAAAATCAAAATATTTTTACTACTTATCTATATATAATGTTACTAAAAACGTATGGTTTTAGACGTTGCTTGGTTTCAAATTTTATGATTTTGAGTTCACGGGAGGTACCCTTTAGGTTTTGATTCCCTTACGAGTGTCGAAAATGACGAAATTTAGCGACATAAGCGACTGCTTTTGATTGCATTGGCTAAGAAGTCTGATTTTTTCACTGCTTCAAGGAACAGTAGTTCCTGAGTATTTTATATAATTTTCATCACAACACGCGTTTCTGAGTAAAAGGGTCTTGACCGACAGACGGACATGGAAATGATCTTATAATATTTGTTTCGTTTTTTCCTTTTGAGGTACGGAATCTTAAAAACAGTTTTAAGATTTTCATAAATATATTGCTCTTTTTTTTGTTTTTTCTATTTAATAAGATAGACGTTAAAAACATCTCGATAGTTACTAAACTGTGTTACAGGGGAAAACTGTTGATACAACTCGATTCCAATCGAGATACCTTTTGAAATTATAGCCTTTTGCGGCCTGCCCTGGATATGTGTTAACAGTGTGATTATTATGGGTTTTTTTGTCAAATATCATAATATTGATAGAGTATTCTCTTATACAAATCTATCTATACGCCAAATGCCGTACTTTTAATACAATTATTTATAGCAAAGTTGAGTAGGTACCTACATTTATACAATACGTTATCCGAGAGTTATACTCAGCGTGCATCATTAGCAATGTATAATATTATTTTGCATTCTATATTATAGTTCTCATTCCGTCCGTTTAAATTCATACTACAGCCTACTATTACTGTACATTTTTATAGTTTTCTTTGTCCAAATTATGTATTCGATAACTGCATAATATATAGAATTTTGATTAACATAAGTATTGTGTTTACAGTTAAACTAAAAAAGTTATGTCAATATAAGTTAGATTTATATTTGTCTTGATATTTTTATTTCTTAGTTTTTATCATGGACCGAATGGTTTTTATGTTAGGTACCTACAACTTAGGTTTGTTTTCTTTCTTTTGGTACTTTCTATATTTTGCTACTTTTCTGTATAAAATCAGTTAGTAGGTACTTTAACAGTGAAGTGATTTATAATCAGTACCTACATGTTTGGTTATTAATAAATAAAAAAACCGGGCAAGTGCGAGTCGGACTTACGCACCGAAAAGACCGCAAAATTTTGCGGCGCGCTGTCTTAATATCATTGTCGCCACACCAGCAGCGTCGGCGTGGAAACGATCATCGTCTGCAGTCGCTGCGGCGCAAAATCCATACAAATCTTAGTACTAGATGTTCGTCGTGTATCTCTCTATCAAGTAGTCCCGTTCGCATTATAGTAATTGTACACGGTCGTTTGTTAAGCTGGTAGTAGGAATTGTCAACATAAAGTAGTTTTTTAAATACCTCGACGACAGTTTTTATAACTAAAAATATTTTTAAAACTGATTTATTATAACACTGCCCTAAATCACTTTTCCACGCGTACGAAGTCGCGGGCACAGCTAGTTAAGTATAATAAGCAACACGGATGTAGAATACTATGGAGGTGGGAATAACATTATTTTTATCTTACTAGTAGTTGAGCTCTTGAAAAATATAACTGGTGTAAAAAGAACAATCACAATAACTTTGGCTTAAGATCATACTACCTTTTCTCATTCTAGAAATGTTTTTTTTTAGTTTTTGACAAAAAATACATTTCCAAAATGAGGAAAGGCAGTAATAGTGTCTCAAAGTGATTGTTCTTTTTACACTCAGATTACAAGCTCTTAATTCCAGCCAGTTTACGCCATACAACATGGCTGCCTGGAATTTTCGTATTACATAATAACTGCATGATGACAGCTAGTTAGCCGACCACTTGACATTGGACTTGCTTCCGAATGTCACTTTCAAACAACCAAACTAGGGTGGATCCATTCAGTATTTATCATGTCGCTGTAATATGAACAAGGCAGTTTAAGACCGTATTATTGAATTGCCTGGAACCAGGCTGGTATTGTAAAAGATCATAATACGGCCCCTGTAGAAGGAAAGCCCAAAATACGATTATAATAAGAGGTTCAATGACAAGAAAACATAGCTAGAGAAGTGAGGACACACTGTCTGAGTCTCCCGGATTTCTTGGGGAGGGAAAGGGGAACTACTCGTCCTTCGAAATCTTCTGATTTATTATGACATACTTTTGTCTAGTGGTAGTCCACATCATTGCTTAAATAATGATGCATTTTATTCTGATAGCCACTTCTGTCCTAGGGGATAGGCAGTCAGGATTTTTTGTCAAATCGTTCGCGGCTGTTTTGTCATACACAATGACACCTACGTCCTACATGGAACATTATAATTATAACGGGTGTAAAAAGAACAGTAACTTTGGGTTATGATTAACTACCTTTTCTCATTCTAGAAATGTATTTTTTTTTAATATAAATTTTTTCCTTTGCTTTTTCGTTATTCTTGCGATAAAAAATTAAGAAATGGTAAAAGTAAAAAAAATATTTTTTAAAAGTTTTTGACAAAAAAATACATTTCCAAAATGAGGAAAGGTAGTATAATCATATCTCAAGGTTATAGTGATTTTACACATTGTATAAACGTAATATTATGTACTGTACAGTATGAAGGACAAACAACCAAAAAATGATCCTGTTGTATCGGTAGTTTAAGAGGAAACACCACGAATTTTTTTCGATACAAAATTAGAAGTCTACGGGATTCCTGTTTCCTCCCTGGATAATACCTCTAGAGTAACTATTTTTTTCCTGAATATTTATGGATATTGTTTGTTCGTCCCTATTATTTCCCTTTTTTTAATAAATTAATTATTTAAAGAGATATGGACGTTTATAAACCTAAAAAAAATGGCTAGACTCTCCGCTATGTTTAAATATCTAGGAAACACATTTGGCTACAACAAACAACAAAATCAAAAAATAGAAACCTAGCTCAATTCTTTTTTAGCTAATACAGGAAAAAATATTTAAATCGGTTAAGTTTTGGAGGAGGAAACAGGAATCCCCTAAACGTCGATTTCTGGTACTTTTAATAGGTAATTTCAGTCCAAGTTGCAGTTGTCTCTATCGCGCTAGTACTGGCTAGTTAAGGCACTGCGAGACAGCAATAGATTTTATAAATACCTATTTTGTATTTTTCTCAACCGTGGTGTTTCCTCTTAAGAGTTCATATACTTTTTGCTTGATGTTCAGGGGGACATTTGTCCTCCTCTGCCCCCATCTGAGCACGCCTCTTGTATATCTGTCCTCATAGTGACTGTATCTCTCAAGATAGCCATTACGGAATTCCGAAACCCGCGGGAAATCTAGTAATTGAACAAAACTAGGGGAATAGCTTCTCATCTTAATTTCAATTTAATTTCATTTGAATATATTTACATTTTATGTTACCTGAAATAAATCTGAATTAATTTAGCTAATTTATTGATGGCGGCCCGTTGCATTACATAATAATTGATTGTTGGATAATAATTAAGTTTGTGTATTCTCAGACGGACCGGACCAAGTAATAACTATTAGATAACAAAATACTTTTTATGAAGCCCAGAATTGGGTAATTGAATAAATATTAAATTAAAATACTTATGGACTCATTACACAGAAAAAAATAATAATAATAATATCTATGGACGCTTCACACCACGTCAATCTGGCCCTGTGCTAAGTATCCGAAGAACTTGTGTTACAGGTACCAGACAACGGAAATATATTTAATACTTTTATACTTAACACATAATTAAGATTTTTATTGTATTATACACAAATTTAATTATTTATACTTAGGAACATTGAAAACTTTTTTGTTCCCTCAGCGGGATTCGAACCTTCGACCTCTTGTTCGAGTACCAACCCGCTCAACCACTGCGCTACGGAGGTCGTCGAAAAGCTAAGCAAAATCTAAAATAAGAATTAGGATAGTATTAAACCGTTTCAGTTCTAAATAATTTAATAAAATGGTCTATTTCTTTTTCGGAAAACTATATTTGTAACCTGGGGCCTTACTCTCCAAACTGATTAGATTTTGATTCAGTTTCGACCGCACCGCGTCCTTCCCAATAAATTGACGTTTGTTTATTTTGATTCTCAGTCGATCGATATGGTCGGGAGTACAATAAGTTTCGATCTTACGATTTTCTTTATCCTGGTTAGTTTCAAAGCAATCCACCAAATGAAATACCAAAAGCCGTTGAGATCGATCGAACAGTACAAAGCTATTGCCAAGTCAATCTACTTTTTTATTTAAAACATCAAAGATTTATAATAATATTGATTAGATCACTATACGATATTGTTAGACCAATCACCCCAGCTTGGCATCACATGGATCTCATAACTTTTTATGACAAAAGAACTAAGTAGCGAGACTTGGCATTTTTTACAAGTTATGTTTTTGATGGGATCTTACTTTAACTTTTGAAGATTATATATCTAAATTTCTACGTACTTAATATAATTATTACGTATTATTATACTAGAGTCTTCTAATTTTCTCTGGGGTCTTCTGTCCTTTGCCACTGGTTGATTCATCAGACCTTCTAATAATATTTAACCGACGAAAGGCCACCCTTTCGTCGGTTAAATAAAATAATATTTATCAATCTATCGCCTTACTAAAAAGTCATTGTTAGCAGTTAGTAAAACTATTATAACGACGTCTGGGGGCTTATTCAAGATGCCATCGCTAATTATCGTTTACAAAGTTCGATAACAAATTGTATGGGATTTGACATCAACGCTAAATGATCGCGATTTGGTATGTCATTTAGCGTACCTTATGTCAAATCCCATACATTATGTTATCGAACTTTGTAAGCGATAATTAGCGATGGCATCTTTAATCAGCCCCTTTGTTATGGCTTAGCCCTGTTATTGATTTTCCTTAATAATTTATGATTTTTCTCGAACGCTCACTTCCTCGACGGAAAATTTTCTCTTCCGTGCATCAGTGTCCTGTATTTTTTCTATCGGTCACGGTGCAGATAAGTGCATCGGCCGCAGGGCCAAGGGCCTCGTAGGGCCTTCACCCCGGTGAAAGTACTAGTTTGGAGCATCTCGCTCATTTAGTTCATTCACTTCGGGAGGAACAACGACACCCATGGAGGCGCTTGCACGATAACACACAACTCAAATAAAAACGCAATAAGTGCATAATTCTTAGGATACGCGCGTATTTTGTGTATTGATAATATTTATTTTATATTTAGTTAATTTGATCACCTTAACTGTGAAATTAAATAGTGAGAACATACAAGCATACATTAAAGTGAAAAAAAAATGCTTATTAGATTAAAAATTAAACCTATAAAATTATATAATACAGACGTATCAACTTGAGAATGTACAGGTACGTATAGATTCAAATCATTTACAGAAAATATCTAAAAAATAACGCAATTTTATGAAACAAAAAATCGGAAGACACTCCTCAGTTCCCTTGCCCCAAACTTTCAAGGCTGGGCGGAAGAAAGCTCGAAAGCTCGGAAAGCGACAGTGGAATTCTCTGGCGCCTGAGCCTGTTCCACAGTGCAATGCCTCCAGCATTTCACTTTGGGGAAGCTCTAATAGAAAAAGCTCCCATTATTGTCATTAGGAATGCGTGAGCTTTATAAGGTTTTTTGGGAATTGAGGCAAAAAATTTAATGAAAGTTTCAATTTTCTTTTGGAATTGAAATTAGATTTAATTTTCAGGCTATTATAGTGTGAGATGGTTATATTTTTCATTTTCAGTATGGTAAAAAAATATTAAAAAATGATGTAGGTAAACTTCACTGTGTAGGTAAACTGTTATGAGTAAAGTATCTTTGTAAATAATGACATAATATTCATACTCATTAATTAAAAACAATAACATAGAGTATATATAATAACATAGAATTAATAGTCCAGATATTTACCGAAACCTGTACAATTCCCTTATTTTTAAAGTTAAAAAAACTCATGGCACTAAAATAAACAGCCTTAAGGGAACTAGATTTTGAAAATTAACTGTACATAATTCTAAAGTTAGGCAGACATCTTAATCTATAAGATGTAATGCCTTTAAATAAAGATTTAAAAAAAAAAAATCAAACAGCCTTTTTTCTAGTGATCCACAGATCATAAAGCAAAGTGTAATGCCCTCAGGACCTGTACCTTCGGCTTTGGAAAGTGATCCTCGAAAACTTTCACTACCACGTGGACATTAGTTATGATTGATATGATTGTTGTTCATTTTGAGCTGGTAATAGAAGCGATACGTCTATAATTATACTAAAGGCGAAAGTTTGTGCACGCGCACATGCCTGGAGCTATTTTTATTTACAATTTGGTACATCATACCTATGCAGGAATTTGGTACTTATGCAGGAATCTGACACAAGATAATTTATTCCGAAATTGTGGTGTTCCTGTAATTGGGTTATTGAATGCATGTTTATTTACTTTTGGACTCATTACGCAGAAAATCAAAATTATGAGTAAAACGGAAATTGAGAATTAACTAGGATTTGTTTTAAAACATTTAAGTTTTAAGCGATATAAACAATTTATCTATCACTTTTTCGAAAAACGATAGTAATTAAAGTAACATGAATTACATATTATAATACATAATCAAATCAAATCATTACAAAAACCAATTAGTGTCATAGATAAAGACGACTACATGTATAACATTTGATACGATAAAGAAACTTGATGAAAATAAAAAATTTCATATTCGAGATTCTTTACGTTTGGGTTAAAATTGAACAGGATGTACCTAATATAATTTTAAGATAAGTTTTGTGCGACAGCTAAATAATTTAAAAAGCTCTATTATTATTATCATAATGCACAACAAACAAGGATATCATTATTAATTATTATTATTGTGTTACAAAAATCATTATCGGTTTATAATAAGTGTAATGTGCTGCTGTGAATTCAATTGAAATTCTTAACCGAAAATTGTACTGTCAACCTGCAGGTTGACGTACGGGGCTGCTCACCGACACGAAGTCATGGTTTACAATATTAGTATAAGTAGATTTACATATTTGTTCACTATATTTAACACTATTTACAGATAAGTAGTTTTATGTACAATTTTCAAGTGATACAACATGATGCTGAACAAGGTACCTTAATTCTAATAATATCATTTAATTTGTTATTTAATAAGTTTGTAATTTCATTGTATATTTATGATTAAAATTAAACGTAAAACTTTATTATCTACTTTGTGGTAAAACCTTGGACTAATTTAGTATAGATATATTATACATATTATAGTTATACATATATTATACATATAAGTATATTATAGTTCGTCCATGGTAAAACTAAGTTTTACTTAGTAGTAGACGTACTCTGACGCCTCCGTGGTCTAGAGCCTAGCTGTCGACTCCTAGGTCTTTTTGATTCCCGCGTTGGAACAACAAAAAATGTTGTTTTAAAATTTGCTTTGGACAACGCAGGCTGATTGGCTGACAAGAAAGATGATCTATGTTAGTTGATGTTAGATTTGAATAGCGTTTCGTAAACCGGCCGTTAGAATTATAATTGAAATTCTCCTTTCGGTGTGCACGCACGTGCAAGGACGGGTCGGTGACCGACACAGTGCAGCATCCGAGGTGAGAAAGCTCCGACGACAACCATTGCAGCCTTGATGTCCACGAAAAAAAAAACAAAAAGCGTACTAATCTATCGAAATTAATATATTTTTTTGACGTTTTCATAGGGATGAAATCAGGGGATACAGTTTATTATTGCAGCTACATATTATATCTATCGCCCATATACCTAAATGAAGTTAAAGAATCAAAATATAATGTATTAGGTACATCATGATCGTCGCGTACAGCCAATGGCTGACACAACTATACTTGTAAATAAAATAGAACCGAAATAAATGACAAAAGAGATGTTTAATAGCTCAGATTAATAACTAAAGCATAGATACCGGCTAAAAAGCAAGAGCAGAGACATATTCCTGTTCTTGTCTCACTTGGGCTGCAGGCCAATTATATTTCAATTGTTGTAGGATAATATATTTATAGTGTTTTATATATTTTATTTATATTTAGTTTGTGTTATTATCATGAATGTAAGTGTTGACTCATTTGCTTCAGATGATTTTTTATCCATTTCTTCTAACAACAGCGATGATAGTTTTCAAAGTGCCACATTTATGTCTCTTAGGGATACCATAACTTCAAATTTTAACACAGTTAACAAATGTTTTAAGGCCGTTCATATTAATGCACAGAGCATTCCGGCTCATTATCCCGACTTGCTTGCGTCTTTTGATCGGACTAATGTTGATGCTGTCTTTATATCGGAAACGTGGCTTAAGCCTTGCTTACCATCAACATGCTACAGTTTACCCGGTTTTAAGTTAATTCGCAACGACCGCATTGGGAGGGGTGGAGGTGGCGTTGCGATTTATCTACGTTCAGACTTGTCCTACACTATTATTAGCTCGTCAGCGCAACCCCCTCCATCTGATGCTCTCGAGTTTTTGCTGGTAGAAGTCCAGGTATCGCACTATAATAAATTATTACTCGGGGTCTACTATTGCCCATCAATGCACAATGATTACTTCTCATCCTTTGAAAATACGCTTGATGCTTTTACACCGTACTACGATCATTGTGTTATAATGGGCGATTTCAATACTTGTCTACTTAAGGGTGATAGTCGATCGACTAAACTTAGTTCAATTTTAGATTCATATAATATGAAATTACTACCTCTGAATCCTACCCACTGCTTTCCAGGTTCCCGTCCTTCCCTGCTCGACCTAATCATAGTCTCCTCTCCTAATCGTGTTACTACGCATGGACAAGTCTCAGCTGATATGTTTTCATACCATGATCTTATCTATGTCGCCTATAATGTTCGCCCTCCCAAAGCTAAGGTAAAAACTCTTCTTCAAAGAAATTTCTCTTCGATGAATATTGAAAGCCTAGAGGAGGACGCACATAACATAGACTGGTCAAACTTACTCTCAGCTGATTCCATTAATGACAAAATTGATATATTTAACGCTAAACTTAAATCTCTTTATGATATCCATGCACCTGTTAGGCCCGTTAAAATCAAACATCTTCCCGCTCCCTGGTTATCAGACGAAATCAAATCTTTGATAAATGCTAAGCATGCAGCCAAAGCCAAATTTAAAATAAAAAAGACAGAAGAACATCGTAACAAATATATTAAAATCCGGAACCGCTGTAATATGATGTGTCGTGACGCACAAAGACGTCATATTCACGCCTCCGTTGAGAACGGGGATCCGGCTAAAACATGGAAATTTCTCAAATCCCTCGGCGTGGGCAAATGCTCTGAACCGCAAGACTCTCATAGTATAGATATAGATTCACTTAATAACCATTTTACTTCCTCTTTTAATCTCGACCCCAAAATTAAATCACAAACGTTAAATTATATTTCTTCGCTACCTATATTGAATTCTGATCCGTTCCTTACTGTTCCAGTTTCCGAGTGTGAGATTAAAAAGCACATCCTTTCCATATCGTCAAACGCAGTAGGAGATGACGGTATCAGTCGTAGAATGATCACACCAATATTAGATATAATTGTTCCTGTTCTTGCACACATTTTTAATTCATGTTTAGAGTCTTGTACCTTTCCTGATGCCTGGAAGGCAGCTTACATAATTCCTTTACCTAAATCCTCCTGTCCTAAGACTGTGTCTGACTTCCGTCCTATTTCCATCCTACCCTTTTTATCAAAAGTTTTAGAGCGAATCATTCATCACCAGCTTACGAAATTTGTTACCCACAACAGCTTACTCAGTCCGTTCCAGTCCGGTTTTCGCACTGGTCACAGTACGACTACCGCATTGGTAAAGGTAGCTGATGATATACGGTCAGGTATGGATGATAAAATGCTTACTATTCTCACACTTCTGGATTTTAGTAATGCCTTCAATTCCATAGACCACGATATTCTGCTAGCCCGGCTTGCATCTTTAAATCTTTCACCATCAATAATTAATTTAATTCGTAGCTACCTTGTAGGACGACGGCAGAGAGTTAAATCATCTGATTATTTCTCCGATTGGAGTTATATCTATGCCGGCGTGCCTCAGGGTGGTGTGCTATCTCCTCTTCTGTTTGCAATTTTTATAAACCCTATAACAATATCGATTTCATCATCCTACCACTTGTATGCGGACGATCTTCAAATATACACACAGTCTCCTTTGGACAATCTGAATTCCGCTTTTGATCTAGTGAATCACGATTTGTCGAATATTTGTGAATGGAGCAAGAATCATGGACTTCTTATTAATCCTATTAAAACTCAATTAATTGTAATTGGTAGCCCCGGGCTAATTTCTAGAGTTGACCATGATTCTTTACCTCCTGTCCTTATAAATGGTGTAACAATACCTTTCAGTAAAGTGGTTAAAAACTTGGGAGTGTACTTTGATGAACATTTATCGTGGACGCATCAATTGCAAGAGATTAGTAGAAAGGTTTTTTCTACCTGGCGTTCCCTAAAACGTCTACGATATGTTCTTCCGATACCCACTAAGGTAGTTTTGGCTGAATCCCTACTCCTTTCCCATTTAGATTATGCGGACGCTTCTTTCACTAACTTGACGGAGGAACAACTGAACAAATTGGAGCGCCTTCAAAACCTGGCTTTGAGGTTTGTTTTCGGTTTACGTAAATTTGACCATATCTCCGAGTATCGCCTCAAGTTAAAGTGGTTGCCAATCCGCTACCGCCGTGACTCTCGTGTTCTCTCCTTCCTTTATAACATCCTATTTGACTCCCATTGTCCCACTTATTTAAAAAGTTATTTTAACTTCCGTACCTCTGACAGACTGGAACTACGATCTATATCTAATCTTCTTCTTGACATTCCTATCCACCGCACTAAATACTTTAATTGCTCTTTCATTGTAAAATCCATTTCCCTTTGGAATTCTTTACCTATCCATATAAGGCAGGCTGAAACTATACATCGCTTTAAAACTCTTATAAAAAATCATTATCTGGAATCATATTGTGTCAACCCGTAACTTATGTAACTAACACTTATTATTATAAATTAAAATATCATGTAGGTTTATCTATTGTATATATATATATATAGATATATATATTATATTATATTGTATACATATATTATATATTTATTGTGTTTATGTATTATTTTATTTTATTTACTTTTATTTTATTAAATATACTTTTGCGCAACTCCCATTCTCTAGCATTGTTTTCTCTAACACCATAAGGTTGTCTGGAAGAAATTGCTATCTAGTAATAAGGCCGCCTTTGTGTGCATGTCTGATTTTTGTAATGTACTTATATTTTTTTTTGTTTTTTTTGTAACTTGTTGTGTGCACAATAAAGTATATTTGTATTGTATTGTATTTGTATACGACACATGCTAATGGGAAGGAAAGGGAAGTCTAGCTGTCCGTTACTTTATTTTTTTAGGCTTGTCACCACTTTGTACGATCACCTCTGTACGAAATTGCTCACAAGTTGCATGTCAGCTAGTTTGAGCTAATTTGATGTCTTTATTCGAGGGACGTCCATAGTCGACATCACATGTCGATAAAAATGAAAATAAAGAAGAAGATATAATGTTTATACTATCTACCACCCAGTATAAATTACTTTCCTCTCAATCTCCGTCTATGTCTATTAAGCTTAAGGGATTTTAGTTTGCCCCAAAAAATATTTAAGATTTCTTCTTGAGGAAGTTTTCTAATATTATGAATAGGATACATTGCTTCCGCGTGAGTTTTTAATGATTTAAAAAACCTAAGTCAATAAGCATCTAATCTGAGAAGTATTAGCATCTTATATTCTTAGATATACTCGTACCTCGGTACTAATATTGCTAAAATATAAAGATTGTAACATTGTGATGCCGTTCAATATTCTGGAGGGATCTAATCTACTAAAACACTATTTAACTACATAAAAGAAACTAAAAAACAACAGTATATTTAGCGTTTGTAATGGACGTAATGCTATCTATTCAAAACAACGTTACGTGTAAAATAAATTAGAACAAAATTAAGAATGTTGAGATACAGGATATGAATAAAAAGGAAAGTCATATACTTACACCATAATCAAAAGTCAGGAAGAGATTGCTGTAAGCAGTAACACCGCCTTTATGTACAATTCCTCTTATTGCACTTATCTACTGTACAATTGATTGTATTTTATGTTCAAAAAAAGATTTTTTTATTCCTTTCTATTTCCATAATACTATTTGAAAAAAACTATTAGATAAAAAGTATAATATAATCATCCAAGTCATTCTTATCATCGCATTTTACTGTACTGCTGGTGTATGGAAATCGTACAGTGCAAGTAATATTTAATGGTGTAACAACACAGAGACACACAGACATTTGACATTTCTAGCATTTGGATTGGGATAAGGAAAAAAATTGTATTTAAAAAATATATTTATTACGTATAATAATATTAAATTAACAATGGTAAACAACGCTTACAAACATACAAAAAACTGCAACAAAAATACAAAAAAGCTCTCTCAGTCTATCAACGCAGCATGCACTCCAGTTACGTAGGAGAGCCATGAATTTGACGATACAAATGGACCGACAGGACCGGATTCATACCTCGGCTTCACAGGAAACCCGTGTGCATCAACATCAAGGTGATAGTCCAGGGACCGATTAATCCGCTATACGGCTGTAGCGGTATCAATACAAACCGTTTTATTTTAAATATCCATATTAAGGGTTTTTAACTATGCGCTTGTCTTAAGCGGTATTAAACCGTTTAATACAGCCGCGTCAATAACCGAAAGAGACAAAAAATTTGTGGTACAAGCCGTGGCTGGGATCAAATCTATGAAAAGCGGTTTTTTTCATCACTGACTTGAGGTTTCAATAGCCTTGCTGTGCATTGTGCAACATTGATTTTGTCACTTTAAACTAATGTTTAAAGTGACCAAATCAATGTTGCACAATGCACAGCACTTATATTTTATACTAATATTATACTTATATTTTAACATACTTATATTTTATAGTAATTTGAATTACCTAAATTACAATTCCGTATAATTAGAAAAAAAAATAAGATGGGAATTAACTTTTCGCTCTTTACCAAATCAATATCAAGGAAAGACTAAGAATGGAAAAAAAACAATAATAAACAAAAATGGACGAGAACTTGCATTAAATAACATCATCTTATAACTTATGTCATACGCAATTATGATCATTTTTGGTATGCATCACGATTGCTCCGTCACGGTAGAAATATGATGAAAATGTTCGCCCAAAATTTAGGCGAAATTTGACAAAATCGATGGGTCCAAACCAAAAATTTGTCGAAGTAGAAACAAAGAAGTTATAAGGGTTTTAAGTTGGCCGTGCCAACGTTATGTCCACGATGGCGCTTCCATAGAAATCTCAGGAACTACGTGGGTTAGAGATCTAATTCTTTTTCTAGTATGAAGATTGAATTTGGCGAAAATTGTCGAAAAAGAAATTATAAACTAGAAATCGATATTTTAAGAGATATTTACCTCAGAAGCCGTGGCGGTGCAGACGTGCACTTCGTGTTTCTTTAATGTTGATTATTTATTTATATCATAATACTTAGTACAAAAATCTGATACAGGAAGTAAGGGCTTAATTTGTCGAAACTAATGAAAGCAATAAATACAACGAAATGTTATTTAAACAGACAAATCGGACCGAAACAAAAAATAGCATGGCCGCGCTGATATCTCATTATCTGTAATGCTAGGATTTCGGTTTTTATATCCATTTATTCGACACATTAACCTGATTAGAATGGCATATCGTTTTACCCTCAGAATGGTTTTCAACGCGTGTAATCTCCAAGAATGTGCTATCTCGTACAATGTTTGAGTAGGGTAACCATAATTTCGATTTTATTTGGGAATACCTTTTACTCTACTAGACGAAAATGTATCTATTTCCTTAATAATGCCAACAAACGATACAATTATTATTAATCATTATTTCACACTTAAACGTAAGTATGTAGTACCTATGCCCGTAAGCGATCAGTTGTAGATAGGATAATAATATTATGTTAGGTAAGTATACTGTACCCAGGAAGGTTACTTAATATTATGCATTTCTTGTCCTTGATCCGTTTTTGCGAAGACGGGTTATAATTCTTTTATACACTCATCTATATTTTTTGTCTCTATATCTGTCTGTATGTGCAACATCAAAAACCACGGAAGGGATTTTAACCAAACTTATTACGATTGTAGACCATATTCCTAGGCAGGTTATAGGATACATAACATAACGCTACGATACATAGGAGCCGAGCAGTGACGATAACTTTGAAGCAAGTCGATGAATTTCGCGCGCGACTGTGGACGAACGGTTCGGGCGGGGCGCGCGGGGGGATCGCTTACACAGTGACGCGAAGCTATAGAACGTGGCACTAAAGTAGATTAGAACATTAAATAAGTAACTAACATGATTTTATTAAAAAGACAAGTGTTTCCATAGTGTCAATAATATAAAAACTGTATTTTTGAACTTGCTTCACAAACTGAAATAAATTATCATTTATTGTATAAAATCAACTTTTGGTATTATTAAAAGAAAGCCTTTCGGGATAAACATAAAGAAACGGACAATTTAGCGGTTTTGAGAAGCTATAACGGGTGTAAAAAGAGCAGTCACTATAACTTTGGGATATGATTATACTATCTTTTCTCTTTCGGACGGTGTGAGGAAGCGAGTTCCACAATCTGACCGCATGAACGGTGAAGGAGTAGGAGTAGAAATTAGAGCGATGTGATGGGAGGGAAAGGTTTGTTCTGAATTTGGACCTACAAGGGATATCAATGGGCCGGGAAAAGTTAAATCGATCACGAAGATAGGAAGGAGAGAGAGGGTTATACAGGATATTGTAAAGTAAACAGAGGATCCATATGTTGTTGAGTTGCGACGGAGACGGATAGGAAGCCACTTGAGTTTTATCCGAAAGGCTGATATGTGATCAAACTTTTTTAGACCAAAAATGAAACGGATACAGAGATTCTGCAAGCGTTCCAGTTTAGTTAGCAGCTCTTCGGTAAAGTCTAAGTAGCAGGAGTCGGCATAGTCGAGGATAGGAAAAATGAGAGTTTTGACGAGGAAAATTTTGGTTTGCAAAGGCAAAAAGTTTTGAAGGCGCCTCAGCATGTGCAACGAGTGGTGTACCTTTCTGCTGACTTCACTAACCTGCGGATTCCAGCAGAGATTGCTGTCCAAAGTTAACCCTAAATTCTTAGCTGTGTCTCTGAATTCGATAATAGTACCATCATATTTGACCACAGGCACATTGTGTAAACGTTGCTTTATATACTAGTAAGTATATAACGCAACGTTTACACAATGTGTAAACGTTGCGTTATATACGTTGCTTTATTTACGTTATATCCCAAAAAATCGCAGGTGTAGAATCAATATCATCAATATTAGAATGACGATAGAGTTGCAGGTCGTCTGCGTAAAGATGGAAATTTGAGTTGATTAATGAGGAAATAATATTAATAAATATAGAAAACAGGAGGGGAGAGAGTACGCCACCCTGGGGAACACCCGCTCATTCTAGAAATGTATTTTTTTTCATATTTTTTTTACAAAAATTAAAATATATTTTTTTTTTGGCTTTATTATTTTTTTTTATTATTACAAAAAAATAAGAAATGGTAAAAAGAAGTTTAGTTTCTGACAAAAAAAAAATACATTTCCGAAATGAGGAAAGGTAGTATAATCGTATCTCAAAGTTATAATGACTGCTCTTTTTACACACTATATATATAAATATGTCATTCGATAAAAACGATAGTCACTCAATGAAATGGCGATTTGAATTAAATGAATGCCATCAACCATCACGGTATTAATCCTTATCATTTAAAATACGTTATTCTGCTTAAGCATTTCTGAAGACTACATATTTTGCCCTTTAGACCATGCAAATATAATGAATACTTTAGGATATAGCAAAATTAAAATCGTTTCTCCATGATTCGACCGGGCGTCGCGTGATGCTGGCTGCTGCGTGACGTGTCTTACGTCCGAGCCGGGCTGGAGTACTGTTACGTCTATTGGGGTTAATCCTATGTCTTAATATGGCATATCTGAGCCATTATTTGAAACTATAGCATAAACAACAAAAACATATTAACTAAAGCAACTAAACAACAAAAGCAACTAAAGCATATTATTCGTCTGCCGTTGGAATAATATTAATTCCAATAGCGAGTCTTAACCACGGCCATGGGTCTCTATGAAAACCGGCGTAACGCCGGCTTGCTTTGCTGCAGGGAATGAGGATACTTGTCGTAGATAAGTATGTACTTAATTTCAAGGGCAAGAAACCCATAATATTAAGTAGCCTGCCTAGGTACAGTATACTTACCTAACATAATATTATTATCATATCTACAACTGACCGCTTACAGGCATAGGTACTAACTACATACTTACGTTTATGTGTGAAATATTTAATAGTAATAATTCCATTTGTTGGCATTATTTAAGAAATAGACACATTTTCGTCTAGTAGAGTAAAAATTATTCTCAAATAAAATCGAAATTATGGTTACCCTACTCAAACATTGTACGAGAGAGCATATTTTTGGAGATTTTTTGTTCCGGTCCGATTTGTCTGTTTAAATAACATTTCGTTATATTTATTGCTTTCATTAGTTTCGACATATTAAGCCCTTACTTCCTGTATCAGTTTTTTGTACTAAGTCTTATGATATAAAGAAATAATCAACATCAAAGAAACACGAAGTGCACGTCTGCGCCACCACGGCTTCTGAGGTAAATATCTCTTAAAATATCGATTTCTACTTTATAATTTCTTTTTCGACAATTTTCGCCAAATTCAATCTTCATACTAGAAAAAGAATTAGATCTCTAACCCACGTAGTTCCTGAGATTTCCATGGCCGCGCCATCGTGGACGTTACGTTGGCGCGGCCAACTTAAAACCCTTATAACTTCTTTGTTTCTACTTCGACAAATTTTTGGTTTGGACCCATCGATTTTGTCAAATTTCGCCTAAATTTTGGGCGAACATTTTCATTATATTTCTACCGTGGCGGAGCAGTTGTAACGCACACTCATTTTTGCGTAAAATGGTGCGCCAGTCTAGTTGTGACATGATGGAACAAATTCAGCCAATAGCGTTCCGCGGTACTTACTTATCACGCATCCTTTTTTAACACAGAAAAACGAACGAAAATGAACCTTATTCATAAACGGTTTATTTATACCGTTGATTCAGCCGTATATACGGCTGAAGCGCATGTTAGGGTTTTTCAGAGAATCGTATAAATTAAACAGTTTAAAACACCAAAATGGGTAACCTTTTCGGTCCCTGGGTGATACTATATTCTCGTTTGCAATAAAATAATTGGGTGTAAATGTTGAGAGCAAACATCTGGTTTTGCAATGAACTCGAACCATTTTATTTTTGAAGCATGATTTTGTAAAAAACCTGTAAATACCAATTAGCAGATTAATTATATTTAACTTGGTATGGTAACATGGTACAGTTTAAATAATAAAAGTTAAAAGTACCGAATATATTATCTATTCAAACGTAAAGTGATTATTTCGAAGGGTTATCGATATAGAAATGTACATCACTAGGAGAAAATTAATCTCTATGTTATGTAAACAAATATTTTTTAATATAATGCAAACACCGCATACTAGTAGAAACTATAATAATATACACATACATCTATTAAAATAAATTAGTTCTAGCCTATTTGGATAAATTTACTAAGCCTATATCATTTAAAACATACTTATGAAAAGATATTGTTCCGTCACAGTTTTCTTTTCGAAATGTAGGTATAACTTTTACACGCATTCACTAAGCAAGGCTTTTTCCGAAACAGTTATGTTGTAAATTGCAAAAACTGTAATAAATCAGATGAGAATTATTATCTATTACATTATAATAATAAAATCTAAAAGAAAATGTTTTCTTCATGTTTTATTGTTGACACAATAATAGGATGGTAGGTATATAATGCTACCAATTGAAGTTTTCGCTAATTTCTAAAGAGCTATAAAAATACAGAGACGTTTTTATTTAGTTGGTTTGATACGTTTGACAGACCACCAAAATTTGACAGACCACCAAATCGACCTCTGACCTGGTGACAACGCGAAAAATCATGAAGTTGCTGTCTCTTTTACTCTCATGAATCTTTGCATTTGAATTTTGTTAGATAGATCGCTGTTTTTAGCTCTACTTTTTACACTCCTTCTATGTATATCCTATTTCTATGTTTAATAGCTTAGATGTCCATAGACACCCACAAAAACTGACAATAATGTTAAGAAATTATAAAAATGGCCATTCCTATGAACATCAAAAACTATGTTTCCGCCCGGGATCGAACCGGGGGCCTTCTGCGTGTTAGGCAGATGTGATAACCGCTACACCACGGAAACGATGAATGCAGCGTCGAAATTATGTCACATATATTACTTAGCATTAAAATAAGATTTATTATTAATAAATTTGGTAATATAATAAAAATGATTAAATTGGTTATTATAATAAAGATAATAATAATTTATAACATGTTAATGATAAATAATTACTCGTATCAAACTTATATTTCCATGTTTTATTACTGTGTATTATAAAATCGTAAAATTCAAATTATGCGTGTATCATGCTCTACAAAATCAATAAGTAATACACGACAGTAATTATTAGATAATAAATCTACGAAATAAAAATAATAGCGTGTTTTCCAGTAACGATTAAACACACAATTTTTATATATATTATTCCTTTAAAATCTTTTCATTTCCTTCGACGAATTTCTTTCCTAAGAATTATATCTATTGTAATATTTACCTATCTATTGACACTTCACACCACGTCAATCTGGCCCCGTTGTAAGTATCCGAAGAACTTGTGTTACAGGTACCAGACAACGGAAATATATTTTATACTATACACATAATATTTAAGATTTTTATTATATAATACACAAATTTAATACACATCCATGATCCAGGAACATTGAAAACTTTTTGTTCCCTCGGCGGGATTCGAACCCGCGACCTCTCGCTCGAGCACCAACGCGCTCAACCACTGTGCTACGGAGGTCGTCATTGTCAGTAATGTATGTATTCGGCAAACCACTAGCTCATGACTCTCATAATATTATACTATCGAACTAGTTACCATAGTTTGCCACCAGGGCCCTAATTCTCAGGCCTCGAACGTAGTTTTTACTATCGGTCTGTCTCGCTCATGCAAATGAGATTTACCGCACGTGCGAGCGGGATATACTAAAATTCGGAACTAAGTTCGTGGCCTGAGAATTGCCGCCCAGGGCCCTAATTCTCAGGGCTCGAACTCAGTTTTTACTATCGGTCTGTCCCGCTCATGCAAATGAGATTTACCGCGCGTGCGAGCGGGATATACTAATATTCGAGCTTTTTTCCACTGCCCGAGAATCGTGCTCCAGGGCCCTAATTCTCAGGCCTCGAACATAGATTTTACGATCGGTCTGTCCCGCTCATGCAAATGAGATTTACCGCGCGTGCGAGCGGGATATACTAATATTCGGAACCAAGTTCGAAGGTTGAGAATTGCCGCCCAGGGCCCTAATTCTCAGGCCTCGAACTTAGTTTTTACTATCGGTCTGTCTCGCTCACGCAAATGAGATTTAGCGCGCGTGCGAGCGGGATATACTGATATTCGAACTTTTTGCACTGCCCGAGAATCGTGCTCCTGGGGCGTTGCTTGTCATACGAATAGTAGCTTCATTGCTTCCTCGCGGTGTGCAGTGACAAGAACTCCCACTAAGCATAAGATACTTAGTTAAGCTGTGCCAAATTAAATGTAAATAAATGTAAGTATGAATGAAAACCGCGCATCAGCAACGTCGGACCACCAACAATGACCATTCATGAGTTCGGCGAATGTCGACACCGGGTTCTGTAGAAAAATACCTTTAACCCTAATCACTCCATGTTACCCTGGTTTTCCGAAACGGATTTGTCGGTCGTTGAAGCTGTGTGAATGATCTCTATAACGGTTGTAAAAAGTGCAGTCACTTTAACTTTGGGATATTAATAATACTACCTTTTCTCATCCTAGAAATGTATATTTTTTTATTTTTTTTTGTTTACAAAAATAAAATAAAAATTTTTTTGGCTTTATTATTATTTTTGCTACAAAAAAAATAAGAAATGGTAAAAAGTAAAAACTAAAAAGTAAAAAAAAAATAGTTTTTGACAAAACAAAAATAAAAAAAATACATTTCCGAAATGTCAAATGAGGAAAGGTATTATAATCGTATCTCAAAATTATAGTGACTGCTCTTTTTACACACTGTATACATCTTATACCCCTTATATATGGAGACCCTAGCAACTTATTATGTAATGTTTAAACAACAAGTTCTTCGGATACTTAGCATGGGGCCAGATTGACGTGGTGTGAAGCGTCCATAGATATTATTATATTATATTAACATACCGAATGAAGATTTTTCATTTTTTTTCATATCTGTTGTATAATATATTTATCTCTCTCGACCCGGAGGTGGTGGGTTCGATTCCCGCGTTGGAACAACAAAACATTTTGTTTTCAAGTTTGGTTAGGACAATGAAGGCTGGCCACCTGATTGTCCGACAAGAAAGATGATACATGCGTCGGCTGGGCATGTAAAAAGTCGGTCCTGCGCCCGATCTCCCGCCAGTCGTATCGGTTATCCGTCCCACTGGGCTACGAGGGTGAAGGACGAGAGAGTGCTCTTGTGTATTGCGGAACCACTAGACCACGGTAGCGATCCTTTATCGTTTAATATTATTATCTATATTCTATAACTAGCTGTGCCCTGCGACTTCGTTCGCGTGGTTTTTGAGTGACTTAAACCGATTATGCAGCGCACGCAACGAAAGTTCCCGAACGTGAATAATTTTCCCCGTTTTTGCAACATTTCTCACTGACGTTTTGCTCCTTTTGGTCGCAGCGTAATGTTATATAGCCTAAAGCCTTCCTCTATAAATGGACTATCCAACAAAAAATAATTTTTCAAATCGGACCAGTAGTTCCTGAGATTCAACGCGTTTAAACAAACAAACAAACTCTTCCGCTTTATAATATTAGTATATATTAGTATAGAATATGTATAGATATAGATTACAGCGCCGTATTTAGGTACATTAATTCGCGAAATGGAGTCTACGTCATGATTAACCAGCGGTAATAAAACCGGTAGCACTGTAAATAGTATTGATTTCGTTTTCAATTTTTATTTCGATAACCTTAATTATATGGTGGTTTGACCATAAACGATATTACCTCATTATTATATAAGCCACAACTGTCAGCAACTGCTAACTAGACCGGAACGATATCTACAAGATGTTAACGAAATAACGTTTTCTTGAATCGTATTCTTGGAACTTATCATCGCAAATATAATAGCGATTTTTTCTGTATATGTATATATGTTTGAGCCTTCTATATGCCGTGTGTCAAGCAGGGACAATTTCCGATGAGATGTACCGGAACTAAACCATATTTAGAACCTAATTATCCAATAAAATTAAGTCTGTATGGAATTTCATAAAGTACGTAATGCTTGATAAATGATTAAGTATGTATTATATGCCTGCATCATTTTGCCATTGCCACCTAATGACATTGCCATAAACTGAAGTTAATCTCACAAATTAGTTAATAGACCCATTAATAAATTAGCATTGCATAATCCCTCGTTAAACAATGTTAAAAATGTTATACAATGTTTTAATGTATGTAAAAATGGATCACGCTGTATAATGGTAGTGTTGCGACCAGGTTTACGCAAGAGCGTGGAAATTGAGAAGAATCGGCCGACCACTTCCTCGTGGGCTGTCTCGCGTAGTTTATGTCACTGCCCTAGTTTAGATCTTAAATAATTTTAGTTAAATATTTATGTAAACAAATTAATTTGAGAGCGCGGCAGTCTCTTTTAACCGATTCGTTGCGGATGACACGCCACGCGTGCCATTGATTTCTTTTGTCTGTGGCGGAGGGCACGCTAGTCGTGCCATTTATAAAATTGCTGTAACTTGCTCAAATTACTTTTGAGGATGATTTGTCCAGGACAAAATATACATTATTTTACACGTTGTACATGCCCACAGACTTCGTTTCTAGATATTTTATGAATTTGAAATTTTCAGGTGTGGCAAACCTTTTTTGACAAGCAATTTTGACAAAGTAATATTAAATGCGGATATGCTTCTTTTATCGTTAAATTTAATGGACATACGTAGTACAGCTTAATGTTGAACACTATTTAAAATATTTCATAGGATGTCCGCCATTAAAATGTAATAGGTAGAACCAAGAACCTGCTGTGTGAAATGAATTTTAAATAATTTTGTGGAAAAATAATGTGTAGCATAACTTGCATAAGTACCATTCATCAAAGACGCTTACGAACCTAAGCTGTAAACATGTTTCTGGATTGCTTCTTGATAAAAAGAACGTAAAACCTTTGAATAAGTCAAAGTTTAATTTTGGTTAAATTGTTGTCGTATTATTAGCTCTAACTATAGTTAGAAAACTCTGACAGAAAATATCGTAGGTTCATAAACCATAAGACAAAAATATAAACGTATATAGGTAAGTAGGTTATATTTATTTAACCCTACCTACCTACTTTTTCTATAGAACAGTTAAATTGTGTTGTGATGTCTTACCGATAACTTCGTTACTTAAAAACACAATACTAACCACCAACCTACACAATATTAATGTACCACACATTAATATTCGAAAAAACAATAATAATATGACAAAAGGTTTGTAACATCTGTATAAAAAAGTCACTTACCCGCCATATCAAGGAAATCGCGTAGAAAAACTCGTATTTAGCCACTTTCAACCACTTACAAGACCGTTTACTATCAACTTGCGATGACACCTAAACCTAATCAGGTCTACACATGCCTAAAAAGCATAAAAAGTATATTTTTATTACACATGGCTGATGGCACACTAGGTGTGTCATTTTCTTCTATGGCGGCTGACACGACAGGCGTGCCATGAAATATTGGTACGCCGCCACGGCTAAAAGTTTGCGGAATCGAGTGCCGCAATGAATCGGTTAATCGGCCTATTATTTGATAGTAGACTTCAAAGATGTGTATATAGTCGCCACATACAGTTTTGACTAGAAAATAAAAAAATGACTAATAAAGGCATTATATTTTTTTTATCTAGAGGTCAATGACGAAATCGCCATCTAGTGCTGAAAGCGATATCGAAAACTGAAAGAAAATGTTTACCAAGGAATTTGCAATATCATCTTCTTCTCATAAATATAAAAATGAATTTCTGTTCTTTAGTCTCGCTAAAACTCGAGATCGGCTAAACCGATTCGGCTATTTTTAGTCTTGAAATATTCGTGGAAGTCCAGGGAAGGTTCATCACGGTTTGTATGCTCAACGAAGTGGGTATGGATCAGCTAGTCACCTATAATACCCGGGCTAGGGAGTAGGGATATCTTTTTCATTAAATTCGGATCATTAGTCGTTACGGTGGACCTGCAACCATACAGACATGACAGACATAATATACATAGACTGCCGACATCATTAGGTATCTAACCCTCTTTTTGGCTTTGCCGTGTGGTAAAAACCCTTATTTTACCTTTTATTTTGATGTCACAAGGACATTGCGCATTACGCATCCCGCAGGTAGGGTCTGTTAGGGGTATGTGGGATTCGCTACGGCCACTAAAACCTTGCGGATTGCCATCAGCCGTTATGTTGGGTGGAGTGCTCTGGATCTGTCGAAACATAGGCCAACCATTTTTTTTTCATATCGCAAGGGAAATGCATTACGCATACCCTCGGGAAGGTCCCCGAGGGGTATGCGGGACTCCTGAATTGCTACGGCCGGTTTACCCACTAAAACCACTTGCGGATTGCCATCAGCCGTTATGTTGGGTGGAGTGTCCTGGATCTGTCGAAACATAGGCCAACTCTTTTTATTTTGATGTCGCAAGGGAAATGCATTACGCAAGTATGTGGGACTCCCGGCTGGTTTACCCACTAAAACCACTTGCGGATTGCCATCAGCCTTTAAATCCCTCATTGTACCCACACAAAGTAAGATACAAAGTGAGAATCCACTAAACACGTGTTTAGTGGTAACGATTAGCACAATACGTCAGTAGGCAGAGGCGAGTAGCTCGTTGCTCCACAATTTGCGTAACTGAACGATTAGAGGCGAATGAAAAGTTCAATACAACCACTATCAGTCACCGCAAGGTTCTAGAACTGCATTCAATCTAGACAATAATCTGATTAGATGGAAATGATTATCGAAAATTAATTATGCAGTTGACTCATTTTGATTGCTAATTGATAAAATGTGTAGTGATCTGTTTCACACGATTGCAAGAAAAAGTGAGGAAGAAAGAGTGAGGAAGAAAGAGTGAGGGAGAAAGAGTTAAGGAACATTTTTTGAGTGAAGGAACACAAATGTTATGAGTTAAGACTTGTTATGCATTTCTGCTGCCCTGGTAGGTCAGATCTGTAGCTGCATTGGGCGTGAGTGAACTGGACAACTTTAGTTTAGTATATAGGGATAATCTTAGAATCTAAAACGTCATGCTGGTAGAGCGCACCAAAATAAAAAATTAAAAGTAAAAAAGTAAAGACAAACAAAAGAAATCCAAGATCCCGAAATATAATACGAGTACAGTAAAACGGCCGTTTTCAAACCCATTTGAAACAATCCATATTTACGATTTTTAAAATGATATTTTGGTTTCATTATACGACTAGCTTAAAACAATATGCAAACACTCTTTTTAACGTTATAACCTTTTTTCCAGGGCCAGATCTAGAGGTCTGGAGGCCTCGGTGCAACAATGGAGCAGGGCCCTTCGCCCCGAATTATTGTCAAAATAAATTGATAATTTTTTTTCTGTCTAATTTTTCAATGAATCATTTATTGTAATTCTGATAGTCGAGGAAAAGAAAAAAAACAGAAAAGAGTTACGAGCAGTGGACATGGAAAACAGCGTTGGAACAACAAAAAATGTTGTTTTCAGGTTTGGTTAGGACAATGCAGGCTGATCACTTGATTGTCTGACAAGAAAGATGATCCATGCGTCGGATAGGCATTAGGCATGTAAAAAGTCGGTCCTGCGCCTGTTCTCTCGCCAATCGTGTCGGTTTACCGTCCCACTGGGTTATGAGAGTAAAAGGAAGAGAGAGTGCTTCTGTGTATTGCGCACACACTTGGGCACTATAAAATAACTCCTGCGTAGCTGGCCTGGTTTCAATAAAATCGGCTACCGACACCGAAATCGGTGAGGGAAGCTATTATTCTCGCCATACAAATAGTCGTTGAAGGTCATGGTCGTTATACAGAGCCTCAAGTGACAAGTGATGACTTTGTCACTTATGGCTTCGTATAACGCCAGTTCGATCTGTGAATTTGCGATTTTTTTATCAAATTTATCTGAATTGACATATTAAACGTACATATACCTACTCATTATGCATTCACGTGAAGTTATTAGCCTCGCTTTATCAGTCACTGCAGTTTTTATCGTACACCGATCTCCTAGTCTTTCCTGATGCACTGATAACTGTAATGTACTCAAATATTATGCGCATACATGAGCCTAGCAAAATGTTCATATTTGTCATTTGATAAAAGAAATACGTTTTCACAGTAAAAATCGCGATTTCTCATAACCATTCCATATAAAAGGTAATAATAATCTTACGGTATGCGTAATACTGAAACGTTTTAAGTTGAGTTGAAAACTAAAATAATAAATCTTTTATTTACAAATAGGTTGGAAACTAACACTTTTAGAATTGTCCTACATGACATCCCACCAGGGACTTACCCTTTGAGAAACTCGGGCGGGCCAACTTTCGATACCGATGCGGGCCGATTTTGAGTTCTGTTTTTTTTATTCAGATTTTTTTATATTTACTCAAATATATATAACGATAATCTTATATATGTCGATGGAGTAAATTTGATTAAATAAATCACATTTTTATTAAAATACACAAATAAATAACATAATATTCTATATAATTTTACGAAAAATTTTGGATTTTTAATATTAAACCTCAAAAACTATCTCCAAAAAAATTTAAATTAAGATATTTGTCTCGTGTTTGGTATCAAAAGATAGGTCTTGGCAAGCACATTACGAATATTTATTTTAATATTTTATTAATTTTTACATTTTATTGTTAAATACAAAATAAACGTTTAAAATGCGGTCGTACAAGTAGTATCTAGGAGTTGTTTAGTTATTTATCTACTATGTAATGGTTAATTTAATAAAAATATAACAATTGTTATATTTAATATGGAAACAGAAAAAAATTAAATAAAAAAAAGATTAAAAAACTATAACCCGACTTCGCAAAAAATGGGTCTAAAAAGGCTGAAACAAGAAAATAATTAAATTTGAAATCCAGAAATGCATAGGTACAAAAATGATCAAGGTAGAGCCGTGGTCGCACCCGCTAGTAAAATCTAAGCATCAGTTCACACTGAAACACACGGTAGAAAAAAAACTGGAAAGAGCGTATTTGTCTGCCGTTGCAAGGTTCGATGCCGATCCCAAAAGACCAAAAAGTAACAAAATCCCGACTTGGAAAAACATATATCTGGCAACGCTGATGTAGAGTGAACAGGCAGACGGATCACCTGGTGGGAAGTGAGTTCACCGACATCCGCTGCACCTCGAGAGAAGTCACAGATGCGTCGCTGGACTTTAAAGATGAACAACGCTCTTTTCTTATGTAATTAAATAATTAATTATTTATCTAAAGTAGAGTAGGAAGTACGAACTAGGCCGCACAAGCTGTAAAGATTAGATCAGTTTTTACCCGATCACGGCAAAGCTAAAACGGTAATGATGTTCGTAGTGCTACTTTATACAAGGTGTAATATAATTGAGTGATAATTAGGGATGGGCCGAATGTGGTTTGAACCGAATACGAAATTCGGCCGAACATTCGGTAAAAATTAAAAATTCGGCCGAACTTCGGTTCAATTTCGGCCGCGCTTTTTCGTGTGACTTGTTTATGCACTTGCTGCAAATATATTATTAATAAAATAGTTTAGTTTTTGTTTTTTGATTAAGTGAGAGGAGATATCTAAGACTTGATGAGATGGGCAGTAAAATTTTGTTTTTTGAGACTGGTAGTTAAGAAGGCCTATTTAAGTTTTATGCTTATCACCTATGATTACTTTTTCTAATTCATATAAATGACTATGAATGAGTATATCAGACTTATTTTGTTTCGCTGTTTCTACAGAAAATTATTTTTTTCATTAATTTCTATTATGACAGTACAAGTATATTTAGTGCAAAATGTTCGGCATTTGAACCGAAATTCGGCCGAATGACGAAGTTCGGTTCAAGCTGCCGAAGTTCGGTTAAACCGAATGTAAAACGAATTTCGGCCCACCCCTAGTGATAATACTTTAACTTGTGTATGTGCATACTATGTTGAGTTTTTCTGTGAAAGTACCAGCGCTGAAAGATTTACTTTTGAATTTGGTGTTTCTATGAGAAATGCTCCAATATTATAAATTTTCCTATACAATAATTAAAAAAAGTTACTGTTTCAGAGCTGGTAGATACTTTCACGGTAAAGTCTATATACGGGACCCACACCCTAAAGTATCATCACTCATTAATATTACAGCCTGTATAAATGTATCGTAATTCGTAATGTCTAAAATACTAATCCGATTGTAATTGATGAGGTACTAAATAGTAAATACCAATAGATTCGTAATAATGGCCCAACATTTAGGCTATAATATTTTTGCGTAGTTAGGTTATATTTTTAACTTTTGATTTTTGATTTGATTATACATAGGTATTAAGTATTTTGATTTACTTGTCAGGAATCCGAATTACTATAGATACCTATCCTTTTTTTAGTTGTCGGACCGATAATACAATCTCTGTAAATCGTTCATTTTGCGCCCCCGTGGTCTAATATAAAAGCATAGATAGGTAGATATTATGTATCATAATATTTCATCAAAGTCAAGTACTTTCGAAGACTATTCAATGCAAACAAACAAACTACCAAATCTTATATTATCTTATAAATATTATATTACCCAGGTATTATTATTGTATAATACCTGGATAATATAATAAAATAAATATAAAAAATATTAAAAAAAAATACAAGAATATTTTACAGACGCTGTTTTAGCGCCATCTAGCAGTTGTTTTAATGTAGAAATCACCTAGTGCGCCTCTTAAGCGCCATCTATCATTGAATAGGCTTAACAAAATATGTTTTAAATATTAACTAGATGGTGCTTTCAAGATAAATGTTAGTAAGTGTTTTTTATATTGTATTTAGGTTAAAATCATTACACCAATACAATTTAAAGGCATAGTAAAAGAAAAAAATCAGTAACCAGTTTAAATGCAAATTTATCAAAATTCATATAAATAATTATACCAGTAGCGACATCTATGATCATTAATTCTAATTTAGGCAGCCACAGCTCGGTGTGGTCAGGTAGAGTAGGTGCTCAAATGGGGTCGCGGGTACGAATCCAGCTAAGGGAATATAACAAAAAAAAACAGTTCTCAATGTCCCTGAGTTATGAATAAAATAATATTGTACATGTTAGTAAGTCAAAAATAAGATAGTAAAGTAAATAATATTTTCGTTGTCTGGTAACCGTAACACAAGTTCTTCGAAAACTAGCACTCGACCAGATTGACGTGGTGTAAAGGTGTATTGTGTTAATTACTAAAATAATATTTATGCATTTATTTTTTTACACAGCCACTTGAAGTTTTTTCTTCGCTCTCGCTAAAAATATTGGCGAGAGTATTATATTTCGCAGCCAACTTCTGATTTCTTCATTTTTATCTTTTACTAGTTTTCCCGTTCTGCAAATTAAAAAATCGTTTTTTACAAAATAGTTGAAGGTAAAGGAGCTGTATCCGCTTAATGATGATGACCAAGGACAATCAATATTTTGGGCCACAAGGACAAATAGCCGGCTAACAAAAATAATTTTAGCTTTGAAGAGGAAGTAAATTAAATATTTTTTACTATGACCCTTCTCCACTACAACTCTCTTTCTAACCACTCCAACAACCTCCGTGGGGTGTTGAATTCGTAAGAATAGCACCTTTCCAACAACCATCATTCCTGTGGGCGTCAAAAAAGCTACACAGGGAATATAATGTATAATATAGCTAGGGAATATAATGTATAATATAATTATAATAGCTCCCCTCTCGATTTCGGTGTCGGTAGCCGCTTTCTTTGAAACCAGGCAAGCTACGCAGGAGTAATTTTATAGTGCTTAAGTGTGATCGCAATACACTAGAACACTCTCTTCCTTTTACTCTCATAACCCAGTGGGACAACAGACACGACTGGCGAGAGAACAGGCGCAGGACCGACTTTTTACATGCCGTTCCGACGCGTCGATCATCTTTCTTATGAGACAATTAGGTGAAATCGAAATTTGACACTTACCGCGGATTCAGCTGTCGAGATTCGAAAATATTCTTATTTCTTAGAAGCACTCCGGATCACCTAATTGTCTCATAAGAAAGATGATCGACGCGTCGGATCGGCATGTAAAAAGTCGGTCCTGCGCCTGTTCTCTCGCGAGTCGAGAATATATTATTAGCACTGCAGTGCAGGCTGCATTGTCCTAAGTCCTGACCAAACTTGGATAGAACATTTTTTTTGTTGTTCCAACTCGGGAATCTACGGCCTCAGGGTCGAGAGCGCAGCTCTGAACCACTAGACCACGGAGGCGTTAATATAATGTATCCAGAAACGAAAAAGTGAACTGAATCGATTCTCGATTGTGTTGTGCCTGCTGGTTAGACATTCCTTTGACAACTTATAACAAGTACCTTCAAGCTGTACAACACATAATGCTGAACCAATTATTGTGCTTTACATAATGAACGACGTGAAAGTACAACTGATGGGACGCTTCCATCTGTTGCCTTTATATATATTTCACACGAATCGATTAACATAAAATGTCGCACGGAAACGATATTTTTACAAGCTTTTAATGAGCTCTACGGGCTATTTTAAGGTCACCTACATTCTCGATTAAGATTTATGCATAAATGTTTTTTGAATGTAACATGACAATGCAATTTTGGGCCCCTAAAAATAAAACAATCTCAGTCGCAACCACTTCTTGAGAACCTATTTGACAGATAAAACCACTTTTCGTTTCACTTCTAGAAGTGAACAACTTTGTTATTATTACATAGTACTTTAATTTCTTTAAGAACCGATTCATAATATATATTTAGGGTGTGAATGGGTCCTGCATAAAGAATTTACTGAGAAAGTACCAGCGCTTAAAGAGGTAATTTTTAAAAATAATTGTATGGGAAAATGTATGATGTTGGGGCACTTATCATACAAACATGAAAGTCAAAAGTACGCATTTCAGCGCTGATTACAGTAAACTCTACATAGGAGGCACGTAAGTATCACTCATTTATTTTACAAAAAAAAAAAAAAAAATAGAAAGTACGTTACGGTAAGTAAAGATGTGTAATAAAAGTAAAGTTCTTAATTAAATTTTTTAAGTGTTGATAATTATCATGAAACGTTTTTTTATCTATCAAATAGGTTCTCAAGTAAAGGTTTCGATTGCGATAGTTTTAATAATACGGACCTTAGATATGGAACTAATCTGATGGAGCTGTAAGGAGGCTATAGAAACTCCGCAATAAAACGACCCCAAATAGTCTGAGATAGTGTGTTTTGTTTTGAGAAGTATGTACTTTGTCTTTACCTAGATCCAGGGCCTGATGTTGGAACTAGAAGATCGTTATAGAAACTATAATTTCAGTATCATATTTTTAAACTATCATGTTTTACCTTGCACTTAGCGGTTTTGTGATAATATACAGGGGGCCTATTACAAGCTTCTGTGGTCCAAAATACAGATAATCTTTATCTAGTTCAGACACAACCGTTTCACTATATTTTAGATATAAGGTCAACCGGGGCAATAGCGTACCAATTTGTGTTCCGCATATTTGACATTAAATTAAAATTGTTCTATTAGGGTGACGATAAAAAATCCGGTAAGGGGTTGTGTAGAATTTATTCGAGAATAAAATAGTTTATTGCTTTTTCGAATTATAAGTTATAAATATTATATATTACAGTTTTTTTAAAAACACGTATTTTAGACGCAATTTCCCGTTTTGGGAAATTGCGTCATTGAAGGATAAAAGTTTAATGAAGGCGTTTTGAAAACTAAAATAGTGATTTTTGGTAATAAATAAATGCATTTTACCTATTTTACTTAGTTATGTATTAAAACTTGAAGGGAATCTTTTACAGTTATTCGAGCTTACAAAGTAGGGAAAATGCATCTAATTTAGGGTGTCGCAAATGCCCCATTGACAATTTCAGATGTCCTCAACATTTGAGACCAAACTCGATGAGGCTGGTCTAAAATAAAGATAATATTATTTTTATGTCCTATGAGAAAATAAAAATAATCTTTGTAATATTTTAAAATTTTAATGATAATTTTGGGTAACAATCTTGCTTGCGATTAAATAATAAAATAAGCTTGTAGCTTAAAAAATTCTAGAAAATAGTTAATATTGTTGATACATTATTCTAAAAATTTTATCAATAGCTATGTTTAAAAAAAACAACATGACGTATTTTCTCGTCAGGATTAAAAAATATATAAATACCTAATACTTTCTTTAAAAATTATAACATTCTTATCTTATTAAAAGAACTGAAATATACATAATTTTAAAAATTTACAAAAATTTTAAAACTTAAAACAAGTCTTATTAATAACTCACTTACATACTAACTGGAAATTTGAAAACGGTAAAAATACTTAGTTTGTTTTTTGAACTAATTAGTATTTTTTAACTTTCTTGTTTTACTAAGTGTTAAGTAATTGTTAATTAGGAACTTATAAGAGATCAAATTAAGTATATTATATTAATCTAAGTAATACAAAATAAAACGGAGGAATTTTAAGAGATCAACTTTTATTAATAAAAAGAAACTAAAGAAAAGCTTATAAATGACATGTAAGTACTTCAGTATAAGTTTATTTATAAATCAGTCTACTTAAAATATGCTAGTAGAGATAGTAAAAATTCTAGAAAATAGTTAACATTTTAGATACTTACATTATTCTAAAAATATAATCAATAGGTTTGTTTAAAAAAATCAACTTAATATAACAAAAAAGAAAAATGTAGTTTTAACAAAATTTATAACAAATTCAAAAACAAAAACATTATTAATTATTGCTCACTTACTTACCGTATACTAACTGGAAATGATAAAAATAGTTTGTTTTTTTAAACTAAGTACTTAATTACTTATTTTTACTTAGTATTAATAAATTAGGAACTTATAAGAGATCAAATGAAGTATCTTATATTTATCTAATACAAAATAAAAAGGTGGAATTTATAGGAGATCACATTCTCTTATTTTAATTAATTTTACTTAAATAATTTTATACTTACCGAGAGGATTAGGAGATCTTATATATAATTTGATAATTTGTTTTTTTGCACATTATCGTTAAGTTTATAATTTGAAGATAATGTACAAAAAAACTATTGGACATTAAACGACATAAAATTTTCCTTAAATATCATTTGTCCTCTACGAGTTATTTGAGGATTTTCAAGGTACATAATAATATCAGTATCATAATATTTTATATCTGATACATCTTCAACGTGTGGATAGCTAAATGTCTGTAATTTGCTTGTTTTATTTTTTCTTAAAAACTTAACTCTTGGAATACCATTGCCATTTATTGAGATTATATTTCCGATAAAGTGTTTTACACTTTTCTTAGTGGCAAACTTAACAAGCACCCAATCTCCAACAATAGGTATTTGCAAAGTTTTATCTATATTATCTTGAACAATATCTTCAGGTAAGCGTGCACCTATAGACGTATCACTTTCGCTGTCAGCTTTTTCATAAAATTGTGTAGAAAAATCTTCCCAAGTAGGCAATAAATCCGAATCCGATCGGTCCAAATCCGATTTTATATCATCATTTTCTTCTTCACTGTCACTTTCAAACATTTTCTTTAGTCGCTTTATAGTCTTTACTTTTTTCTTTGGTTTCTTTGGTTGCTTCTTTTCAGTTTTCTTTATCATTTTCTTTTTTTTATCTTCCTCCTCTTCTTTTAATTTTGATAAATAGCATTCTCTGGTAATCACTTCACATCCTCTTGCAGCCTTTCGTTTTTTAACTTTCAGATTACTGTCCCCTTTTTTTATAGTAGCCAGCAATAAACTTTCAAATGAAATTTTTTCGTTTTGATCAAGAAAACGATCCTCAAGAATTTGAATTCGATTATTTTTATTAGTTTTACTTGTACCAGTAGTATTCATATCTATGGGCTTTAAAATAATTCTATCCTTACTGTGTTCGAATTCTTGAGGTTTTTCTTGTACAGAATAATATATTAATTTAATTATTTTTTGTAGGCATAAGAATTTCAATGACGATACATCATTCCTTGTGTGTATAGTCTCGTCTTCTTGACGATTTCGCTTTAAAGCCTCATCAAATCTTTTCAGTGACTCGGGATCGAATTTGTCACGAGGGATGGCAAGTTTATTTAATGGATATATTCCTGCTTTCTTAAAACCATTTTTAATAATAATTGGATCTAATTCTGCCCACACCTCCCCAAGTAATTGGCTAAAGTCATTTTTTTTTAATTTATCTCCCACATTTAATCTCTGCCATGCTAAAATTTTTTTATCCCAATTACATTTCATCGACTTAAACACGGCTAAATCTAGTGGCTGCAACAAATGGCTGGAATGTGATGGAAGCTTAATTATGGTGACACCCATTTGAGAAGCGCGTTCTAAAATTGAAAGTTGAATGTGCGTTGAATGCCCATCATAAACCAGCAGTGATGGTCGGTTTTGAGATAAATGAGGTAAAACTGTTGTAAACATGTAGTTTTCAAAAACTTTTGACTCAATCCAGCCGTTTTTTGTAGCTGCATACGTAGTACCTTCAAAAGCCCTACTGCTCATCCATTGATCCCATACGTTTTTGCCACGGTATATAATGAGAGGTGGTAGTTTTTCTCCAGCTGCGCTAGCCGTAAACAAAACGGTAACATTATCTTTGCCAGCTGATGCTATTGTCCGGGTACTAGCATAACCTCGCCTACCTACTACTTTCGTTTTATCCGGATCTTTGCTAAAGCTAGATTCGTCTAGGTTCCAGATTCTCTCTGGTCTGTTTAGAACTTCTAGCTCTGTCACACAATTCTCAAGAACGTTATAATATTCATTTATTATAAAAGGATCGCACGCAGTTTTTCTTGACATTTCTACAGCTTGTGGTTTCTTTAAAGACAGGTGGTTCCTTTTTAAGAAACCAACAAACCAATCATAACCTGGTGTATTATTATGAAAACTTGTCTTTAATTTATTATACTTAATAAAATTGCTCACAACTAGAGTGGTTTCTTGTGGAGATAATCCAAAACCATATTTTTCTAGAATGTGAAGGCCGTCAGCAAGCCTCCTTTCATTTTCTGCATTAATTTCTGTTGGCCTACCCCGGGTTTCCTTAACAACACCTCTTCTTAAGTTTACTCTGTCCGAGATTGTTGACCTTGGGATATTATACTTTTTAGATGCTTGGTATGAACTCAGTATCCCATTTTTAACTTCGTTAACAGCCTGCTTTAACGTTGTCAAATCGTAAGTTGGAATAGTCTTCTTTTTGTAATTACGCACCATATTGAAGGCTATTTGATCAATACGCCTGAAACAAAATTGTACAAAGTGACGCGTATGTCAAGGGAAGTATATAATATATAAGAATTAATATACAATTCAATCCTAATTCAGGAACAGTAAAATAGTTTTGAAAAGTTATATATTAATAATAATATAACTAAGCACTATCGGGGACCGGTTTCTCATGATTCGAAATTTGGATTCAAATGTCGTGCTCCAACTTGTAGTACATGCATGTTTGGATATTTACGCAAGCGAGACCACGACAGTCGAATCCAAATTCAAGTTTCCGAAAATTGGGCCCCCTGCCTAATGACTTCTTTACTTACATTAAATAGCTGACAAATAGTATGATTCTTAACAACTTATTACTTTATTGCAAGTAAAACTATAAACTGGCTTTGAAAGTTAATTATTAACATTACAATAGTAACATTCATCATCAGGATAATGTTCGTAACAAGTAAAAGTGTTACAAACTGGACACCAAAAAAACGAACTTGAAAGTAATCTTTTTGCTAAGTGATGGCTCATTTTCAAAATAAAGTGATGATCCATAGAATTTGACATTGGATTTACTATATATCCACATCCAAAACATTTATTTAATAGGATGAAATGAGTCCTTGTCCATGGCCATGTATGTTTCTTGTTAATGTAATATTGTAAATCACGTTTTGTTAAATATTTATCTATATCCATGTATGTTAGTATAACCATTGTTTTATATTATTTATAATTTAATTTTCGAGATAAGTACCTGAAATAATGAAATGATACTTAATCATTATTTATAGCTTTGATGACTTATCTCAAAACAGGATTTAGTATAAAGGTTAAATAATCTAAAACAAATTAATTGATCTAAGTTAGTCTAAAACAGTTTTTATGTATTTCCAAATTTCAAATATAAATACATATATATGTGTCACGAAGAACGGTTGACAACCACTGGTTTTGGGGTAATTGCGTCACATGGACGCATTTGCCCAAAAAACTAGGGTGCAATTACCCCAACATTTCTAAAACACCTTCAAAATTCAAAAACTCGATTCTTATAAAATAAACTAAATCTTATATAAATGATTACTTTACATGTATACTGTGATCCATATATTTTACGTTCAAGTTGTAGTTACGTCAAAAACACTTTAAATTAAAAAGATTTTTAAACGCGTTGTTGACTCTCCTCGTGCACGCTGACTTTTGACAAATCGAAATTTCACAAAATGGCGAAAATATGACATTTGCGATACACAACGCCATCCAACGGCACTTTACGTTACTTATTAGGTAAAAACACATGTCACTAGATGGCAGAAGTTGTTGTAATTTTTTTAGTTTTGGTTTAAACGCTATTAGTTGCTATTACCCCATAGTGGCAATTGCCCCGGTTGACCTTATTTGTAATACTTATTTGTAATGCTAATTTTAACTTATATGTATTTACCAAACCTTTGATGAAATAAATAAAATAATTAACTTCTTAATTCCAGCCAGTTTACGCCATACAACACATAGCTGCCTGGAATTTTCGTATTACGATAATAACTGCATGGTGACAGCTAGTTAGCGGACACGTGACACTTGACTTGCTTCCGAATATCACTTTCAGACAACCAAACAACGGTGGATCCATTCAGTATAACATGTCGCTGTGATATGAAGGCTGGTATTATAAAAGATCATAATACGGCTGTGAAATTACCAGTTAAAATAACATTGGGATAAATATTTTTTCATTCTTGCGACTAAAAAACAAAAAAAAAGACATTTCCAGAATACAAAAAGGTAGTAGGTATAATAATATCCCAAAGTTATCTTATCTAGTCTTTACACCATAAAATATTATTTTAGGCTACTTTTGGTTCCATACCTAGTAATCTCCCTTTCCTTAACCCTCGCTTTCATAATCCTCTCCCTCAATTCTGGCTCAGCGCTGGCCTCGTTGTGGTAGATGGTGTAATTGACCCAGTCCGTGATCTCCGATACCCTTGCGTACACACCCGGGGACTCCGGGGCACCGCACACTTTCCCGCCAAAGGACACGATGCCGGCCAGAACGCCGTCGTGGATGGCCGGACCTCCAGAGTCATGCTAGAACAGAAAACATGGATCAACATCATCACCGGCTTCTTAGGCCCGTATAAATAAAACAATCTCAATCGAAACATCTACTTGAGAACCTATTTTACATATACAGCACTTAAGTTATACTAAAAAATTTAAATGAAACGAAAAAACGTTTCGTTTCACTTTTAAAAATGAAGTACTTATGTTACATACTGAATTTTTTTTTATTTTTTAAAACGTAAAAATAAAGATTATTATAATATATATCATACTTATTTTAATGTTTTTCTGTAATCTATAATATGAATATTACGGTATAAAAAGAAAATAAATTAAAGTACTATGTAACATTAATAAAGTTGTTCACTTTTAAAAGTGAAACGAAACGTTGTTTTGTATGTCAAATATGTTCTCAAGTGAGGTTGGGTTTGAGATTGTTTTATTTATATACGCCTTAGATCCCTTCATTGAGTTGGTCCCCAATTTTGGTGGGTTATCCTAAAGTTAAGAAGCATCAGGCTAAAGTATAGCACACTTGCTACAGGTTGGCTTACGAAAGTTGTTAATATTCGTAGACAAGGCGAGTTTCCTTAAGATAATTTTCTTCACTGTAATATGAGCGTTAAAGCATCAAGCAACGTGTTAGTAGTAGATAAGTACTTAAAACCTAATGTCGAAATAGCGCACGAGGAATTCTGTACAAAACGGTAAAAAATCACGTTTGTTAGTTAGTTAAAGAAATTGATATTTAAGCCAACCTTAAATACCTATAGAAGGTGTTAAATAAATGAGTGATGATACTTTAGGGTGTGTATGGGTCCCGTATATAGAGTTTACTGTGAAAGTACCAGCACTGATAGAGGTTATTTTTTTATATGTATGAGAAAATTTATGATGTTGGGGTATTTCTCATAGACACATGAAAGTCAAAAGTAAGTCTTTCAGCGCTGGGGGCCTACTCAAGATGCCATCGCTAACTGTCGCTTACAATGTTCGATAACAAAATGTATGCGATTTGACATAATCTACGCTAAATGATCGCGATTTGCTATGTCATTTAGCGTACCTTATGTCAAATCCCATACATTTTGTTATCGAACTTTGTAAGCGATAATTAGCGATGGCATCTTGAGTAGGCCCCCAGGTACTTTCAAAGTATACTCTACAAAGAAGGCACATACACACCCTAAAGTATTATCACTCATTTATTTTACATCTTGTATAGTTTACTCTCTTTTTAGTTTTTTTGTAGTAGCAATAGATATACATCATGAGGGTGGAAATTTCAACTCATGACTACTGACAGCGAAATCTCTCTAATAGGTTTTTGGATTCTAGATCTCCTTGCTTTTAAAAACACAAAATATTTATTGCTTTCCTCTGTAAGTTTGTTCGCCCGGAACCGAAATATATCTGTCCCTGTGGAACCGTTTTGCCTGGATAAAAGATATAAGTTGATAGATACAGGCGATAAATTGTCCGTATGCATTTCAAGTCGTAAGCATCCAATCAGTTTATAATCCAGAATGTTTTTGTGAATGCGATTTGCAACAACTATAAGCCATAATACTATGTTTTTCTTCACACTTCACAGACATTTATCTACTTACTTAAAAAGTTATTATTTTTATCATGGTCCATTATGATTTATGGTTTAAAATAATACACAACATTATTGATTTTAATGAAAATTATTACACTAAGGCCGTGTTTCACCAAGCAATGTTAAAGATAACGCCATGTTAAAATACCATGCCATCTCAGTCATTGACAGGAAATACGAGAGGGATAACATGATATTTAACATGGCGTTAACTTTAACATTGCTTGGTGAAACACGCCCTTAAGTTCACTAATTTAGTTAATCAGAAATAATTTATTGTGGTTTTGATAACTACTGTATACAATCAAAAAAATTTCATTGAAATATTGAATTTAAATTATAATATACTAGCTGACCCATGCTCACTTCGTTGAGCATATAAACAGTTTGCGATGAACCGTTCAAACTTTCCCGGGACTTCCACGAATATTTCAATACTAAGAGCGTGTTTCACCAAGCAATGTTAAAGTTGACGCCATGTTAAATATCATGTTATCACTTTCGTATTTCCTGTCAATGAATGAGATGACTTGGTATTTTAACATAGCGTTAACTTTAACATTGCTTGGTGAAACACGGCCTAAAAATGACCGAATCGGACATAATTATTACATCGCATGGTCTGAAATCTTTGATATCGGAATGATAATTTCTTAGTGGCTTAGTCCTATTTTGCTCAACTCTTAGTGGTTTACTCAATAAAATCAAATTAGATTTGATTGAGTGACGAGGTGGATCGTGGATCGTTGTGAGTGATCCAACAGGCTCGTTCCTTTCTTCTAGTAACTACGAGATAAAAGTAAGTCAGTAGGATTACCTAGTCCATAAAAACATATCACCTTATAATATTATCCTTATGTTCCGCGATATTTGCTCCTATTTTCTACTCCATAAGAACTAGATCGTCTTACATTACACGCATCCTTCCCTCCGGTGGTAGTGTACCCTGCGCACATCATGCGCGGGCTGATGTAGAAGTGGTATGACTCCTGGCACTTGTGGGACTCCACTACCGGCACTAGAACAAATCTCATCCGCGCTGACATCTCACCTTGACCAGATTTCTGAAAGATATTTAAGTATTTTAAGAGCTGAACTTTTACGAACGATTGTAACTAGTTTTAGATGATATGCAGTGTATCCCATGGTACATTTAACAAACCGAATATAGCGTGAAGAGATTGCGTAGAGCATTTTTGTTTTGGCACTTCATAAATTCTTTACCATAACGCTATAAAAAATTCAACACAAGGAGTGAATCTTAGTATGCTGGGGCTCGCGGGTTCCAAGTCTATACACACGAATGCACTGGTCGTTGATCTAACACCGGAGCAGGGTTAAAACTCATCTGTTTTATATAAGGAGATTTAGACATCTGTTTTATATAATCGCGATTTGTCACGTTATGGTAATTAATTTATAATATGAGATGCCAAAAGAAAATGCTCTACGCGTCATTCTTTTCACACTATAATCCACTTAGTTTATGAACCATGGAACAACCTGTAGATTTGGAACACGAAAATTTATTGAAGAATTAGATTTTAGATAAATCTACATTATAACAACAGCAAATAATGTAGAGAAATTATGTTTGCGGTTTCACCTATCGTGATGTAGTAATTTATATGAGATCCCAAAAAAAATGCTCTACGATTCATTCTCTTCACACTATAATCCACTTAGTATATGAATGGACACCTTGTAGATTTGGAACAGGAAAATTTATTGATGAATTACATTTTTAGACAAAATATCTACATTATAACAACAACAGCAAAAAATGTAGATAATGTTTGCGGTTCCACCTATCATGATGTAGATTAAAGTGTGAAGTTATTATGTTTGAAACACTCCTGCGCAATGCAGCATCACAGTTATAGATTATTTTTGGTGTGTGTAGTTACTTGTGTGCTTCCCCACCCCGTCACCACCAGCATGTCATCTGCCACCAACCGGTTCTCGCGGGAGGGGAGGTCAACAACCGCAATGCTCCGGGTGATCGGTAGAGGCCGGTCCAGCCGCAGCAGGGAGAAGTCGTAGTCCGCGTTACCAGGCACGAAGGACCTGGGGAAGAACACCTGAAACAATAATTCTGGTGATAATGACAGCATGGGGTTAAAGCAAGCCTCAGTTGTATCCTTCGTTCCGATTCTATGTGTCCTCCTCTTTTCATGTGTGATCTTCACTACTGGATATAAGCCTCCCTCAATATATTTCATGGGAGGTAATTGAGTACACTCACCAACTTGGGAGGGGGGTTGGTGAAAGCAGTTACAATGTCGCCTATTTCCGGATATGCAGGCTGTAGAATAAGTGGTTGATTTTTTTTATTTAGATGATTCCCGTACATAGAGTTTACTGTGAAAGTGCCAGCGCTGAAAGAGTTATTTTTTTCTTAAATTATTGTACGGGCAAATTTATGACCTTGGGGCATTTCTCATATAAACATGTAAGTCCAACTAAGTCTTTCAGCGCTGGTACTTTCATAATAAACTCTAAATAGGAGGCACATATAATACATCCTTAAGTATTATGGTTATATTATTGATAGAAAGAATATCATCTCTCCATAATCTACCTTCTCCCACGGAGAAGGTAGATTATGGAGAGATGATATTCTTTCTCTAGCATCCTACGGTGAGGTTGGGTTAGTTAGGGGTCGGGGTCACCACTGTTGCTACTGTTGTATGAAGAGATGGAGGGCGAGGAAACAAAATGTACGCTCCGAATAATAGTTTATTGAGACTGCCTCGCATTACAATTGGTTACATATTTATATTTCATAAATCTAGGTTAAACACGTCATTCGAAATCAAAGACTAATTAATATAAATAAATGTACTGATGGCACAGTTATGTGACCTAAATGTAAATAAAGATCAGAACCTATATTATACAATATTAAGCCCCTGGCTGTAATATTAATGAGTGTTAATACCACAGAAGAGTAGAAGAGGTTAATACTTTAGGGTGTGTATGGGTCCCGTATATTGAGTTAACTGTGAAAGTACCATCGCTGAAAGAGTTAGTTTTATAAAATTATTATATGGGCAAATTTATGATGTTGGCGCATTTCTCATAGAAACATGAAAGTCAGTAACTCTTTCAGCACGGGTACTTTCACAGTAAACTCTACATACGGGACCCATACGCACCCTAAAGTATTATCACTCATTTATTTTACACCTAGCATAGGGTACTGCAGTGATATGTAGGCACATCATAGTGCATACTTTTGGTATTATATTATGTTTTTGAAATCGAATGAGAACATTATTGAACACAGATATTCTCCGTTCTGATTATCATAATATTCTAAATGGAAAAATAAATTATTTTTATAAAATATATCCAGAAACAATAACTCTGAATTCTGAATAGTAAAATATTAAATAAATTACTTGAGTTGCATCTATATAAAACATTCTTGCATAAAAGAAGTTATTGTTTTACGTTCAGAGACCTCACTATGTGAATTTTATTATAAGAAAAATAATGCTGCATATTGAAATGATTCAAAAGGTTGAAAGGCTTTATAACAGTCATTAGAGTAAGAACGATAGGATTAATGAACAAAAATGATTATAAATATTATGTGTACATAACACTATAAGGGTACAATTCCTTAATAATAAAAAATAATAACATATTTCATTACTTATTTTGACTTTTCTAACGTACCAGATCAAAATTGCGTACAAATATTATTTTTAACAAAATAAAAGTTTTACACATACTTTTATACTCCATTTTAACCTCCTTAATTTTGTAAAACTGTGTAATACGTAAATCGTTTTTTGTCTTGCTCAATTCATATGCATAATAATAAAACACAACTTTTCATTTACACTATTCCACTTTTATAACGGTTTTTATAAGTTTTTACAAAATTACCGGTTTCGATTAAATCATCATCAGGTAAAAAAACCGTTTTATAAGTGGAAAAGTGTAAATAAAAAGTTGTGTACTATCACAAAATAGATATATAACAGAGACACGACCTAGTACTAGAAAATGGGATACCATTTTACGCATTCCATCGCATCGCATTGCCATTATTAGGGTAGATAACCCTAATAATGGCAATGCGACTGGCAAAGGGTGAAGTCCAGGCACATTCCGGAAACCGCCATCTAGCGCCACTATTGGAAAATACTATTTACTAATTTCGTTACGTATTTTCTTCTTAATTAAGGAGTTGAATTTAGCTTAATGTGATGTTATGCTTAAAAATATGCTTATCTTTATTTTAATGTCAATATTTGTACTTAATTCGGCATATTTACATTTAATCATTTACAAACGTTAATAGTAGTGACATCTATTGCATTTTTTTGTACATAATACAAAAAAATTGCAATATAGATAATATGATATTATCTATATTGTATGGGATGGTAGGCCATGGTATTATTATTGTGAACATGAATTTCCGTCAAGAACCAACAATATTCAATCAGTTAATATATCAATTCATATGGATTTTATAAATACCGATAGAGATTATTATAGTATAAAGTAAATATTGAATGACCCACCTTATTGATGCGAGCTTGATAACCCCCTTTGTTGTAAAAGGAGCTCCCAGCTCGCACCACGAACGGGCCTAACTTCTTTTTATCGCCATCATGCGCACTGAAATATAACACAACTCTAATCTTCTTTTTCTTCTTCTATCTTCTATAAATATAAAAATTAATTGCTGTTCGTTAGTATCACTAAAACTCGAGAACGGTTGAACCGATTCGGCTATTTTTGGTCTTGAGAAAATATGGTGTTTGTATGCTCAACGAAGTAAGCACGGGTCAGCTAGTAACGAATAAAATTATAACTACAAATAAAATTAAAAATGGTAACTAACCCTCGTTTAGCTTTGACCTAACTGATTATGGAGATTAATAGCTAAGAACACTTGCGATTATGCCAGTTTTCAAACAAAAAAAACGAAATCAAAATTGGTTTAACTGTTTGGGAGCTACGATGCCATATACACACACACGCCGACAGACACGTCAAACTTATCAAAGTTTTTTTGGGACACAATATAACTATAGTACCTAAAACTGTTTAGTGTAGAGGTTATCACTTTATGAACTGAAAGTCCACTTAAACTAACCACGTTAATAATTATGGATGGTTTACCGCGAAATTGGCAGCCCGGTGTGTCCATACTTATATCGATTTGGCACGCAAATTTCATATCGAAGTCAGAAATTATCGACTTCCGCATACATTTAATGATGGCTGTCATATGGCAAAATTGTTTGTTTTTAGTGCTTATGATGGAATAAATATCAATACCATAAAAAACATAACTTGTAAAAAGGGTCAAGTCTCGCTACTTAGTTCTTCTACCGTAAAAAGATCTAACAACATCTTATAGTGTTCATAAAATCAATATTATTAAAATCTTTAATGTTTTACATAAATAGTAGATTGACTTAGAAATCGCACTAAATCAGATCAGATCTAATTTGTATCACTTCTGAGATATAATATAATATGTGCGTTGTGTTTTCATGCGATTGCCAAGTCATCGTAAATAAATATTATCAATTTTAGAGGTCGCTTCCCATAGAAGTGTGCCGTGTGTGTCGGGGTAAGTCGGTAGATCTAACAACATCCTATAGTGATCATAATATCAATATTATAAAAAATCTTTAATGTTTTATATAAATTGTAGATAGACTTGGAAATCGTACTAAATCAGATCAGATCTAATTTATATCACTTCTGAGATAATATATTATATGTACATTGTGTTTTCATGCGATTGCCAAGTCAATCTACTTATTTATTGAAAACGAATATTTTTTATAATATTGATATGTACACTGTAAGATGTTGTTAGACCAGCATACTTACTCCGGGTTGGCATCACATGGATATCACAACTTTTTACAGAAAAAGAAGTAAGTAACGAGACTTGGCATTTTTACAAGTTATGTTTTTATTCCATTTTCGTACCCATATTTTAATGAATGCCTCGCGAGTCGCGACATACCAGGATAACAGAAACCATAAAGATACATACGCTTCCATACAGTGTCCCGCGGAGAGGACCCATTGTTCGTCGATAAGGGCGCCACCACACCAGTGCTTCCCGTGTCTGGATATAGCGACGTTGTATGGATGCATCCTAATACTGGACTGCTTACCGCCAACTATTCGTCGACCAGCAAACGTTCTTAGAGCTCTACGTTCTTTACGATCTGAAGATAGGATTTTAATTTTTTCCTACTTTTTAATAAAAATCGGCCAAGTGCGAGTCACTTGTATACGCGTAGGTAGGAAAGCTGTTTTTGGTATAATTGTATTTAATAATATCCTTCGTATATAGGGTGTTTCACAGGTCATATATCAAGCCTAATACAGTGTGAAGAGAAGGACGCGTAGAGCATTTATTGTTTTGGCACCTTATATAAATTACATATTTAAAAAGAATCAAAGGTCTCAAATGAAGACAAGGAGTGAATCTTTCTAAGCTGGGGCTTTTGGGCTCCTAGTCTATACACACGAACGCATTACTCGTTGACCTAACACCTGACAAGGATTGAAACTCATCTGTTTTGTGACTTTTATTGAGATTTGAATCGTGATTTGTCGCATTATGGTATACCATAAACCAAAAAATACTCTATGCGTCATTATCTTTACACTATATTCGGCTTAATTTATGAACCACATACCGCCCTGTATAACAATTAAAGACATGAATGGATAAAGGTGATACGTCGCTTAACGTTTTAAGTACATTGATTCTAGAGACGGATCTTTAAATTAATGTTCGTTATACTTTTAGAAGCATTCTAAAATGTTTAAGTGACAGTTTGAAATAAATTTTCTCGAAATCAGAATTTTGCTACATACCACCTTAATCTATTCATGTCTTCAATTATAATACCCGGCTTAGTAGTCGGGTGACAAAATTCAAATGCAGCTATCACGGTTCGTTAGAAACAGCCAGGTTAAACAGACAGGCAGACGGACATTATTACGTTACATACTACAAACAAACACGAAACACTATTATTAAACCTACCTTTTAAAGGTCGATCCCTTATTTGGAATCTTCTAGAACTTTTATTAACGGGACAGTTATCTTCAAGATATTTCCAAATTTCATTCGTTTCCAGAAATGAATTTTTTGGGTCGTGTAGAAGAATTTTACTGTCTTCTGAATCCTTGTGTATGTTACTATAGTTTATTTTTCCTAGGCACTTGGAAAATAGTAGCAGGTGCACAAAAAATATAATGCAGTCAGCCATTTTGTAATTACTTTTTGCGATTCACATTACTGTTGAACTAAGTACGTACCTACATAATATTTTTATATTTCATAATAGGCATAGGTTATAACTTTCAAAATGTATAAACCTATTGTTATTTAAATAAATATCTACCGTTGTTTTTTGTTTTTGATCTATGATTATTAAAAATTGCATTCCTTCATCAATGAAATTTCCAATCGTTATTGCATTTGAACTGAAACGTAAACCTTCACGATGTAGTTATTTATGTGTTTTTGTTTTATTGCTGATCATAAAAAGCGAATCGGATTTATACTCGCTGAGCGGTTTTTCCGTTCGAGTAGATTAAATTTATACATTTTACTTTTCAGCGATTTAAGGGTCAGTGTACACCGAGAAGCGAGTCGTGATTATTTGCGATTATAAATGTAAACAAATTAATAATAATAATAATAATAATATCTATGGACGCTTCACACCACGTCAATCTGGCCCTGTGCTAAGTATCCGAAGAACTTGTGTTACAGGTACCAGACAACGGAAATATATTTAATACTTTTATACTATACACATATTTAAGATTTTTATTATATTATACACAAATTTAATACACATCCATGACCCAGGAACATTGAAAACTTTTTGTTCCCTCGGCGGGATTCGAACCCGCGACCTTTCGTTCGAGCGCCAACGCGCTCAACCAACTGCGCTACGGAGGTCGTCAAAAAAAAAAATTAAACGACGAATTGTCAAGAAGTGATACTAATGATAATAATAAATTCGATGCCATTCTTTTCAGCGATTTAAGGGTCAGTTTACACCGAGAAGCGAGTCGTGAATCGTGATTATTTGCGATTATAAATGTAAACAAATTAACCGCCGAATTGTCAAGAAGTGATACTAATGATAATAATTTTTACTCTTGGCCTCATTACGCAGAAAATTAAAAAAATGAGCAAAATAAGAATTACGATAAATCTTGGACTAGTCAGACACTTATTACACACGTCAAACTTAACACTCGTTTGTTTTTGTCAGGGATTAAATATAGATATTGTGCCGTTGTGGACAATGATTGAAGACAAAATTTACCCAGAAAATTGAGTTTAAACCGTCACTTAAACATTTTAGGTTATGTACTATGTACTAACGTATTAAATACATTAATTCTAGAGACGGATCTTCAGATTAATGTACATACATACTTAATACATTACGAAGTATTCTATAATGTTTAAGTGACAGTTTGAACTCTATTTTGTCGAAATCAGAATTTTGCTATATATCACCTTCATCCATTCGTCTTTAATTATTATAGCAATTTTCAGCACTGTGTATCAGTATGAACTGACTCTAATGTAGAATGGCATGAACGTTTTCTGAAACGGACAGCTGTGGGTGGGCTTGATACTTGTATGCATTTGTTGCATGTATAAATTGAAATAACTGTAACGTTGCAATTTTATTCGGAACTACATTTTGTCTGCAGCTCAACACGCGTATCTTCTCTTATGTATAAAAATGAATTGCTGTTCGTTAGTCTCGCTAAAACTCGAGAGCGGCCGAACTGATTCGGATATTTTAGTCTTGAAATATTCGTGGAAATCCCGGGAAGGTTTAAACGGTTTTTATGTTCAACGAAGTGGGCACGGCTCAGCTAGTCTTCTTCTCTTATGTATAAAAATGAATTGCTGTTCGTTAGTCTCGCTAAAACTCGAGAGCGGCCGAACTGATTCGGATATTTTAGTCTTGAAATATTCGTGGTAGTCCCGGGAAGGCTTAATCGGTTCATCACAAACTGTTTCTATGCTCAACGAAGTGGGTACAGGTAAGTAGTTAATAACTTTAAAAAAGTGTTTTATTCCTTACAAATTATATGAACTACTAGTAAGATATTATTTGAATTTGCTTTGTTTATATGAACCCCTCAGTCTCGAAGGTGAAGGCCTCCTCCTTTCCATGCCGTTACCGGGTTCTATATTATCCGTCAATCTCGTTAGTCAGCGTATACCTATACAATATCTCCGGGAACACTGTTTTTTTTAATAAAATCTAGCCTATGTTTTAATGCAGAATCTAATGTAGCAGATTTTGCTACAAGTACCTATATAATAAGATGACAGAAAGCTATAAAAAAAGTAACCCCCGAAGTGTCAAGCAGCGAGCGATCTGATGATGATGAATTATATCCAAGAACACTCGATCACGCCAGCTTAAAAAAATCAAAATAGTTTCATCCGTTTGGGAAACACACAATTATTATGAAATAAATATTTACTGCGAATTGCTCAAAGTCTTTGTGTCGTTTTAAAAACATGTATTGTATTCTACTGCATCTTATATAATTAATTACAACATTGAATTTAAGTTTTACTAATTTTACTAAATTTAAGTTTTACTAATAAAATATAAGTTTTACTAAATTTAAGTTTTACTAATAAACTATAAAGATACATTTTGTAGCAATTTAATTTTTATAAGATTAAAACGACAAGGTACATTATTATAGGTACAATAGAAATTTCAACATGCCGCATTATAGGTGGTCCGTAATGACAAAGCAACGTTTTGTTTGTGAGTGAAAAGTATTTTTGCATGGAAACGTTCCGGTGCAATGCGGCTCAAATATTTACATGCTACTCGAAAATTTGTAAAAATGTTGTTTTACATAAACCTAAGTAAGTTATACAAGGTATATAAACTAAATTGTGAAATTACTAATACATACATTTGTATCCCTTTTGTAGAGTTCATTGTGAAAGTAGTAACACTAAGACTGTTACTTTTTCTTAAATACGTCAATAACATACACATAATAATATGTTTGAGCATTAATTGTTCATAAATCTTTTTATATATAAAATGAATTGCTGTTCGTTAGTCTCGCTAAGTCCAGGGAAGGTTTAAACGGTTTCTATGCTCAATAAAGTAGGCACGGGTCAGTTAGTCAATGATATAATCATATAGGTCACTAATATGAGTTGAGATAATTCTTACGAATGGATCTGCGAGTAAAAGTAGCTACTACATTGAGAGATTTAATATTGTTAACGCAAACATTTTGTAATTTTTTTATCTATCTATCTATCTTGCATTAAGATGCAAACGTAAAAAACGATATTAAGTGATTAAGTTATTAATATAATTAGCAATAACTTGTTTGTATCTATTGAATAAATAAAAATAAATAAAATAAAAAATATTTGACCAATCAATGCCATGCCGCCAATCGGCACATTATCCAGGTTTTTGATTGAACGGTGAAACATAATGGCTACTAACTAGTTGAATGAAAGTCCACTTAAATAATCACCATACATATAACTGTAATTATATTAATACTATGAGTATAAAAAGTACAATAATAATTTAAAATGCCATACATGGAATAAATAAACGTTAAAATTCCATTATAAATGTTATTTTAAGAACTGGTTCATATCAAGCCAGCCCACCAAGTTGCAGTACACGCAAGCTAATAGCTATGTTATCTAACATGGCATTTCGGAAGCAGAACATTTGTTATGTGATTTAAAACAGAGGAAAATTTTAAGCAATTCATTTGTACTGTGTATTCCAACGATGCTCGGTAGATATGAATTCCGGACTTCTGTTACTTATTAAGAGGAAACACCACGGTTGAGAGAAATACAAAATAGGTATTTATAAAATCTATTTCTGTCTCGCAGTGCCTTAGCTAGCCAGCACTAGCGCGATAGAGACATTTGCAACTTGGACAGAAATTACCTATTAAAATTACCAGACATCGACGTTTAGGGGATTCCTGTTTCCTCCTCCAAAACTTAACCGATTTAAATATTTTTTTCTGTATTAGCTTAAAAAACGAATTGAGCTAGGTTCCTATTTTTTAATTTTGTTGTTTATTGTAGTCAAATCTGTTTCCTAGATATTTAAACATAGCGGTCAGTCTGGCCATTTTTTTTTAGGTTTTTAAACGTCCATATCTCTTTAAATAATTAATTTATTAAAAAAAGGAAAAAATAGGGACGTACAAACAATATGCATAAATATTCAGGAAAAAAATAGTTACTGTAGAGGTATTATCCAGGCAGGAAATAGAAATCCCCTAGACCTCTATTTTTGTATGGAAAAAAATTCGTGGTGTTTCCGCTTAATATATTTCTTTAGCCTTTTCCGTATAGCGTATTCATATCTTTTGGTCCAGCATCCTTTCAAAAACATAAATTTTGATTTTTAAAAGTTTGTCATGGAAAACGTGGAAAGTCTGCAGCTATTTACATTGTATTACTCATAATATAATGTTTTATGCACCGTGTCTTATTGTTCCTATTATATTATCAAACCGAATATAGTGTATATGTCGCAGTCATCTAATTTAATCAGCGGATTATTTGAACGACTAGCGTGTTTATGAAATGACGACATTTAATTGAATGACTAAAGGACAACTCTTCAAGTTGTTTAATGTAACGTTTAACAACACATCTTGACTGAACGTCCTTTAGCATAGTCGTTGAATGTTTGTTACGTTGGGGTAGGTTCGCAAAAAAATGGCATGTCACACAAAATGAAAATGAAAATATTAACCATCTACTACCTGTGCAAGCTATTTGCCGTCATATTTGTTTTGGTGACTACCAGCGCCATTGCGGGAAAAAATGAACTAAATGTCAATCACCTGACTGATCAGTGATTTTACGTCTGTTTGTCTGTCGTGTGTCTGTCTGTTAAAAGGGCTTTTTGTTACAGTCCGCTAACAAGTTGGACGTTGAGTGACGCTTGTTTAATCAACGTTCGGCCTAGTCAATCAATTAAATGTCATCATTCTATAAACGCGCTAGACATTTAATAAAAAAGCTGATTCAATTAGATGACTGCGACATAATATACATTACTTGACGTAACGCGACAAATTGCGATTTAAGATCTCCAAACAGGGGCCTTACTCCTCAAACTGATTTGATTTTGATTTAGATACGATCATGCCGCGTACTTCCTAATAAATTGACGTTTGTTTATTTTGATTCTCAGTCGATCGATATGGTCGGGAGTACAAAAAGTTACGATCTAACAATTTTCTTTATCCTGATTAGTTTCAAAGTAATTCACCAAATAAAATACGAAAAACCACTGATATCGAACGGATTCGGTTCTCGATTGTGTCGGGAGTAGGCCCGCTGATGAGTTTCAACCCTGGTCAGGAGCCGCGAGCCCTAGCATATAGGTATTTGAATTTTATTTGAGTTATATATGTCCCAGTCATCTTATTGAATCTGGTTATTTAATTGAATCACTAGGCGGTTATATAATGGCGTCAAACAGCAGTTAGCAATGTGTTGATATATTTTTTGATTAATTAACTTTAATGTTCGTTTTATTAGAACTCATTCGGAAATTTCGAAGTTTATAACTAACATATTAAATGGTTGTCCTAGTCTCGGATTCTAAAAATTGTTGGTAAAAACAGGATTCAATGAAAGCGCTAGTCATTCAATTAAATAGCGGATTCAATCAGATGACTGCGACATACATATGAGGTGTCAAACCAAAAAATGCCCTACGCTTCATTCTCTTCACACCATATTCGGCTTAATATATGAGCCATGAATCAGCCTGTACATAGACTTACTACCTTTGAAGGAGAACGAACCTTTGCCACTGTAAACTTAGTATTATAATAATCAACCATCTTTACTTTACCTGAGAACATAACACCAAAACTGCGCTACAACTCGACCGTTTCAATTTCATCAACTACTAAGTAATTAAGCTTAATTGGTGGGTGTTAACTAGTGTAGGTGCTCTCGGGAGGGTTCATTTCATACACCCAAAGATATTATTCGACCAATTAAGAGTCATCATGAAATTAAATTCTAATGTCATTATGATATTGTTACGATATCGTGACAATTGGGTTCACCTTCAATGTTTACTGTAGTAATTGAATTAATATCATACTTCCTAGTAATATTATAAATGACAAACTGTAGGTAAGTTGTAGTATTTACCTTCATTGTAAACAAACCGAAAACATCGAAATTTTCACATATTTACTTATTGTGCACACTTATCAACACTTTCACCGGTATAGTATTAAAGGATCATACTTCATTATCCAATACATTTAATAATAATTAAACAATAATTAACTATTTAAACATCAAATACCCGTCACAGTAATATTATTACGTTATTTTGACACTCCGTAGACTATAGACTATATTCTACAGTCGACTGAAGAATATAGTCTATAGTCTACGGATTCATGTAGCCAACAAGAATCATTGCATTAATATTGTCCAATTGGCATCACTGACTAATCTGACTAATGGCTGTGTCATAGACGGCTTTGTTTACGTTTAAATTAAATTTATCTCGGACGTACTATAGTACCAACACTCTCATCCACTACGCTACAGAAGTCTTAAAAAAACGTCGTCGTAGGTGTGCCAAAATGTTGTCTATGTGGGAAAGCAAAATATTATCTAGAAATAATTCGCAAGCAAGCAAAATAATCTACACTAATATTAAAAAGATTTGTATTTTTGTATGTAACGACTTTACTCAAAAAGTACTGGACCGATTTTAATCATTCTTTTTTCATTAGAAAGCTACATTATTACTGAGTAACATAGGCTATATAAAAATCCATTGCTGTTCGTTAGTCTCGCTAAAACTCGAGATCAGCTGAACTGATTCGGCTATTTTTGGTCTTGAAATATTCGTGGAAGTCCCGGGAAGGTTTACACGGTTTCCATGCTCAACGAAATTATTTAATGAGACAAAGTCATTATATAATGTCTGTAATAATGGCTATCTGTAAAAGGCATGAGTAATGAGCTGAAAATGAAATACCTATCATAATATAATACACAATACGACATTTTATTAAGCATAGTGAATACAAATATCAATTATAACGAACGATCGAGTTAAATTGTCACTTAATTACAAATTTCTTTTGAAACAACACCAATTAAATAAAATGTTCATATAATTAAAAACTGAGGACGGGACGCGTCCCAGAGCGACTGAATTGCAAGTACAGGGCGGCGATTCTCAGTCCTCGAACTTAGTTCCGAATATTAGTATATCCCGCTCGCACGCGCCGTAAATCTCATTTGCGTGAGCGGGACAGACCGATAGTAAAAACTAAGTTCGAGGACTGAGAATTAGGGCCCAGCTTTACAAAGTACATATATTATCACGCATTGTGTTACATTTTTAAATTGTGAGGATTATACGCTTTCGACGAATTAATTTTCAATGTTGCCAGATGGAGTACAAAATTCAACCAAATCAAAACCTTATATTTCTAGTTCCAACTCCTCAAATAACATAATTATTAAGTTAATTATAATATATTAATGGCCGTACCCACTATACAACGTTTAACAGAAGCTAGTGTTTAATATCTAGCGTTATTCTAGCGATATTTTATCCGAAAAGTAAATTGCCTATATTTGCAAATTATACGATTTTGGTGAAAAAGGAATTTCAAATATTTCAAAAAAATATTTTAATTGCAATTTTCAGCCATAATGTTTTCCGTATCCGGTCATTATAGACACTCACATTCAACTAGTTACCCTTATAATTATTTAATTGCTTAGTTAACTGCATGTCTGATGTCTCAGGTTTTAGACTCATACGCATCAATTGCGGTGTCGATCGAGTCCAGCGATGGGCGTAAACAAAAGCATAAAGATCGCTATTTTCACAGCGAACTCTATAAAAGGGATTTATGTGCATCCTTAAATATCATCACTCATTTATTTTACACGTTGTATAATACAATATTATTTTATTAAATAATACAATATATTATGAAATTGTCACATTCGAACATATTATATAGTTTAAAAGTACCACACATTTTTGGATTAGATAGAAATTGCTGAACATTACTTTCATTATTATAGGAAAATCAAGGGGCAATTATCTGATCAGTTCTCTCGATTAAGAGGCAGACAGAAATATAGATTCATTAATGGATAGTGACGGGTGACATTTTATAAACTGGTATCCCTTAACAAACTGTTGCTGTGGGCGGCCGGGGGCGCATCTTCCCAGCGAGCTTTCAGGCTCCATTCGGGAATTATATAGTGCTGTTAGAAATTGTACAATTAAAAAAGACGAAGTATTAATGTAAGCGTATTTTTCATATTATAGAGTTTTCATATTCATAAAATGTTTACAAAAAATTTAAAACTTGCATCAACCAGTAAACGCTTGATGTGATAACTTTAAAATCGAGTCAAATGGGAATTTTTAGTAACCCTCCTGATTATTGACTTTTCCTACGTGCTAAATTATAATATAAAAGAATATATCGCTGTAAAAGTGCATGGTATAATCTCCGATCTGTCCCTCACTTCTTGAGTTTCTTATGTCGGTTCTTCTTGACGGGCTAGTTTCCAAACCGATGGTAGGCATCATGTAGGATATTTCTATACGTGTTATTTAATAACCTACATGGAAATAAAACGTTTTGATTTGAATATTTTTTCTATTTTTGTGACATTTTTGTAAAGGTCAAGTCAGGTAGAAATTGTTTAAAATAATCATACTAAGTTACAGAAAACATGAAATAAAATACATTTGCGTAACGATTTATTACTAGTAAGTTATAATATTGTATTAACAGCTCTATATCGATGTGGAAAACCACCCCTAAACAACCGGCTCGCGTCAGTACGCCCTAGGCCTTCACAGTGGGAGAACGCGTTACCATGCACAGGTGAGTACATATTACCTACGATTAAGATATATAACATACACATATAACATATAGTATAACACTGAAATAACCAATCATCTCATTCTATGTCGGTTTGATCATTTATTCATAAATCAATGATGAAGGTCACTAATATGAGTTGAGATAATTCTTACAAATGGATCTGCGAGATCTACAAGGGTACAGCGAACCTAATACTGACCTAATTTTTTACATGACAAACAAACATTTTTTATGAGTTACGCGAATTATCTTTTAACATAGAGGATTTGTCTCATTGATTTTTCAATTATTTTTCTTGAGATAAATGACTAGTACTAAACAAAATAATGTTAGGCGAGTGTTCATTTATTATTCATCTATTTTACCTCTATTTATTTACGGTATTATGTCGATGAAGTTATGCGGTCAGTTGTTTCCCGGAACGAAAAAAAAAAATTTCGAATGAAGTCCACTATGGACTGTATATATTTGTATGGACTGTCATTTCCGGGTAGTCCTTTCTGGGTTTTATGTCATTTCCCGAATTAGTTACAGGCTAACAGGAATATAAACTAAATGCAGCATTTCCATGTTATGTAAATACGTAGTAACTACTAACTATTTATTAATATGTAAAAAAATCTTTGTAATGGAAATTAGGACTTGTGACTAAATTTATTATATTTTTAAGTATTTGAATACAAGGCAAGCCTTCGGTGATAGGCATAAGATGATGATGTTATCATATATATAGGCATAATATAATGATAGTAGGTCTAGAAACCACGAGAAGGAATAATTTATGGCAACAACATTCGTCTGTCAAAATACTATCAAAATGAAAATACATTTAAATTCAATGAACCAAATATGTAACATGTGTCATTCGAAAATCATAAGCAATTTCCGTTGGTAGGATTATAATCGAGCGTTTGACTCATGAAATATCAACGTAGACGGCGCCCCTTTAGAGTAAAATTGACAAATTGTTTAAAGAAGTACATTACAAAGTGACGAAACTCTTCTTTTAATTGATACAATGGTATATTTAATGTACACCCCCTTTATGTTTATTTAAATATTTTATTCATAAAACGGTATATTATAATGTTATTTATGATTATTTAAATATTTTATTCTGCCTCATGAACTCGACTACCGTTCTGATTCTATGTGACCTAATTGTAAACAAAAAACGAAATTCGACTTAATTTATTTATTTATTTTATTTATTTAAACATCATGCACATTTGTACATAGGCGGACTTAATGCCTCAAGGCATTTTCTACCAGTCAACCTTTAGGTGATTTGGATACAAAAATATGTAGATGTTTTCCAGACGAGTTAAAATAGGACAATTTTAAATTCAATATTAAAATAAATTATAAATACCTACATACATTAAATCAATAGTATAAAATATTTATGTGTCATAGTTTTATTTTACTGCGCGGTGAATAACTGATATTTAAATTAGAAGCATTATAGCCGCCTATACGGGAGCTTTTAAACAAATTCACATTGAATCGGTCGACTGATTACGTGAAAGTGGTGATTAGCAAAAATCGCGCGATCTATTGCTGGACGTCAAAAAAATAGTGCTAATCGCTTGCAGCTGTTTTGTTTGATTGCACATTTCGTCGCTTTACCTTTTCAACCTCATATCTAAAGAACTACAACTTCTCAGTAGAGCCTAAAAACTTAATAATTGTAGAATTTTATTACGACATGGATTTTGGATATATACTGTACATAACTGAACCTCATTGAAAACAAAATCCATATCGTAATAAAAACTAAAATGATTAGATTTTTTGACTCTACTGAAAAGTTGTTGTTTTATAGATACGAGGTTGTGAAGGTAAAGTGACAATTTGCTTCATTTTTGCTACGACACTAGCACCAAAAACAATTTAGTGGCAATCATCCTATGATACTATTAGCTAAATGTTACGTCAAACAAACATTGACCACCAAATATTATATATTTTATTTTAAAACTATAAACTGCTCGCCTGGTTAATTTCAGTTTTATGTTTTAGTTCTCCCGTTTAATTTACGCTTACGCTCTATTACATTTTAACTGTCGATAAAGTTCGAGTGCAAAAATTGTGCAATTTTTGCAATGGCTTTGCTTTTGCAAGATATACGTAATAATCCCGTGGAACGAAAAATACAAAAGCTTGCTGTTTACCACCCTATGTAGCAGCTACCTAAGAATATTTTAATTCTTATTCCTTCTACGAACTTTAAAGTGCGTAATTATTCTCAAGGTAGCTTGTTACAATATAAAACTTTGAAGCTTAAAACACAAAGGCCTGTAGGGCCTTTGTGGAAAATGGGCCCTTTCCCATTACATAATATTACGACCCACCCTTTAAGTGAAAATTTCAAAAATTTTCTAAGCTGAAACATAGATTTAATGAAACCAGTAGGTACATTTTTGTGAGTATTAGTTATACTCGTATTTTATTATAGTTACCTACTTACCTATATTACGTACAATATATTTTTATCAAAAACTTTAACCCTACTCTTAATTACACTCTACTTACTTTGTAGAGCATTCAGGAACATGCTGAATGCTCCGTAATTTAAAATCATACAATAATATGCAAAGCATGACAGAGGCAATACAATTCACATTTCAATATCTTCACTACGGAGCTATGCAAGATATGTCAATAGATTCGTGTATTACGTATAAGAAGGTTATACCCGGGTAACATCTATGCTATAATATAGTATTTACGAGCTAAAGTTTTACAAAATTTCAAGATACACAATTTTAATAACATGGCTGAAATCGATGAGTCATCAGGGCTATGCTCCTGTGAGGGAAGCTACGATGACAGACAGCTACGGTCCCACTACGTCACGATGACAGTCTCTCATTAAACGCCAACGATGAAATAACCCCATCCCCGGCTTCGAGCTCTAAGAACAAAGAGCACAATGCATCGTACTAAATACCAGCGGCCAGCCGTCCTATTATTTATAATTTAATTAGGGACTCGGCCAAGAGATGCGGTTTAGATGACGAGATACGAAACGTATCGACTATCGACCTAAATACATTTAATTAACTTTTAAAGTCTTTGGTTTTACAAAAGGTGTTTTTACAGGTATAAAATATTGTCAAACGTTGTCAAGTTTAGAATTTATACAGGTATCCGAATTAAATATTTTACCTGATATCAGGCTTTATTTATTCGTCGCGGATGTATGTAATATAGTGTACCCGCGGCTCTCAACGGCGGTAGTGACGGAGTATCGCTGAGTTTTTAAAGGGTGGAGGCTGCGTCCAGTTCACCATCTTTTCGGACGCAGCGAATCCCACATACCCGCGGTAGGAGTCCCCATCTACCACAAGATGCTTAATCTCGGCGAAAAATAAGGCTTTATTTAGTAATTTCATTTATTTTTCAGACTTACAGAAAAATAACAGTCATGACTCATGATTAACATAACCTAAAAACTCGTAATACGTATCAACTGCCGTACAACGCGCTGGCTTTGGAATCACACGCCCGCCGCGCGGTTCTGAATAGAATTTGAGTATTTTATAGTATATTTTTTGAACTAGATTTGAATATATTGTGCTTAGTCTCGCACTTTTTTTTTGGCACTTCTCACGGTGAAAAGATTATAACATCGGTTATGATACCATACTTTCCCACTTTTTTAGATTTTTCGATTTCATAAAAATTGTAATAATGTCGTCCTTGTTAATTTACAACTTTACACTAATTATGTAATGATTATTATTAGTGTAAAGTTGTAAATTAACAAGGACGACATTATCGTTAATCGATAAAGTCCTTTTTTTTAAGAAAAAAAAAATAATAAAAATAAAAATTTTAGTTAACTCCTCATTTTGGCTCGTAGTCAAGAGGCTATCGCTATTTTAACTTACGATATAGTTCGATAATAATGAATGACAAGTGAATTCGTATGTCTTAGTGAAGTCAAATCTCATAAGTTTTTGTTATCGAACTTCGAACATGATAATAGCGATGACATCTTTAATAATGACCTTGATTTCTCTGTAGGTTATTGATTGTACTTATGTTATTGATTGTACCGTAGGTTCTTGATGGAAATACATTTTATTTAGTAATAATACACTAAATACTTGCACTTTTTTCCACTTTATTAGTTTTTTCACAAGTTATTTATTAAAATACTTATTAAAATACTTCTCTGTAGGTGGTAAATTTTTAGCCACAGTGGTGTATTTAAATAATGACTCCTCCGTGATTTTTATCACTGCCTCATTATCTCCAAAAGGAGATTGTGGATCCTTTTTGGCGTGACAACGAGAAGGGTTGCGCTTCCTAGAGGGGGGCTCATGATACTTATCAGGCCAATGATAAGTTAATTTTACACAAATGCATGAAATAAAGCTAATGAAGAGTACTACAGTTATTCGCATAATAATAATACGTGTGGACGTTTTCACACCATGTCAATCTGCAGGCCTACTCCCGGCACAATCGAGAATCAAATCTGTTCGATCTCAACGGCTTTTGGTGTTTTATGTGGTGGATTACTTTGAAACTAACCAGGATAAAGACAATCGTTAGATTGTAACTTTTTGTACTCCCGACCATATCGATCGAATAAGAAAGTTTGGAGAGAAAGCCACCAGCGGGCCTACTCCCGACACAATCGAGTACCGAATCCGTTCGATATCAGTGGTTTTTCGTATTTTATTTGGTGAATTACTTTGAAACTAACCAGGATAAAGACAATCGTTAGATCGTAACTTTTTGTACTCCCGACCATATCAATCGAATAAGAAAGTTTGGAGAGAAAGCCACCAGCGGGCCTACTCCCGACACAATCAAGTACCGAATCCGTTCGATATCAGTGGTTTTTCGTATTTTATTTGGTGAATTACTTTGAAACTAATCAGGATAAAGAAAATTGTTAGATCGTAACTTTTCCCGACCATATCAATCGATTGAGAATCAAAATAAACAAATGTTTATTAGGAAGTACGTGGCATGATCGTATCTAAATCAAAATCAAATCAGTTTGGAGAGTAAGGCCCCAGGTCCCGTGCTATGTCGAAGAACTTGTGTTACATGAACATAAAGAAAATATTCACAGACAATGGAAATAATATACTATATTAAATTCTTTTATTACTAAACAGTATACACAATATTACATTTTAAAAGTATATACAATACTTTAAAAATGTTTTATAGTATATATGACGACCTCTGTAGCGTAGTGGTAGAGCTCGTTGGTGCTCGAGCGACAATATCCGTTTTCAATGTTCCTGCGTCATGGAAGTGTATTAAATTTGTGTAATAATAAAAATGTTCAATAGTATTTAATATTGTCCTGTAACACAAGTTCTTCGGATACTTAGCACGGGGCCAAATTGACACCACGTCAATCTGTGAAGCGTCCATAGATATTATTATTATTACTATAGCTCCCGAATAAATTGACGTTTGTTTATTTTGATACTCAGTCGATTGTTATGGTCGGGAGTATAAAGAGTTACGATCTTACGATTTTCTTTATCCTGGATAGTTTCAAAGTAATCCACCAAATAAAATTCTAAAAGCCGTTGAGATCGAACTAATTCGATTCTAGATTGTGTCGAGAGTGAGCATGCTGGTGTCAAAAGATTTTTTCTTGATCTTTATGGATAATTTCTTGCTTTTCTTGATTTCTTACAAAGCTTACCACTTTTATTATCCTTTTGCAATTCTACTATTTACACATCCAGAAACAAAGAAAACTTTTTGTTCCTTTGCCTTTAGAATTGGGCACTGACGCGTTCAAGCACTGAGCCAAAGGTATTTTCGATTTTTTCATATGATATTAGAATGCTAATATCATATGCGATTATGATATTAGCATTCTAATATATATAAGTACGAGTACACCACATTGTTGTTTACTGAAATAATTCTAATGGTTTATTGACAATGGTATTGTCAACAATACAATAGGTTCTAGGTGAAATGCAATTAAGGTCGTGTTTATTTAGCCATTTGTTTTATTTTATCAATAATATCAATAATACCACTGTAACATTCGTCAATTATATATTAGTATTAATACGACACGAAACGTACTACTCAGCGATCCCTGATTACGTAACTTCAGTGGCCTTCCAGTTTCCGTAAAAAGACTGTCATTTTGACGTTTGACTTTTTTAAAACACGATTTAAAAAATTAAAACGTCAAAACGTTTACATTTTAACTTGACAAATCGTGTTTTTTAAACTTTTAACGTAAAATGACAGTTGATTTCAAGAAAGAAGTAGTAGGCGGTGAAGGCCGTTATTCAAGATAACATCGCTATTATTAACCGACTTCAAAAAAAGGAGGAGGTTTCTCAATTCGACCGTATATATATGTTTATACTTACAAACTTCGAAAACAAAAATGTACGGGACTTAAGATATGGTTCGCTAAATAACAAGCGAATTCTTGTCACTTAGCAAAGGTTAAGGTAAATCCCACACATCTTGTTTTCGAACTTCGTAAGTGATAATAGCTATGATTATGATTCAAGATGCAATCGGGGCCCGGGACGGACTGAGATCCCTTACTTGTGACGTATACGCTCGAGACAAACAACACTATATTTACATATTAAGGCACCAAGCAATGTTAAAGTTAACGCCATGTTAAAATACCATGCCATCTCATTCATAGGAAAGACGAGAGGGATAACATGATATTTAACATGGTGTTAACATTGCTTGGTGAAACACACCCTAAGTGTATGAAACATAAATGTGTCATGTTAAAATATTATAGTGATATTAATGAGTGGTAGACGTAGTGACTACCACTCAATAATATCACTATAATACTCAATACCACTATAATGTTTTAGCTGTCAACTGTTAATAGACAAATAGATCGATACCCGTAGGCGATATGTTAATTCAGTAAAGAACTTTCCATGAAATATGTGTCACATAGGGGCTATGATCGTGGTCGCAATGTTGAATCAAACTAGGATAATATGATCCCAAAAATAACTATAATCAACAATATTTAGTTAAAGTATTTTCAAACAATGAGCTAACTGGTTATGATCAATTATAACTATAGTTATAGATAGCTAAGAACATCCATCCGTGATCATAAACTGTCTGTATTATTATAGAGTGATAATACTTTAGGCTGCGTATGGGTCCCGTATATAGAGTTTACTGAGAAAGTACCAGCGCTGAACAGTTACTTTTTTATTATTGTATGGGCAAATTTATGATGTTGGGGCATTTCTCATAGAAACATGAAAGTCATAAGTAAGTCTTTCAGCGCAGCTCTACTTTTACAGTAAACACTAAATATAGGCTAATTATACACACCCTAAAGTCATTTTCTCATTTATTTTGCACCTTGTATACACAGATAAACTTCTGTTTTTGTCGGGGGTTAGAAAGGGTAAAAGATAATATTGACTAAGATCGGGATGGGTTATTTCTACAAACAGTTAAATACCGACCTCTAATAAATTATTATCTACTTATGATTTAGAGTCTGTAATCGACGACTAGCATTTAGCAGTGTGCGAATAAACCAGTAATGGATTATGTTACACTGTGTAGATTTAGTTTTTTTATGTATTTCTTCTATTGATTAAATACATAAAATAATAATAAAAAACAATACCGCGAGCCTTCTTTCAGAGAAAGGATTCTTGTTTAATTCGTGCTATTAAAATATATTATCATTTTTTTATTCCTAGTCTGCCACGGAATACAGTGGCAAAAATAATAGAATTATTTTAGAGGTATATTTTCTTTCGAGTCACAAGGACATAATATTGTCCCTTTTTACTAATAATAATATTAATAGGTATTAGTTTTGGCAGTCTACGTATGTTTGTTTATGTATTTTTTTATTTGTATTTTATTCCATCGTAGCGCCTGAAGTACTGATGCGATTTTAAATTAATAATGTGTTAATAGATTCGTAATCAGAGCACAGGTAATATATGCGATATAATTTACGCAGTAGGGTTAAATCAATACTAATATTATAAAGCGGAAGAGTTTGTTTGTTTGTTTAAACGCGCTAATCTCAGGAACTACTGGTCTGATTTGAAAAAATCTTTCTTTGTTGGATAGTCCATTTATAGAGGAAGGTTTTAGGTTATATAACATTACGCTGCGATCAATAGGAGCAAAGCGTCAGTGAGAAATGTTGGAAAAACGGGGAAAATTCTTTACATTCACACAATAATCATAATAACAAAAACCAACGTGAGCAATCAAAAGATAAGTCTTAGAAGAACCACTTCATGATGTTGCCAATAAACAGTGAAATATTTTATGAAATGCGGCCATTTCATAATCTAACTCTTGATCATTTTATGAAGTTCATGTAGTAATCCAATCTACTGTATATCGTATACCATAATAAAAAAACTACAAACTGAAAGATTTTTTTTTAATCCTCGAATTATCGAGATGTGAGGGAACTGATTATAACGAATTATAGCTTTTAAATAAAAAGAACTAGATATAAATCGGTTCATTAATCTGGGAGCTACGATGCCACAGACATGCACACGCACACATACACACATACACACAAACACATACACACCACACACGCACAGACACTTCAAACTTATAAGCCTCGGTTTTTATCGGGGGTTTCAAAGTAGGCACAAGTCACAACTGTACGTGATCTTGGAAGTGTGTCACGGAAAATTTCGGAGGTTTTCCCATGAGACAACAATATTATTATTGTGCTGTAGTGTGCTGTATAGATACATGTATTTATCAGCAATAATAATGTATTATGTTAGAAGTCGTAACGCACTTAAACTTGTCGTCTAGAAAGTTCAAGTCACCTTGTGAATTGTCCCAAAACTAAATTAATTAATTAAAAAAAAAAAACCCGATTTAACAATCCCGATTTATCTCACCTAACAAACGACCTAATGATCTTGAAGACCTGAACCGATTTCCACCAAACATAGCTAAAAACATTATCAACTAATATACCTTTCAAACAAAAAAAACCGCATTACATTCGGATCATCCGTTTAATTGAATTCCACATACAGACATATACACACAGACACGTCAAACTTATAAACACCCCGTCGTTTTTACCTCGGGGGTTAAAAAAACATATTATTATATGTAAGAAAATCGATAGATATCACTAGACATCTTTTATCAAAGTAACCCGATAACAAAGCGAACCTTCCGAATCTTTTGTTAATATACTTTTACGAAAGTAAAGTGATACTTCACAAGGCAGGTGACAATACCTACTTAAGTGTATAAATTTTTCGGCATGTTTGCGAATTTAATAAGTTTCACATGTCTCATAATTGACGAGAACATATTTGTTCTTAACTCTACATAATATAATTATTTTATAAAGGCTATATAGAAAATCACCTATCGCAATTTTTTGCATTTTTCGCTATATCTTGTAGTTTCAGGTTACTCCCCATGTGTACGTCTCGTGTGACCTTTAATTTAGACTAGGTTATACTATATAATAATGGACCTCGATTTAAATATAACTGCTCGGCTGTAGCAGTGGTCGAGGCCTAAGCTAGCTCAGCAGGCTGATTATGTTTCTGGCAAAAGCAATTCGACAGGTGTAAATTGTACGATTGTGTACAATATCGCTGTCAAACGTATGCACTTGACAGACGTAAATTGTACGATTGTGTACAATATCGCTGTCAAACGTATGCACTTGAACGGCGTAAATTGTACGATTGTGTACAATATCGCTGTCAAACGTATGCACTTGACAGGGATAATGTACACAATTGTACAATTTACGCCTGTCGAATTGCTTTTGTGAGATACATAATCAGCTTTTGGGATGGCATACTTTTTTAAATTAAATAGAACATACTGAGTGCACGACGCAAGTTACACGTCATACATAATAGTCGATAAGAAATATTATGGAGGAAAATTTTGCCCGATTATCGTTCTAAAATTATCGTACAAAAAGTATGTCGTAGCACATTAATAGGCTCAGGATACGGCCGTGCAAGTTAGCAAATGTATTTTTGTATCTTATAGAAAATGTTATGTGACAATTGGTGTAATGAGTTAAAAATATAATAACCTTTAGATAATATTGTAGATTTCCTGGTGATTATTTCAAGCACTTTATTAAATAATGCAAATCGATGCCTTATTAAATGTTTCCAAACTGAGGAGCGTTCACGATAACGGCTTGGGACTATCAACTTAAGGCTGCCATATACGAGGAGTCCAATCGCATCAGATAGGTGCAGTTGGGTAAGCGGTAACAATTGACAGCCACGTATTCGTTATTATTATTATTTTCCTGTATTTCAATTTTATGGGTAGGTACTATCACAATTTACATACAATTATTTTTCGATAAAGTTATAAATATATGTACCTATGTCTTACCCCACTAACGTCAAATCTTGGTCTGAATGGATAACGAGCACATACACCGAAATATCGCTTTACTTTGTTATATCCGATGTGATATCAATTGAAATTGCATTTGAATTTGACATTTCATCACGAAAGTAACGCCAAAGTGATTTGAAATTGGTGTCGACTTTATCGATCTAACTCAAACCCACTGAATCTTATTTATAAAAATGAATAGCTGTTCGTTAGTCTCGCTAAAACTCGAGAATGGCTGAACCGATTCGGCTATTTTTACTCTCGAAATATTCGTGGAAGTCCAGGGAAGGTTTAAACGGATTATAAGCTCAACAAAGTGGGCACGGGTCAGATAAAATCGAATTTTACAAAATGTCATTGCTATTGGTTTTAAAGTTTTAAGAGTAACACATGCTGCAAGCTATGTGCCAATCCAAGGATTAGCATTGAAATTAGTGTCAAGAGTAAGGTCGATCTTCGCCATCTGATGCGATCCACCTAAACATAACCTAGGTTATTAGGATACGATACGATTGCATCCGTTCCGATCGAACTTAAGGTAAATGGGAGCCTTTTAACAATTCTATGTAAACAAAGTGGAAGCCGTTTCACTTTGAAGCTCGCTCCTTTTATTTCTTGTCCAATAACAACCGTGTTTGAACGTCTGTTGTGACATAAAGAGACCTAGTTAAGAAAGTATTGTTTACGTTACATAAAACTGAATAGGATTCAATATTTAGTTTTAAATATACCGTAAGATCAGATAGAGTAAGTAAAAGCATTTTTTTTTCTGTGATCAGAATATTGTTTGCACCTTTTACGCCAACACCACGTATTAGGTTTTATTTAACTTTAAATTCAACGCGGTCTCTGTGATATAGTGATTAACGCTCTGGTTTAAGTACCGACGCGCTCTACCACTCAGCTGCAGAGGTTCGCCAGATTCTACAATCAATAAACAGAAACTACAATTTCTACAATATAAAAATAATCAAAAGGCTAATTTGAAACTACCCACATGATGCACCGCGCTCTTGGTTTTCTTATTGGGTCACAACTTCATTTCCTCGTCCCATATCAAATACTGCTATTCTCATTTCCCTTGCGATTCTTTTGTATTGCAAACGATTCTGTTCGCTATCAAGCTGCGACAAGTTTCTTGTGTTTTCTTTAGTTTTGAAGACATTTGTAGATTAATACATCATAACTTTTGGATTTTGGAGCATATTCTTTTGTTACATAGTAGGTTTTAGAATAGAAAAATAATGGCCAATAAAAAAGGGTGTTAGGAAACTTAGAAAAAACATCACGGGCTAGATTTTTTTTTCAATATTAATTCACAAATTTAATACACATCCATATGTATTAAATTTGTGAATGAATACGTGTATTAAAAATGTATGTCGTTCACACTCGCGCTAAATAATTCGTGCACGAACGCGCGTGTGCGAACTGAACATACTGACGATCGAATATAACTTCGAGTTACGACTACGAGGATCGGGGCCCAGCAGGCTTACTCCCGACACAATCGAGAATCAAATCAGTTCCGTCTCAACGGCTTTTGGTATTTTATTTGGTGGATTACTTTGAAACTACCGCGGATAAATAAAATAGATCGTAACTTTTTTACTACCGACCATATCCATCGACTGAGAATTAAAATAAACAAACGTTAATTTATTCGGGAGCACGCGGCACGATCAAATCTGAATTATAATCGAATCAGTTTGGAGAATAAGGCCCTAGGACCCAGATTATTGATACGTGTTTATGTGAGCCCGGAGCCGCAAGCAGATTGTTACTGTAAGCTCGTCGGCTACGCTCTAAACCCCTTGAGTTATGCAATGGATGTGGGACTGCGTTTTTCGATTTACAGCTTTATTATTTCACTCGTAGCTACTAATCGTACATTTTCTAGAAGTTTTCAACACAACAATAAATCAATATAGTACCTCAGATTATAAAATATGCCGATAGAGCGCAATGAACAATTGGGTGAAGGCACTAGAGCTAATACAATATCACATGTGAATACAATTTAATAACGCAAAAATGGACGTTTCCCGAAAAACATAAAATCGGCTTCACCTAGATGTTCGGTGCGCTTAATCTGCCTATAGTTTTATAATCTGAGGCCTACTTCATAAAGTGTATATATTTTTGTTCTCCAAGAAGAATCTGTATTTTGTAGTTATTGTATTTATAAGATTTTAAATCTGTATTTATAGTTGGCGGCATCCGTAGCGCAGTGGTTGAGCGCGTTAGTGCTCGAGCGAGAGGTCGCGGCTTCGAATCCCGCCGAGGGAACAAAAAGTTTTCAATGTTCCTGGGTCATTGATGTGTATTAAATTTGTGCATAATATAATAAAAATCTTACTCGTAATTATGTGTATAGTATGAAAGTATTAAATATATTTCCGTTGTCTGGTACCTGTAACACAAGTTCTTCGGATACTTAGCACGGGGCGAGATTGACGTGGTGTGAGGTGTGAAGCGTCCATAGATATTATTATTATTGCTGAATATGTAGAAAAAAATTACATTACACACAGACATACAAAATGTTGTAATGTTTATCGGGGGTTTGCTTAGTAATTTGAGGTTAGAAAAAAATGGGGTTAAAGAGGAACATCAATTGCAAATTAATTTGGGGTGAACTGTGAAAGGAACTGCAACAGTTCAAAATCAATTGCGAATTAATACCAAAGAGAATTTAATTTTCTCGAGATATTACTGTAAATGTCAGGATAGGTAGAGGGTACCGATTGGAGTTAAATTGTGTGGAAAATGTCCGATTGCAACCAGCGCCAGTAACTAGAAGTTCATCAATCTGAATCGACTCGCTGAAAGCAATTATTGTGGTAGTAATCCTTTCCAGCTTTTGTTTAATGGCCAAGATAATTGCGGGGTGCCAGCTATTCACTAACAGCACGTTTCAATAACCTATAAAAGAATATAAGTAGATTTATTATTATATTTATAAGTAAATAGAGTGCAATCTACATAATAAACAAAGTGACTGCGGAAAGCTGTCAAATTGCTTAGTCTATAATATGATCTATCTTTTTTATAGAGATATACGTTATTGAAACGCACCATATATTACTTACTTCCTAAGTTCCTAATCCCACCAAAGGAACAAAAAGTTTTTAACGCTGAATGTTTTTGAGTCATGCAAGAATTTTAAATAGGATATTAATTTAGTGGTCGAATCTATACTAATATTATAAAGCAGAAGAGTTTGTTTGTTTGTTTGTTTAAACGCGCTAATCTCAGGAACTGCTGGTCCGATTTGAAAAATTCTTTTTTTACTGGTAAAATCGATTATATATGATAAGTACCACTGTCACAAAGTTACGTAGAATGAAATACTTATAAGTATACACATTTCAAATAAAATATACAACAGAATAAACAATCAATAAACGCGCTAGACAGTTAATCAAATAGCTGATTCAATCAGATGACTGCGACATATACATATCTCGTACATAACCCAAGCTAATAAAAGCACGTTGAAAAGAATTTTATAAATTTAAGAAGTTTATAAATTTAATCATTACAACAATAAGTTTTCGAAAGTCTGTTTGTAAAATACATAAGTAACATTTGAATCGGAAGCTTTATTATCGTAGTGCATTTAGCCTTTACATTGGCCTGCCCATTTTGAGCTTTATTTACATTTAAATCGCACTATACATACGAGTACATTTAAATTACAATATATATTCTAGTTCACTATATTTCACAAACATATTATTGGACAAGTAGAATAAATTCAAGTTGTTCGTTCACATCGATTTATCTATAAATAAATGAAAAGTGGTTTATTTCCAAACCGATAGCATCGGCTCAAATAATAACACGTATCTAAATAGTTAATTCTATGACCGAGAATGTAGGTTTCAATTTTAGAGTATTATTTTCTATTGTTTGCTTTACTTTTATCAGACACGAAAAAATTCGACATTATAATAATTATTTGGACGTAACGAAAACTTCTCATGGGCTTTAGTCTATATTTGCTTTATCTGTTAGTGTTCTGCAACTAATATAAATAACCGTTACAGACGACTCCTTCGTCTAGTGGTTCAGAACTTAGCTTGCGGGCTGGGAGAGGGTTTGATTCCTGTGCCTGATAGGAAATATGATCGTTAATTAATGGAATCAGACGTTACTTTGCGGAAGTAAATAGCATACAATATTAATATATTATATCCAGCAATATCCCGCGATAAAATTATAATCATATCCTGCAAGCAAATGAGTTAGTGTACGCATAGGCATCCGTTTAAAGCACCTCCCTCCTTCCCACACTGCGTATTCTCTACTACTCACAAGTAAAAGCGTGAAAGCACTACCACCACACAAGCAATAAGCTTAAAACGATCACGCAAAGCCTCTCACCACCGTGAAAGTTGCAAGACTCGACGCGCGTTTCGCTCCGACCCCAGAGCATCCACAGGGTGTAGACTCTGCGATCAATGTTCGTTAAGTGATGGTGCCCGACACACCACCCTTAGTTCCCTACTGAGGTTGCAACTGTATTTTGATTAAAAAAAAAAGATAGAAGAGATATCATGATTGAAATCAAATAACTAATGAGCCCTGTCCTTGATAGGGGAGATGTAATAATATATCCCCTACTGCTACTACCTTTACTAACTAGTAAGGTACAGTTTAACACCTCCGTGGTCTAGTGGTTCGGAGCTTCGCTCACGACCCGGAGGTCGTGGGTTCGATTCCCGCGTTGGAACAACAAAAAATGTTGTTTTCAGGTTTGGTTACGACAATGCAGGCTTATCACCTGATTGTCTGACAAGAAAGATGAACCATGCGTCGGATGGGCATGTACAAAGTCGGTCCTGCGCCTGATCTCTCGCCAGTCGTGTCGGTTTACCGTCCCATTGGGTTATGAGAGTAAAAGGAAGAGAGAGTGCTTCTGTGTATTGCGCACACACTTGGGCACTATAAAATAAATCCTGCGTAGCTGGCCTGGTTTTAATGAAATCGGCTACCGACACCGAAATCGGTGAGGGGAGCTATTAAGGTACAGGAGACATAGTCAAGTTACTTTGGTCATTCAACAACGCACGCAAATCTGAAAACCGCGCTTGCCATACAGCCTGCCAAGCGCTGCGAGTATAACAAGTACCCTCATTAAATCCTTTGTGTTTATCATCTATTTTGTGCTTTGGAGGTGACTTATGTCCATTATTGATGTCATAGCTAAAATAATAAAGTATTCTGGAAGAATCAATTAATAACTTCATTAATATTCAGTTAGTGGAGTATCAGTTTGCAATACCTACCCGTATAACTTTTCCATTCTCTGTTGACATGCACTTTATTTAATTAGTACTACCCATCCTGTTTCAGTAAGGGTGCCCACGGCAAACTTTTTATAGGAGCGATAATTGGGCAGATATTGCCTCTACCTATAACTTTGGGATATGATTATACTACCTTTTCTCATTCTAGAAATATTTTTTTTATTTTTTTTTTATTTAAATTTTTTTTTTTTAGTTTTTTGGGAACAAAAATAAAAAAAATACATTTCAAAAATAAGGAAAGGTAGTATAATCGTATCTCAAAGTAATAGTGACTGCTCTTTTTACACCCTGTATATTATTTCTGACCGATTTTTTGTGTGACGTGGGAACGCCCATACAACTTTAAAAACTAAAACCGACTTTAACAATCAAACACGCAGATTGTAATAAAGTGTCGTAGCAGTCAGCGACTATTATCACGTCTGACGTCACAGTTTTCAGAATATGACTGTTTGGTTGGAAAACTCTATAAAGTCTTGACCTGTTTTCTGTTATTAATTTTCTACAAGTTATGACTGTCGACGTTGATACATACACTAATATTCAAAACTATTATAATATTATATACTTACTAAAAACATATATACGGTCGAATTGAGAAACTTCCTCCTTTTTTGGAAGTCGGTTAAAACGCCTTTGATGCCTCTTTGGTCAATGGTTAGATGTACGTTCTCGACTCAAAGGTTGTGGATTCGATGTCCGCGTTGGAACAACTAAGAAAACAACTTTCAAGTTTGATTAGCGCAATACAGACTGACTTGTTGTCTGACAAGACGGTATTATAAAAAGCCAAACCTGCACCTACTCTGACTGTTTCTTGTTACTTTAAAGACTCCAAAGAATATGTTTTACAATTCGTCTGTTTCTTATTCCAATACAACAGTGAAGCCAAAAGGAAGGGAAATGGTTTTAACATTATGTTTTTTGTATGTATTGTGTATGTATTTTGTTCCATCATAGCGCCTAAATTACCGATTTTAATCAACGAGGGCTGAATGATAATAATGAATGGATTAACGGGCCATCATTACGTATATACCTATATTGAAAAATAGATAAGTCGCGCTCAAGGAACAAATACAAACTTTACCCTTGCGTGTTTTACTTTCTGCTCGAGAGCTGATGTACAAATGCTGAAGTTAAGGTTAAGTTTCTTGAAAAGTACGAGTACTTTCTTGATCAATGCTAAAATGCAAGCAGGAAAAACATAGCAAAGTTTTGTAGGAATAACAACTTTTCGTCAGTGAGTTGTTCAATTGGACTACTTCACTTGCTTCATATTAATTAGTTAATTTTTTTAGGTAGGTATTAAAATACCTGAACTAAAGTTATACAGAAAATAAACAGAATATAAAAAGTCAAGTCCATCACTCGTCTCCGCCTCCCAAACTGCAAAGCGACATTAGCTCATTCACAACAATAATCCCTATTATTATAAATGTGAATGTCCCTTCGTTTCTTACGCTTTACGCAAAAACTACTTAACCGATCATCAAGAAACTGATTTATGGTTCATATATTGAACCAAATATAAAATCAACCTGTATAAGAGAGGTATCAAAAGTAACTTATGATACTATTTATTTCACGCGAGCGAAGCGGCCAAAAGCTAGTGTTATACTCGTATAACTTATATACTCGTATAAATTAATGAGAAAATCCGACAAAACTAACTATAGACTATATATAAGACTAACTACTCTGAGGAGGGAATAGCTTAATGTATAAATAACTTTTGACATTACGACTGCCCAGTGGACAAACAATTGAACTCCCCACGGCCCACACCGTTTTCGATGACGATGGCCGGTTCAAAGTTCGATAACAAAATGTATGGGATTTGACATAAGGTACGCTAAATGACATACCAAATCGCGATCATTTAGCGTACCTTATGTCAAATCCCATACATTTTGTTATCGAACTTTGTAAGCGATAGTTAGCGATGGCATCTTGAGTAGGCCCCCTGACGTTACGCAGAAGTTATTTTATAGTACCCAAATGTGTGCGCAGTACTTGTGTACTCTATTTTTATTTACTCTCGTAACCCTAAGGGACCTGACCGACACCACTGTCGAGTGTCAGGACCGACTTTTTATAGTACGTCCCTTTTAAATTAAACCTGAACGAAATGTTCACTTATTGTGCAGATGTGCACACTTATCAAAACTTTTACCGTACTCCGGTGAACGTGTCAATAAGTTAAGGTCAAAGGACCATAGTTCATTAAGCAATACATTTTGTAAAAATTGTATAAAAATAATATACTTAAACACCAAATGAAAAAGTTTCACGGTGAAAATAGGCCTTTTGATACTGCCGAATGTAGAATATAGTATATGGATGCATAGTCGCAAACAAAAATAATCATTGTATTGTATTCGCATCACTGACTAGTCTATGGTTGTGTCATAGACGGGTTTGTTTACGTTTGGATTAAAATTAAACGGGACGTACTATACATGTCTAATGTCTATCCAACGCATTGATCATTGTTCTGGTCAGAAAATAAATAAATACGGGTGCGTCAATAATTGAACTACTGGACCACCGCAAGAACTTATCAGATACGTAACTAAATATTAGTTCCGTATCTGATTGGTTTCCAGATGCAGTAAGTTTCAAGACTTCTTCTTTAAGCGTATGCATCATAACTTTAACCGATAGTTTTTTTGATTAATTATGATTTTATTATTTACTCTGTGCTATTATATTTTCTAGACTTACTCCTGTCTATTTTAGGAAAAGCTATTTTCAGGGCTAAATTTCATCCCCTTATATTAGATATACCGGGTCCTAATTTAATATTTGAAAACAAAAATTATGGGATTATATGGGAAGTATGGGATTTGACACGACGTTTGCTAAATGACATGTGAATTCGTATGTCACTTAGCGTTACATTTTGTTTTCGAACTTCGTAACTTATAATAGCGATGGCATCTGTAATTGGGGTCCCGGATACTAATATTATAAATCGGAAGAGTTTGTTTGTTTGTTTGTTAAAACTCGCTAATCTCAGGAACTACAGGTCCAATTTGAAAAATTACTTTTTTGTTGATAGTCCATTTATAGACGAAGGCTTTAGGCTATATAACATTACGCTGCGACCAATAGGAGCGAAGCGTCAGTGAGAAATGTTGCAAAAACGGGGAGACTTTAGTTGCGTGCGCTGCATAAATGGTTTAAGTCGCTCAAGAACCACGCGAACGAAGTCGCGGGAACAGCTAGTCAAAACATAAAATTGTAATCTTCAAAAGTCGAAATTGTGTTATCCGAAAAATAATTGAATGACCGATGAATTGATTCTATAATCTACAATATTTTCGCAAATTTTCCCCCTTTTTTGTAACCGAAGGCTGGTCTTGTTAGGCCCAGATGTCACTGCGACCCTTCTGGATCTATTGTGACTCTTTACTTTAGAGTAGCGTCCCCAGTCCTATGTTACTCATGAAGCGAACGATATGGTGGGGGTCTGCGGTGCGAATTTCCTCTGCTGTAGAGTATTCGTCCTGTTCGAGGTACTTCCTCCTGCTTAGATGAAAAGCTGGACAATCAAAAACAAGGTGGAGGAGTGTCTCGTCTTTCTCCTTGCAGAATTGGCAAGTCTTGGTTGGTTCCTACTCATAGAAATTCCGATCCGCCGATTCTGCGTATCGTTTGTTAAAACCTTATTTAACCTTTTTTCTAAAATTATCCCCACCTCATTGTATGGTAACCTTGATATCATAGTACTACTATATAGCTGTAATCCATTATAAATCCCATTAATGTTCTTTGCTTTGTGTATCTTCACAGAGCTGCTTACATCACAACGTCATATCGTGATGGCTTTGATGTGTAATTATCAACTTGATGCAATTAGTATGATGCGGTGTGCTTATTACTTGGACCTCAATGTTACAGAATTGGGTTAGAGGCAACTATACCCCTCTCCTTCCTTCTATAATACTCCTTTGTTAAATACTTTATTAAATACATATTAAATACAACTAAAATTTATATTCTACTATGCAGTCATTTGGGGAAAATTTATTTTCAACAGTTTCTGGCATTGTTTACTAAATGACCCATAAACTTATTTTTTGTAGGATTTAGTGTGTGTTGTAAAGTGTGTACTTATATAACTCCACTGGGACCTTCTCTTTTATATATAAAAAAAGTGTTATAATCAGCTGTAACGTGAACAGCTCATATACATATATGAGGCAGGTAAATGGTAATGATAATGAATAGTGCCAAAAAATATGTAATTACAAATATTAATATAAAATATATGTAGAAAAATATGTAATTACAAATATTAATATAAAATATATGTAGGTATATTTTTGCCTAGGTGTAAATGGTCCAAATACTATAAAAATTAATTTCAAAAATCTTACCGAAAATGAAAAAACATCTGAACAAAACAGACTATATTTGAGTTTTGACTAACATCTTAACCAGCGAGGTGCTCTGTAACTAGCGGGTTTTCCCTGAAACCATTAATCTTCCGCGCGTTATAGGTCACTTGCTCCGAACATTATGAGGGTTTAGGAAATTCCGCTAAGCGGCCTGCGAGATATACAGGTTGATTCATGGTTCATATATTAAGCCGAATTACCATAATGCGATAAATCACGATTAAAATTCTCCATAAAAGTCACAAAACAGATGAGTTTCAATCTTGGTCAGGTTATAGGTATATGTCAATAATAAAAAAAAGGAGCCAGCGAGCACCAGGGGCCGTATTATGATATTTTACAATACCAGCCTGGTTCCAGCGAATTCAATAAATCAGCCTTAAGCTGCCTTGTTCTTTTTCATTTTACAGTGACATGTTAAACTGAATGGATCCACCCTAGTTTGGTTGTCTGAAAATGACATTCGGAAGAAAGTCAAGTGTCACGTGTCCGCTAACTAGCTGTCATCATGCAGTTATTATGTGATCGTTATACGAAAATTCCAGGCAGCCATGTTGTATGGCGTAAACTGTCTGGAATTAAGAGCTTGTAATAGGCCCCCTGAATGGTAAAATTCACTCCTTGTGGTCATTTTAGACCTTTGAATTATTTTTTTCAATCCAGTAATTTATATTAGGTGTCAAAACAAAAAATGCTCTAGGCGTCATTCCCTTCACACTGTATTCGGCTCAATATATGAACCATGAATTACTCTGTATACTTTTTAGGGTTTCGTATCCGTAGAATAAAAACTGACCTCTATTACTAATACTTCGCTGTCACCATGCTGTATCCCAAGGACTGCGATAGCTAGGCAGTTGAAATTAATAATATGTAGGCTTTTTTATGTTGACTTCAAAAAGCTTGTTAAGTTTCATTTGAAAAAAGTGTATTTTTTTCTTTTGAATAATATGTATATCTTTTATCACTTGATAAACAAATAGGTACTAAAAACAAACTAAAAATCAATATTTAGACGAGCTCCTATACAAACAAATGTTTGCCGTTTTCTATGGAGCACTCCGTGTGCGATTTTTTTTTAAATTTTGAATATTATAATATCTTTTATTAAAAAAGTGTTTTTTTTTAATATGTATATCTTTTATCATTCGATAGTCAAATAGGTACTGAAAACAAACTAAAATCAATATTAAGACGAGCTCCTATAAAAAAAATTGCCGTTTTCTATGGAGCACTTCGAGTGCGAGTCCAATTCGCACTTGGCCGGTTTTTTAATATTCGTGTTATTTCCAGTGGATCCGATCTCTGATCTGTCAGGGATCATAATTAGTACAGTCACGAACAGTGATACGTAGATAGGTATTTTGTACGTGCTTAATTTAATAGGATAGGACCATACGAACGAGAAATATTTGAATTATATGAAGAATGCTGTAAGCAGCTGGGATGTTACGGAACTCCGTAACCGTAACCGAAACTATCGGATATCAGATATAAAAAAATATCCGTAACCGTAACCGAATCCGAAATTAAAGTTTTGTTACTGTAAAAAAGAAACCAAAATTAATATCCGTAACCGAAATTATCCGAAACAAACGGATAATCCGAAATAATTTTATATCCGTATCCGAAATTTCATAACCAATTCATCCCTGGTAAGCAGTAAGACCGCATTTTTGTACAGTTTTATGTGTGTGTATTATGTATTCTAAATAAAGTTTTTGTATTCTATTCTAATATATCTGTGGATATTGTGACTGTAATAACATATTGTATCTTAGGTCTGGATCTAGTGATCGTGCCTGTGCATTCAATATGTATTTACAGAGCACATACTACATGTCAAACTTGGATACTTGTTTGGTAGTTTTGATTTATGACCAAGCTACTGACATGTATAATATCGTATCTGCAATATGTCCTTGAATTTCTATGAGAATACATAACATAATGTTGCTGATGAATTACTATCGGACTGTTGCCAAAAATATTAAGATGGTCTTGTAATTTCTGAATAAATGTCTTGATCTACGAAGTATGTAACGCGAAACTATAGAATGCGTTTTCTTGTTACCTTATTTTCCAGATGTTTGCTGATTTCAAATTAATATAGGCTTCTAGACAATATGGTTATCAATATAATCACATCTTTAAACTGTAATTACGCTTTTACATAGCCTATTATGATGATTGGAGACTATATGTCATCCCGGGCATTATTATGAACATATTGCTTCATCTTTCATTAGTATTGGAGTACTAGTTTAGACGCTACGGTGGAATACACATACTCGTACATACACTACAAAAACCATTACCCATCCTTCTGCCATCGCCGTCTCTAAAGATATTTGTTCTGCCTTCGCCGCATTCGCGTAATAAGCTTTCTAGACAATTCAAATACCAAAATGAGAATATGGTGTATTCATTTTGCAAAAGATAACTGAGCTATCCGGATAGCAGTTTAAATTGAAGCTAAACCCAGTCGACCATGATAAAGTGACATCGAAAGGTACAGCAGTTAGGCCATTATTAATAAAGAAGTATCAAAACCAACCTAAGTGAACAACTTTATTAATTTACTTCGTATGTACTTCAATTTCTATTTATACCGTAATATGCATGTTATAGATAGACAGAAAAACATTAAAATATGTATAATCTATATTTTTACGTTTTAAAAAAGGAAAAAAATTAAAGTGCATAATATTATGTAAAATTCTTCATTTTTAAAAGTGAAACGAAACCTTTTTTTCATCTTACAAATAGGTTCTCAAGTGGGGTTAGGTTTGAGAACTCTTTATTAATACAAGCCTTAGTATGGTAAACTGGTAACCGATTGGTTGAACTCGTTTTAATTTTCATGCGCCATATCCTATTCCGTAAGTACTTACCTCGGGCAGTATAAATACTCTAAAGCAGATGAAACTCGCACCGCTGACCCCATCATATCGTTAATTTTATGAGTAACATAGGACTGGGGTACTCTAAAGCGAAAGAGCCACAATAGATCCAAAAGGGTCGCAGTGGCATCAGGGCCTGACAAGGCCAGCCTTCAAATTATATAAAAAAAATATAATCCTATTCCGTTCTCTTTGTCGGCGGTTATTAGACGTGAATGGTTTGAGGCTTTACATGTTATGCTAAGTTGAAGTTACTTTTATAAATAGTTTAAGGACCATTTGCTTGTCATTGTTTGTTAATTAACCTGGAGTTATAATTAAACTTGATACTACCTTAGGCAAGCTACCCTTATTTGGAATTTAGGTAGTGTTTCAGTGGTGTGGGATTCCTATAGCTTCATTTCTATCGGTTTCACTTACTTTTGAAGACTTTTAAATAAATGCCTTCCTACATATTATACAGCTAGTGCTTTCCTTTGTAAGAGAAGTCTTCGCCACAGTTAGGTTTAAACAGTTAATGAGTCTAAACACAACCGTTTTAAGTACATTTTTGTTAAGCGATATTATACAGAATGCTTTATGGTTCATATAAATCAAGCCGAATATAGTGTTAAGAGAAGGACGCGTAGAGCTTTTTTTTTTTGGTACCTCATATAAATCACGATTAAAGATATCCATAAAAGTCACAAAACGTGCGTTCGTGTGTAGACCTTTGATTTTTTTAGTTATATAAAGTAATTTATATGAGTGCCAAAACAAAAATGCTCTACGCACTATATTCGGCTATATTCGGCTATATATGAACCATGAGTCGACCTGTATTATAGTCAAAAGATATTTAGTCATATCTGTACTTAAACTGAAACTAATAGTATATAATTTAGATACTAATTACCAAGTAAAATTTGCAAATTTTACTTGGTAATTAGTATCTAAATTATATATTACTTACCATGTAAGCGACATAAAATGCAAAATGTTATGCATATATAAACTAAAGCAACTCTTATAATAATGAAATTTAATTAGCCTTGCAAAAAATGCAAGTCTGTAAACATGATAGGAGTTTTGTTCGAAAAAAAATCTAATAACCGAGCAAAAATGTACAAAGTGTTGTAACCCGAAACTATATAATGCGTTTTCTTGTTACCATATTTTCCAGATGTTTGCTGATTTCAAATTATAATGGGCTTCTAGACAATATAACCATTCAATTTAAATATATTATATCTAGCAATATCCCGCGAAACAATTATAACCACAACCTGCAAGCAGATGAGTGAGTGTACGCATAGGCATACGTTTGATGCACCTCCCTCCTCCCACACTGCTTATGCGTACACTCGCAAGCAAAAAACATGAAAATACCACCACCACACAAGCAATAATGTTAACACGATCGTGCAAAGTGCCACCACCATTGTATGCTATGGATTTCCGCAAATTAACGCCTGATTCCATTAACAATATAACCATTTTAAAACTGTGATTGAAAAAAAATCTAATAACCGCGCAAAAATATGCAGTTCAAATTCAAATTTTATCGTCGCCGTTTGCGAGCAGTCGGCGGGTATGTAAATCAGTTTCCTGCGATGTATGTGCAGCGTGTGATTTATATTCCTACCCAAATTAGTAGCTACATCAAAACGTGCCCAAATTTAGCACGTTCTGTTCATGCAGTTTGATAACGAATATTAAGCACGTGGATCTTCGTGAGTTCAATGGCAAATCCTGGAATTTCAGTTAGAAAGTGTTCCCTCTAATCTCTATTTGTATTCAAAAAACAGTTACTAATTAAAAGGTTTATAAGGGTTCTATCTTTTATAAAAGAGATTGAGGACTTAGTAATAAACCTTATTGTATATGGAAGCTCTATCTCTTATATATTATATATTTAGAATATGCAAGGTGTAAAAGTGAGTGATAATACTTTAAGGTGTGTATGTGCCTCCTAGGTAGAGAATACTGTGAAAGTCCCAGCGCAGAACGATTTGCTTTTGACTTTTATGTTTATATGAGAAATGCCCCGAAAATACCATACGATTATTTAAGAAAAAGTACCTCTTTCAGCATTGGTATTTTCACAGTAAACTCTATATACGGAACCCATACATACCCTTAAGTATTATCACTCATTAAAATTATAGCCTCAATAGATATTCTAAATTTATAGAAGAGATACAGATCCATATTCCATTCCTATTATTTTAACACTGCGCTTGATCCCATGAAATACTTTAGCATATATCCAGTAGTGGACAACATAGCTAGCTGAAACGACGATTACTAACGCAATATCTATATATAGAGATATTATCTCTTCTATATATTCTGGAATCATTAATTTTGCAACAGAATATTTGATCTACCTAAGAGTTTCATTTCACCAAGAGAATATTTTAAGTCATGAAATGGTTTTCCTTATGATAATCTCAGCGTTTGCTTTGACGTTAGTTTGGTGTAGTTAATTACAAAATATGATCAACTGGAGTATACTTAATTTATTTTTAAAAGTTTATATTTAAAGTTAAAACATAGAACAATTACCATATTCTATTTTCCAAGACGAAATTTGATTTTTTTTCTAATAGACTCTCCTGCTTTAATTATCAATATTTCGATTCTAGAACTTTATATAAGTAGAACAGACTATAATTGGATTGTGCAGTCAAATACACGACCTCAGGCCATCGATCGTAGCTTTACTTATTCAAAGCCTCGCAACTTAGATTACTGCCTGGACACCTGATGTTCCTTTGAAATTATTATTTATTGTTCTTAACGAGGAGCATTAGTTAATAACTTTGACCAGAAGTTGTATAAGTGTTGAAATATTTGAATACCACACTTTTTAAAAGTAGATTTCACCACCCGGGAATTGAATTTTGAAAAATCTTTCCTTAGTAGATGCTGTCATCAAGGTGTGAGTACGTGTGCGATATTTTAATCTTCTAGCCTTAAGGGTCGTTTTTCCTGTCCATTAGGTTGAGTTTTTTGCCTACTTATATCTTCTATCTTAGATGTAAAACAAAAATTATTTTCGAAAAAAATTATTTTAAAATATCCAATATTAATAAAAAAATATTCTTTACAGTCGAACTTTTCTATCAGAATTCCATTCGGTTGTTGTCTAACGTATGCAACGATGCATATCACCCCTCTCAATTTATTTATACTTTCTATGTGACCTTAAAAAGGCATCGGTTGTCCGATGATGCATCACAGTGACCTTGAACAGAAAAGTTGATACCTAACGGGCGTATAATTGAAACATCGTTTTATACTAAACTAGCTGTTATGTTCGCGTGAAAATTTAGGTGTAGAAAAAATTCTGTAATTGTAGAAAAAGTGTAAAAAAATTTGCCGTAGTTAAACATTGTACCTGTATAATTTATCTCCATAGCATAAAGAAAAGGAATTTTGGAAGGACGAACTTACAACTTTTATTTCACCTCATTGTAAGGGTTGTCCTGTTTTGTTCAAAGTACCTATTTTCTAGTAAATTAAAAAATATATAACGATAGAAACACAAACATTGCCACACTCATGTACCCCCATAGGGGTTGAATATTGCAAAATCCCATCTTGGTGTTTAAAAATTTTGATTAGCAGTGAGCATTTGTGTCCAAAATTTGAGACTATTTTGTGACGAGTGATCCTCAAAGAGCTCTTTGGCTCTCAAAGACCAGAGCGGCTTAGTTTTTGCTAATTTATCTTTTTTTAATTAGACGCTCATATAAAAAGAGCACTCGGGTGCTGTTACAAACAGTAGTTCCGAACAAAAAGCTGGCAGTGGCTCTCAAACTCAAGGACAAGTATTGAAAAGCCCCTCGTGACTGAACGCCTTTAGCAACTCGACTAATAGCTGACACACATATTTGCCACTTTTTAAACCCATTCTCTAGTGACTTTGTTGCTATAGAGCAAAATATTATCTATATTAGTTACGTGAAGCAAAACTTTAAGTATAGTTTTACTAGAATTGTGCGAGCAGAAGATACAATTTTACACACATTTTATCGTTTTTATAATGATACTTTGTCGAATGTCGATCTTTATAAATATGTAGATCTAATGAAAATTTACATACATTATTACGTCACGCATACTAAAATGATTTATATGATAACAGTAGGTCTGACACAATACCTACTCAGTGTTTCTTTCAGATTACATAAACAAAATATTTTATAGAGGGACCTCACCACAATACACAATACATCTACATTTTTTTTTTGTTTTACATGTTGTAAAACGAAAAAATACTATTTAACTAGTAGTACATCCTTCTATGCGGTATTCACGTTGGATCATTTTACATGTTAATTTTGTTCATTGGCTTGTAGTCTATATACGTACATATATTATACATCGCTTTTATAGACTTCATTGTGAAATATTTCAAGTTCAGTTTTATCCAAAATCCAATTGGTTTATAAACGTTTGCAACTACTTTTTGTATAAATTATAATTGAAGAATAACGCTAGTAAACTTGTATAACTCATACCTATATAAGATTTCAGTGACTCAATATGTATTTGCTGTTACAAAAGTAATTAATAACAAAAAAATAAGGCACAAGGGGTAGGTTGGTAAGTACGTCACTGCAGAGTATTATGATAGATTGTTATTGGAAGGATACATCTGTATTTACGAGAGTTGTAACTTCATAAGTTACTTGGTTGTACTAGGTTGGTAAATAATAAATATTTCGAGTAAAACATTGGCCCAGTTTTGCTGTAAATGATTTCACCAAACCTCATTATATTATTATTTTATAATGTACTTTGTATCTTTATTGTATTTATTTAGACATAAATTATTTTTAAAAGTTGTAAATAACTCTTGTATGAACCAGGATTAAGACTAGTCTTCGTTCGCACACACATTTATAACGCTCGTGTGAACATATACATGTTATAAGTGTAAACGTTATTTTCTAACCGGGGCTTAAAAAATATACTTTACAATTGAAAAACATCTACGGCGCAAAAAAGAATGCGATAAAACGAACAAAGACTTTACGTAAGGTCTAAATAATAGAGGTATTTCGACAGACGAGTATTGATGTCCTGGATGAGTTTGAGATATTACACACAACACAGTACTTTGTAAGAATAAACATTTTTAGCATCGCATAGCTTCGCAACTATACCTTATCTATAACTCTTTTCAATACAATTCAGGGGTTACATAGTTTTCAAGTTCAATCCTAAAAAAATCTATAGTTGTCTATAATAAATGATGACGTAAAACTATTTAATAGTTTGTGATTCGTAGAGGTCAATCTTTGCAATAGCTATATTATGTCACTGTATAACTAGCTGTGCCCGCGACTTCGTTCACGTGGTTGTCGGAAACACTATCGCGATTATCTTTTGATTTCTCACGTTGGTTCTTTTATTATGATTATTAGAAAGGAATATTTTTTTCATACATAAATTTTTAATATCTTAAACCGTGTATGCACCGCACGCAACTAAAGTCCCTAAATGTGATTTTTTCGATCCTATTGGTCGCAGCGTAATGTAATATAGACTAAAGCCTTCCTCTATAAATGGACTATCCAACAAAAAAAGAATTTTTCAAATCGGACCAGTAGTTTCTGAGATTAGCGCGTTTAAACAAACAAACTCTTCCGCTTTATAATATTAAGCATAGATAAATATATATCTATCTTTATGCAAAATATATATATGAGTTAGACCCAGGGCGACAGCTTGCATAATACCTACGCTTAATTTTGACTCAACTATCAACCCAAATGTTTGAAGGGGGTTGTTTGTTTGGAATTGTGTGACGTGGAATATAGAGTTTCCCGAGAAAAGTTTTCAAGATTGTCCTTTCTCCTCACGTCTAGCGGTGTTGAAACCAATTTCATTGTAAATTGTTTTTCAATCTACATGTTTCCAGAGATTGTATCAGTTTTTTTTATTCTACTTTGCTTTCTAAAATTGAATCAGATATGCAGGCTGTAAAATTAATGAGTGATAATACTTTAGGGTGTGTATAGAGTTTACCGTGAAAGTACCAAAGCTGAAAGAAGTACTTTAAAAATATATAAATATGTTGTATGGGGAAATTAATGATGTTAAGGCATTTCTCATAGAAACGTGAAAGTCAAAAATAAGTCTTTTAGCGCTGGTATTTTCACAGTATATCTTACACATAGGAGGCACATACACAGTACACACCCTAGAGTATTATCACTCATTTCTTTTACATCTTGTTATATTGAATCAGATATATTATATTTCTTTAATAATTTTGTTTACAGAGTTAGTAGCTATGTAATAAATCTTCTATTTTCTTTAAAATGCACATTTATCTCACAAATACAGCAAACTTGGCAACAGATAAGTTCTGGCATAACAGCTGTTTACGAAGTCGTTACGGATTTCTTTAGTTATCCATTATGACGCGAAGTAATTAGCAAATTTCTTCAAAATATATTTATTCTGCGGACAACTATTACACTTTTTAACCCTCTCCGATAACAGAGGGGTATTGTGAGTTTGACGTGACTAGTGTAGTAGGCCCTTAACCTAGTTTTTAGTGTTTGAGAGCTGACGTAATTAAAAGTGTTCTTATCTGTATATCATGACTAATCAACATCAACATACAAATCATCAATAGTTGGCTCACTACAATTACTTAAACATTTAAATTAATTTCATTTGGTAAATTTAACACAAACCTTGGTGTGTAAGCAAATCTTGACAGTTTATTGCAGGCAAAATTATTTGTATGCAGCACAAAATTAATTAAACGTTCTCCTTGAGATGTTTTTTTATAAGCCGATTGCACAAATTATATAGCCTGCCTGATTGAACCTGATTTATTATTACATGTTACCCGCTAGTTCGTACGCCTAAAATGAAATTCCGCGGTAACCGTACATTTTGTTGCAGTAAAAAGTAGCTTATGTGCATTTAGCATGTAAACTACTACCAAACCAAATTTTATCAAAATTTGCTAAGTGGTTTTTGGGTGAAGATGTTACAAACATACACTTACTCACAAACGTTCGCCTTTACAATATAAGTGTGATATCATTCATTATTAATATCTCATTCATTAATATCGAATCGGCAGTTAGATCCTACGAAGGAGCAAACATACACACCTTTTGCCAAAGTCTTCCTTGACACAAGACTCAAGTTAGTGGAAACTTAAATGGAAAACTTAGTTCACGTTTACGAAGGTCTCGGGTTTGGACAACTTATTATCCTTGAAGGAAGTAAGCTTAAGCTAAGCGTAGTAACTTAATTATTACCTAAATAATGTATTAGCTACTAAAATAACAAGTAAACAAACGAATTATGTCATGTAATTTGTTCTTTATAAATTGTTACATTTCATAAAAATGATAATAGGTTTTCATGAGATATTTCTGTAGATCTTTATGCAGGGTATAAAATTAAAGTATTATACTTTAGGGTGTGTATGGGTTTGCCGGAGCGCTCTCTCAATTTGATGGAAGTCCGGTCCCTATAGAAGTGAACCGACCGGTCGAGAGAGGAATGGCCTGTGTTTTGACAGATCCAGGGCACTCCACCCAACATAACGGCTGATGGCAATCCGCAAGTGGTTTTAGTGGGTAAACCGAACATAGCGAGCCGGGAGTCCCGCATACCCCTCGGGGTATCCCGGGGGGATGCGTAATGCATTTCCCTTGCGAAATCAAAAAAAAAAAAGGTGCGTATCCGTATATATAGAGTTTACTGTTCAAGTACCAGCGCTAAAAGAGATACTTTTTTTAAACTATTGTATGGCTGTAATATTAATGAGATATAATAGTTGATGGTGTGTAATGTGTATGGGTCCCGTATATAGAGTTTACTGTGAAAGTACCAGCGTATGGGCAAATTTATGATATTGGGGTATTCTCATAGAAATATGAAAGTCAAAAGTACGTCTTTCAGCGCTGGTGCTTTTACAGTAAAGTTTACATAGGAGGCACATACACACCCTAAAGTATTATCCCTATTTTATTTTACGCCAAATATGCACCGATTGGGTACCAGAGTATGGACGACGTCGCCGGCCCAGAACAAGATGGCGCGACGAGCTGGACGCATACGCGGATAGTCTGGCCAGCGGTGGCGCAGGAAAGAGAAACCTGGAGGACACTTGGGGGGGGGGGGGGCTTTGACCAGCAGTGGGACAGTTTAGGCTAATAATAATAATACTATCCTTTGCATAATATTATTTTATCTAGCCGTGGGGTGCTGGAGAAAGATTATCCCCATCAATAATTTCGCAGGTGTCGTAAAAGGCGACAGAGGGAATAAATTTTAATATCCGGAAATGGACAGCAGCGTTTCCTCAGACATTTCTGCGCTCGCCAACTACCTCCTCATGAAATACTTTGGGGCAGGCTTATGTCCAGTTTGCCGAAGTGCTCTTTTAATCTGATGGAAGTCCGGTCCCTTATGAGGTAACCTGCTGGTCGTAGGAGGAGTGGTCTATGTATGCCAGACCCAGGTCACTCTCTCTAACATAACGGCTGATTAAAAAGAGGCAGTGGACGTCGTAGCTGATTTGATGATGATGAATATTATTATTTTAAGAGCAATAATTAAGTAGTTTACTATTTTACTCAACTATTTAACTCTAAATTGACATTGCAATCAAAATCTTCAGAAAATTACATCAGCCAATGAGCGTTAAATTAGTAAAACGGGCACTTAAACGAGATGCCATCGCTAATTATGATGACGAAGTTCGAAATCCTAAATTAAATGATATAATATTCGCCAGCTGACATAGTGATATATAGAGCTGTAAATGAGTGATAATATTTTTGGGGTGTGTATGTGCCTCCTATGTAGAGTTTACTATGAAAGTACCAGCGCTGAAAGACGTATTTTTGACTTTCATATTTCTATGAGAAATGCCTAAACATTATAAATTTGCCCATACAATCATTTTAAAAATGTAACTCTTTTAGCGCTGGTACTATCACAGTAAACTCTATATACGGGACCCATACACACCCTTAATTTATACCTCATTAATATTACAGCCTGTATATGTAAACAAAACTCAGGCTATAATGCTATCAAAGTAAATGTCGGTTGTTCACCGAACAATGAAAAAATACAATAGAACATTCTTATTTGAATCGAATTTTATTTTTAGTTTACAATTTATATCACATTGGATCGGAAATAAATAATCATTTGCCAGAATATTTTTAAATGAATGGAGTTATACCATACATTTCTGATTACTAACTTCGTCATCGCAATTAGCGAGGGCATATTGGCTGAAGCGCCCAGCCATCGCATGCATATAAAATTGACGTGGAGTGGCACATTAGGGCCAATGTTATGCAGTTGAGGCGTCGATCGGCTGAGTTACTACGACAGATCGATTATGTACTATATTTTATTTTTTGACGACCTCGGTAGTGCAATGTTCTCACGCTGGAGGTCGGGGGTTCTTAGCACGGGGCCAGAATGGCGTGGTGTGAAATATCCATAAATTATTAATATTATTATACTATTTAAGAGGAAACACCACGAAATTTTTTCCATACAAAAATAGGGGTCTAGGGGATTTCTATTTCCTCCCTGGATAACACCTCTAGAGTAACAATTTTTTTCCTGAATATTTATGGATATTGTTTGTACGTCCCTATTTTTTCCTTTTTTTAATTAATTAATTATTTAAAGAGATATGGACGTTTAAAAACCTAAAAAAAATGGCCAGACTCTCCCCTATGTTTAAATATCTAGGAAACAGATTTGACTACAATAATCAACAAAAGCAAAAAATAGGAACCTAGCTCAATTCTTTTTTTAGCTAATACAGAAATAATATTTAAATCGGTTAAGTTTTGGAGGAGGAAACAGAAATCCCCTAAACGTCGATTTCTGGTACTTTTAATAGGTAATTTCAGTCCAAGTTGCAGTTGTCTCTATCGCGCTAGTGCTGGCTAGCTAAGGCACTGCGAGACAGCAATAGATTTTATAAATACCTATTTTGTATTTCTCTCAACCGTGGTGTTTCCTCTTAAGTTTAAAAAAGTCAACAGAAAACTATGTAAAGGTGCGATTCCACCGGTGTTCTGAACTGTTACGAACATTGTGCGTAACAGATGTTTGTTCCGGTGGACTCGCTAACGCAACATTAACAAATTGGAACACATAAAAATGTTGGCTAACAAATGTTCTGAACACTATTTTGGTGGAATCGTACCTTAATATACCTGTGTGATTATAATATAAAACGATCACTCTCCTTTCCTTCACTTAAAAAGAGAAATAGAGAATAAAATTTAGCCGAATTAAAACTGAAACCTATGATAGAAAAATAATTATTTTATTCTTTTTAGGGCACTAAATCAATAATATTACTGATTTTTCATTGAAAGTCAGTTTAAACTCTTTGCTTAAAAATAATAATAGATTCATCCTTTACCTATATTAGTAAAAACATGAAATAATCAAGTTTTTACGTGGCGCTGAATTCTGATGATGATGATGAAATACACAGACAGTATACAGTGCCTCGTTGAAGCCAATCTCCCAAAGTTTTTATTGCTGCCTGGGATTTTTAAAGTTCTCTACCATAATAATGTACTTGAAAACATCAAATTACTTTGTTTGACTTTTCAACTCGAGATCGTAAATGAGAGATCTTGTGAAGATGTAAAATGTAATAATTATTTTATGCTAAATAAACTGGGTTAAGGCAAAAACTTTTTGGTCTTTATAGTAAGAATGATCCGTTGAGTTCAATAGATAGTATTATTATATTTTGTTTTCGCCTCCGTGGTCTAGTGATTCAAGGCTTCGCTCTCGACCCGGAGGTCGTGGTTTCGATTCCCGCGTTGGAACAACAAAAAAAATGTTCTTTTCAAGTTTAGTTAGGACAATGCATGCTGATCACCTGATGGTCTGACGAGAAAGATGATCCATGCGTCGGATGGACATGTAAAAAGTCGGTCCTGCGCCTGATCTCTCGCCAGTCGTGTCGGTTTACCGTCCCACTGGGTTATGTGAGTAAAAGAAGAGAGAGTGCTTCTGTGTATTGCGCACACACTTGGGCACTATAAAATAACTCCTGCGTAGCTGGCCTGGTTTTAATGAAACCGGCTACCGACACCGAAATCGGGAGCTATTATATGTTTCTAGTTGAAACTACAATTAAGAGAAACCTTTGGGGCTATTTTCATTTAATCATCATCACCGTGCCATATAGAAAAACCTACGAGTTGAAAGCTGAATAGTGGTGTTTCAAAAGGAAAAAACAATTAAACAACTCACGCACCGACGGCTTGCAATTAACTTTTTAACTTTAATATTGTAACAATGCATTGGCGTCCGCGTTTCATGTTCTTTTATGTTGAAGATTTCGGATTGTTCTTTCATATAAAAATACATTTTAGGGTTTTGCACTCGAATTGTAAAATGGGACCCGAAAGCTGTCCATCCATCTGCCTGGCCCTCTGTTACCAGGTAGTATTTATGAACAACAAATACTAAACTAAAGTATCAGAATAAAATTAATAATTCCTATGTAACGAATGTGATTTTAGCCGTTTTGTTTTCACACAGTTATAAATTATCGATTACATCTAGTAATCGTGACATTTGGACCACTTGTATTGTGACTGCATGTCATAATTGAAGACATGAATAGATGAAGGTGAACAACAAAAAAAATTGTTTTCAAGTTTGGTTAGGACAATGCAGGCTGATCACCTGATTGTCTGACAAGAAACATGATCCATGCGTCGGGATGGACATATAAAAAGTCGTTCCTACGCCTGATCTCCCGCCAGTCGTGTCGGTGATCCGTCCCACTGGGCTACGAGGGTGAAAGAAGAGAGAGTGCTTCTGTGCATTGCGCACACACTTAGGCATCATAAAATAGCTACTGCGTAGCTGGCCTCATTTCAATGAAACCGGCCACCGAAATCGCTGTGGGTGGCATTATTATTATTATTATTATATTACGGTACTTACGCTGTTATTAATTGAACGATGTTATTATATTTAAAACTATGCTGTAAAATGTATGTAAGCAATTAAAAATTCAACCTATTAAAACCGAGTGACTTGCGTGCTTTTAAAATCCGCCTTTATATTTCATTAACTTTGGTTGTACCAAAAGGCAGTGTTGTAGGAGGTTTTACAGAAGATTTTCCTTGTGAATGAGCGCGACATAAAAAGGGTATTTTATTGCGTCCTATATTTTTTGTCTGCGTGTGAAGATATTAGATTCTACGAGTTCAGCCTTTTTATTAAAAAATCTCACTTGCCTGCCAACAGTTAGAATATTATAATTTAACTTTTATGAAAAACTGAAATGATAGCGACGCTTAAGTCTCACGCCGTCCTTGTTTCTGCATCAAGCAGTGTAAGTGACGGCCTGTTAAGTAAAGATTAATAGTAACGATGCTACTAACTTTAATTAGCATATTCAGTGTTTGGCTGATAGTTTGTTATGATAATGTGCATAAAGTTGAACATAGGTAAGTACGTATATACTTATTTTTTAAACATAAATTACAAAAAAATGTTAATATTGCCTATAAAAATTTTTCACCAATTTTTCAACGATACCATCATATCCTTACCTAATAACAATATATTGTTATTACCTGGGAAATTTAAAGTATACTTCCCAATCAAAATCAAAAATTAAAAAAATGCAAAATCGGCCCAGTCCACTTAACTACCTATGAACTTTATGAATAAGTGCACAAAAACAACATTTTATGTAATAGTTGTGTGAAAGTAGCTCCTCATTAAATATGTTTTATAGTATCAAATATGATAGTGTCGAATTTGACGTTTTACCTTCATTTTAACCGATTTCAATATAGGAGGAGGTTTTCAAATTGTCGGAGTATTTCATTTTATGTATTTTCACCGATTACTTACGCCTGCGTATTTAAGTAATCGGTTAAAATGAAGGTAAAACGTCAAATTCGACACTATCATATTTGATACTATAAAACATATTTAATGAGGAGCTACTTTCACACAACTATTACATAAAATGTTGTTTTTGTGCACTTATTCATAAAGTTCATAGGTAGTTAAGTGGACTATCCGAAACTGTTACCTGTTCAGGCTGTTCTAAATACGGAGTGACAGCTCGTGTCTGGCAAAATAGCAATTAGCCCGGACAAGCTAGTTAACTTTTTGAGCTGTCTTTTGGATTGCCTGTATGTAAACCCATTTAAACTTCGCTAGTCTTTTCACAATCACATTAAATTTAAATGTACAAAGCAGCAGGGAACTCCGAAGCCGTAACCGAAACTATCGGATATCCGATATAAAAAATTATCCATAACCGAATCCGAAAGAAAGTTATATAGTATAAAGGAAACCAAAATGTTATAATCCGTAACCGAAATTATCCGAAACAAACGGATAATCTGAAATAATTTAATATGCATATCCGTATCAGTATCCGAAATTTCATATCCATTTCATCCCTGGTACAAAGGCACAAAGAGGTTACAAAAAAACATACATACGGCTGCTTCGTTATCGACCCGGAGGTAATGGGTTCGATTCCACGTTGGAACAACAAAAAAAGTGTTGTTCCAAGTTTGGTTAGGACAATGCAGGCTGATCACCTGATTGTCTGACAAGAAAGATGATCCATGCGTCGGATGAGAATGTAAAATGTCGGTCCTGCGCCTGTGCTCTCGCTAGTCGTGTCGGTTTACCGTCCCACACAATACGGGTTATGATAGTAAAAGTAAGTGAGAGAGTGTCTTTGTGTATTGCGCACACACTTGGGCACTATACAACGACTCCTGAGTAGCTGGCCTGGTTTCTATAAAATCGGCTACCGACACCGAAATCGGTGAGGTGAGCTATTCATTATTTTTTATGGATGTTTGATACTCATTTACGCAACTACTATTTCGATTAAATTTGGTATGTAAGCTCTGGATTAACATACAAAATACTTTTCATTGCAGCAAAATATAGATTCCTGCTGCATCTAATTTTGTACGTACTTAGTCGCAGGCAACATCCATGATGCGTTTGTATAATGCATTTTTTTTTTTGCATTCATTCATTAATGCTGATTTGAATAACTATAATATTTAGACCCGATCTCACCAACGCTTATCAGTGTTGACGCCTTGTTTAAATACATTTCCATTCTCATTCATTGACAGGAAATACGAGAGGGATAACATTATATTTAATGAAGGATTAACTTTAACAAGTGTTGGTGAATTTGGCACTTAGCTTATCTAAATACAAGTTTTTTATGAAATAAAATGCAGACGTTATAGCTTAGAACTTGTGTTTTAACCGACTACAGCAAAGCTATAAAGATGGGTACTGATTTAGGCAGTTTAAGTATGTACGTTTATTCTACCGAAATGTTTAACTTAATAATCCAATTTTAATGAAAGAGGTGTTAATATTAATGTAATAATAGTCTGGTTTAACAATAGACTAAATAAATTATGGGTAGTAAGCGTAATCGGCTTAAAGCCTTAGATTGAAATTGTGGATATTTGACCAGTTAGACATACTAATATCTCCCCACACAAATTTCGGCGTTGGTGGCCAATTTCCTTGAAACCAGACCAGTTAAGCAGGAGTCATTTTATAGTGCCCAAGTGGGTGCGCAATACACAAGGACACTCCCTCTGCCTTTTATTCTCATAATCCCGTCCTTGGTTCGTAAGATCAGACGCAGGACCGACTTTTTACATGCCCATTCAACGCATGTATCATCTTTCATATAAGCCATTAGAAACAACTTTTTTTGTTGTTCCTACGCGGGAATCGAACTCTAAACCCTAAACCACGGAGGCGTTAAAATGTAGACTAGATGTCTACATTTACTTACTTACCTACTTACTTTATTAAACAAAATGCCAATGTATGTCAAGCTATTATCTCTTTACGGTTTCACCACTGCACCAATTTTAATGAAATTTGGCAACTCAAAACTTTGAGTCCCGAGTACAGACAAAAGTTTGTATCCCAAAAAAGGAAAGTTATCCTGTGGAATAATATACAATTATGTGTGTATATGTCGCCTATCACGCCTAAAGTGCTGAACCGATTTATCAATGACTAGCTGTGCCCGCGACTCCTTTCGTGTGGTTTTTGAGTAACTTAAACCCTTTACGCAGCGCACGCAGCGAAAGTCCCCAAATGTGAATAATTTTCCCCGTTTTTGCACCATTTCTCACTGACGCTTTGTTACTATTGGTTGCAGCATTACGCCTAAAGCCTTTCTCTGTAGGTGGACTATCCAACAAAAATATTTTTTCAAATCGGACCAGTAGTTCCTGAGATTAGCGCGTTTAAACAAAAAAACTCCTCCGCTTTATCATAGTAGTACAGACTAATGAAAATTGGTATGATTTCTGACGAAGGGGTCCATGTTGGATGACGGACAGCACCCAAAGCAGGCGGCTGCCTGACTGACATTTTTGAGCAGGTCATGAATAAAAGTAGACAGAGTATTATTAAAAGCTTCTCTCGTATAAAATCAGTCAAACAGAAAGATGCATGCGAAGGCAACGAACGCACTGAAATAGAAAGACTTGAATATATACGCCATCCTTGGACGTCAGACGGTGCAACAGATTTCGACCTTATTACTTTGATATAAGGTTCAAAAAGTTTTCTGGCGACTAACAGTATCGAATACCACAAAATTTCGTGATGCATTCGTAAATAATTATGTTGAGCCTATGTTTAGTCGCTGTTGTCAGTTCACGAAGGTAAATATTGCAGGAAGTGGGTGCGATAGTGTACACGCGACCACTTAGAAATTCTAAGTGTGACCTATTTTTAAACAACTTAGCATGTGTGACCGTAGTATTAAACTGAAATATTTTTCCGAATCCGATGATTTGCTGAAATAGCTGAAATATTATTATTTTATTTTAGGAAGGTACTATTTTAACTTTTACTATTTTACCATTTTAATAGAGTAGCCCGTGCTTCGTGGAGCATAGAAACTATTTAAACCTATTCTTTTCTTTGACTTCGACAAATATTTCACGACAAAAAATGGCCGAATCGGTTCAGCCGTTCACGAGTTTTAGCGTGACTAACGACCGGCAATTCATTTTTATATATAAGACTAGCTGGTCCGTGCCCACTTCGCTGAGCATAAAAACCATTTAAACCTTCCCTGGACTTCAACGAATATTTCAAGACTAAAAATTGCCGAATCGTTTCAGCCGTTCTCGAGTTTTAGAGAGACTAACGAACAGCAATTCATTTTTATATATAAGAAGAAAAAAGATTGGAATAAAGTTTTCTATTTGATCCTCTTTTAAATTGTAATCTCTACATATCTCCTTTTTTTTTATCCACGGATAAATCGTTAACGGTCATTATTTAATATTAACAGAAAAAGTTATTAGGTAAAGTGAAAAAATCGTATTTTGTTATTTTTTAGTTATTTGTTATATACCATGATTGGTCAAAGAAATATTATAATCGAATGCATCTAAAAAAAAACCAAATAAAAAATATAATCACACATGATTTATTTGACGCTTAGCAATAAACCAAACAGTAAAAAGTTATCAAAATGATTAATTACTTTTTATATTTTGAACCATTAGAAATTAGTAACAAAATCGATTTAATTATTTGCTGACTTGGTTAATAAACCAGAGAAACACAAAATATTGTGGGTCTGGAATTGAGGATCGACCCTGATTAAATATTTTTTTTTTTGTATTAAAAATGTTACCAGCTAAATACATCCTATTCAAAAGTCGGTCTCAAACTAAAATGAATTATATTGTGTGTACAATATTTAAGAGAAAACCTACAACATTATAATTTTTGAGCTCCGAGCTATAAAGGTTAGCACCTTAAACGCATGGGCAAAATTTTCGCATTCTTTTTTTACGTAACTGAATATAGACAGTGCCTATACCGGTGCCAGGTGAGAATTAAAATCACGAAGGCAAAAAAATAGAAATAAAATGCTCTCGTAGCAGGCGCTACGAAAGCGCTACGAAATTTTGTTTATATTAATATAACGTATTTGTTGGATTCAATTAAATATAAATTGTAATTTACCAAGCATTTATTTGCCTGTCCCGTCTTGTACGTGATGAAAGGATGGCAACTATTTAGGGCAATAAGGTCAAATAGCCAGACAATGAAAAAAATATGACAGCTTTGTATAGAAAGTTAAACTAAATATTTTTCGTTATCGCAACAATCCTCTAAAGTATAAGAAATATACACAAAAAACCTCTTTAATTAAAATCGGTCCAGTATTTTAAATGATGTAACAAACATACATACATGTTATCATTATTTGTTCAATTGACTATGAATACATGTAGACTGTGTAGACCGCCAAAATCATCCCTTTTTCTACGCCGTAGTTGGGTAAAAAAGAAGTATATTTTCCTTAAAATAATAATGTTATAAATCCTATGTAGAAACTTTTGGTTCCAGATTCAATTTCTTTACTCGGCCGTTCCAATTATAAAACTGAGTGGGAAACCATATATATACCAGCCCTTTGTTTATTGGAAAAGTCTAGAAAAATGCGATTCCGTTGTTATTATATTTTAACATTTAATGCATATGTTTTAGGGTCGAAAATCGAGTGACGTAAACTTTCTATTATAGTACATTGTATAGGTGACCTCATAGTAATTAGTTCTCGAGAATGTGGAGTCCAAGTCTAGCACTTGTCACTAAGACTGCGTTTTGTTTCATAACAGTTTATACGTTTTAGTGCTATGGTATTTAGTTTAACGAATCTGGGGGCCTACTCAAGATCCCATCGCTAATTATCGCTTACAAAGTTCGATAACAAAATGTATGGGATTTGACATAAGGTACGCTAAATGACATACCAAATCGCGATAATCGTGATAAGATATTTCTTATCACACACGATTATCGCTTGGATATTTCCAAGCGTCGGATGGCCAAATTTCGCCAATCATGTCGCTCGTTCTTCCCATGCAGGTAGAGTCAATGAATATAGTTTTTTCGTGTATCGCACACACACTTGGACACTGCAAAATAACTCCTATCCTTCAACAAAACCGTCGCTAAAATCCGTGGGTGGCCTATAATTTAGTTCTAAACTTTAAACCTAACAAGTACCTAGTTTGACTAGCGTATTTTGACGCGAGAATTCAGGTAGAATCTGTTCAGAGTAGCTAAAGGTCTAAAGTAACTAAAGATCGCCGTGTGGTCAAAATTTGCCCATAATAATCAACATAATAATAATTTCACCTATGTATGGATGCAACATTTTAGGAGCGACAATATTTGATCGAATAAGGAACACCATGCTGCGCTCAAAAACAGGGACCAAGGACATAAGCATCAGCTGCTAAGCTGTAATGGGATTGGGCGGGACATGTCAGCCGAATGCATCCTGACCTGGGCAAAGATGGCCGGCCACGTCAGCGTCGTCCATCTTCGGGTGGGTACCCGAAGATGGACGACGCCGACGTGGCCGGTCTAAGAAAAGATGGCGTGACGACTTAGATGCACATCAGCCGGGATGGTGGCACAAAAATGAGATAAGTGGAAGACCTTGGGGGAGGCTCTTGCCCAGCAGTGGAATAACATACTAGGCAATCAATGTATGAATTCTTTTTCCTCTTAGATAGCAACTGATAAAATACGTTGTTACTAATGTCATAATCATCATTTTCTCTGTGTCATACTACTTTCGCAATACTTTAACGAAAGTTTTTGCTTCACGTATATATTTTGCGATACACGAGACAGGAAATACTGCACTTGTGTATAACAAACTGTGCAATAATTCGCCGGTCAGTGTCACAACATGATGGAGGACCGACAGAAGAGTGAATATATAGCCTTATATCATATTACAATGTATAACACATACCCCTTACTAATAAAAATATTTATACACTGTATATTATAATGTTTTCTCCTTGTCGCTTACATTAGAAAAGTCACTTGAAGGAAAGCGATAAAACCATTGTAAAGATTATACTGTTTGTAGATCTTTTGATTAGTAAGGGTAATTTACTTGCAATCGTGAAAGTGCCATTAGCACTCCATATAGTGGCAAAGCATGACTTTTTGCAATACAAACTCTATCGTTTTATAATTTTAAATTTTTTGGAGGGTTGACAAAAATATATAAATAAATCCATAATTAAACAATCAAAACAGTGTTTGACTGACCGACTCAAATTACACAAACATTTTAATTTTGTGGTCTTATATTATCTACAGAATCCTATTTTAGAATGTAAAGAGTTTTACGGTTTTCATTCTCGCACAGCCAACGACTAGTCGCGAATTCACGTTGCAAGGTTGTTGTTGCTGCAACAACGTAATGTTGTAAATTAATATCTTTCTTAATTGCACTAAATACCGCTGCAATGTTTGTTATCCTCTAATATATTACTCTGTGAAACACAACCTTTAGGTATATTTTTACAAGAATTATCAAAACACAGAAGGTATATTCGGTACAATTATAGTTTATATAATGCAGATTTGCCGAATTATACTTTCTTAGATATTGCTTAGAGATGTTAAAAATTATAACAACTCACACTGCCTCAGTACTATATGCTGTATAGTAGTAGGTTGACACATTTAAAATTTTTCTCTTTAACATTTACATAGTGTATTTAAAAGGTGAGATTATGAGAGAAATTCAAATATGAGTTACGATCTAATTTCGAGTACAGAACGAATAGAAGACTAGTTTACCCTAACTGCACAAAATATGGTGGTATTTTGTTTTGTATTCTCGAATCATAATATTAATTTCAGCGTAATTCAACCCGGCGTTACGACCTAGATAGTGGTTTTCCATTTCCCTATTGCCGTTGCATTACCCGGAGCAATCCACCCTTTATGGTTATGGAGGGACGGAAAAGGGCAACGTCAATATTGCAGGTTCAACTTATTTCCTAGTTCATCGATTTCTGCTGCATGAGTTGAGAAATGAAAATAAGTACACATTTTTTTGCCTTTTTAATAACTAAAATATAACGTTATAAATAATTAATTACTAAATATAGTATCGATTATTATTTTTATATTCAATAGTATGTATCATTTTTATTTAGCTCTTTATTATGTAAATAGAATTAGTTGACTTATCCATAATATGGTGGGAAGTGATTTCTTTAAAACAATGTAGCGATTTTGTATAAATTATGTTATGTAGAATATTATGCTATATTCTATATCTATAAATAATATTATGTGTAAACGTAAAGAATTATCAATGTACCAATACGTTAATATAATAATAATATTATAGCTCCCCTCACCGATTTCGGTGTCGGTGGGCAATTTCATTGAAACCAGGCAGGAGTTACATATTTTATAGTGCCTACACAAAAAAAAACACTATCTCTTCCTTTTACTCTCATAACCCAGTGGGACGGTAAACCGACACGAATGGCGAGAGAACCGACTTTTTTCATGACCATCCGACGCATGGATCATCTTTCTTGTCAGACAATCAGGTGATCAGCCTGCATTGTCCTAACCAAACTTGAAAACAATTTTTTTGTAATTCCAACGCGGGAATCGAGCCCACGACCTCCGGTTCGAGAGCGAAGCACTGAACCACTAGATCACGAAGGCGCTTATTATTTAGACGTTAATATAATGAGACTTTATATAAAGCATTTCTTCGAGTAAATATAAATCAGAAGGATAAGTTAATTAAATAGATTCCTTGAATAGTTATCGTGGCTTCCAAGGTGAAAGTACCGACAGACAGACGCCACCACTAGTTATCCTAATTTCATCTCCCCCTGGGAAATAATATAATAATATACGATATCACATTAGCCTTCGTATTCATGTAATTTCCATGAAGCATTATACAAATTTCATGCAACACTTCACGTTTCGCCACATCATTAGAATAATTTCGTGCCTCTGTATAACAGTAAACATCAACGCGAAGGTTTGTAGGCGTTTGTTTAACAAACAAATCAGATAAGTGGACCAAAAGTGAGCCCCGAATTCGTGATGGAATAAATAAAAAAAGTATGGAAAGTAAATGCTTTATGAAAATGAATAATTTATCTAAAACAATATCAGCTAGTAGCAGCCGCAAAAACAAAATACACAGAGTGTTCTTTAAAAAAAAATCAAGGGTAATCCGTATTGGATTCTCGTTTCAAAAATGTACATAACGTGATAATTATATTATTGGTAATTTTGACCAATAATATAATTATCCTGTAAAATACTTAAATTATGTTCATATCAAGCAGCCTCGACTTTCAAATTTTTAACCAATTGTAATGCGAGGCAGTCTCAATAAACTATTATTCGGATCGTACATTTTGTTTCCTCCACCTCCATCTCTTCATAACAACAGTAGCAACACATATTTGAGTTGTCCGTAAATTTATGTCTAATTAATATATCTCTGTATATTATGCACATTTTAGGTAACACATTTTGTCATAATATGTATCTGTGGGGTTCTGGAGAAAGAAGCTCACCTGTCCATCATTCCCGTGGGTGTCGGAAAAGGGGACGTAGGGAATGGGCAGCAGCTTTTCCAGGAACACTATCCCCCAGTTTCCCGAACGCAATTCAAATGAATGATCAACTAACATAGCATTCAAATCAACGACCCATATTAAACTGTGATTGGTGGAACTGATAATCAGACAGAAAGGAACGGACAGATGTTTTATAATTATATCACGCTCGCTCGCTGATTCAAATTGTATGTCAACTAATCGGTGTATTTTGTGAATTAACTTTATCTGTGGAACTTTAACAAATCTTGCAAGTGCGACAACTGTGTGAAATTGCGCTTGCCAACCCGCCTGCCAGGCGTGTAGAGTATACGCAACTACCCCCATCAAACACTTTGTCCAGTGGACGTCGTAACTGAAATGTTAATGATGTCTGTCGTTACATGGGTATTATTTGTAGTCGTGTCGGATATCCGTCCCACTGGTTTACGAGAGTGAAGGAAGAGAGAGTGCTTATGTGTATTGCGCACACACACACACACAGTTGTCGCACTACAAAATAACTCCTGCGTTGCTGGCCTGGTTCCAACGAAACAGGTCACCGAAATCGGCGTGGGAGGCATTATTAATATTAGTCCTCATAAATTATATTTAAAATACAATATGTACGTATATAAATTTATTTCTTTTATTCTAATGTAACTCTATATCTGACAACAATCACTTGAGTAATATTAGGTTGCGTTTGTTTCAATTCGCTTTAGAGTAAAACGAACTTATTACAGTTTGTCTAAGTACCGTATAAACGTAAGCAAATGGAGCGTTTTTTAGTGTTTTTGTAACAAGTCAACTTGAGGACTTTTTGAACTGCTAAGTAAATATATTATGTAGCGTTATATGAATATTAAATCCCCAAACATACATTTTTCTGCAGTAAAAAATAGCCTGTGTGCATCCAACATACAACCATACCAAATGTCATCAAAATCCGTTCCGTAGTTTTTTCGTGAAAGAGTAACAAACATACACACTCATAAACTTTCGTCCTTATAATCTTAATGTGATTATAAAAATTAGAGTACCGTTTCATTGACCTGTATATCTATAGCAAAACGTTGAACGCCGTATATTCTATTGAAACGGGCCGTTACAAGTTAATTAACCTTACTTTACTTGTATGAGAGATATTAATTGTTAATTAATTAGTAATATGAGCCCGAAGAGTGCTTTCCGTAGACACTGGTTAAGATTAATCGGTGTTCTACTAAAAGTTCATACGTGTACTTTATTACTCCACTACAGCGAAGTAGAAATTTTTTACGGATTTTGATAGTATAACATGATAATACTTTAGGGTGTGTATGTACACCCTATGTAGAGTATACTGTGAAAGTACCAGCGCTGAAAGACTTACTTTTGACTATCATGTTTCTATGAGAAATGCCCCGACATCATAAATTTGCCCACACAATAATTAAAAAAAGTTACTGTTTCATCGCTGGTATACGATATTTTCCACCGTACCGACTAACTACTGATTCGATTCTTATGAAAGAGATGGCAATAGATTTGCAATAAGAGTCTATTTAGTTAAATTTATTACTAAAAGTAAATTAACGTGGTAGGATTAAAGTTTTTTATACAAATTGCTGTTACTAAAAAAAACGGTAAAGAATTTAAGGATTTATTTGTACTGTAGGCCAAGCACGAACGCTCTTTAAAAGTAACGTCATCGAATGTCAATTGTATTGGCACTCTTTTCTTACAATTGTCATTCAATAAATTCACTTTTACGGAGCTTTCAAACGTGCCTGTACTGTATTGAACTTTAATTTTCGTTACGTTAATGTTAATAATCACTTATTGTCGTCAAAATGTTCAAGATTATTCATATCGTGATAAATTTCCATGCGTAAGAAAGCTTTTAATATAACAAATGAAATTGTATTATTCAAATTAGCATCCGCCGCATCTGTGCCGCTTACTTCGTCTCTGTCGGTCCTTCGAGCCGTGTGAATTTCATTTTAATGAGATTTATTTAAATTAGGCAATATCACTTTTAGATATAACTTTGACAGAAACATTAATTTTACGACAATATGTTTCGCAATCTTCTCATAAGTGTCAGATTGATTTTTCGGAAGTATAGCTGCATGCAAATAAACTATCTGATATTTGGGCTGCTTTTCCAGAAATGAGCGAGGGTGTGTTGCTAGAAATGTGCTTATCAAGAACAGACAAAATCCTGATTTTGTAAGCAGAGGATGATGTAGCATCACTTTTACCTAAAAGTGATGACAGACAGACTATTCTTTTATATCGTTTATGTCGCAATTTTGTCTATTCTTCGTTATATTCTACTAGGATATGAGTTATTAATAAGATGTATTTTACTTGTTTCAGAAACCGTATAGAAAGAACAGCATCAAAACGGTGGCGGGGTACTGTGCGTCGATTAGTAGCTGCTTGTGTGTGTGAGTTGTCTATTCGTGTTTTTAAAGTTAGAGGGTAAGCCGCTTTGTTACGTAACGGGTTACAGTACCAGTCTGTCGGGCATCCCTTTCTCTCACGTATACGGCAGCGATAGGTCGGCTCCACCTCTCTCACTCTCTAATTCACAGCAATATTTTTTACTATTAAGAGGAAAAACAATAGCAGGGTCTACAATACCCCTGTTTCCTCCTGGAAATGCCACTAGAGTAAAAAAAGGAAAAAATAGGACTAGTACGTACTAATAGTATCTACTATTAGTACGTAGTACGTACTAATAGTATCTACTATTAGTACGTACTAGACCTTTTTTTTCATAAATTAAAATCTTATACATTTTTTCAACTGTCGGGTGTCCTCAGTTTTTTTTAATTATTTATAGGTACTCTACTCGTGTTTCATTATTTCTGTTATATTTTCAATATATTTCATGATATTTAGCCAATTTAAACTTTAAAACGATGTAAATGTAGGATGTTACATCCGACAGTTGCTTGTTGTTTGAATAGATAATCTCCATAAAACAACGTTTGTACTATTTGGTTGGGCTAATCTGCAGCGCGACTCTGTCGCTAATAGCTGTCGGCAATAGTCGTTTTGTATGAAAACTAGACTACATCAAAACCTTTACATTTCCAAATACTTTAGAAAATTGGTTTTACTAATCAGTTAATATCGTCACATAATGATCACTCTAATGTCAGTTTGACAACTCTATTCCATTTCAAACTTTGTTGTTTTGATGTAGAGTTCTAAAGGGTTTAAAAATACTAGTTTCGATAATATGTATATTGTATAATGTATGTTATGGACCAAATAATAAATTAAGCATTATACATAATGCCCGGTTCTTATGAAATATGCCCATAAAAGGAGTGTAATTTAATAATAACTATTCATAGATTCAAATTTACCGGGCATTCAACATAATTATTAATAACAATTTGTAGGGTGACGTATTCAAAGGGAAGACCCTATTTATTACTCTAAATACCCGATTTTGCTGTCTGTATGTCTGTCTATCTAAATATCAGTTGCGACTGAATAAACTGCAATTTCAGGAGTATTCTATTAGCGTAGAGTTCTATTTACTGCACAGTTTTTCTCGTCGCAACTACTATAAACCTGTCTGCAATAGGGAACTCAACAAAACGAGCAACAGCAATGAATATCTGTATTTCAGACAACCTCTCCTGTTTCACCCATGGCTGCAGTACGGGCTGGGTGTCAGGAGTGCTGGGTAACGAGGCCCTGACGGGAGGCGCGTGGTTGGCAGCCCTGCCTTGCCTCATCGCGCTCCCCGCTGCACCTATGTTCGCCATACTAGCAGACGCACGGGGGCGGAAGGCAGGCGCGCTGTGCATCTGTTTGAGTTTTATTGTAAGTATTTTTGCACTTATAATTGAATAGTTACATTATTATGCATCTCCCTGTCCGAAAAAATATGGTCACTGAAAATAGAACACTGGCCTAATGCAATAGAATTAACGAGTGTTGAGTTGTCGAATTTGACGCGACGCTCGTATGTTCGACTTTTAACTCGTATTAGCGCAGACATTTTCAGTAATCTATTTTTCTCCAGGAGATTTAGAACAATATAGTCCCAATCTTACTTTTACGCAATTTACGCACATATAGGCATAATATAATAGCAAAACAGCCCTTTACTCCTGAAACTAAATACAATTTCAATCAGGTTCCATTGTTCATTTTGGTGTCATGCTACATTTGAAAAAATATTTCTGTCTAATTTAACTTACTTCCATTAAATCGACACTCAATTTTAAATCAATTTGGCGCTAATGTCGTGTTTAAGATTAGCCAACTGGCAAATTCCGATTCCGATCGATTGGAATTATTTTCGAGAGATACGGGGTAGGATTATATCACTACATCATACGCGTCCTTCCGATAAGTGTATGCAAGTGTATGCAGATTGCAGACAGAGAGCTAATAGGTTTTGTAGCAAATCTGTTGAAATTCAAATTAATCTCATTTGGATACCAACCGATGCGCGCCTATCAATTCAACCGCTGAATTAATGCGACTACCGTCCGTAGCCATGACTACGGATAATTTGTACCTAGTAAATTGCTAATTGATTTCAGTAGTAAGTTAGGAACATGTAATTGGCCCACCGCCCAATCCCGCCACTGCTACTCTTTTTTTAAGTTAAACTTTATTAAAAAATCGCATCACAACACGTGACCTGATCGAAAATTGGTAAGAAGAATGGCGGAGAGTAGACTGCCGTGCGGCGTAGCGTAAGGCTTGGCGTAGAAAAGGAAGTAATATGCCTCCTCTCTCTCTGAATGTATGCCTGATACTGCTGTTTTCTCTCACATCTGCCGATTGCATGTTTTCGTCCACGGATACACGACAACTCCTTCTACTCCTATTAGGCAAAAACGACATCATACAAACGCGAGTTATTTACATTCATTTGGGATTCCAGATTGATCGAAATCTTATCCTTTGGCGATCTAAATCGACAATCTAGCGCACAATCGTACTTACCCCTGATTTCAATCTTATTAAGTATAAATCAAGGGTAAGTACGATTGAATGGAGAATAAAAGCATTAAGCCCCTGGCAGTTTCCACATTTGTGTACAATAATAATGCTTAGTAATACAATGTAGCTCTTTGTCAATGTAGCAAATGACGTATTATCAATCCGACCCCAAATTATCATTCGAGTGTGCAATGTATTCGACTATTTGTATATAATATAATATGCCACATTTCACAGTACGATGAATACGAATTTAGGCAATTGGTATGTTTGAAATGATGAAGATTATATCAGATATATTTTTATTATTATATATATATATATATATATATATAATAATAAAAATATATCTGTTGTTGTTATATATATAAATAATATATATATATATATATATATATATATATATATATATATATTATTTTATTATTACATATATTTTATTATTAGATATATTATACTGCATTCAAATATGACGACGACGACTTCCGTAGCGCAGTGGTTGAGCGCGTTGGTGCTCGAACGAGTGGTCGCGGGTTCGAATCCCGCCGAGGGAACAAAAAGTTTTCAATGTACCTGGGTCATGGATGTGTATCAAATTTGTGTATATTATATTGAAAATCTTAAATATGTGTGTATATAAGTAATAAATATATTTCCGTTGTCTGGTACCTGTAACACAAGTTCTTCGGATACTTAGCACAGGACCAGATTGACGTGGTGTGAAGCGTCCATAGATATTGTTAAATATAAACTTTCTGAGGCACGAGAAATTTAATAAACGACAATAACGCTTTGTGAAATTATGAGTGTAGTCCGCAGATAGTTTAATCCACTTATAACTTCAAACACGTGTAAAGTAATACGGTGCTAAGTCGCGGTATAAAACGAGGTATATTTACCAAACTTTTTCATACACACTCATATTTTATTAACAAACACGACGAGTTGTAAGAAGTGTTGTTTGTTAATGATGAAACTTCATGGGACGGAAATTACAATACCCATTTTGCTAAGTTTTTCTTTGTGCATACTTTCTAGTTTTTTAGAAGCGTTTTGTGATTTGATTTTAAAAATTTCAGCTATCTGGGTAGATACTATCACAAAGTAAATAAAAAGAATAAGGGCTCGTGCTAAGTATCCGTAGAACTCGTGTTACCAGGTACTAGATTTCGGAAATATATTTATTACCTTTATAATAGATAATAAAGAATAATAATAATAAATAAATCTTTATTTCAGACTAGATACAATGTTTAGTCCATACCGCTTGAAGTTACTAGTCGCTGACTTTTATACGTACTACATATACACATATTTAAGATTTTTATTATACTACTAGCTGACCCGTGCCCACTTCGTTGAGCACACAAACCTTTTAAACCTTCCGGGACTTCCACGAAAATTTCAAGACTAAAAATAGCCGAATCGGTTCAGCCGTTTAGCTAGAATAATGAACAGCAATTCATTTTTATATGTAAGATAAGATTCACATTTAATACACATCCATGACTCAGGAACTAATTTTGTTTCTTCGGCGGGATTCGAACCCGCGACCTCCGGCTTTAAGACCACTGCGCTCCCTTACATAAGTCGTCGAAAAGCTATTTGGATCAAATATAAAAGATACTATAAAAAGTAAGTAAAATGAAACCACAGCATCAACTCCGCGCTGCCGCTCTTAATGTTGCATGAGAAAGCCATTAAGGCTCTATAAAAGTAGTGACACGAGAGGCTAATGTATGAGCTCTCCTCTTTTATTGACGATCAAGAACATAAAACTGCGGACCCAAAAGATAGCAACGATTTACTATAAAACCTCTATTTATTTTAAGTATACCACACGAAAACTATTTTTCGCCTGGGTCAAATGAAAAATTAGGATCCTGTTATTTTCTAACTTGCTCAAAAGTATTATATACTATATCAATATAGTCTATAATAATAGCTCCCCTAACCGATTTTAGTGACGGTAGCCGATTTCATTGAAACCAAGCCAGCTACGCAGGAGTTATTTTATAGTGCCCAAGTGTGTGCGGAATACACAATGAAACTCTTCATTTTACTTTCATAATCCAGTGGGACGGTAAACCGACACGACTGGAGATCAGGCGCAGGACCGACTTCTTACATGCCCATCCGACGCATGGATCATCTTCCTTGTCAGACAATCAGGTGATCAGCCTGCATTGTCTTAACCAAACTTGAAATCAACATTTTTTTTGTTGGTCCAACGCGGGAATCAAACCCACAACTTCCGGGTCAAGAGCAAAGCTCTGAACCACTAGACCAGGGAGGCGCTATATAGTAGGTATATATTTTATCCAACGAGTAACAATATCAGCCAATTAACCAATCCTTCTAAGACACAATCATCAGTACCTAAATAAACCTTTAGATTCGGATTTAAACGACTGTCTCGTACCCCTGTCCGAGAGTCCTGTCTGAATGCCCCCAGACGCCATTTTACATCTCCGTCAAAACCATCATTTCCCACATATTCTTTTTTTTTTTTTTTTTTTAATTTATTAAGAGCTGGAAACTAAGTCCTTTGCTCGAAAAATAAATACAATTATAAAACATAAAAATCAAACAATAAAATAATTATCCTTAACTAATAAAACAAAAAAATAGTCTTTCTTCTTTAAAATAAAAAAAACTTCACTCTACACTTTCTCTATAGTGGCACATATAAATCTAAACAAAGATTTATAAAATAAGGGGTTACATAAAAGGTCTTCTGGGCGGCGGGGTATACTTATTTCATTTTCTTCACATATTCTATCCACTTCCGAAACTAGTACTAGTCTGTCCAAACTTAATGCTTTACAAACAAATATGATGTGATTTAAATCAGTATTAACTTCTTCACATTTAGGACATTTAGGTTCCTGTATAATTCTTATTCTGTGCAGATGAGAGGGTATCATACAGTGTCCGAATCTCATTCTTGTAATAATTGAAGTAAATTTTCTTGAATCACATGGAACTTTATTATACCAAGGATCAGTATTAAATTCTTTTTTAATGCTAGCATACCATTTTCCTTTCGTACATTTTATTTCATTCCATGTGCTTTTCCATAAATCCAATATTTCTTCTTTGATTAAAGAAAAGAAATCTGTAAATGGTATCTTTAAAATTTCAGTATGATCCTCATCGTAAGGTCCTCTAGTAGCTAAATCCACTTTTTCGTTACCAGCTATACCTCTGTGGGAGGGAACCCATAGTAATTCGACATTAATATTCTTACAATATAACTCATACAGTACATTTTTAATTTTAAATATCAAATAATTACATTTAAAACTTAAATCAAAATTGTCTAAAGCCGATAAAGCGCTTTGGCTGTCTGTTATAATAAGTACATTATTCACATTGGTCCGGGATTTGACATACAATAATGCCATATATATTGCATAACATTCTGCAGTATAAATGGAACATTTTCTGTTTAAAAGGAAACATCTAGTAAGATCCAGATTTACATCATAATAAGCTGATTTGACCTCTTCCACAGTCTTGGAACCATCTGTATACATTTTATAAAATTCTGATTTTTGTTCTAATAACCTTAGAAATTCAGCTTTATTACAGATGTCTCTAGTCGTTACTAAATATTTCTTCTGTAGAGAACTTTCAAAACTGTCATAAATAGGCCATAGATCACTACAATATGTAATGTCATCTGTCATATTTAAAACCAACTGTAATATCGTCGGCGTCTGAGGCAAGATCCCACAAGAAATAGATTGTGGGGATATAGCAGAGGAATCTATTAAACCAGCTACTTCTTCAGATATTTTAAGTTTTCTCACAGGTAATGATGACTTAATTGCAATCATCTTAACAAAATATTTCTTTGCTAACATAAGTCGTCTTAATACCAAAGGAGGTATACCAGTTTCTATTTCCATTGAGTTTATAGGGGTCGATCTCATAGCACCAGTTATAATACGCAACGCTTGATTCTGTATAATATCTATTTTCTTTAAAAGACAAGCACTAGCATTTAAGTATGCTAGGCAACTATAATCAAAGTGACTCCTAACCAAGCTTTTATAAAGCATAGAAAGAATCTTTGGATCGGCGCCCCAAAAAACTCCAGCTAAACACCGCAAAATGTTAATTCTCTTATAGGCTTTACTACATATAAAGTCTATATGTGCTTTGAACTTTAGTTTATTGTCTAAAACTATACCCAAAAATTTATGTTCATTTACTATTGGAATGTTTTCATTGTTACAAGTCACTTGTAAGTTAGCATTACTTCTTCCAAAATACATAACTGAACTTTTAGAAGAATTTACATTGAGCTTAAGTTTGTTATTATAATAATTAAGTAATTGTCTAAGTGCTAAATTAATATTACAACTGGCTATGTTTATATTTTGGTTTATACAATATATTAATATATCATCAGCGTATTGCAAAATATTTACACTTAATGTATTAACATATTTACAAATTTGGGAAGTATACAAATTATACATAATAGGAGATAAAATAGCTCCTTGCATTAAACCATTATGTGCAAATTTAGGACCATGTAAAATGTTATTGAATTTCACATAAACAATACGATGATTTAAAAAGTTATAAATCCATTTCAATAAACTACCAGGAATGCCCAATTCACTTAAAACCTTAATAAGTATAGACAGATGAACATTATCATATGCACCTTGCACATCTAAAAAAACACATAGAGCATTTGAATGAGCAAACATTGAGTTTTTAATATCATTTATGAATGAAACAAAGCCATCAACTGTACTTTTTCCTTTACGGAAACCTAACTGATATTCTGGCAATAAAGAATTAACTTCTGTAAAATAATCTAGTCGAACTTTTATCATATTTTCAAAAACTTTTCCTATACACGAAGTAAGAGATATGGGACGATAAGAATTATGATCTTGAGTTGGCTTATCTTTTTTAAGGATAGGCAACACACATTGAGTTTTCCACTCTTCCGGAATGATTTGCTTGGACCATAAAAGATTGTAAATATTTAATAGAATTAATTGAGCATCTTTATGTAGATTTTTAATCATTAAATATGGAAAATTATCCAAGCCAGGTGCAGAATCTCTTCTTGACATTAATGAACTATAAAATTCATCCCAGCTAAACTCCTTCATAAAAAAGTTAAAATTTTCACTATTATTATTACTACCAAATATATATTCTAAAGAACTATCACATTCCTCAACATGTGTAAACTTATCTAAGAATTCAGGAATAAAAGTATCACATTTGCTGATTACACTTACATCTAATCGTTTATACTTTTTAATAAATTTCCAAATGTTAGATACTGATGTATATCTATTAAATGAAGAACATAAATTATGCCAGCTTTTCTTTTTCTCTTCCCTTATAATTCTTTTTTTAAGAGCATCTAATCTCTTGTAGTTTATATAATTATCCATAGTTAAATTATTTCTGTATATTCTCAAAGCCTCTTTACAATCTTTTACAGACTTTTTACAAGTATCATTCCACCAAGGAGCAGGTGGTCTTTTCAATTTGTTAATACCGTTAACTCGAACTTTTGGTATACATCCCTGTCTTAAAGAATTAAGAATGTCACAAAAGGAATTATAATTTTGTAAAGGATTTTGATAATTATATACAAAGTCTTTAAATAGGTCTTTTGACATATTAAAATACTTATCCCAGTTAGCCTTACTATATATATATTTATTTACATTACTATTTATGTCATAATGAGCAGCAGAAATTTTAATTTTAGAGAATGTAGGAAAGTGGTAACTTCCCAAAGGATCGTCACCAACATACCAATCACAATACGGAGCCAATTCTGCACTGACCATAGTAACGTCAATTGCCGATAAATTATTATTTGGTCTGCCTACTGTTGTTGCACAACCAGTATTTAAAATGCATAAATTAAATTCATCTATAATCTCATATAAATCTCTTCCTCTAGTATTATTAATTGTACAACCGAATGCTACATGATGGGCATTAAAGTCACCCGCTATAATAAATGGTTTTGGAATACTGTTAATTATTCTTCTTAATTTAGATATGTTAATTTTGTTTTTAGGTGGACTATAAATACACAGGACAGCAATAGGACCTAGGCTTGTTTCTATGGAAATGGCAATACTCTGTATATCTTGGAAATTTGGAGTCTGATGTTGGATATATTTCATGGAATTTTTTACCGCTATTGCCACTCCTCCATATCCATTTTTGGCATTTTTAAAGATAAAATTATACCCAGGGAAATGAACCCGTGGACTTGAAGTTTTAAGCCAAGTTTCATTAAGTAAAGCAATGTCTATTTCTTTATCAAATAAAAGGGACTGAAATAAAGGTTTTTTATTATTTATGCTCTGAATGTTATGTTGTACAATATTAATACTGTCCATGTTTACTTATTAAAGTTTTTAATAAATGTTTCCTTTATATGAGTTGTTGTCTTAATATCATTAGAATTACCTATGCATACAATAGTGCTAATTATAGCTTCTAATATATCTTTATTATTTATGATGTCTTGTGCTGTTAACTTTTCTGGTACTGGTTTAATATTCTGGGATTTAGGTATTTTAAGTGGAGGAAAAGATGCTACATTAGTTGTTATGTCTGCATAAGTAGAATTATTTCTAACAGTCTTATTTTTATTAATTTTGGCAGCCTTAACTGGACACTCTTTTGAAATTGCCAAGTGATTACCCGAACAATTTTTACATTTTAATAACTCAGATGTACATTCTTTATAATAGTGATTTTCTGCGCACCTAGAACAAGCTTGTTCATTAAAGCAATATTTAGCAGAATGGTTGAATAACAAACATTTGAAACATTGTAAAACTGGAGGTATGTAAGTGTGTACTCTAAATCTCCATCCGTCTAAGAAAATGCACTGAGGTAGTATAGTGCCAGAAAATGTTATGGTAACTGTATTTAAAGGAACTAATGTGTTATTCTCCTTTTTCATAAACCTACGAATTCCTATTATATCTGAGTCACAATTAATTTTCTCAAATAATTCCTTATTGCTAATCTCCTTAGGAATGTACCTAACTACCCCAACCCTTTCCACAGAGGCTGCTGGAATATAAGCCCTTAAGTTGTTTTCTTGAATAAATTGGCCATTTAAAAAATCATTAGCCAGTGCCGCCTGCTTGAATGTAATTTTGATTTTTCGAGCATTAACTCGAGATCTCTCGTGTACGCCCTTTGCATTTTTGAACATTTTTGAAAGGCTGAGTGGGTTCATATTTCCTATTTTAATGTCTTTATTGCAGTGTTCAACGAAGACCGAGAAGTCTCCGTTAGATAAATTGTCTGGGTATTTTCTGGTATATGAAGATTTAGTGTAGGGTTTATACTTATCCCCTGGGTCTTCTAAAATTTTTCTTTTCTTCGTTGAGGACGATTTGTAATCGCCCTCATCGTCTCCGCCGCTCTCTCCTTGCATTTTGCTAACAAATAGCCAAAATGATTAGAGAAAAACTATAAAAAATTATTTTTGAAAAATATTTGTTCAAAAAAGGCGCCTTCCTCTTCCCGCCAAAAGAGCAAGTCTCCACATATTCTTTAGTTTTTCAGTGTTTCCAGTGCAAATAATAAAATAATATTAAAATTATTACAAGAAAACGCGTGGCATCCCTGTTACAACGTGTGCGTGGCAGCACCAACAGCCTCCTGAGGACAGTCGCGGAGAGGTTGGACGTGGACAGCGCTGTCATGCAGCACTGGACTCGTCTCCACCGTGACAAAATATAACTATTATACGTGATATTCGTATCTTAAGCTAATATAGTCTTAAGCACTTAAAACAGAATGTATACACTAATATAGTTCTTAAGAAATTTGTTACTAACACTATGGGCACCTAGACCGAAATAAATGCATTTTATTTTATTTTTTATTTATTACAAACCAATGTCAAAATTACACGAAACCTTACAATACTAATATGCTCGAGAACCTTTCTTCCCCAGCGGCCATCGGTTCGGCTATACGTCCACTGTCACTTCAAATTGCTAATGCGCTGGGTAATGTAGGTGAAATAGGTTCATCTCAAATCTACATGTGCCACGAGCGGTCTCACTTATCCAACTACGCTATTCAGAAACGTGACAAGATTAAGATTGTGGTCAATCGCACTTGACCACGTATATACACGTATGATACACGTTTCATCGAGTAAAAGACTAGGGAAATTCAGACATAATACGAAAAGTGACTGAGAGTGAGGCATTCCAGTTGTAAGGAAATAACGTTTTCAACGAAATTTTAATCTGACTTCTGTTTCTTTCGTCCCAAGTCCATAAATAAAAAACGGAATGTGAACTAAAAAAACTTTAGTTCGAACTGAGTTTTTACTATCGGTCTGTCCCGCTCATGCAAATGAGATTTAGCGCGCGTGCGAGCGGGATATACTAATATTCGGAACTAAGTTTGAGGCCTGAGAATCGCCGCCCTGGAACGAGGTGTGAGTGAGACTTTTCTCGACTGAGACCACTCTCTATCTATATCTGACATGTGTTTATGACCAATTGTAAAAACTCGAACCAAGAAATGTAGGTACAGGATTTTCTTTAGATTATTATAAAATGTTTAACAATGGTTGTCTCTCTGTATAGTGGTCACAATTCCGGCTTGAACAAAACAATTGAAGATCTGAATATTATTTTTTTCCCCCTTTTTATGGCCTGCACGGTTTGTGTGATGCTATACAAAAAGGTTAGGAAGTGTGTTATTCGATTAAATTTATTGGATTTGGAATTGGAACGGAATGAATATTATATTTCGTATACACAAATGAAATATTTAACATTGGACGTACCTAATTTAATTTTATAGCCTGCACGGTTTGTGTGATGCTATGCAAAAAGGTTAGGAAGTGTGTTGTTCGATTAAATTTATTGGATTTGAAATTGGAACGGAATGAATATTATATTTCGTATATACAAATGAAATATTTAACTTTGGACGTACCTAATTTAATTTTATAGCCTGCACGGTTTGTGTGATGCTATACAAAAAGGTTAGGAAGTGTGTTATTCGATTAAATTTATTGGATTTGGAATTGGAACGGAATGAATATTATATTTCGTATATACAAATGAAATATTTAACTTTGGACGTACCTAATTTAATTTTATAGCCTGCACGGTTTGTGTGATGCTATGCAAAAAGGTTAGGAAGTGTGTTATTCGATTAAATTTATTAGATTAGAAATTGGAACGGAATAAAATATATTATATTTCGTATATACAAATGAAATATTTAACTTTGGACATAATTTAATTTTATGCCAAAGTTTTCGATCAGGGATGTTAGGGAGCTCCGTAACCGAATCCGAAAGAAGAGTTTTGCTACTGTAAAAAGTACCCTTAAATTTAATATCCGTAACAGAAATCATCCGAAACAAACGGATAATACGAAATAATTTAATATTCCTATCCACATCCAAAATTTAATATCCATTTTATCCTTGTTTTCCATCAACAATACGCTGTATTGTGCGCGTAAAGGCAAAAGTATCATCTTTCATTCATCATTTATTTTTTAAATAACAACAATTAACTGATTTTACACATTCAAGCCAATCATTGTATGTATGTTATTATTTTGAAGTATTTTACCTGAAATAAAAATCTTACAATACAAACTGAGTCATATCGGCAGATCAACGTCAAAACTCTACCGCATATATAAGCCTAATAATAATGTGATATTATGCTTTTGTGCGGTATTAAGGACGCGTTGCGAAATGTGTTGTTTAACAGCGGCCGAGTAGAGAGCGGACTGACAATCCTTTGGAAATGTTTTGTGCAGTAAATTCAGGCAGTGATCAAGTAAAATAAACCTTATTTCGACCCATTAAGATGTTACAATAACACATGAACATTTTAAGGAGACTTTTTATGCTTTTACCGAATGAATTTTTAATATTGTTGGACTATTTTTTGTAATATTATGCTATATTTTTAACCAATAACATAAGCTATATAAAAGTAATCCATGATTTTAAGAAGTTTGGGTAAAGAGGTTTTGAAAATTTCTATTTTCATAAAGTAGTGTGTAGTTTATTTGTGATGAATCTCAAATCTGTGGGATCCATATTTTGGTCTCTAAATAGACCACGATATTGTCAATTATTTATGCTAAGTTTGCAAACGCGTTCTTCTATAAACGTCTTCAGCGACATTTAATAAATTTGAAAGCATATTGATTTTATGATAATACGATAGATTGCTGTACATAATACCAACCCGTAATCACTCCATTGTACTTAAACTGAATTTGTTATCATATAATCATACATTATATTTCCTCAGAGGTCAGATATTTTTTCTCTGTTCAAATGTCCCGTGGTCCATTCAGGCGAAAGACCCGGGTGGGTTTACTAATGCCTTTTTATAGTGAGTATCGAATGGTGTTAATGGTCAGTGATGGTGAGAACGTTTACCCTGGGTTCCAGGTCAGCTGGTCGCTAGTGGCGTGGTGCGGCGGGCGCGGGGTGTGGGCGGCGCGGGTCGCAGCTGGGGCGGGCGGCGCCGGGGCGCTGGCACTGTCACCGCTGTATTGCGCGGAAATAGCACCCAAGACGAGAGGACTCGCCGCCATGCCGTCCTTGGCTTGCAGGTGATGCTCATTGTCCGCCGAGTTTCTTAGTTTTTTTCGGTGGGGTCAACGAACCGGTGGTAGGGCTTTTATGTTGACTTTCCATAAATATGTCGTCGTAGATTTACATTCAATATTTTATGATGAAATGTCTGTTGGAAAATTTCCATGTCCCATATTTATTATAAGTATTAACATATTATTATAATACTGCCGTCCTTATCATAAACAACGCACTTGCTTTTTTCTATATTTTGTTGTCTCTATGAAACTAATAGGAATATTCCAAATATTTTTGTTTTGTTTGGTGCTTTTTAATGTGGACTTTTCATGTGCGATATTATATGTATATACCTATATTATTAGTTTGGAATTAATCCAAATATTTAACAAAAAAAAGGAAAAATATATAAGCTATTAAAAATTGAGTGATTGATACTGGTAGATCTCGTTGCGGTGATTCCGAACTCATTTTCGCCAAGAATGTCGATTGCGCTGTTTATGATAAGGGCGGCAGAATATATATATATATTACTTGACTATAGAATAATATATAGTAACTGCTTACTTAATTACGAGGTAGTTAAAAGAATTGCATTAATACATTTTAACTTAATAATTGGATATTTGACAGTATATTTTTTATTGATATATTTAAAAAACAAATAATACGTGCATTTAAAAATTACGAGACACTTAGAATATTTTTTAAATAACAAGCTCTTATACGTGCTCAACCAATATAAACAGACGAAATACGAGATTCAGAACTTAAGCTCGGCTTAGCTAGAAACGCGTTTAGTTTTTGTTGGTAAAATGAAATTCCGAGTTTGTTTACCGTATACTGTGCGCGTTCAATACCATTGGTAAAATCGCCTCTTGTAAACGCAAAAACTAGTTTAAGCATTTTCACAAAACACAAAAATACTTTGTAATAGTTCAAACGATTCGCAATTATTTTAATGTTGACTTTTGTTATACAACTTCTTGAGTGAATTTATTATTTTAAAGAGCATATCTATTTTTGCAATATAAAGTCAAGTAACCAACTGTAATTTGAGTCTTCAAACAACATTATCTTATCGGGTTATACGAGGTGGGTTTTATTTTGCTAACCTTTTATTAAATTTATCTTATAATAATTTCAGCTGTGGGATTCTTTTTGCATATTCAGCCGGCGGAATGCTTTCAGCCCACGCTTTGGCTTTGTCAATGAACATTCCACCTTTAATACTCCTGATATCGCTGGTGTGGCTACCAGAAACTCCGTCTTTTCTCATCCGAGTTGGAAAAATACAGGTAAGAGAACATAGTTGTTGTTAACGAGTAAGTAAAATTATAAGTCGATGGGGTGCTGGAGTAAGAAAAGCCTGCGGAGGTTGATGGGGTTGAAAATTTCCCGTGGGTATCAGCGACAGGGGGAATATAACGAGTGTAAGAAGAACAGTCACTATATCTTTTGTATTTGATTATCCTATCTTTTCTCATTCTAGTTTTTTTTTATTATTATTATTTTATAAAAAATAAAACATTTGCTTTTTGTTATTTTTGCGACAAAAAAATTTTGTTTTGTTTTATACTAAAAAAATATTAAAAATACATTTTTTAAATGAGAAAAGGTAGTATAATCATATCTCAAAGTTATAGTGAGTGTTCTTTTTACACAGTGTAAATCCGGAAATGGGCATCAGCGTTTACGCGAACATTGTTAATAATAATAATAATGCCTCCCACGCCGATTTCGGTGACGGTGGTCGGTTTCATTGAAACCAGGCCAGTTACGCAGGAGTTATTTTGTAGTACCCAAGTGTGTGCGTTATACACAGAATTACTCTCTCTTCCTCATCTCTCGTAGCCCAGTGGGACGGATAAACGAGACGACAAGAGATCAGGTGCAGAACCGACTTTTTACATGCCCATCCGACACATGGATCATCTTTCTTGTCAGACAATCAGGTCAGGATCAGCCTTGTCCTAACCAAGCCTGAAAATTATTATATTTATTATTGTTTTAACGCGGGAATCAAACCCACGACCTCCTGGTCGAGAGCGAACCTCTGGACCACTAGACCGCGGAGACGTTTCTTTGCCACAATAGTTATAGTATCACTCTCTCTCTCGCCCACCTGCTAAGCGTGTGTAGTGGCGAGTACATAACCACTACATGAAATACTCTGGATACATGAAAGCCTCCCGGCTAACGTCCAGCAGTGGACGACATAGATAGCTAACGAACGAACGAACTAATCGAAATAAAATTCGAAAGAGTCTTTAATTTTCTCTAATGAATTTCAGGAAGCAGCAAAAGTAATGTGCTGGTTTGATGGATCAGATTTCAGAGAAGACCTGACAGACGTGATAGAACAGCAGGAAGTGCGAATTAGAATTTCCGAAGGTTATGGAAGAAAGGAAGTTACGAGAAGGAGAGATTCAGACACATTCCAGCCAATGATAAAAAGAAGTAGCGGACTAGAATCCAATTCAGATAGAGAACAGAAGCAACAACCAGCTTGTAAAAGACTGTGTAAGTTCAGAGGAAACATATTATATCTAAAAGTGTTATATAGTGTGTCCCACGTATCATATATCAAGTCGAATATAGTGTGAAGAGAATCACTCGTATAGCATTTTTTTGTTTTGGCACCTCGTATAAATTTTCCTTCCCTTATCGCAATAAAAAAATACAAAGGTCTAAAATGACCACTCACGAACGCACTGGTCGTTGACTGATTAGGGTCGAAACTCATCAGTTTTGTGACTGTTATAAGGAGATCTTTCATCGCGATTTGTCAAGTTATAGTAGGTAACTTATATGCGGTGCCAAACCAAATATTGCTCTACACGTCATTCTCTTCACACTATATTTTCTTCAGACACTATTAATAATATATTGTTACAAAGTACATCAATACATAGAAGTAGTAAATAGTCGGTGGTAGCTTGTTTTTCTTGTTGACTTTTCTAAAATAGCTTGCTAAGTTTCATTTGGAAATCAACTTTTTTTTTGCTAACTTTTTAGTATAAATTGTGTGTTATTGTAGTTTGTGACCGGGCGTCTCGTCGCGCGTTGATATCGTGCTGCGTTGTGCTGTGCACCGCGGCTGGCAGCGGCGCGGCTGCCGTCAACAGCTTCGCAGCAGCAGTACTGCGATACTCTGTCCATTCAGTGCCAATTCTTAACTTAACAGCATACAACTTTACTATATACAATGGGTAAGAACTTCTCCAACTAATACTTATAAAAAAGAAACTACGTTTTCAAAAAACCGACTTCAATAACTAAAAAACATAAAATAATATGTTTATAATGTACTTACAATTAATGTTCTCCACCTCCTTTTTGTGTCGAGAGTCAATTATAAATGTAAAAGTGAAAAACTACTAAATTAGCCGTACCGAAACTAAATGACAAAATTATCAATATAAAAAATGTAAATGTTGATTCGTTAAAAATGTTGGTAAAATATGTACATACAATAAAAACTACAGGGCCAAACTATGTAAATTTTTATGGGACCAAATGACAGCTATTCTGCGTCGAATAAAAAAAGAATCGCGCGAATCGGAGCATTAACCTCAGAGTAATCGTTGTACATACATAAAAAACTGGCCCAATTGAGAATCTCTTCATTTTTGTGGAAGTCGGTTAAAAAATCCCATGTATATTATCTAAATTCTAACTTAACTCTTTGTGATACACAGGACCGAATCACGCACACTATTCGAAACTTCCGAAGCTGGGTCCATTTTGTGTGGCATAGCTTTAGTTCTTGGTGCAGCCATGGCCACAATTACTGTTGATAAAGCTGGAAGAAAGGTAAGGATGATTAAGGCAGTTTAGGTTTATTAGGCTGAAATATTTAATTAATTTAAATCTAAAAATAGGTCTCATACCCCGCCCAATACACAAGCGTTCTTTCTTTCAATTACGCTTGTAACGCAGTGGGATGGATAACCAACACGATTGTTGAAAGATTACGCGCAGGACTAACTTATCCATCCGACGCATTGATCGGGTAATCAGCATGCAATGTCAGACTTGAAAACAACCATTTTGTTGTTTCAACATGGTGATTGAACCCACGATCTCCGAATTAGAGAGCAAATATATAAAGGACCATGAAGACGATGCCAGCCAACAAGATTCGAACCAAATGCCAATATATTGAATCATTTAAAAATATTTTTTCTAATTTTCAGACCCTGCTGCTTCTGTCGTGCTCGGGAATAGCTTTTAGCTTAGCAGTTCTCGGAGTATACTGCGATCCCCACATAAACATGCATTCCTGGTACTCCTCTCGCTGGTGGCCACAGAAGAATTTAAACGACAAAGATGGGAAATTGGGTATATACGAAAACAACACGCTACTAAATATAAGTACCGTAGAACATGAAACCGAAGTGAAGCCATGGCACAGAATAGCCGATGAGAACTTCACTGCAGATAATAATATGACACGTCACGTAAATTATGTGCAAACCAAAGGAGACTTTGAAATTTGGCTACCGGTGTTCATATTGTCTGTTGTTCTGTTTTTGTATAATGTGGGCCTTGGGTCAGTGCCTTTTGTGCTTATATCAGAACTTTTCTCGATGAATGTAAGTATATTTTAAAGAGTGCTAAATATTATTTCATTATTAATGTCTTAACCGAAACTCCGTATGGTCAGCAGCAAAGCAGAATGTTTGTACCAATTATTTTTCTTATTAATATCGTTGTGGTGGTACTACTAGCGCCACAATCCTTCATCGCGCTATCGAAGTCCGGCGCTATTTATACGACATCTGAAAACTAGTAAGCCTAGGTTTTGGCCTGGCCGAGCATACCATCTCGCTCGGTCGGAGATCTCAAGGGCTTCCACTCGTATTCCCACAACGTTATGCTTACTTCTCTTTTATAATATACTAGCTGACCCTTGCCCACTTCGTTGAGCATAAAAAGAGTTTCTGATGAAATTCAACTAAAAAAAAACAACGTGGAACCCGCAACGCGGAACCCGCAACGCGGGAACCCGGAACCCGCAACGCGGGAACCCGGAACCCGCAACGCGGGAACCCGGAACCCGCAACGCGGGAACCCGGAACCCGCAACGCGGGAACCCGGAACCCGCAACGCGGGAACCCGGAACCCGCAACGCTGAAACCCGGAACCCGCAACGCGGGAACCCGGAACCCGCAACGCGGAAACCCGGAACCCGCAACGCGGGAACCCGGAACCCGCAACGCGGGAACCCGGAACCCGCAACGCGTGAACCCGGAACCCGGAACCCGCAACGCGGAACCCGCAACGTGTGAACCCGGAACCCGGAACCCGCAACGCGGGAACCCGGAATCCGCAACGCGGGAACCCGGAACCCGCAACGCGGGAACCCGGAACCCGCAACGCGGGAACCCGGAACCCGCAACGCGGGAACCAGGAACCCGCAACGCGGGAACCCGGAACCCGCAACGCGGGAACCCGGAACCCGCAACGCGGGAACCCGGAACCCGCAACGCTGAAACCCGGAACCCGCAACGCGGGAACCCGGAACCCGCAACGCGGAAACCCGGAACCCGCAACGCGGGAACCCGGAACCCGCAACGCGGGAACCCGGAACCCGCAACGCGTGAACCCGGAACCCGGAACCCGCAACGCGGAACCCGCAACGTGTGAACCCGGAACCCGGAACCCGCAACGCGGGAACCCGGAATCCGCAACGCGGGAACCCGGAACCCGCAACGCGGGAACCCGGAACCCGCAACGCGGGAACCCGGAACCCGCAACGCGGGAACCCGGAACCCGCAACGCGGGAACCAGGAACCCGCAACGCGGGAACCCGGAACCCGCAACGCGGGAACCCGGAACCCGCAACGCGGGAACCCGGAACCCGCAACGCGGGAACCCGGAACCCGCAACGCGGGAACCCGGAACCCGCAACGCGGGAACCCGGAACCCGCAACGCGGGAACCCGGAACCCGCAACGCGGGAACCCGGAACCCGCAACGCGGGAACCCGGAACCCGCAACGCGGGAACTTGGAACTCGCAACGCGGAACCCGAAACCCGCAACGCGGAACCAGCAGCATGGGAACCCGAAACCCGCAACGCGGAACCCTAACGCAGAACCCGCAACGTGTACGGAAACGCTGTCAAATTGATAAATACTTAGTATCCTATGTTCTTGAGTTATAAATAATTAATTTAACTAACACGACTTACTTTTACATATAGATGTATAGATTACTCCTACTAACATAAGCTAAGCCCGATGAATGCTCCCGTTACAGTCGGTCCAGCCAATTCGCTGAACATTAGTTAGATGACGACGATGATGATGATGAAAAGTAGCCTAAATGAATCCTTATAACTTTAGCTATCTACCAGTGAAAGTCTCGTTAAAATCGGTCCAGCCGTTCCAGAGATTAGCCGGAGCAAAGAGACACGCTGACAGACATTTTTTTTAAATTACATTTTCGTTTTCAGTAAATATCGTTGCCAATGCAAAAAAAAGCAGAAGGTATCGTTTAAAATGTCATATGCATTTAGAAAAACGTTGCTAATTGAAAGTTACATACTGACACTTCAATTTTATTTATTTGTATAGATGTATAGATTTGGAAAACTTCCCCAATCTTGGCGTTTTCACTGACGCGGAGCGGGGCGCATAGGAACTTAGAGTTTCCAAGCGGAGCGGAGCAGAGATTTCGAGCATAGTGATTGGTCAATTCGGGTACCGCAAGCTCCTGTCCGCCTCGCCCCGCGTCAATGGAAACGCAGCCAAACGTCTATAACGTCTAACGGTCGCCATGGTAACCACGTTGTTTACAAATGGAAAACAAAAATTAGGAAATGCTATACATACCGTATTTATATCAGCTTAAACTATTTGGATTCATGTTTTTGTTAATCCTAATAATTTTATTAATCCAAATAGTTTAAGCTGATATAAAAACGGTATTTATAGCATTTCATAATTTTTATTTTCCATTTGTTAATACTTATGTTGCCATGACAGCCGTGTCATATAAACTGCCAACGACGTGAATCGATCGAGCCCAGGTTCAAACCCCGCGTGACCATCACGTATTTTCTTCTTTTTTCTAATTTTCTGCTTATTTTTTTCAACATTTTCTTTCATAATAACCTTTTCGTGACAATAACGAACATACCGTAAAAAAAAATTGCGAAATTGGTCAAGCCGTTGTCGAAGCGCACATGACGTAACAAATTTTGGAGGTCGTTTTTTTACACTTTGGGCTACATTTTTGGGGTTTTAGTAAGGAACCCTACTTTTTTTAAACATATAATATAGCCTATGTTCAGCGCTAGGAATGTAGCTTTCCAACGGTGAAAGAATTTTTCATATTGGTTCAGTGGTTTCAGAGCCTATTCCATTCAAACAAACAAACAAACAAACAAACAAACAAACAAACAATCAAACGTTACCTCTTTATAATATTAGTATAGATAATAATCCATACTAGATGCATATTTCTCCATGAAAATAAAACTACATAATTTATTCTTATTATGTTGCAGGTACGGAGTTTTGCATCTAGCTTCCTAATAGCTTGGATGTGGCTTAGTAATTTTCTACTCCTGCGATATTTTGGCTCCCTGGCCTTCTCTCTCGGTCTGCATGCCACGTACTACATCTGTGCGTCCATCACGCTAATGGGTGCTGCATACATATACTATGTTATACCGGAGACCAAGTGCAAATCGCAGGATCAGATCCACGAAGCTCTGGAAGGACCCTGGATCTTGATGCGCCGGAAGAAGAAAACTGGTCGATGACAATCAAAGACGGAAGTCTTCACCGTGGAAGATAGAAATTACGATTGAAATGCCAAATGAGGATTATAAATAATTTGCCAATTTATGTGAAATGTGATAGCAACTATGCTCACCAGAGGTGACTGAAATCGTGAGATCCTTGATTGTTTTAAGTGAAGGCCTCTTGAGATAAGGGAGTATAATATCAAGACTTGAAAAATTATTTTGGAGTACATTTTAATTTACACAAGACATTTTTCAAATTAGGCTACGTACCAAAATTATTTTATATAATTGGTAATTTGTATAATGTAATGTCATATCTGTAACTTTTAGAAGGTACCTAGGATATAGGTGAATATTGAATACTTAACATGTCACACATAAATACAATAGTAGATGTTACCATATTTAATATCGGTACGTTATACACTACATAGTTTAATATATTTTGTAATTGGTGTACACGGTTACAATTGTTGTTCTTGCTTACACTCTGTCACTCAGAAATAATTCAATTAATTATTATTTTAATGCAACTCCTTTAATTATTTACTAATGTTATAAAATATTTTTCTACTTTAGTACATACTTGTTAAGTTTATTAGATACAGTTTTTTATATCGACGAACCGGGTATTACGACAAAAATATTGGCCAGTCATACTAAAATACGAACATTTCAATTTTTGGTTTAAAGTCGGTTATTATCTGATCGGTTGACTCAATGTCGTTATAACAGGTTTTCACTGTATTTGATGTAATAGTTAAGCTAAGAGATTTTTACTCAAGCCTCAAAGCGTTAAAATACAAGAATTATGTAGCTAGGTACCTACACTTACAGTAGGTAGTGCAGAATTATTTAATGTAAAGAAAATATATTTATTTATTGTCATACTTTGTCTGATTAGTGATCATTGTACCTACTAGATGTTAAGTAAAAGTGTGTAATTTTTTTATGGACCGATCATGTACAATATTATTAGGGGTTATAAAGCTGTTGGAATTATAGATCATATTAATATTTTATAGACCACTGATAATAAAAATAAATGTCGTACAGCACAAAAATATTCCTACTAGCCGTAAAAGGGAATTTAATACAGAATTGATCTAAAAATTACGTGCATAAATGTTGTGTAAATATTATAAAATGTAAGTGAAGAAAAACTAATGTGCAAGGGATATGCATAATGTTATGTTATTCATGTTAAAATATATTGTGTACAACCATTGAAGAACGAACGGGAATATTAGTTGGTGCTGGTATACCCTATATTTTTTATTGTACTAGGTGTATGGTTACTTTTCTTTCCTTTATTTACCAAAATGAAAAGATACAATTATTTACTTATATATTACAGCATACACAGTATTGGACAAACCTCAGTGGTTTTAAATGATACTATCGAATAATCTTATTCGCAATTATTATACTCAAAATACACAATATCTCTGTTAGTAGATAGGTACCAGTAGGTACAATTCGAAGACTTATGAGTAACAATTCAGTATATTATAGGTATATTGATAATTTAATTTATACCTAATGATATTACAATTGTAGCGGTACTACTAGCGCCACGTCCTGCATCGCGCTATCGAAGTTTTCTAAGTCCGGCGCTATATAGCGCTGCGATGATAGATGACTGCGACATATATATGTCGCAGTCATCTTATTGAATCTGGTTATTTAATTGAATCACTAGGCGGTTATAAAATGGCGTCAAACAGCTCGTACAGATGCAATGTGTTGATATATTTTTTGATAAAACTTTAATGTTCGTTTTATTAGTACTAATTTGGAAATTTCGAAGTTTAAAACTAAAATATTAAATGGCTGTCCTAGTCTCGGATTCTAATATTTGTTGGTAAAAACAGGATTCAATGAAAGCGCTAGTCATTCAATTAAATAGCGGATTCAATCAGATGACTGCGACATATATACGACATCTGAAAACTAGTACAGACCAGTACAGTGGGCTTCGGCCTGACCGAGCATACCACCTCGCTCGGTCGGAGATCTCCCTTTGGGGCTTCCACTTGTACTCCCACACAATCACCATAATCACCAACAATAATTAATCATTGATGGTTGTAATAAGCAGCTACGTTATGACAAAAAATTAAGTCTAATGACTTGTAGACAACATGAACATTTTAATTTCAGTTATAACGAATAGTTATCGATAAGAATATTTTCATTCCGATTTCTCACATATATATAATATTTTAACACCACGTTTTAGGTTACTTAAGAACTTTATCCTCCATTTAGTATGATCTAAATGCAAAAAAAATCAACAAAATTAATAAATGACATTTAAATCAGAAACCTTCCCAACTGGTCTCTCTACTTTCTACAAAGCGATCATATATTATTATGCATGTCTCTCGCATATTACTACATAAAGTTAATTTTATATACATGTTTGTGTATTATGAAATGTTATTTGTTGTGTCAATTATAATTAGGGATTTGAACAGTCAACTTGCGTGTTTTACGCTAGCTATTATTGCGTAGATTTTTATAAGATGTCGTAGAAACAAATACATAACTTATCACTCATTTCATACTTTTACATTCGATAATTTTGGGTAGAAAAGTGCGAAATGATTAAACGCCTTTTAAAGTTAAGAGGCTCTCACACGCCGAGTCACTGTCCAAAGCTGAACAAATGTATGATCCCATGAGAATTGCAGAGTTCGTAAACTATTTGTACAGAATAGACGTTAGATATTTTTGTCGGGCGAGTATAATGAGCGAGCTCGGTGTCACAAAAACCCGTGGGGGTTTGTCCGTACATCAGCGTACATATATTATCAAACAATGTTTTTTTTCATTAAATTCAAATCAATGTTTATTTATAAATTAATAAATTTATTTCAATCAGACCCTAAGTGTTTGTTTGAATTTTTTGTATTTTAATTTGGCTATAGGTAATAATAATTTCCCACACTAGAATTTTCCGATTCTGGCAAACTTATTGCGACTGAATTTTAATTAATTCATTAACCAATTAAAAAAATCAGTAATATTATTTTTTTTGCTGATGATTCGTGAAATTTATAGCTTTAAATAATTTAATAGCTAATAGCTAGGATATAGTGTTATAGGTAGTCAGGATAACGTTGTAGGTAAATCAGCTTAGGTTAGGCCGTTACATAAGAGTTGGTGCCTACAACATGCATACATGTTACGTTGTATGCTGCCTGAATAAGCATGAGTTCATAAACACCAGTATATTATAATAGACCAATTATTGTAAACATGTTGTAGGCGACAACTTTTATCTATCGACTAAACAAGGTAATAAAGGGCCACGGGAAGGTATTTTTTGTTAATACCAACAGTATTTCATAATGCTTCGCGGCAATCTATAGTAGGGTCAAATGGGGTTAGTTATTTTGTACCGTACGCAGTTTCTGAAACACATTAACAATGCAGTTAGAGGTTACTTTCATTGACTGTTAAGTTACTTAAGCTAATGTTTATTTTAATTTGTCTTAATTAAAACAAACATATTTTAATTCAAGATTCATATTCATCCAATAGTTAAAAATATGTTGTATAATACGAGTATAGGAATATTTTTCTAATTTATTAAATGTTGTTGCAAAAATAAAAGTATTTTGGTGTCCATTTATAAAATAGGTCATAAAACAGAATAAAATAGAATCAAACTAAACTCGGAATTTTTATTTCACCTAACTTTACCTTTACTTGCCTGCAATTTTTTATACACAAAAAGTTCTAAGACATTGGTTATCCCGAAAATGTGTTCCCGTGAGATACTCTTTTTTTCAGTGATGAAAACGAGGCAAATGCTATTTTTTTATATTATATCTAATACTAGCTGACCCTTGCCCACTTCGTTGAGCATAAAAAGAGTTTAAGATGAAATTCAACTAAAAAAAACAACGTGGAACCCGTAACGCGGGAACCCGAAACGCGGGAACCCGAAACGCGGGAACCCGCAACGCGGGAACCCGGACCCGCAACGCGGGAACCCGGAACCCGCAACGCGGGAACCCGGACCCGCAACGCGGGAACCCGAAACCCGAAACGCGGGAACCCGCAACGCGGGAACCCGGACCCGCAACGCGGGAACCCGGAACCCGCAACGCGGGAACCCGGACCCGCAACGCGGGAACCCGAAACCCGCAACGCGGAACCCGCAACGCGGGAACCCGGAACCCGCAACGCGGGAACCCGGAACCCGTAACCCGCAACGCGGGAACCCGGACCCGCAACGCGGGAACCCGGACCCGCAACGCGGGAACCCGGAACCCGCAACGCGGGAACCCGGACCCGCAACGCGGGAACCCGAAACCCGCAACGCGGAACCCGCAACGCGGGAACCCGGAACCCGCAACGCCGGAACCCGCAACGCTGGAACCCGCAACGCGGGAACCCGGAACCCGCAACGCGGAAACCCGGAACCCGCAACGCGGGAACCCGGAACCCGCAACGCGGGAACCCGTAACCCGCAACGCGGGAACCCGGAACCCGTAACCCGCAACGCGGGAACCCGGACCCGCAACGCGGGAACCCGGACCCGCAACGCGGGAACCCGGAACCCGCAACGCGGGAACCCGGACCCGCAACGCGGGAACCCGAAACCCGCAACGCGGAACCCGCAACGCGGGAACCCGGAACCCGCAACGCGGGAACCCGGAACCCGCAACGCGGAACCCGGAACCCGCAACGCGGGAACCCGTAACCCGCAACGCGGGAACCCGGAACCCGTAACCCGCAACGCGGGAACCCGGACCCGCAACGCGGGAACCCGGACCCGCAACGCGGGAACCCGGAACCCGCAACGCGGGAACCCGGACCCGCAACGCGGGAACCCGAAACCCGCAACGCGGAACCCGCAACGCGGGAACCCGGAACCCGCAACGCGGAAACCCGGAACCCGCAACGCGGGAACCCGGAACCCGCAACGCTGGAACCCGTAACCCGCAACGCGGGAACCCGGAACCCGTAACCCGCAACGCGGGAACCCGGACCCGCAACGCGGGAACCCGGACCCGCAACGCGGGAACCCGGAACCCGCAACGCGGGAACCCGGACCCGCAACGCGGGAACCCGAAACCCGCAACGCGGAACCCGCAACGCGGGAACCCGGAACCCGCAACGCGGGAACCCGGAACCCGCAACGTGGAACCCGGAACCCGCAACGCGGGAACCCGTAACCCGCAACGCGGGAACCCGGAACCCGTAACCCGCAACGCGGGAACCCGGACCCGCAACGCGGGAACCCGGACCCGCAACGCGGGAACCCGGAACCCGCAACGCGGGAACCCGGACCCGCAACGCGGGAACCCGAAACCCGCAACGCGGAACCCGCAACGCGGGAACCCGGAACCCGCAACGCGGGAACCCGGAACCCGCAACGCGGAACCCGGAACCCGCAACGCGGGAACCCGGAACCCGCAACGCGGAACCCGGAACCCGCAACGCGGGAACCCGGAACCCGCAACGCGGGAACCCGGAACCCGTAACGTGGAACCCGGAACCCGCAACGCGGGAACCCGGACCCGCAACGCGGGAACCCGGACCCGCAACGCGGGAACCCGGAACCCGCAACGCGGGAACCCGGAACCCGCAACGCGGGAACCCGGAACCCGCAACGCGGGAACCCGGAACCCGCAACGCGGGAACCCGGAACCCACAACGCGGGAACCCGGAACCCGCAACGCTGGAACCCGCAACGCGGGAACCCGGAACCCGCAACGCGGGAACCCGGAACCCGCAACGCGGGAACCCTGAACCCGCAACGCGGGAACCCGAAACCCGCAACGCGGAACCCGCAACGCAGAACCCGGAACCCGCAACGCGGAACCCGGAACCCGCAACGCGGGAATTCGGAACCCGCAACGCGGGAACCCACAACGCCAAACCCTTCCGTGAACGTTGCTGGTTCTGCGCTGTCAAATGGAATAAATAGTATCCTATGTCCGTCTACTGGCTCTAAGTTACTTCCTCACCAATTTTGAGCCATATCGATAAAGCCGTTCTTGAGTTATAAATAATTTAAGTAACACGACTTACTTTAATACAAATAGCTGATGTATAGATTACTCCTACTAACATAAGATAACACCCGGTGAATGCTCCCGTCACAGTTGGTCCAGCCGATTCGGTGATCATTAGTTAGATAACGATGATGATGATGATGATGATGAAAAGCCTAAATTAATCCTTATAACTTTAGCTATCTACCAGTGAAAGTCTCGTTAAAATCGGTCCAGCCGTTCCAGAGATTAGCCGGAGCAAAGAGACACGCTAACAGACAGACAGACATTTTTTTTTATTGCATTTTCGTTTTCAGTAGCAAGAAAAAAAAAGACAGAACAGACAGACGTTAACTTCGCACAAAGAAAAATGACGACAAAAGACATAGTGGCGTCATAACGTGACGTATTCGATTATTTTTTTTAATTGTTCGTGAATTATGACCATGGATCTAACTCCTTCGATCTGATTTTTAAATTAACATTTATAATATTATTATTATTATTACAACTTATAAGTTAAGTACTTTTTTAATAGGTATATTTATAGTTGTTAAAAGATTCATCGATTTTTTGAGTAAGTCTCTAGTGTTTAATAAGAAAAAGTGTTAACTGATGTAACATTATCACGACGTTTATTTCATTAAATCATAATTTGTATATTATATTTAAGATCGTTTATCAGTGAAAGCAAATCGTAAAAAAACTCATATTGGTTATGTTGACAATAAATATCTAATAATTATTAAATAAAGTTTAGTAAATTCTGCAGTTTTGACAAAAAGAAAATATTTATTTTATTATGTCGTCGTTACAACGTTACGTCGCTCATTTTTGATAAACTGCCAAATGTTACCTATTAAAATGACCCGACTATTTATTAGTGGTGGACAAATAGTTTAATGAATCCAAATAGTTTAAGTTTATGTTAATACGTTATTTATAGCATTTCATAATTTTTATTTTCCATTTGTAAACAATTTCGTTACCATGACACCCGTGTCATATAAACTGGCAACGACGTGAATCGATTGAGCCCAGGTTCAAACCCCGCGTGACCATCACGTATTTTCTTCTTTTTTCTAATTTTCTGCTTATTTTTTTCAACATTTTCTTTCATAATAACCTTTTCGTGACAATAACAAACATACCGTAAAAAAAAATTGCGAAATTGGTCAAGCCGTTGTCGAAGCGCACACGACGTAAGAAATTTTGGAGGTCTTTTTTTTACACTTTGGGCTACACTTTTGGGGTTTTAGTAAGGAACCCTACTTTTTTTAAACATATAATATAGCCTATGTTCAGCGCTAGGAATGTAGCTTTCCAACGGTGAAAGAATTTTTCATATTGGTTCAGTGGTTTCAGAGCCTATTCCATTCAAACAAACAAACAAACAAACAAACAAACAAACAAACAAACAATCAAACATTACCTCTTTATAATATTAGTATAGATAATATTAAATTCAAATTTTAAAACTTGACTTGAGTAATACTTTAAAACTTTTAATTGAGTAATATAATTATTATATTTATCCATTAAAAAGTTTTAATATTTGACTGTTACTTATTATGTGCATATGTTTTGATTATTAGTTTTTATAGGGGCGCACCGCTAGTGGGTAATCTACATCGAATATGGATCTTGATGAAACACACAGATAATAATTATAAAACATGAGATTTATAAAACATAGATACCTGTAGATGTTTCATAAAGTAATCTATAATATTGTAAGGTAATTTCGTTAACGATATTTATTGCTGAATTATAACACTGCGATGCTAAGTCCCGATTTCACCAACGCATGTTAGTGTTAACGGCTTGTAAATTTTGTTACGAGAGGAACAACATGATATTTAATGAAGGATTAACTTTAACATTGCTTAGTAAAACACGCCCTAAGTATAACCGTTCAAAAAGGCCGCAGCATTCTAATAGTTAAATACTGACCTCCTCATCAAAGATTTAGTAACACCACAAAGTAGATAATGCAGTTGCACTAATTACTGCGAGCCTTCATTCACTAAAAGGACTTTGTATTCATTGTTTTTAACATTTTATAATCCAAAAGTGTCATGTGAACGGGTAACAAAGTTGATTATACTTGTAATCTTTATAATTCTCACTATGTTTGTTTTTGGGAGATTGTGATACTTTTATCGTTTAATTCAAACACAAGATTTTCGTTTGAATGGTTTGGTAATTCCCAAACGCAAACTGAACGTCTGGTGTGACTATAACTTATTTATTGTAACTACCTGCGTCCCATATTACTCCTAGATTAACCATTATAAATTACAAATGTAGGTAATGGTATTATGATTTAAAAATTACTATCCAGGACGAAAAGTTACTGCTACTTTTGAAATTAAGATTTTCATTGTATGCGCAATATGAGGTATTATTATGTAATAGAATAAAATACTTTTATACACGAAAACATACATTTTTATTTCTTTAAAAAAATATAGTTTGTACACAAAAAAAGAACCAAGGTAACCGACAAAGCCCAAGGGCATTAGCAAGTTGCAGTAGCTGTGGTCTGGACTTGCAGAGCCGATATCCGCTTGGCCAGAAAGGTCCCCGAGTGGAGACGACAAGCGTTGGATGGCCACCACCACTAGCAGTGGCGGATTTTCCAGAAGGCTGAGTAGGCTTGAGCCTAAGGTGGCAGATTTTGGGACGGCAAATTTGGGGACCGATTTTTTTTTCAACTCATAGAAATAAAAAAAATGCATGATTTTTTTCTAATGTCTTACAGAGTCATCAGTCAACAGTCATTTTACCAATGTATTTTCCCTCACTTGTCATTGCACATTCCAAGAGTAGCAAACTTCCATATTCTAGAGTAAAACAGCTAATTCGCCGCCGCTCCCCCGCCAGCAGTCGGCCTTTTATTAAAATTTTAAAAGCAAAGGCGGCTGGTGCACCAGGTAGGTGGGCAGACGACCTAGAGAAAGTCGCAGGGAGACGATGGAAGCAGGCTGCGAACGACCGGTCGCACTAGAAAACTTTGGAGTAGGCTGGACGTCCTAGCCAGTGTTGCTAGTACGTATCAAAAAGTACGGTTTTCCGTTCTTTTTGTCATACATCCGTACCTCAGTGTGCACCGTACCTTTTTCGTACCTTAAAAATTATATTAGTAATTCATGTTTTAATACATACTATAGAAGGGTTACTATGGGTAGGCTATAGCATTTTAAAGTTTGGGAAAAACCGTACTTTTAAGTTAAGAGAAGTACCTTTCCAGAGAGCCAGTCGTACTTTTTTGGGAAATCATACTGGCAACACTGGTCCTAGCTGAAACGACGAACCCCTGAACTCACCAAGTTATCTTACTTATTGTATTCATTTAAGGTACGTCACTACTATCAGATTTCTATTTTTAAGATAAATTGAAATTATTTTATTACGCGATTATAAACATTTCCTCATACAATTTATGACATTGTTATAAAAAAATATATATTATGCCAAACAAATTTGATTCAATAAAATACGTCAAATCGGTATTAAAAGTTAACGCTTATGTTTGTTTTAACTAAACTCGGTTGATAAATTAGAACCATGCTCACCACATATCAGTCCAGGTTGGATCACGGAATAGACAGTGTCTTTTCTAGTGGAAAAAATTGAAATATGACTTCTCTACTACGGCAAGTGACTTGCACATTTATAAGTAAGTACTGTGTCGTCTGAACAAAATACTTTAAAAGTAATTAAAGTTAATAGTTACGAAAAAACAGTTAAAATGTATAAAAATATGTTCAATTTTATTATTTTTGTTGCAAAAATAATAAAATTGTGTCAATCGGTTCGTAGTGGACCCGCGAGTAACATAGGCTATATAACTTTTAGAAACAATTTGGATTTTGAAAGTTATACCTCAACAACTGTCTCAAAAAAATATAAAATTAAGATATTTGTATCGTGTTTGGTATCAAAAGATAGGTCTTGGCAAGCACTTCACAAATATGTATTTAAATATTTTATTACATTTTATAATTGTTAATTTCAAAATAAACGTTTAAAATGTGGTCGTACATGTAGTATCTAGGAGTTGTTTAGTTACTTACTATGTAATGGTTTGTTTAAGTTTAATGAAAATATATTTGAACAGAAAACAAAAAATATTAAAAAAAAAATTAATAACTATAACCCGACTTCACAAAAAAGGGGTGTAAAAAGGCTGAAACAAGAAAATAATTCAATTTGAAATCCATAGGTACAAAAATGGTCAAGGTAGAGCCGTGGTCGTACCCGCTATTGGGATTGTATTTTGTGTAAGGTGACGCTTAGATTTGTTTAGCGGGTACGACCACGGCTCTACCTTGACCATTTTTGTACCTATGGATATCTGGATTTCAAATTGAATTATTTTCTTGTTTCAACCTTTTTAGACCCCTTTTTTGCGAAGTCGGGTTATAGTTTTTAAACTTTTTTTTACGTCATAAACATTGTATTTCAGTATGCTCGATCGGCGTGAACTTCTCTATGATGTTCGCCTGGCCTTCGTCCACCCTGAAGCTGTTCGCGTCGACCAACACGACACTGGATCGCCCGATGACGGAAACAGAACTAGCACTCTATGGCAGTCTATCTTCAGTTACAGCCCTTATTAGCACGCCTATATCAGGCTTCCTTCTGGATTATCTGGGAAGGAAATATAGCGTTATAATTTTCAGTTTACCTCAAGTTGTAAGTACACAAATTGTATGTCTAAGTCACAAAGTAGATAATTAACCCAAGCTTTCAAATAACTTAACCAAGGTGTCAGGTATAATTATGTATAATATCTAATGGCAGGAGTCATTAGATTATGGGTCTAAAAGCTATATAGGCTTTTTGAAAGGGGTACGGAACCCTTTCAATATATCAACGCAAAATAAGATTTTACTGATCAATTTCCTACAAAACAATTTTCCTACAGAGTATTACATGACCTATCAGCATGGAACTAAATTGTAAACCATGGTTGTAGGTATAGATGTCGAAGTTATTTTACTATTGCGTTTTGCACCGTTATTCCTACTTATTTGAAACCAAAAGTTATTTTTCTCACTGTCACTCTTATCTATTTCAGTTCGCCTGGACGCTTGTCATCATCAGCAGGAAAGTGGAGACGGTGCTGGCTGCTATGTCCATATCTGGCTTGGGCGGATGCCTCTTTAACTTGACACCAGTGTACATAGCCGAGATATGCCACGAGAAAATACGAGGAACCATGACGGCCTGTTCCATTATATTCTACGGTATTGGCATACTGCTGTCATATCTCTTAGGAGGGCTTTTATCTTTTGAGGCCATGAACTACACCTGTTTGACTATGAGCGTTGGCGGTATTCTGTTGCTGACATTGGTGAGAGAATCCCCCACGTTTCTGATGAAGAAAGGCTTGGATAAGGTAAATACTTGTACTCTATTCACATTTTTATGTTACACACTTCAGTCCAGCTCCGTGGTGAAGCTTTCAGCTTGGCTTTCAACGCCAGAGGTTGGAGGTTAAATTCCCACCGTTGGAATAACAAAAAACTGTTGTACTCAAGTCAGTTCGAGACAGGCTAGTCACCTTATTTTCTGACATGAAAGATTTCGCGATGATATTAAAGATAATGCGTCGCGTCGGATTGGCATGTAAAAAGTAGATCATGCATCTGATCTCTCCCTAGTCATGTTGATCATTCGTCCCTGTTCACAAGAGCTAAGGGAAAGAGAAAGGGAAGAAAGAGAGTGCTATTGTGTATTGCACACACTTGGGCACTATTTAATAACTCCTGCATTGCGTCTGGTTTCAATAAAACCTGCCACTGCCGTCAAAATTTGTGGGGGAGCTATTTTTATTACTTCATGCAAGCCTGCGGAAGACTGATAGTGTATTTTATTCATAGGAAGCTGCAAGTGCCATAGCCTTTTATAGAGGAACACAACCTGATTCCAAAGAGGTTTTAGAAGAAATGGCTACGATAAATAAGACTCTCAATCCTGATCTGGAAGATGGTAAGGAGGTCTTATTTAGTTAAATTGTAATGTAGCAACATCATCATCATTTCGGCTATGACGTCAATGGACATAAGCCTCCCCAAATTATTTAGTGGGGGGAGGTTGCCTATACTCTCCACGCTTGGCTGCTGGAAACTTTGCGACTCATTTCCGGATATACATATTACATACATACTCTTCTGTATTTTTTATGGCACTCATGGGAAAGATGCTTGATGGGGAGGTGCTATTCTTTTTCTTCAACAGGAGGTCGCATTTTAAGTCGATTAAAATATTAGACCTAACCTATTGCATCATCCATATCCCAAACCACGAGGCTATATTATAACACTTACAGCCTAATTACAAACTACTTATTGAAGTCAGTTTTTTAAATACTAATAAAAAAACTAAAGTAAACATAACAGAACAGTCGGATAAATAAGTTCATTTGTTTCATAGCGATGTTACAGATTGACAGGCAGACACACATATTTATAACACCACCTCCTATGTTATTCCCTATTATGTTTCGAGGGTCGAAATTATAAAATGGGAAAGTAAGAGACTCTAAAATTAGCCGTACTGAAACTACATCATCTATGTATATTATAAGACGAATATGTTCATAACTACAGGGAAAAACTGTAATTTTTTTTTTTCGACTTTACAATTGATAATTTGTAATTTGAGACCAAATGACATCTATTCTGCGTCAAGAATCACGAAAATCGGATCATAAATTCAGCGTAATTGGTGTACAAGGTATACATAATAAAACGGCCGAAGTGAGAACCTCCTACTTTATTTGGAAGTCGATTAAAAAGATAAAAGTTACAAATTTCTTAAAATCGAAATGCAATGTTAAAGTATTACAGAAAGATTTATACAACAAGACCTAGTGGTAAGGCCCCAGATTGTTTGCATCATTTGACATATTCTGCATATTATTATTATATTATACTAGCTGACATTCCCTGGACTTCCACGAATATTTCAAGATTAAAAATAGCCAAATCGGTTCAGCCGTTCTCGAGTTTTAGCGAGACTAACAAACAACGATTCATTTTTATATATAAGAAGATAAATCATAAGAAAGATCTTTTAAACAAAAAATATTATATTTTTCCATTGGATTTCACACATCTCATGTAATGATTAAAATTTACAAGGGGCGATAACATTTTACGCCTTTGTTTAATCATACAACACCTTTATTATTTTATATCTTTTAATCTACTGGCGTTATGTACACGTGGTTTACTATGTCTAAATAACGGCGTTCGCTCGTATTTACATACGTGCGGTACACTTAATAATAAGCATACGTAACACTTTTTTGTCCTAATTTTTAATTATGACTATTTTAAAATGATATCAAAACATTTTTCATGATTCTCCTATTTCACTTCTCAACTCTCTCTTGTCTCACTCACTCATCCGTGGGTGCCGGAGAAAGAATATCACCACCCATCAACCATCTTTCCCGTGGTTGTCGTAGAAGACGACACAGGGACTACATATACGGAAATGGACGCTTCAGTAGACGTCTGTGCTCGCCAACCCGCCTACCAAGCGTAGCGAGACATAGGCAACTTCCCCCCACAAAGTACTTTGGGGAAGGATTATGGCCAGTAGTGGACACCATAGCAGAAATGGTAATGATGATGACTTATCAAAACACTATCTACAAACTCCCTTGGTTGTGTGACTATCTATAAGGGGTAATTTAACTGATATGGTTTTGAACGGATGTAATATTACTATTCGGAACTGTCTTCATTCTACGTTTACCTACTATATATTTTTTAAATGATGAAATGATACACACACACATAGTCATAATGAAACGAAAAACAATATATTATTTTAAATGTAATTTCAGAAGAGTCTCCAGAAAACGAAAAGCTGAAGGACACCGTTAATCCTCCAAAGAAGCTCGGATTAATTCAATTTATAAGTAAGTATTGATGAACGGTACTTATAATGGGATATACTATACTCCGTTCCAATGAATATGATCCAAATGTAAACACAGCCAGTATGAACGGGTATAATGTTGCCAATTTTAATGGCAGCAAAAAAATACAGCTGCAGATTAATTTGGTCGTTTAAATATAGATCATATCGAGTCAGAATAGCATAGAACACCCTGACCAAATTGTGCCACTTAAGCTATTCGTATGGCTCCAGTGTTAAATAAGTACGACGTGTTGGTGACTCCAGTAAGCAGTATTACTGAGAGAGACTCTACTTCTACTCTAGTGCTAGAGGAAGGAGGCTAGACCGAAACAAGATACAGCGCCGATATTTTTAAGATTGAACATTATACTTCACATGAAGTTACTTGTTTCGTTACAAGAGTTTAATTTCGAGTTGCACCAAGCTGCAATTAAATTTTTAACTTGTTTAGTGTTGAATATAGTTAATATTTGTACCCAGCTTTAATTTTATAAACGCAATGCTACGGCTTGTTGCTTGTTTCGTATTTGTTGCTTCAAGACGAGCTGAACCTTGTCTTGAAGCGTACAAACTCTACATTTTAATTATAAATTATATCTCAATCAAACAAAATCAATCAGTATCTACATAATGAAAAAAAAAACTTTTTTTCAGAAAAGTCCAAATCTACGCGCGTGGGATGTTTTGTAATTATGGCTTTGTACACGTTCTCCATTTTCCAAGGGCTGGTAGTAGCCCAGGTATACGCAGAGCCACTGTTTCAAGAAGCTATACCGACAATTTCAACAACTATCTCGAGTGTGGCATTTGCTGTAATAAATACGGTAGTTGGCTTCGTTGCGGCTTATTTGACTGACTTGACTGGTAGACGGGTAAGTTACTTTATTGTAAGACGAAAGTCTTTATAACTGACTAGCTTGTGTCGTATTTTTTTAAATATAACCTAAGTTACTCAGGAATTATGAAGCATTCTAATGGTAAAATAATTATCGAAATCCATCCAGTACTTTTTTAGGTTACTCGCAACATAATAAATGTTTGTTGCAAAATACAAATCTTTCCTCTTTATGATGCGCCTTGCTCATCGTGTTCCTACGTTCCTGCTGCGAATAGTCTAGACAAAACTTTGTCAATGTATTGCTCTGGTAATTACATAAGGAAAACGACGCTAAAAATAACGATTTTTTATAAAGATTTGGTATTTCATGTTTACTTTTCGTATTTAAGCGGCCTAAGAGTTAGGTCCTACAGGTGATAAAATCATTCCCAATGACCTCCAGGTCCTTCTTTCCTGTGTCACCACTAGCCAGCCTAGATAGAGTGCGTCAAGTTCAGCACACCATATTCTTCTGGACCGGCCTCTTTTACTAATTAAAATTTTTTTCATGCCGGTAGTAGTACCACATAGACAAGAAATACATAAAAACATTTAGAATATTTTTTTTTTTAATTTATTATGACGTTAAATTTCAGCCTTTGATGATCTACTCATCATTCGCTGCCGGAATAAGCTGCGTTCTTCTCGGCTCCCAAATCCACTTGCACTGGGGCCAGCATTGGCTGACTGCCGTGTTTTTGTACGCTTTTTGTATATTCTACACTGCTGGAGCTGGAACTGTACCGTACGTGGTTGTTGCTGAATTTTTCTTACCTGAGGTATGTTAATTCTTAATGTCGACATACTAGTAGGTACACTGTGAAAAGTGTGTATGTTAACTGTCATCCTAGTTTCATGATGAACTATCAAACAATTCTTAAGTACAGTACTTAGATTTATCAACATCAAGTACAATCAAATACATTATCTTTGCTATTAGGACTACAGAAAAAGGGGCCTTACTTTCCAAAGTGATTCGATTTTGATTCAGATTCGATAGTGCCGCATACTCCCAATAAAATAAAATAAATATTTCTTTATTTAAATTCTCAGTCGATTGATACGATCGAGAGTACAAAAAGTTACCATGTGACGATTTTCTTTATCCTGGTTGGTTTCAAAGTAATTCATCGTAAAGAAACCAAAAGCCGTTAAGATCGAACTGATTCGATTCTGGATTGTGTCGGGAGTAATCGTACAGAATACCAGACACGGGACGTTATTCTCGTAAATAATATCGATTAAAAGCCGTTCTGATTTTTAGACTTTACCGCTCATCGTTGTGACATAACCAGCACGTGTATAGAAACTTAATTATTATCCAAAATAGTTTAGGAACTTGGATTTCTCGGGGGTTATTCTCTATTTCCTTTCTGTTTGAATTCAAAAACTAACCGCGTAGTTTCTCACGCGGCAAAATATTGTTAAAAAAACTCGATTCAAATCGCGCATTGCAAATCAGGCTGGTGAATCAGATGGTCTTGCAGAATTGAATTTGACTCTTGTTATTTTGCAGGTCCGAAGTGTAATGACGATGGCTGCTGCGGAATGGGCGTGGATCTGCAACTTCATAATTCTGTTCATCTTCAATCCCCTGGTGGAGGCCATAGGGCTGGGCTGCGTGTTCTACCTCTTCGGCGTGATATGTTTCGCCTCAGCGGTGTTCACCATCTTCTACATGCCCGAGACTAAAGGGTTAACGGTTGATGTCATTCAAACAGTTTTAGTTAGGAAGAAGCATTATTAAATATCTGAGTAAATAATAATGTAAATAACGCGACTGAGTAGATACGTTTATTTTAATTTTTATTGTAAGGTTTTTAGTTGTAATAAATTTGTTATTATTATTACACCTTTTCATTACTATCCTTAAACATAAACAAAAGAATAATGAAAAACAAAAAGTGTAGTAAAAGCTAATAAAAGTCCTTCGTAATATATTTAAACTTTACTCACTTACTTTTGTTCATAAGAAAGGATATGATATACCTACATCAGATTAATTGCAACTTCTTATGTTACCTTAAGAAACTTAAAATATTTATTCAACGTGAACTAGGCTTTATAACTTTGCCTTTATAATTGGTACTCAATAGAAAAACATAAGTTTGTGAACATGCAAAGGTATACATGTGAGTATATCCATGAGGATAATATATGCTACAACATTAAAAGCAATAAAGTATATTATTCTCTATTCACATAATAATACTATGCTATCTATAACTGATGTTTACATAAAGTTATAATACCTGATAAAAGTTTAATCATGTATCTGATCAGATGTAAGTCTGTAAGGATCAGATGCATAACGAAAGTATCAAGTGCTAGACAGAAGTGAGAGACCATGGGGATATTGAAACAAGTGCTGTGTACATTTATGAGTAAGTTATAAACTTAATTAAAAAACTATAACCCGACTTCGCAAAAAAGGGGGCTAAAAAGGCTAAAACAAGACAATAATTCAATTTGAAATCCAGATATGCATAGGTACAGATATGGTCAAGGTAGAGCCGTGGTTGTACCCGCTAAACAAATATATAATATTCGTCTGCTGTTGAAATATACAATCCCAATAGCGGGTAGCGGCTGATACAAGACAAATTGAATTATTGTCTTGTTTCAGCCTTTTTAGACCCCTTTTTTGCGAAGTCGTGTTATAGTTTTTTAACTTTTATTTTATTTTACACTTTTCTGTTTCCACCTAAACTATAACATTATATTTTTACTAAACTAACGTTAAAATAACACATAGAAAGTAACTAAACAACTCCTAGATACTATTTGTACGCACGCATTTTAAACGTTTATTTTGAATTTAACAATAAAATATAACAATTAATTTAAAATTTAAATACATATTTGTAATGTGCTTGCTAATACCTATCTTTTGATACCAAACACGATACAATTATCTTAATTTAAATTTTTTTGGAGATAGTTTTTGAGGTATAATTTTCAAAATCCAAAATTTTTCGAACAAGTAATCCCGCGAGTAAAATAGGCTATATAGCCTATGTTACTCGCGGGATTACTACGAATCGATTGACACCTTATTTATTTAAATCGGACCAGTAGTTTAACCACTACGTGGGAACATACATACATATTACATACATACAAACATACATACATACATACATACATACATAGACTGCCAAAATCATTACCCTTCCTTTTGACTTCGCTGAAGTCGGGTAAAAAATGGGAAATTCAATAAAATAATAGGACACTTTTTTTTTTTAAATTTATTTAAGGACCAATAAACAGCTGATACATAAATTTTTTTTAAATGCAAAATTTGTTAAATTTTTACAATTTTGTATAGCCAACGACATTAGTCTCAACTTTAAACAATAACTTTAATAAGAAACGTAAAATAGGAAAACAAAGATATATTATTTTAGAAGGCATTGTCTTTTTTTTATATACAAGCGCTTAAAACAATTTTTACCATCCATAGACCGTGCATATTATATAATAATTCTTATAGACTATAGAGGTTAGTAGTCTCTTAGATACTTCGTATTATTTGAACGAGCTAAAACCCGATGGGATAGAAATTGTATTGCGGAAATCTTATGGCCATTTATTCAGCTCCAGCATCAAATTACATGTTAATGTAACGCACAGATGCATGCATTAATCAGACTAGGGAAAGTCAAATTTAACCTGGCAGATTTCATTACACATACGGGGACACGGGAACATAAAAAAGAAGGTTTTAATTAAAAGCAGTTCTCGAATACTCAATAGTAAACAAATCTACGTTTGATATTTTCTTTCAGTAAGCACGACATGCATCAACTTTGGCCTCATGTTCGCTTGGCCTTCGTCTACGGTGAAACTCTTTGAGTCCACCAACACAACCCTGGACAGGCCAATGACTGAAACTGAGGTGGCCTTGTTCGGGAGCTTGTCGTCTTGTGCAGCCTTGATCAGCACGCCTATTTCGGGGTTCGTGGTTGATTACGTAGGAAGAAAGTACACATCTGTGATATTTAGTTTGCCGCAAGTTGTGAGTTTTCCTTTGTTATCATTCCAGATATTTCTTGTAGGTATATATATTGATGACCTTGGACAAGTTCCTCGAGAATCAAGCACGAAACTAGATTGATGTCATGTCTACATTTATTATTCATATTACACGTTGCAGTCAAAAATCGATATGTGGAGTATCTACCAGATCCAAAGACAAAATATAACAAAGTAAATTCCATTCGGCCTGAGTCTAACGTTTTTTACTCGGACCTCCGAAGCTTCTATGTTTGATGGCATATCCAGTTCTCTCTATATTTCCAGATTGCTTGGATCGTAGTCCTTCTAAGCCGGAGAGTGGAGTTGGTGCTGATTGCTATGACCATATCAGGCTTCAGCGGCTGCCTCTTCAACGTCACACCGGTATTTATTTCAGAGATATGCCACGAGAAAATACGAGGAACCATGACGGCATGTTCTATTATATTCTACGGTATTGGAATACTGCTGTCCTACCTCATTGGAGGGTGGCTGTCGTACGAAGGTATGATCCACGCCTGCCTATCCTGTAGTGTCATTCAAGTATTGATGCTGGGTGTGGTCAAAGAATCGCCAACGTATCTGATGAAGAAAGGACGTGATATAGTAAGTTCATTTTGAAATAATGTTTATTTTGTTGTAGAATCAGAAATCATTTTACCAATTTTAAGTCCACCAGTTTATAAAGCTATTTAATTTTTCACAAGTAGTCTCTGAATTTTGAGGTCATTTGGAATACTTTATTTAATAAACAATGCAAATTTTCTCATAATAAACACCCACTTAGTCAAAAGGATATATATACTCATATGTATGTTTGTCTTGTCCATACCATCTCTTATGTTCGTCGCCGACAGGTCTGGTACGGATCTATTGGATTTTATTGCTATGGCAATATGGTCCAAAAGTGTTTGACCGGGTCTGTTGGTGACCATACATAATATTTGTAGGAAGCTGCTCGTAACATTGCTTTCTACAGAGGTACAAAACCGGACTCTAAAGAAGTTATCGAAGCAATGGCGTTGATCAGCAAAACTCTGAATCCGGAGATGGATGGTAAGAAGAACCTCAAGCAAATATCTATTTATAATGAAATTAGCTAACGACCTATACAGAATGATTCAAGGTATATATTATATAGTGTGAAGAGAATGACGCGTAGAGCAGTTTTTGTTTTTAAAAACATTTTTTTTGTCGTTTTAAACTCGGTTCCGAGTTCGGGTATCAATCACACAACCTCCGAGTCAATAGCCAATGTCCAATGACCACTAGGCGTTATTAGTAAAACTAAAATGTTATACGTCTTAATCATTAAACAGATCATCCTATTGTTCCTATTTATATCTAGTCATTCTTTAGTCAAGTTTACTGACTTAGATTGACTTAGATATGAGACAAGAAGCGGATTACAAATAACAAAAGAAGATAACATATAACAATAATATTATGTAGGTACTAGCTAGTAACTTAATCTAGTTACTGATTAGCTAATTCATGACAAGAGAGTCACGGAAAAATAATTGCACTGGAATTAAGTAGACGCGGGGAATTCTCTCTAGACAGAATAAAAAGTATATATTATTGTCCTGTATATGTCAGTTTACTTTAATTAAGTAAAACAATCTGTTTCACAAGCGTTTTGTATCTTTTCAGATGAATCACCAGAAAATGAGAAATTAAAAGGAAATGGAATGCCACGGGAAAAGTTATCCTTATTTCAATTTATAAGTGAGTATAGTTTGGAATTTGGAACCACTTATAAATTACGTCACTACAGTTTCAGGTTTTGTAACACCTCCATTGACACATGTTATGAACCCTGAATTTTTAGTCACACGTTTCTCGATATACAAGTACTTTATCCATCGAAAACGGTAATTTATTTTTTACTAGCTGTGCCCGCGACTTCGTACGCGTGGAAAAGTGATTGAGGACACTTTTATATTTTTAAATATATTTTTAGTTTATTGGCGCAACCGCTGACAACTTTCGCCAATAGGTACTTCCCAGTGTATCCCAGTGTTGATCTCGATCCAGCAAGTCACGCACCCGGCAAGCCTCTTGGTATGCAGGGTATAATAATAATATAGTACCATCCTTTCGGAGCTCGGCAAAAGAAGTAGGCCTTCGAACAATATGTAGAATTCAGCAAAGGTATTCGAAGTTAGGATAATAATATTATTCGAATGCACCGTATAGACCCAGCCAATTTTTCACGTTAATTTAGTCAATTATTTAACTTCGATGTCCGTCTGTCTATCTGTCTGGTTGTCAAAACTTTAACACGTGTAGGTATCAAGCTAACAATCCTATTAAATACTCAGGATCTTCTGTCCCTTCTGGCTTTGAAAAAAACAGACTCCTTAGCCACATCTACCCAAAGATTCAGCCGTTTATCTCTCTAATTTTCGACACTCCAAAGGGAACCAAAACCTAAATTTGATACGAAGCAACGTCTTAATAGTGCCGACATAGGATAAATTGCGAAACCATAAAATTATTTTAATTTTTTTTGAACTTACTACCGTTTTTGTCATTAATATTTTGAGATATTAAATTGAAACATATATTGCAATTATTAAGGTATTTAAAACGAAACTCTCGGTTAGACATGGGCGCAGCGGCACGCCCCGTCGAGGATCCAGCAGTAATCTGTGCAGCAGGCTTACTCTCGACACAACCGAGAATCGAATCAGTTCGATCTCAACGGATTTGGTGTTTTATTTGGTAGATTACTTTGGAACTAATTAGGATAAAGAAAACCTTTGGAACGTAACTTTTTGTACACCCGACGATATCAATCGACATAGAACAAAAATAAACAAACGTCAATTTATTCGGGAGTATGCGGCACGATCGAATCTGAATCAAAATCGAATCAGTTTGGGGAGTTAGGCCCCAGCTCGGCGCGCCGATCGGTTTTAGTAGCGTTTTTTTTATTAACCTACCCTAAATATAACAATAATATAAATAAATTAAATTTAGTTTTAAAGAAAATATAAAATAAAAAAAGATTAAATTTGAATGTTTGCAGCGCGGTTCCTGCCGCGCTTCATACAAACGTCCAGCATTTTTTTTTAATTGTCATAAGTTTTTTATTTATGAACCGATTGAGATGAAATAAATGTTAAGTCAAGATTACTACAAATATGATTGAACCACATCTAAATCGTATAAGCCGTTTCTGAGATTAGCGTGCACAAATGCACCGACAAACAGACAAAAATAAAAAAAATATTGTTTTGGGTACTATTGCATAAATAAAAGTCTCCTATAATAACACAGGCACAGTTAGCAAGCACATTTTAATAGTATTTTTTACTCAGCAGTCTACACTACACCAGCCCGGCTCGGACGTAAGACGTCACGCAGCAGCCTGCATTACGCGGTCCCGGTCGAATCACGGCGAAACGATTTTAATTTTGCTATATTTCCTAAACTACTCATTATATCTGCATGGTATAAAGGGCAAATATTATAGTCTTCATGGAATGCTTAAGCCAACTAACGTATTAAAAATGATAAGAATTAATACCGTGATGGTATAAATAGCTTTCCAAAAACCGCTTAATTGCCCGTTTTTTAGTTTATCACGAAAGGCTTTCTTTTAATTATACAGTTAATTAAGTTGATTTTATACAATAAATGATAATTTATTTCAATTTGTGAAGCAAGTTCAAAAATACAATTTTTATATTATTATGACACTGTGAAAACACTGTTTTCCCAGAAAAAAAATCCTGATAGTTAGGTACTTATTTGATGTTCTAATCAACTTTAGTGCCACGTTCTATTGCTTCGCGTCACTGTGTAAGCGATCCCCCCGCGCCCCCCGCACGAACCGTTCGACCGCAGGCCGCGCGCGCGAAATTCATCCGACTTGCTTCAAATTTATCGTCACTGCTCGGCTCCTATGTATCGTAGCGTTATGTTATATAGCCTATATCCTGCCCAGGAATATGGGCTACAATCGTACCAAGTTTGGTTAAAATCCCTTCAGTAGTTTTTGTTCCCATCGTGCACATACAGACAGACAGACAGACAGACAGACAGACAGACAGACAAAAATTTTACTAATTGCATTTTTGGCATCAGTATCGATCGCCAATCATCCTCAAATATGTATTTTGAAAAAATATTCAATGTACAGAATTGACCTCTCTACAGTTTTATTATATGTATAGATTTACATCTGTAAAATTAATAATCAAGTCAAATATTTTAGATCGAGGTCTCAAAGTTTTGTTTTTTTTTTTTAATCTTAGTTTAATAATATTATCAGTAACGTCATTTCAGGAGTCCATCCCCATGAAGACCATCCTTATATTACATGTCATAATTGGTTAATACTACTACTATATAATATACTACTACTACTCCTCCCACCCCATGCATGAAGTAATTTAGACATTGAACATTTTAGATACAGCAACTAAATCCTTTAATTATATTAATCTTTCCTATAACAATGAATTTCTTTTATAGAGAAATCCAAGTCAACCCGTCAAGGTTTGATGGTGGTTACAGCGTTATACACATTTGCTATCTTCCAAGGACTAGTCGTTGCTCAGGTTTACGCTGAACCACTATTCCAAGAAGCCATGCCAAATGTGTCGTCTAATCTTACTAGTATTGCCTTTGCTGTAGTCAACACTGTCGTCGGTTTTGTAGCAGCATATTTAACAGACTTAATTGGACGAAGAGTAAGTCAACTGTGAAATTATGTTGTTTTTTTGTTATAGTTTTTCTTATTCTAATCATAATTTCTCAAGCAAAGATAATTTATAATTATATTTTTTAATTTATAAATTTAATTTGCCTTGCCTTGTTTGACGACGGCCTTTGTGTCTCGATGGTTGAACGTGCTCAAATTGGACACGGGTTCGAAATTCGAATACCTGAAAAGTTCTCTGTCTTACTGGGTCATGAATGTGTATTAAACAGAAATTATGCAGGTACCTAATATACATAAAATCTTAAATGCAAGCATGCAACGAAAAGTATAACAAGTATATTTGCGATGTCTATTATTGTACGTATACTGCAATACAAGCGCTTTTGAGAACAAGGGTCGAGATTCGCGAGGAGTGAAAGTTTCCAGAGATATTACGATTTTATTATTTAATTAATTTGTCTCTCTTTTAGCCTCTTATGATCTACTCCTCATTCGCTACTGGAATCAGCTGCGTGGCTCTCGGCACTCAGATCCAGTTGCACTGGGGTCCTTTCTGGGTGACTGCGGTGTTTCTCTACTCCTTCTGCATCTTCTACACCGCAGGCGCCGGAACTGTACCTTATGTTGTCATAAGTGAATTGTTCTTACCAGAGGTAGGAAGTGCTTTACCGTTAGTGGGCCTAAGAAGTATACTGAAATGAGCTGCTACTAGTGAAAAATAACTGCCTGATAAACATCATACCTCAAAAGTAACGATTAATTAGAGTGTGCTGGGTGGGAAGCTCCACAGCACCATATTCGTAGCGGGCTGGTGTTGGCTTCCTCTTGGTTCTTCAACATAGATACGCACCCAAATAGGCGTGCTTCCCATTCCTACTTCCAGCCTTGGGACCTTGAGCCAAAACAATATGATAGGTTAGGCTAACCTAACATGTTCGGACCCAAGGCTGGTTAGAATGAGGAGGACCAGTAGAGTAACTTAAAGATTTTTAGTGAGTAGTGACTGCTCCCATTCATCATCTCTTAAGACGCAGCAGATACTAACCCACAGGTGGAATAACGTTGTGAGATGCTCAAAAGCATTTTCTCGGCAATTAAAAAAAAGATCCAACCATGTTAAGTTTTATAAACCACGCAACATAAGTACCGCGGGTCACGGCGGGTTCTCCTTCTACTTGAATAGATTCAAATTGAAGGAGGACCTGTCATATCCTTGTCAGGGAGTAGTAAAGGCACCTGTTATTTGACCCCATTTATACCATTACTGTACCATTGAGCAGAAGTTGGGTACTACAATGACGGGTTATATACGGATAATCTGTCTAGGATTTTTAAGCGCAGAGAGGAGTCCCTTAAGTACTGCGTAAAAATTGTGTAAAAGGTTAACATAAATGAAACTGCGGGCTTACTCTCGACACAAATGAGAATTGAATCAGTTCGATCTAAACGGGTTTTTGTATTTTGTTTGGTGGATAACTTTGAAACTAACCAGGATGAAGAAAATCGTTAGATCGTAAATTTTTGTACTCCCGAGGAATTTGTATATTTATATTATTGTAATTGTAAAATGAATATATTATAATATTTTAATTTCATTTTTACCTTATTATTTTAATATATATACAAAATTATTGTAACGAAAAAGAAAGTGAGTAAAAAAATAGATTTAGAAAAAGTAGACAATGTAAAAGTAATATTAAAAATGTTGAAATAAATAATGATAAAAGAAATAGAATAACAAGAAGGCACAAAACGAGCCATTTTCAATGTCCGTGACAAGAAGAGAAAACATGTTAATTATCCCAAACGTGGTCTTATTCCCGGCTGGTAAGAGAGTTAGTTATGGTAACAAAAACATTTTTTGCAAGGGTGGGTCATTGAAACTGTGCATAAAGGTAAGGCTTACCAACTTAAAAGCCCGGGTGCGAACTATTTATATACAGGGTGCAAAAAGAGTAGTCACTATAATTTTGGGATACGGTTTAAGTACTACCTTTTCTCGTTCTAGAAATTTAAAAAAATATATCAAAAACATAATTTTTTTTAGTCGCAGGAACAACAAAAAAGTAATAAACATATTTTTTTAATTTTTATATAAAAATACATTTCTTGAATGAGGAAGGTTATTACTGTTATAGTTACTATTCTTTTTACAGCCTGTATACGCGACTAATTAATTGATCAAGTTGTTTCCAGGTAAGAGGCGTCATGACGATGGCTGCTTCGGAATGGGCGTGGATTTGCAACTTCATAATTCTGTTCATCTTCAACCCGCTGGTGGAGGCGATTGGGCTGGGCTGCGTGTTCTACCTCTTCGGGGCCATATGTTTCGCCTCTGCGGTGTTCTCATTCGTCTACATGCCCGAAACTAAAGGACTAACTGTGGATGTTATCCAGACACTTTTAGTTAGAAAGAAACAGTATTAAATGTAACTCTGTAAACTTTTTTTATATTTTATTTACTAGCTGACCGTGCCCACTTCGTTGAGCATACAAACCGTTTAAACCTTCTCTGGGGGCTGATTCAAGATGCCATGATATGTCATTTAGCGTACCTTATGTCAAATCCCATACATTTTGCTATAGAACTTTTAGTATATAGTTGTCTGCCTAGACAACTATGTCGCTACCAGTTTTCTGGCTTGGCCAGTTTTCTGTAAACTTTGTTTATTAATAGCCTGGCTGGATTTGATTTTTTCAGACAATGAGTCTTTTTCGGCATCACAGATTAAGAATTAGTTACTACGTAACAGATGCGACAGCTATATTTTACCGAGTTTCCAGTTGTTACGTTTTGGCAGCACTGTAGCATCTGTCATTTTGACCGCACACCACAGACCATAGCACATCACAGACTACAAACACACATTGTATAAGTGGTTGAATAATCGAGTCCAGCTATCGATACTTTAGTGAGGTATCGATTTTTTTTGTAGGTAGGTTTTTGTAGTTCAGGTAATTTATTTTTATAATAAGTAATACAAAATAAAAACAGGTTACATTTAACATTTATTTATTGATTTTTTTTTCTGAATTTCTAATAAGCCCCGATTGATATAGCAAGAACATTAATATTTAACAGAATATTTTTTTAATAATATTTTAATAATTATCCTAATAAAACTCTCTAATGTCGTAATCCAACCATCTAGTGATGGTAACACACAAGTCCAGGTTTTCCTGTTTCTAAGGCCACTTGCCTTACTTGAAGTGTGCTCATATTTCAATTGTTTTCATTTCTTTGATGACACAAAAGTTGATCAGTCACTTCTGTAAATAAATAACACAATATTTAAGATAAAAAAAACAATACATAAGTTGGCCGGTCACTTAGTCCGGCCATCAACAACAACAAAACAAGGAGGGTTTCTAGTAAAAACTATAGTTAATTAGCAAAAATAGATTAACTAGTTTTGTCCTTCAGCACTATAAGTTGATTACCCTAAATAAAACTGCAATAATATTCTGCTATCAAATATGCTTAAACTGCCATAACACTTGTTTAACATTTATGAAAATACCATCTTTTCAAAAAATATGTTAAACAAGTGTTACATAAATTTTTTGTTGTTTCAATGAAGGTATTGATACCCACAACCTCCAATTCCTGAGCCAAGTTCCAAACCACTAAACCTTGGTATTTCACAAAAATAAAACAATTTCAGTATCTTTTGATATGTTAAAATATCATATAGAATGAGTGTCAAAATGCCATAGTACTTAATACATACCCGCTCTTCCAATGACCAACATTTCATCAGAAGCATTTACATCCTCATTGGAGTTCTCTTTGTAATAATTGTTATCACTAAGGCCTAGGGGTATTTCTGTCTGAAACAAATGAGTACAGTTAAGATTAATATTGATATACAAAAGCAAAAAACATTGGCAAACTTAATGAGTCAAAGATTAAGTATAATTATATTATATTGTTCATACTTTATATTACACTAGCTCTAACTATAACGTGTTAAAAGTAAAACTCACCTGTGAACTAATAGTTGCGTTGCAACCGCCGACACAAGACTTAAATAGTCCCTTAAAACGAAAAATAAACAATATTTACACTAAATTAATTAACATACTATAAAAGATTGATATAATGTATCAATAATCTGCGGAGTAATTGAATATTTTGGATCAAATCAAGCAAGAAACGAGGATAAACAAAACACTAACAAACTACACGCGGCCATATTTGAGTTTTGACAACAAAATTACTCTAATCTATGTTTGACAACATAGATCATATTTTGACACTACAAACAGGAAACAGGAACTTTACGTGTGTGACGTCACAAAACGACGCCATTTTGCTTTCGACCGCAGCGCCAAAACGTAACAAATGGAACTACACTGTCAGCCCCCTGTTCGGCATCTTGAATAATTTGTCAGAAAATTATTTTCTAAATTAGTAGTGATTAGTAAAATTTTTTTTTAAACTTTTTTAAAAAAAAGTATAATTTTATCTTTGGAAAGGATGTGGTGTAGGTCGGTTAAGACGTGGTCGTTCCATCGTTTAATTGTTTCGGCGCCTTAACTTTGTCGCTTGAAGTTTAATAAAATATGAGAATGTTTGATATATAAGTAAGGTATGTACCGATTAATATGTACTTATTGCCGCTGTACCTACAGCAAGTTGTTGTTGGGATCCAACTTCCTATCATGCCCTTTGAGCACGTCTGACACGGCGGCAGATATTTTTGCGGTAAGCTTGGGTGCTTGTAACGTTTTACAATTACCATGTAAGAGATACTCTTTTAAAAATTTGCTCTTAGTCTCCTTTGGGAGCCCTTTCTTTAAGATAGGATTCTATATGCTAGCCAAACTGTCATGGGTCGCCAAATTCTGGCGTGTCTGACAAAGCAGCTCCTAGGACGGATAACAGTTCCGTCTTATCTAAAACAACTTCAGACGTAGTCCCGGAGACAGGTTCCGTCGTGACAAGTTCGGATAGTATAAGTTCCTGCGCTTGTGCGTCAGGTTCTTGTGTGACATGTGTCATTTCACTTAGTGGATTCGGTGGGTCAGGCTGCAACGCATATCAAAGCTCCACAATACGTGTATCGATAAATCAATTCGATTTCTTTACTTATTTTGTGGGTACATGGAAAAAATGTGGGTTGATGAATATTTTGTTAAAAACATTTCCATTGTCTCGAAGACAATAAAATGTTATGAACGTACTTATCTGTTTTAGATAATACGTTTTATTGCATTAATATTATGACACTTAAGTGTCTCACGAATAGCTCTCAGCTAAACGTGTTATCAAAATGAACTCGCAGTCCATCTCGATATATTGTAGACATCTAACACTATTACATGAAATAAATATGTTTATGAACTTTAGGCCATGTTTCACCAAGCAATGTTAAAGTTAACGCCATGTTAAAATACCATGCCATCTCATTCATTGACAGGAAATACGAGAGGGATGACATGATATTTAACATGGCGTTAACTTTAACATTGCTTGGTGAAACACGCCCTTAGGATCACAAAACTTTACATACCTCCATTGTTTTCGTCATTTGACGAATCTAACGGACGACACTTAAGTGTCTCACGAATAGCTCGCAGCTAAACGTGTTATCGAAATGAACTCGCAGTCCATCTTGATATATTATAGACATCTAACACTATTACATGAAATAAATAATTATGTTTATGAACTGAATACCGGAAATAAAAAAGGGTCTAAGTGCCAGAAAATTCGAAACGTATTTTATTGCAGACATGTATTCTATGTGCCATCGCCAATAACCTAAAATAACCATTAAGTGACTAGGGTAGTTATTTGCTCGGTAATTACAATTATAAGAAACGCGTGGGAGTGGGACGCATAGCGCATTGTTTTTTAAAAGGGTTTCAGTCCCTGCCTGCGTGCCGCCAGTATTATGAAAATGGTGGACATAGCACCTGTTGTTCTTACCGGTCCCGGTGGTTTCGGGAAGAAAAACGCAGATATGAGAAAAAAGGAAGGAAAGGAAAAAGAAAAAAGGAAGAATTTTTATGATTTCAAATTGACTGCAGAAACTTTTTTTATACTTTTTTGGCCTTGCAAATTTAACGTCACTAGTCTTTGTGTTCAAATGGCCGAAGTGCAAATACCAAAACGAACTTGGAACTTAAATCTTTATTTAAAATATTGCGCTAGGCACTTAGAGCCTTAAGTTAGTGAGAATTGGACTTTCAGCTTTCTTTACATTGGCAATTAAAATGTAAGTTTGATGTTCTAATTGATAAGTAAAACACTTTGTTATTTCTACACAAAAAGATTATATCTTTATATTAGTATTTCCCTTAAAAAAATAAACAAAAGTAATTATGAAGGTGTGTTATTATTTTAATCAACAATTACTCCACATTTTGTTTTTGGCACATACAGCCTTTTTTATTTCCAGTATTCAACTTTAGGATCACAAAACTTTACATACCTCCATTGTTTTCGTCATCTGACGAATCTAAGGGACGTCGTAATCGGCGGGAACGCTTTTCTCGTTCTTAGCCTTTACTTCTTTATTCCTAATCTTCTTGCGATAGTTTTCTAGTTTATCCTGTGCACTATGTTTAGACATTTTTGAAATGCGCGTGCGCTCGTTGCCACGCACGAAAAGGGAATGAAGTTGATACTTGACAGTACAGTGAGTAATGACAACTGACAGACGAATTTGACAGCTTAAGGCCGTGTTTCATCAAGCAATGTTAAAGTTAACGCCATGTTAAAATACCATGCCATCTCATTCATTGACAGGAAATACGAGAGGGATAACATGATATTTAACATAGCGTTGCCTTTAACATTGCTTGGTGAAACACGCCCTAAGTAAATATTTCCTAAAGTCGTGCGAAGTTGCCTGTATGATGAGTGGACTACCTTGTTTATATCTGAAGAATGAAGCGACGTAGTATAATCATAATACTCGGGGACTGCGCACTAAAACGCATGAATTTAAACGTAGTTTATTGCTAGAATAGTATGACGTCATCGCCGTTACTGAGTCCTGGTTGACGGATGGTATAACAGCGAACCTTTTTGACAAATGCTACATGGTGTGGAGACGAGATCGTGACTACGTGCGTACGAAGGAAAGATACGACGGAGGGGTTTTGTTAGCCGCCAAACGCACGCTCATGGCTACGGACCGTCCTGAATGGACTTCTTCTGCTGAAGATCTATGAGTTACACTGAATTTTCAACATACTAATAGCACACGGATCAAATGTCATATATGTACATTGTACCTGTGCAAAGAAACTAACGGTAACACTTTTACCGACCAGTTGTATAGCTTCACAGAAAAGTTGTCATCGATATGTAACTCATGTCCGGAGGATATCTTTATTATTTTAGGGGATTTTAATTTAAGTAACATAAACTGGTCGACGTTCGATAACTTTTAACAACCGTCGATGATTTCGGGCGAGACTCAATTCTATTTTTTCGATACTCTAACGGAATGCAACCTCAACCAATGTCACAATGCATCGAACAGACTTTTAGACCTTGTATTTAGCAACAATAGTGTTTCAGTTTCTCGTTGTGAAGATCCTTTAGTACCTGAGGATACACATCATAGGGCGCTAGACGTAAACTTAAACTTAAAAAATATATCCTCATTCATAAAGCCTAAAACAATATTAAAATTCTATTATGAAGCTGGTAATTATGATGAGATTAATTCTGTACTAGAACAAGTAGACTGGGACAATGAACTCAAAAAATACCGTTGGAAAACGCTGTAGAATACTTCTACTTTCAAATCAAGGAAAGTATAAATTCTTATATCCCTAAAAAATTATTAAGCCTTCATCTTATCTCTTCTGGTACAATGCATCTTTAAAAAAAATACTTAACGAAAATAATAAATACAAAAAATATCGTAACTACGGTAATACCTCAGATTTGAACCTTAACATTGCTCAGGAAAAGAGCCAAATTACTAGAGTCTGAATGTTATTCTAATTACTTAAGCACAATAGAAACCGGAATAATTAAAAACCCAAAACTCTTTTGGAATTATATAAAAAACAATAAAAAAGGCCCAAACTCTCTCCCATCAAGTTTTATTTATGAAGATCAAGTTGTTGATTCACCAGAAAACATAATATATGTAATGCCTTTGCCCAATACTTTTAGTCAATTTATACATATCTCTCCGGTCCATATAAATTGTCCAAATACATCCTCTAATAAGTCACATATCACTGCGTCGTCTTCCCTTCCCACTATTAACAACATCGAAATCAACCATGACATAGTTTATAAACTACTCTCAACCATTACATAGACCAGTCCAAGGGTGCTGGACCTGACCAGATAACCCCATTATTTATATTGAAATGTACTAAGGCACTCACACACCCATTATGCATTAGTTGGATTGTCCATTTTTAAAAGAAGGCTTTGGGCTATATAACATTACGCTGCGACCAAAACCAGTCGGGCGTCGTCGTCGCACGACGCCGCGATGCCGACGCCGACGCCGCGACGCCGACGCCCGACACCGCAACGCCGACTGCCGACGTTGCGACCCCGACGCCTGACGCCACGACGCCTGACGCCGCTATGCCGACGCAAGACGCTGCGACGCCGACGCCAGACGCCGCGACGCCGACGCCCGACGCCGACTCCCGACGCCGACTCCCGACGTCGCGGCGCCGACTCCCGACGTGGCTCTCGCGACTGGCTCTCGACTGAGAGGTTGTGGGTTCGATTCCCACGTTACAACAATAAAAAATGTTGTTTTCAAGTTTGGTTAGGACAATGCAGGCTGATGACTTAATTGTCTGACAAGAAAGATGATCCATGCGTCGGATGGGCATGTAAAAATTCGGTACAGCGCCTGTTTTAACGCCAGTCGTGTCGGTTATCCGTCCCACTGGGTTACGAGACTGAAGGAAGTTAGAATGCTTCTGTGTATTGCGCACACACTTGGGCACTATAAAATAAGTCCTGCGGAGCTGGCCTGGTTTTAATGAAACCGGCCACCGTCACCGAAATCGGTGTGGGAGGCATTATTATTATTATTATTTCATTTTAGAACAAAAGTTTTCAATGTTCCTGGGTCATGGATGTGTATTAAAATTGTGTATAAAATAATAAAAATCTTAAATATGTGTATAGTATAAAAGTATTAAATATATATTTCCGTTTTCGACCTGTAACACAAGTTCTTCGGATACTTAGCACAGGGCCAGATTGACGTGGTGTAAAGCGTCCATAGATACTATTATTTTATTATGTATACTAGCTGTGCCCGCGACTTCGTACGCGTGGAAAAGTGATTTAGGACACTTTTATATTTTTAAATATATTTTTAGTTTATTGGCGCAACCGCTGACAACTTTCGCCAATAGGTACTTCCCAGTGTATCCCAGTGTTGATCCCGATCCAGCAAGTCACGTACCCGGCAAGCCTCTTGGTATGCAAGGTATAATAATAATATAGTACCATCCTTTCGGAGCTCGGCAAAAGAAGTAGGCCTTCGAACAATATGTAAAAGTCAGCAAAGGTATTCGAAGTTAGGATAATATTATTCGAATGCACCGTATAGACCCAGCCAATTTTTCACGTTAATTTAGTAAATTATTTAACTTCGATGTCCGTCTGTCTATCTGTCTGGCTGTCAAAACTTTAACACGTGTAGGTATCAAGCTAACAATCCTATTAAATACTCAGGATCTTCTGTCCCTTCTGGCTTTGAAAAAAACAGACTCCTTAGCCACATCTACCCAAAGATTCAGCCGTATCTCTCTAATTTTCGACACTCCAAAGGGAACCAAAACCTAAATTTGATACGAAGCAACGTCTTAATAGTGCCGACATAGGATAAATTGCGAAACCATAAAATTATTTTCAATTTTTTTGAACTTACTTCCGTTTTTGTCATTAATATTTTGAGATATTAAATTGAAACATATATTGCAATTATTAAGGTATTTAAAACGAAACTCTCGGTTAGACATGGGCGCAGCGGCACGCCCCGTCGAGGATCCAGCAGGCTTACTCTCGACACAACCGAGAATCGAATCAGTTCAATCTCAACGGATTTGGTGTTTTATTTGGTAGATTACTTTGGAACTAATTAGGATAAAGAAAACCTTTGGAACGTAACTTTATGTACACCCGACGATATCAATCGACATAGAACAAAAATAAACAAACGTCAATTTATTCGGGAGTATGCGGCACGATCGAATCTGAATCAAAATCGAATCAGTTTGGGGAGTTAGGCCCCAGCTCGGCGCGCCGATCGGTTTTAGTAGCGTTTTTTTATTAACCTACCCTAAGTATAACAATAATATAAATAAATTAAATTTAGTTTTAAAGAAAATATAAAATAAAAAAGATTAAATTTGAATGTTTGCAGCGCGGTTCCTGCCGCGCTTCATACAAACGTCCAGCATTTTTTTTTTATTGTCATAAGTTTTTTATTTATGAACCGATTGAGATGAAATAAATGTTAAGTCAATATTACTACAAATATGATTGAACCACATCTAAATCGGATAAGCCGTTTCTGAGATTAGCGTACCGACAAACAGACAAAAATAAAAAATATATTGTTTTGGGTACTATTGCATAAATAAAAGTCTCCTATAATAACACAGGCACAGTTAGCAAATTTTAATAGTATTTTTTACCCAGCAGTCTACACTACACCAGCCCGGCTCGGACGTAAGACGTCACGCAGCAGCCTGCATTACGCGGCGCCCGGTCGAATCACGGCGAAACGATTTTAATTTTGCTATATTTCCTAAACTACTTATATTATATATAAAGGGCAAATATTATAGTCTTCATGGAATGCTTAAGCCAACTAACGTATTAAAAATGATAAGGATTAATACCGTGATGGTATAAATAGCTTTCCAAAAACCGCTTAATTGCCCGTTTTTTAGTTTATCGCGAAAGGCTTTCTTTTAATTATACAGTTAATTAAGTTGATTTTATACAATAAATGATAATTTATTTCAATTTGTGAAGCAAGTTCAAAAATACAATTTTTATATTATTATGACACTGTGAAAACATTGTTTTCCCAGAAAAAAAATCCTGATAGTTAGGTACTTATTTGATGTTCTAATCTACTTTAGTGCCACGTTCTATTGCTTCGCGTCACTGTGTAAGCGATCCCCCCGCGCCCCCCGCACGAACCGTTCGACCGCAGGTCGCGCGCGCGAAATTCATCCGACTTGCTTCAAATTTATCGTCACTGCTCGGCTCCTATGTATCGTAGCGTTATGTTATATAGCCTATAACCTGCCCAGGAATATGGGCTACAATCGTACCAAGTTTGGTTAAAATCCCTTCAGTAGTTTTTGTTCCCATCGTGCACATACAGACAGACAGACAGACAAAAATTTTACTAATTGCATTTTTGGCATCAGTATCGATCGCCAATCATCCTCCAATATGTATTTTGAAAAAATATTCAATGTACAAAATTGACCTCTCTACAGTTTTATTATAAGTATAGATTATTATTAATTATCAGAGAAGAATAGGCGGCTTTTATTTGATTAAAATATTTTTTTTCCAATTTCATAAGGAACTTATATCCTTTCAATGCAATGTTCACTGTTAATTTGATATTTTTGTTGTGAAATAAGGACATATGTTCAGTTTTTATTAAAAAAAAGCACTAAAACTATTTTCATTTGTTTAATTTCTCTCATATTATAAAACTATTAAACTGCTTACGCCGCTTGACACCATCTTTAGATCAATTTACTTAATACTTTACGAAATATCCTTAAATGTTTATGCGAAACTTTAAACTCGATTTTCTCGAAATTAGAATTTTGTGACATATGACCTTCATCGACTCATGTCTTTAATTGATACAAGATTTCATGAATGCCGCCATTTTTAATCCAAAATAGCAATTTATCGTTTTCCCAAGTACCTACTCCCACAATATGGGTATCAAATGAAAGAGAAATACAATAAATCATCAACATGCCAGACAAAGGATAAGGCGAAAGTATAGGCCCACGTCCAATATGGTTATTTTCAAACTAAAAAAAGTCCATTAACCTACACACAAAAATAAATGAAATCCCACCAAAAACATTTTTATGTAAAAATCTTGCCAAGACATACATAAGTATTTTATCCTGTGAAAAACTTATCAGATATATCGTATAAAGCCAAGCTCTAAAGACTAGGCATTCATTCAACGTGTGTGAAATAAAACAGCCAAGCATCACGTTTTAACTGAAATGTAGAGTAAGTGAAGCTAAACCTGGTAAAGTAAGGGCGCATAGATCAAGAATTTTGGTTCTACATGAGATCTGATCACTTTTTGATAGATGTTGATTAAGGTGTAGTGTAGAGCTTGTAGGTTTAGAGCGTGTAGTCTTTAGAGCTTGGCTTTATACGATATCTGATAACTTTTTCACAGGATAAAATACTTATGTAGACTCGTCTTGGCAAGATTTTTACATGAAAATGTTTTTGGTGGGATTAACACTTAGTATCAGTCAATTGTAGTAATTTCATACAATGAGTATTGAGTATCGCAACGCCTCTTCCTACTCCGTGCCTGCGTGTGCGCAGTTGTCGTGCGGCTTCACTGTTGTTGGGGTGTTCAAACAAACTTATCTCAGTGCAAGCATTTCGCGACGGTGAACTTGTTTATACTAGATTTTCGGGGCGAAAACAGAGAAATAAGGTACTTTCATCCAAAAATAACTCTATCAGTTCTATTACTATTGATTCACGCATTATACTTTGTTTGCTGAGACCGTCGCAATTTTAGGCAAACAGAGTATTATTATTCATTTTTCATAAAGATTATAAATATTTTAAAATATTAGTAGTAACAATAAATAATAATTTTAAACAAAAAAAACCGACTTCTAAGGTAAACTAAAAAGCAAAAAATAAATTTAGTCAGTCAATGAAATGGCGATTTCAATTAGATGACTGCGACATAAATATAATATATTTGTATATCGTCACTGGAAAAGCAAAATTACTTATCCGCCAAATATGGCATATTGACTTATATACATATTCGGAATCAGCAATTTTTTCCGCGTCTAACTGTCTTGGTATTATCACGATCGGAGCACTTTTATGTCGTTTAAGTAACCCGTAAAATTGGAGGTATTTTTTTTTGTCATTGCTGAAACGACGTATTTTTTGGTCTTTTAATTACGTATGTCGCTTAAGTCATGTTTCCTTACACTGTGAATAAAAAAATAAGAGTTTGAGTAAAGTTGATTTGCTGTGTACTGAATAAATAATGTATAATATGAGAAGTTTTGGTTTTGCTTAGAAAGCAAAAGTAAATCGTTTAAGTAATTTTGGCTCATTTTACCAGGAATAAAGCATGGCATATAAGTAATATTGCCTTCTCGGTTTTGAGTTGTGATAATCGTATTAGTCATTTATCCTTACTGTAATTCAGAAATTTCATGAAACATGCTTACAACATTATAGGCATGAAAGTATTTTGTCTCTCTTATGTTGATGTTGAACTATACGCAATAAGTTATTTTGCTGGTAATCTTTGAAGTGTGACTTAGGTACATATTATTGTCATTTGCGTAAATTTAAAGTATATTTTCCAGTGGTCTCGAACCTACCGATTTTTCGGTATTTCTACCGAAATGGACTCTATGCTACCGAAATACCGAAACGCAATGATTTTTCCACGATTTTAGAGAATACATGGAAATTCTCCCGATTTTTCTACCGATTTCTCATTTTTTTGTTGTTCTCCAATCGAAAATGTTGATTTTACAAATTTTGAGGATATTAACGACATATTATGGTGCTGCGGTATCAAATACACTGCTTAGAACAGATCTATAACGGGTGTAGGATCTGTAACAGTCACCACTATAACTTTTGTTTAAGTTTATACTATCTTTTCTCATTCTAGAAAATGTATTTTTTTTTTGGTTTTTCGTTATTCTTGCGATAAAAAAAATTGAAAAATATTTTTTTTTAGTTTTTGACAGAAAACTAAAAAACAAAATATGTGGCAAAACTGCTTCTCAAAAGAGCTCTGCTTCAGAAAAGAGCCTGGCACTAAGCACTATGCCTAATACCAGTCTCTTTTCTATTATTACCTATAGGTAAGTTAGTAGATACGCTGATTTTTACGTTATTATAATATTTTTATGTTCTAAGTTGACTTTTATGTTAATAATAATCAGTGGATTTCTGTTAAATAAACAAATTTGATTGAAAATTGCATATTTTTTGTCATATACCGATTTTAGGTACAAATATACCGATTTTGAGTTGGCAACTCTACCGATTTCGCTCATTGACGTTCGAGACCACTGATATTTTCTTTTTAAATGTCTTTTTAAATCCTTAAGTAACATCTTATTAATACAACTTTAACTTTAACTAACGAATTTGATATTGGATTTCATTAACCCGGTAAAGACAAATGCCTAAAATCTACAAAATTTTAAAATGACAGTAATATTAATGAAGAAGAAAAGCAAAAACACTTAAAAAATATCAGCCACATATAGTGTATATATGATGTATACCATTCGTTCTTTAGACATTAAAAATTTTGTAGCTCTTATAATATTTATTAGACTGACTAAGAACTCAAGTACGAAACTAAGTACTTACTGTTACTTATTTCATAGTTACCTACATAAAAAATTGTTTCGTAACTGTAAAGAGTTATTTTTATTTTATTTTTGCAGATATTCTATTACGTATATAAAGTGGAATTGAAAAATACACGATTATTCATGACTGTTTTTACTTAATTTACTCGTTTTTCCAAAAAAAATTAAAAAAATACAATACGATCTGTTAGTTTTTCACTGTGGTAAAATTTATTTTAAAGTAATTTTACTTCAAAACAAAAAACAAAATCACAATAGAAGTAAACTTGACGTGTTTTTGTTTATTTTGAATATGCCTGTACGTAATATCAAAATACATGAATAAAATATTTCATGTCGCTAAAGAAAATTTGACTTACAACAAAATAAAGTTGTTTTACTGAAACGCCACTTATCTCCCAAAATAGCCATGATAACAATATAAACTATATAAATATAAATACTAGAAGTAATAAGATTCCCAAATCATGCAGCTTCATCACTTTTAGATGGTTTGGTGAAAAGATAACGAATTTTTTTCGTAAAAAAAATCTTTAAACGGCTTTTTCTCAAAACAACATTTTGGCGTTTCAGTAAAGTAGGTTTTCCAGTGACGATATGTATATAATTTTTCCATGGTAAGTTAACATTTTCTCTTCATATTAGTATTTTTTAAATTTTTTCTAATCGTTTATGTTTTTCATTTTCCGTCCCAAGTTACCGTCGTCTTATCATTCGAGAATCATCCCTACTCTGTCTACCCATCACTAAAAATCTTAAAATAAAATAATGTTAAACAGAAAAAAACCGAATTCAAAAGTTACACTAAAAAGCAAAAAAATAATTTACTTCGCACAAAGTAGTACTTATTTTCACTTAGGTAAATAAAATTATTCTATAATTTTGAAGTCGGTGCCAAGTAAGTATTTCAACAACCTTAGGTACTACAATATCAAATTACTAAATATATGTAGGCAATCACAAAAAATCAGTTTCAGATAAAATATATAACGGTATATCTTCCTACCAAAGTAGGTACTGGCTTACAAACTAATATTAAATGATAAATTACGAAAGAACGCTGAACTTGGCACCGACTTCAAAATTATAGAATAATTTTATTTACCAAGTGAAAATAAGTACTACTTTGTGCGAAGTGCAAAAAAAATATTTTTTGCTTTTTAGTTTGTTTAAAATTATTTTATAATACTTATCTATTTCATCATATTGATATGATGGTATATACCTACTATCTGGTGAAGATTGGGGTGATGATGACTACTGCAATTGATATAGTGGCATTGCTTGCAGTACTTTAAGAGATATTGAAATTTCCAAACGTACATCTTCAAAGCATAAGCAGCCCCGTATGTTTTTGATCTGTGTGGTATCTTGATAGTTGATTCAAAATTATGTTTTTAGTCTAATATGCTTATGTTACTTGAAACAAATACAAAATTACTATAAGTGTCCCTATAAATTTCAAGGAGTTCCCTTGATTCCTCACGACGCCATCATCAGGTCTCCACTTTGATAACTATGAGATCAAGTTCGACTGTAATTGACGTAGTGGCATATGCTTGCATTCCTTTAAACAACGCTGAAATATTCAAACATGTATCTCTAAGGACTTAAAAGTTCTGATCAGTACTTTTAGGTCCAGGATATGGTGCAAAGCGTTTTTTAATTGGTAACATACGCTTGGGCTACTTCAGAAAAAATCAAAATCGATATGTGTTTCCATATAAATTTTGAGGAGTTCCCTCGATTCCTCACGGATCCCATCATCAGGTTACCATTTTGGTGACAATGGGACCAAATTGGAGTTATACCCTACACAACACAGAAAAAATATTTAAAATCGGTTCATGAACGACGAAATTATCCGCGAACAAACATTAAAAAAAAACATATATACGGTCGAATTGAGAAACCTCCTCCTTTTTTGGAAGTCGGTTAAAAAGTAGACTCTACTAGAGTGGACATACTCAAAGAAAATTATCTAGAATTAACAAACTAGACCAAGAGTGGAAAAAACAAAGAACTGTCTGGATCTCGGTCACTTTAGGCAATTTTCCAATTTATATAATTACGGAAAATCTTCACTTTTCCCGTTAAAACGCGTTAACTTGATTTTGGCAACAAAACAAACGTATTTCAAGTCTGGCCAGCAATATATTTTTAACATAATAGGTACTTTGTATACATTATTATTTTCTAATTAGCTTCAGAATAAAAAGGCCATTTTTTTTCAATAAGGGGTGGGCACACCTCACACTCTTTGTAGGACTGATAATTAATCCAGCAGATTTTATTTCTTTTTTTATTTAATTGTAATCATTAACGAGATCACGTATCCCAATACAGAAAGCAGCTGCAGTGGCTTCCTATTCGCCTTCGCAGAAACTACCGAATACTCTGCTTTCTGTTTTATACCCTATTTTGTCCTTTATTTGTCTGTCTGTCCGTCCGTCCGTCCGTCCATCCGTCCGTCCGTCTGTCTGTCTGTCTGTCTGTCTGTCTACAAAACTCTAGAGAGGTCAATTCTGTACATTGAATATTTTTTCAAAATTCTTATTGGGGGATGATTGGTGATCGATACTGATGCCAAAAATGCAATCAATAAATTTTTTGTATGTCTGTCTGTCTGTCTGTTTGTCTGTATGTCTGTCTGTCTGTCTGTCTGTCTGTAGTAGTCACTATAACTATGGGATATGATTGCACTTTTTACACCCGTTATATTATATTATCTAAAACCCATTTTAACTCTTTGGGAACGGAACCTTAAAACGAAAGTCAAACATTACTATTACAGATATGAATTTGTAAGGATCAGATGCAGAACGAAAGTATTAAGTGCTAGACAGAAGTGAGAGACCATGGCGATATTGAAACAAGTGCTGTGTACATTTATGAGTAAGTTATAAACTTAAAAAATGGGAAATTCAATAAAATAATAGGAAACGTAAAGTATGAAAACAAAAATATATTATTTTAGAAGTCATTGTCTTTTTTTTAATGAGTATTGTAAATCATTCATGCACAATAACCTTTTTTTTTATATACAATTAGCGCTTAGAACTATTTTTACTATACATAGACCGTGCACATTATATAATAATTCTTATAGACTATTGTCTAGAGGTTAGTAGTCTCTTAGATACTTCGTATTATTTGAACGAGCTAAAACCCGATGGGGTAGAAATTGTATTGCGGAAATCCTATGGCCATTTATTCAGCTCCAGCATCAAATACATGTTAATGTAACGCACAGATGCATGCATTAATCAGACTAGGGAAAGTCACATTTAACCTGGCAGATTTCATTACACATACGGGGACACGGGAACATAAAAAAAAAGGTTTTAATTAAAAGTAGTTCTCGAATACTCAATAGTAAACAAATCTACATTTAATCTTTTCTTTCAGTAAGCACGACATGCATGAACTTTGGCCTCATGTTCGCTTGGCCTTCGTCTACGGTGAAACTCTTTGAGTCCACCAACACAACCCTGGACAGGCCAATGACTGAAACTGAGTTGGCCTTGTTTGGGAGCTTGTCGTCTTGTGCAGCCTTGATCAGCACGCCTATTTCGGGGTTCGTGGTCGATTACGTAGGAAGAAAGTACACATGTGTGATATTTAGTTTGCCGCAAGTTGTGAGTTTTCCTTTGTTATCATTCCCAATATTTCTTGTAGGTCTAAATTAATGACCTTGGTGAAGCTTCTCGAGAACTAAGCATGTCACTAGATGTGATTTCTAGATATATTATTCATATTAAACTATATCCTAATCTTGACCAGATCTAAAGACAAATAACAAAGTAAATTCCATTCGGCCTGTGCCTAACGTTTTTTTATTCGGAGCTCCAAAGCTTCTATGTTTGATGACATATCCAGTTCTCTTTGTATTTCCAGATTGCTTGGATCGTAGTCCTTCTAAGCCGGAGGGTAGAGTTGGTGCTGATTGCTATGACCATATCAGGCTTCAGCGGCTGCCTCTTCAACGTCACACCGGTATTTATTTCAGAGATATGCCACGAGAAAATACGAGGAACCATGTCGGCCTGTTCCATTGTATTCTACGGTATTGGAATACTGTTGTCCTACCTCATTGGAGGGTGGCTGTCGTACGAAGGTATGATCCACGCCTGCCTATCCTGTAGTGTCATTCAAGTATTAATGTTGGGTGTGGTCAAAGAATCGCCAACGTATCTGATGAAGAAAGGTCGCGAAATGGTAAGTTTATTTTAAAATAATGTTTATTTTGTTGTGGAATCAGAAATCATTTTAACAATTTTAGGTTCACCGGTTGATAAAGCTATTTAATTGTTCATCACGAGTAGTCTCTGAATTTTTAGGTAAATTGGAATACTTTAAATATAAAAAAATGCTAATTTTCTCATAATAAACACCCGGGTAGTCAAAAGTAATCATACTATGTAGGTACGTTTGTTTTATCCGTACCATCTCTTATGTTCGTCGTCGTCAGGTCTGGTTTTTGGATTATATCTATTGGATCTTATTGCTATGGCCATATGGTCCAAAAGTGTTTGACCGGGTCTGTTGGCGACTATACATATTTGTTTACTTATTCGTAGGAAGCTGCTCGTAACATTGCTTTCTACAGAGGTACAAAACCGGACTCTAAAGAAGTTATCGAAGCAATGGCGTTGATCAGCAAAACTCTGAATCCGGAGATGGATGGTAAGAAGAACCTCAAGCAAATATCTATTTATAATCAAATTAGCCAACGACCTATACAGAATGATTCAAGGTTCATATATTATATAGTGTGAAGAGAATGACGCGTAGAGCATTTTTTTTAACAATTTTTTTTATTGTTTTAAACTCGGTTCCAAGTTCGGGTATCAAACACACAACCTCCGAGTCAATAGCCAAGATTCAACCATTGGACCACTAGGCGTTATTAGTAAAACTAAAATGTTATAAGTCTTAATCATTAAACAGATCATTCTTTTTTTCCTATTTATATCTAGTCATTCTTTAGTCAAGTTTATTGATTCAAGAAGCGGTTTACAAATAAGGAAAGAAGATAACATATAACAATAATATTATGTAGGTACTAGCTAGCAACTTAATCTAGTTACTGATTAGCTAATTCATGACAGGAGAGTCATGGAAAATTAATTTAAGTAGACGCGGGGAACTCTCAGTAGACAGAATACAAAGTATATATTATTTTCCTGTATATGTCAGTTTACTCTAATTAAGTAAATACAATCTGTTTCACAACGATTTGTATCTTTTCAGATGATTCACCAGAAAATGAGAAATTAAAAGGAGATGGAAAGCCACGGGAAAAGTTATCCTTATTTCAATTTATAAGTGAGTATAGTTTGGAATTTGGAACCACTTATAAATTACGTCACTGCAGTTTCAGGTTTTGTAACACCTCGACACATGGAATGGACATGAACCCTGAATTTTTAGTCACAAGTTTCTCGTTATACCTCGAAAACGGTACCTTATCCATCGAAAACGGTATTTTATTTGTTATTTACATCTGTAAAATTAATAATCAAGTCAAATATTTAAGACCGCGTTCCTAAAGTTTTGTTTTTTTTATTTAGATCTTAATTTAATTATAAATTAGTTACGTCGTTTCCGGGTTCAGGGCCATCCTTACACTATTACTTACACAATGTTATATATTTTGGTTAATACCCTCCTCCCACCCTATGTGTAAAAGTTGTGGATTTTTTTCTAATTCGATTACGTCAGTTAAACAAAAAAAATCTAAATCGGTTCTTCCGTGTGAGAACTACGATGCAGTCACGTCAAACTATAACCTCTTTTGTGGTAAAAACATGAAGTAATTTATGAATGACCTCTAGTAGATGAACATTTTAGATACTGCACCTAAATCCTTTCATTATATCATACCTTAATCTTTTTCCTATAACAATAACTTTCTTTTATAGAGAAATCCAAGTCAACTCGTCAAGGATTGGTGGTGGTTACAGCGTTATACACATTTTCTATCTTCCAAGGACTAGTCGTTGCTCAGGTTTACGCTGAACCACTATTCCAAGAAGCCATGCCAAATGTGTCGTCTAATCTTACTAGTATTGCGTTTGCTGTAGTCAACACTGTCGTTGGTGTAGTAGCAGCATATTTAACAGACTTAAGTGGACGAAGAGTAAGTAAACTGTGAAATTATGTTTTTGTTTGTTATAGTTTTTCTTATTCTTATCATAATTTCTCAAGCTTACCTTAATATAATTATAAATTATCTTTATAATTTATAATTATATTTTTTAAAAGTTATAATTTTAATTTGCCTTGCCTTGTTTGACGACGGCCCTTTTTGACTCGATGGTTGAACGTGCTCAAATTGAGCACAGGTTCGAAATTCGTATACCTGAAAAGTTCTCTGTCTTAATGGATCATGAATGTGTATTAAACAGAAATTATGCAGGTACCTAATATATACATAAAATCTTAAATGCAAGCATACAACGAAAAGTATAACAAGTATATTTGCGATGTCTATTATTGTACGTATTCTGCAACACAAGCGCTTTGAGAACAAGGGTCGAGATTCGCGAGGAGTGAAAATTTCCAGAGATATTACAATTTTATTATTTAATTAATTTGTCTCTCTTTTAGCCTCTTATGATCTACTCCTCATTGGCTACTGGAATCAGCTGCGTGGCTCTCGGCACTCAGATCCAGTTGGACTGGGGTCCTTTCTGGGTGACTGCGGTGTTTCTCTACTCCTTTTGCATCTTCTACACCGCGGGCGCCGGAACTGTACCTTATGTTGTCATAAGTGAATTGTTCTTACCAGAGGTAGGGAGTGCTTTACCGTCAGTGGGCCTAAGAAGTATACTGAAATGAGCTGCTACTAGTGAAAAATAACTGCCTGGTAAAACCACACCTCAAAAGTAACGGTTAATCAGAGTGTGCTGGGTGGGAAGCTCTATAGCACCATATTAGTAGCAGGCTGGTGTTGGCTTGGTTGTTCAACATAGATACGTACCCAAATAGGCGTATACAATAGGCTTCCCATTCCTACTTCCATCCTTGGGACCTTGAGTCAAAACAATATGATAGGTAAAGCTAACCTAACATGTTCAGACCCAAGGCAGGAATGGCGAGGACCAGTAGAGAAACTTAAAGATTTTTAGTGAGTAGTGACTGCTCCCATTCATCATCTCTTAGGACCTTCCCTTGTGAGATGCTCAAAAGTATTTTCTCGGCAGTTAAAATAAAGATCCAACCATATTAAGTTTTATAAACCACGCAACATCGATCACGCGGGTCACGGCCGGTTCCCCTTCTCCTTGAATAGATTTAAATTGAAGAACGACCTGTCGTATCATTTTAGGGATTACGAAGGCGGTTCCTCGTAATTTGAGCCCATTTATTCCATTACCATACCATTGAGCAGAAGTTGGCCATTACAATGACGGGTTAGAATCTGTCTAGCATTCTTAGGCCATTTTTCACCAAGCAATTTAAAGTCATGCCATCAGTCAGCCATGATGGCATGGTATTTTAACGCCATGTTAAAATACCATGCCGTCTCATTCATTGACAGGAAATACGAGAGGGATAACATGATATTTAACATGGCGTTAACTTTAATATTGCTTGGTGAAACACGTCTTTAAGAGCGTGCATTCAATTTACGACGAAGTTTCAGTTTTTCGGTGTTTTGGAATGCCCCTCACACGCATAAAATAACTAAATTAAATAAAACAATTAGAAATATATAAAGATAAACTCTTTATTTTTGGAATAGTTTTATAAAGTTAAAGTTTTAAGTAGTACATTTGAGTAAATTTAAAGATTTCGTAACGCCGAATCGCAAAAATGCCGATTTTAGCTCACTTCGATAAATAAAATAACAATTAAATCGTGTTAGTATAGTTTAATTTCTATTTTCATAAAAGAGATTATAGTTAAAGTCCTTAAATGAAAAGTTAATAAAAAATTAAAAATATAATTCGCCATCTTGGGGAAGAAAGGTCGTATAAGCCATTTCGGCAAAAATGAGTTATGAATACAGTCTTATTTAAAATTTTCCGCTCTATCGATTGGTGTATATAACTTTTTCTAATTCGCAAAAAAGAGGCTTTTACGACCCACGTGATTTCAACGTCTAAACAAGCTTTTTGTGGGAATTTGCGGTGTAAGAACCATAATATATTTTATTCCTGTGAATAAGGGTCGTAAACAATAGCAACTCTTGGGCAAGCTAGGTTTATCAACTAAGTAAAAAATGGTGATTGGTCGTAAAAACCAAAGTCTGGTACAGTTTTGATTTACAGTCATATGGTTAGTAGAATTTGGTTTATACGCCCATAATTCAAAGAAGTTGTACTAGTGCTAAAGTATATACACCCATTTCGAATGCACTCGCGAGGTGGAACAGCCTTTTATAACCTTATTTTTTTATAATAAAAATGTAGGTAGTAGACAAACACCATTGTTTTGCGTAGATAGGTTTATTCGGTTTCATAGATAAGTGTAATTTCTTAATATAGTTTCGGTTTCAAGATGTCGGCCGGCGTGGTCTAAATGTAAACATAATAAACAAATAGCGACACTGGTTAGGTTGTACTAGACACTAGTACAAAATAATAAAAAGTACAATCTATATTTATTGCTATGGATAACCGGCTAGATTTTTTACTTAAAAGAAGAAGAGTGATCCAATCTCTGTTAAATTTGGGAAATCAAACGCCTGAAAGGTAAGCTTCTATATACTGATAATGTTATTTTTATATACCTACTTCTTTTCTTATTGTTTCTATTTTGTTTCGTAAAGAATCATTAGTATTAAGTAAAATAATATTATAATAATGTAATTAGCTATCTAATATAAGATCCTATTGAAATGACAAAGTTAGTGTTTATTTACATATCGAAAAAGCTGGGATCGAAACGAACGTGAGCCAGGATACATGGCTTTTACGCCCCAATTCGCTTAAATAATTTTTATACTTTTAACGTATTAGTGGTTTTTACGACGTAGTTTACAAATACTTAAGGTTTTAACTTCCTGGTTTCGACTTAAATTCTAAAGTTTTAGTACATAATAATTTCTTCATTATTATAATGAATAATGCATCATAATATTAAAATATATTATTTGACGACCTCCATAACGCAAAGGTTGAGCGCGTTAGTGCTCGAGCGAGAGGTCGCGGGATCAAATCCCGCCGAGGGAACAAAAACTTTTTAATGTTCCTAGGTCATAGATGTGTATAATATAATAAAAATCTTAAATATACGTATAGTATAAAAGTGTTAAATATAATTCTGTTATCTGGTACATGTAATACAAGTTCTTCGGATACTTAGCACGGGCCAGATTGACGTGGTATGAAACGTCCATAGATATTATTAATTATTATTATTATTATTCTACTTACCAACAACCTACAGTTTACCAGTATACTGTTTACTCACTATTCCTTATATTATTAAAGGCAGTTCACTATGACTGTTAAAAATGGAAAACTTTTGCTTGCAGATTTAATAATGAACAAGAAGAGGTCATAAAAACATTTAATAATAATAGAATTGAGATAAATAGTAATGATGTAAATCAAAGCACAGATGTCATAGAAGATAGTGACACAGAAAGCCAATTGAAATCAAACGAAGTAAGAAAACGTATCTACGTAATAAGCAGCAGCGAAAATGACTTTGACACCTCTTCAATTTCAGCTGTATTTTAATCGAATTCCTGTTTGCTTATATATAACATTGGTGATCCGAGCCCTTTAAAAAATATACGAAGGCGCAAAATAAAGTTTACATTATTTCTGTCGACTTAATAAAACCTGGAAACAGTACAGTTACTGAAACCAAGACGTGTTTAGCACCAGTTTAGTCAGGGTTCCCCCTTACATGGTTTTCACTTGATTAGTATCAAGCTATTTTTTCGTGAGTACCTTAATTTCGATGAGTCGCCCAAGAATATCTTGGACGGAACTCTTGTTTGTGGTAGCTAACAGAGTTAGCAAGGATAAAAAAAATCTCAACTTTCGAGCGTATGACCGGGATAACGTACCACGCGATTTGTAGGACAATTATGTCTGTTGAATTACATTAATATTAACTAAGTAATAAAAACAAAATCAGCTGGTTACTAATAATTTAAGATGACCTCGTTATCGATACAAGTTGGCAAGAGGGAACTCATTGATGAAACCATAGATTTTGTAGGACAATTAATGTTTTCGGATAATTAAGATCATTATCTTGAGATTTATCAAAAAAATAATATTTTGGAATCACCAAATCCATAAACTTTATTCTTGCTATCTCTGTTAGCTATCGCAAACAAGAAATTCTTGCGCGACTCATCAAAATGAAGGTACTCACGAAAAATTAGCTTGATACTAATCAAGTGAAAACCATATTTTATGGGGGAACCCTGACTAGTTGTAACACCATATCAAATTTTTTACATCCCACCTGCAACTGCTGGCGATGAAAGCGCCCCAATTTCGTACATCCCGCTTCTTGAAAAAACTTATTCCTTGACTTACTTTAACTACTTTCAACGACGTTTCCTACTCACGTTCAGGTCAGCTTCGTGCATGCTACTAACTAAAGAAACACAAGCAGGCAAATGTATAACTGAAGATAAAAGAAATTCTATTTTTAAATTCTTCTGTTTTTAGAGGAAAAAAGATTGGCTAGTCAATTGTACTCGCGTGATTCCGGTATCACGTTCAAGAAAACCAGACGGAGGCAGAAGAAGTTTAACATATTAAATAGTATCAACTCCAGGATTCTGGTGTGATACCAGAATCCTGGAGTTGATATTTTGATAATAACTAATTGTTATTATTGTTATTTTTTGTAATGTTTTCCAATTAGAGAAATCCTATAAAATTGAAGGTTTTGATTGTTGTTAAACTGAACCAACGCTTTATTTTAGATATTAAATAAGGGTAGCTTAGTTTGATGCATTGCATGGTGACATTCAAACTTTTTGTTTTGAAATTTGATTTTGATTCAGCCAAAATATTATAAGCTATAATAACCTTCTAAGGTTTTTTAAAGGTATTTTCAACATTGTGTTTACTTTTTTTAAATAAAGAAGCTTGATTAAAATATGATTTTTTGTTATATTAAAAAAAATTCTACATTATATGAACGGTAATTTGGAAATTCTATAATTACTTATCAATAAACACTTCAAAACAATCTCTTAATAAATAAAATTGGATGAATTTTATGTACTAAAATTTATTTCACCTACCCGAGATGGTTTTTGTTACCCAAGTTTATAGTGAAGTAGGTAAAGTTATAAGCAGTTAAGACTCTGGACATTCCCATTTACTGTTTGTACGACTCTCTTTATTTTACACTCGTGGTTTTTACGCCCAACAACAAAAAAAATCATTTAGTTACGACCCACATGTATGAAATATCTTAGAAAATCATGGGGTGTATATACCATTTTTACCGAAAAATTGGGTCGTAACTCCACTCTAACTTCTAAAGTAAGCAATTGACATTAAAATAAGGTTTACCATTCGAAGGGCCATAAAAAATAATACTTATGTCACTTAATAGGGCTAAATAATATTAGAAAACAAAAATTTCACATCCGATTTATTTTTAAAATTTTTGTTTTTTGCTTCTCCTGTAAAGTCGGGTTTTGGTTTATACGACCTTTCTTCCCCAAGGTGGCGATATGTATTGTTAACTGCATAAAAAATCTTTTAAAAATGTCATAATTTACGTTTTACAGTGCTGTATTTCTACTGGAAAAACTAAATTTCTTCGATAATATTATTTTTTTAATTAATAATCATACTGTTGGTAAGTTGACACAATTTTTTATTTAATTAAAATCCGAAGTTTATCCCACTATACAAATTTTTAAAAATTACCTTTTTTCAACGAAGCGCTCGCGCCATGTAAATCGCGATCTATTTAGTACGCGCTGGGTATTCCCGAGGAGTAGACGTATCGCTCTGCGCTGGACCGCCAACGTATGAAGGTTCACCGACCTGGTCCGCTTATAGGACATGTAGTGGGATTGAGCAGAATTGACGTTTGGACGAGCATTAATATTTTCGTTTATTTATAAGAAATGGGGAAAATTTACAGAGATTATAATATTATGTCGATTACATAGTTCATAATATATAGAAAAAAAACTTTAAGAGGTTACCACATAAAAGGTGTGTAATGTGTTCAGAGTTTATTTATAAAATATAAAATTTATATAATAATCATCATCAGCCCCTGTGTGTCTGTCTCTCATATCGTAGCTCCTAAATGCATCACAGATTTTGATGCGGTTTTCTTTAGCAGAAAGCTGGTGTGGTTTATATATTTAAAAATTATACTAATCATCATCAGCCCCTGTGTGTCTGTCTGTCTGACATTTCGCAACTCCTGAATGAATTAACAGATTTTGATGCGGTTTCCTTTAGTTGAAAGCTGATGTGGTTTATATATTTAAAAATAATAGTAATCATCATCAGCCCCTGTGTGTCTGTCTGTAATATCACAGCCCCTAAATTAATCAAAAGATTTTGATGTCAATTTCTTTTGTTGAAAGCTGATGTGGTTTATATATTTAAAAATTATACTAATCATCATCAGCCCCTGTGTGTCTGTTTGTTATATCGCAGTTCCTAAATGATCGACAAATTTTGATGCGGTTTTCTTTAGTTAAAAGGTGGTGTGGTTTATATATTATTAAAAAATTATACTAATCATCATCAGCCACTGTGTGTATGTCTGCTTTAATGTAACTGTCATCAATATAACCGAGTATCTGGGGGCAGCACGGCAGTGCTTTTGTCAACTTGAGCACGGTACGGCCATTAATTTCTCGAAGCAGTTTAGGCCACTTTCAACTCCCTATAACTTTTGTTGTGGATTAAAAGAAGCCTGCATTTTTAGTTACTAGGAAAGCATTGTATAAACACAGTATATTTCAAATGTTATTCAATTTGAAACAGAAGTTAAATAATTATAACTTGTCAAACTTCTTAGTTTTGTCACTGACTCAATTACTCACTGACCGATCATCAAAAGTATTAGGCACTTCTAGCAGACATAGAAGCTTAAAATTTGGAATACAAGTAGTGTTTAGTGTATAAATAAAGGAAAAACCTAAAAAAATATTTCTGTAGAATTATCCAGACTAACTAACTGCATAATTAACTTTGTAATGTCATATAAATGTATAGGATTACAAAGCTATATTTGCCCTTTTGACAAAAACACGCGTTTAGTAAATCTTCTACAAAAAGAACTGAGATCCCATCAAAAACATATCTTGTAAAAATTGCCAAGTCTCGCTACTTAGTTCTTCTACAGTAAAAACTTGTAAGATACATGTTATGCCAAGTAGGGGTTAGTCGGTCGGTCTAACAATATCTTATAGTGATTACAATCAATATTATTTTGGAAAGGTTTTTTACTTTTTACAAGTTTTTTTTTATATGGGTTATCCTTAATAACAAAATATAGCATGCGCACTGTCTTTCTTGAAATGGTCAGACTTCAAACAGCTGCTATGGTCTGTCCTGTTCTATTGCATGGGATTGGGACCTCTTAGTCGCACACAAGTTGCACCAATATTTTATTTTTCAAATTTTGCAGGTAATCCTAAACCACCGTGTTTTTAATTAAATAATCTTTAATTTTATTTAATTTTCATTCAATAATCAGACGGTTGCAAAATGCTAGTATAGCTTACCTGTTTGTGCCTGGCTACTTAATAGTTGTGACAGGAAACAATTTTTCAGTGAAAACATTTTTGTCACTGAAAAAAGCATGTCCATCCCGACTACCCAATTAAAAAATAGTATTTTAGTACATTTTAGTGGGTAGTCGGAAGTGGGTCAGTAAAATGTTTAGGGACAAACATTTCTGGACATCAAAGATGAAAAATAAATAACTTGGTATATTTTTATAAAAATTAGGTTGTTGAATTTTTCATTCTCATTACTTACTTATCCTAAATTATAAATGTGAAAGTTGGTTTGTTTGTTCGTGTGTTTGTTTGTTACTTCTTCACGTCTCATCTACTGAACCAACCACCATGAAACTCTTTTCACACAATCATCGCGCGAAAGTTGTTCCCGACGGTTCGACAGTAACGCGGACTGAGCCGCGGGCGATTACTAGCATGTCAAGTATGTATTATTTGTATGTTATAACTTAAATACCATTTAATTTTATAGAAGTATTGAAATGGTAGGTAATATTAAAATTCATTAGGATCAAACTATCAATATTACTTGCACGCTGTACCTACGCTCGACCTAGCGTTAACCCACACATGCGTGTTGTTTTGCGTCTGTGTGAGTCGATATCGGCTCTCGCGGCGATTTCGACTTGATGAAATTTGATTGCGCGCTCAGAGAGGAGTCCCTTAAGTACTGCGTAAAAATTGTGTAAAAGGTTAACATACATGAAACTGCAGGCTTGGCAACTCCCGACACAAATGAGAATCGAATCAGTTCGAGCTCAACGGCTTTTGGTATTATATTTGGTGGATTACTTTGAAACTAACCAGGATGAAAATCGTTAGATCGAAATTTTTTTTACTCCCAACTAACAATCATTCAATAATAGGTAGTCAGTTAAAAAACCGGCTAAGTGCGAGTCGGACTCGAAGGATTCAGAGGAGAAGGAAGGAGGTGGAAGGGAACGACAAAAATCATGTTTGCTGTATGGCAGCCTATAATTATTATTAGTGAAGTTATTTTGTACACCTTAGTATTTTGGCTACAGCGGCGTGCAATTAATTTATCCGGCCGTCTATTAATTTTTTCGCGGTTTCTAACTGTGAAATGGCAGATGGCAGATTTGGGTTTCACTCCTCACACGCTAAAGTTTTTTGCGAACTATCTGAGCGGGAGATGTCAATTTGTCGACTGTGGCGGAAACCACTCTGAACCTTACTACACCTTATTAAATCGGGAGTAAGCCAAGGAACTGATTTGGGACCTTTTCTGTTTAACATATTAATAAACGATCTACCGGAAATAATAGAAGACTGTCCAGTCTCTATTATATGCTGATGACCTTTAAATATTTAAGGTAATCAATGAAAATGCCAAGGATCACTACGAAATGCAGCGTGACTTAGACAGATATATAAGAAGTGCAATTTATTTTGTTTTTATAATTTAAAGTATGTTATTCAATACTATGTCAAATTTATGTGCTTGTCGAATTAGGTCATGATCCTGTAATGATAGAATTTAAGTTTTGAAGAAATAAATAAATAAATAAAAAACGGGACAATTTTGCGTCCCATAGTTCATTTCGGGGACACCAGGACTCGTTATTGTAAAAAGTTACAGTCCTGTTCAAAACAGAACGTCTGGTCACTTTAGATAAGACTTAAATACAGGTATATAGACTGGAGTAATAGAAATAAATTATATTTTAATATAAAAAAATGTTCGGTACTAACCTATACTCGGACACGCTGTCCAAGTATCTACGAGTATCACATGGAAGGGCAACCTATACAGCGTGTCACAGAGTTTAGAGATCTGGGTGTTCGCAAACATATTAAAGAAGTATGTAAAAAAGCGTACCGTAACATAGGATTCGTCCTGCGCCAAGCCAAGGAATTCACTAATATCAGAGCCTTAAAAGCTTTATATGAAGCGTTAGTCAAGAGCCATCTTGAATGCAATTCCATTGTTTGGAGTCCAAATGAAGCCAAGTATAAGGCGATGTTGGAGAAAATATAAAACAAATTTGTAAGATTCCTCTATTTTAAATTGTACAAGGTTTACCCAGGATATCCTGTATTATACCCAACATTGGTTTTGCTTGGCATGGTTGGATATTATAAGCTGAGGTAAGGCGTGAAGTTTCGTTATCGGTTTATTTGTTTCAACTTTTTCGAGGCAACATCCATAATCCGAATGTATTGGAACAACTCAGATTATACGTTCCGGATAGATACGGTGGGAGGCGACGGCGGCCGAAGATGTTAGCGGTGCCGGCAGCGCGCACCAACCTCCTGCAGCAGGCGCCGCTTACGCGCGCTTTGCGCACGATTAACGCAAAAGCCGAGCATAAAGACGTGTTCTGTTGTACACTGAACGACTTCACTATGGCGGCTTACTTTATTGTATCTAAGTTAAAATAGTATGTTAAACTGATTTTTATTATTTTGTTATCTAGATATATAAGAAGTGCAATTTATTTTGTTTTTTATAATTTAAAGTATGTTATTCAATACTATGCCAAATTTATGTGCTTGTCGAATTAGGTCATGATCCTGTAATGATAGAATTTAAGTTTTGAAGAAATAAATAAATAAATAAATAAATAAATAACGGGACAATTTTGCGTCCCATAGTTCATTTCGGGGACACCGGGACTCGTTATTGTAAAAAGTTACAGTCCTGTTCAAAAAAGAACGTCTGGTCACTTTAGATAAGACTTAAATACAGGTAGTATTTAAATCATATCCCGTTAGTTTCTCGTTCTAGAAATGTATTTTTAAAAAATAACAAAGTTTATAGGGACTATTTTTACATTCTGTATATGAATTGTCAATAAATTGATAAAATTATTTCCAGGTAAGCGGCGTCATGACGATGGCTGCTTTGGAATGGGCGTGGATCTGCAACTTCATAATTCTGTTCATCTTCAATCCCCTGGTGGAGGCCATAGGGCTGGGCTGCGTGTTCTACCTCTTCGGCGTGATATGTTTCGCCTCTGCGGCGTTCACCATCTTCTACATGCCCGAAACTAAAGGACTAACTGTGGATGTTATCCAGACACTTTTAGTTAGAAAGAAACAGTATTAAATGTAGCTCTGTAAACTTTTTTATATTTTATTTACTAGCTGACCGTGCCCACTTCGTTGAGCATACAAAGCGCTTAAACCTTCCCTGGGGGCTGATTCAAGATGCCATCGCTAATTATCGCTTACAAAGTTCGATAACAAAATGTATGGGATTTGACATAAGGTATGCTAGATGATCGCGATTTGGTATGTCATTTAGCGTACCTTATGTCAAATCCCATACATTTTGCTATCGAACTTTGTAAGCGATAATAGCGATGGCATCTTGAATCAGTCCCGTGTACTTTCACGAATATTTCAAGACTAAAAATAGCCAAATTCGTTCAGCTGTTCTCGAGATTTAGCGAGACTAACGAACAGCAATTCATTTTTATATATAAGATTTTATTAGCTAGTTAAGGTAAAACACAAATCCACCATCCATAACAAAATACAATGTTAAATTAAGTAAGTATACATAAATAGATAAATTTCAATTGTTTTATTTAAGAGGTCTAATCACTGCTAGAGAAAACTGTATTGTAATTTGTACTACATTTCTAAGCAATTTAAAGTTGAAATTCCTTTAAAATAGCTGCACTTACGCCGATATATCCTATGAATGAGAGAGCATTAAACGGAAGCTAGTGATGTGACGTGCTATGAGTAATCGACTACTTCTATTGTGTGCTATTTATTTTATTTCGTTAAAAACAATTAAAAAATTCAAATAAATAAGTACTTAATACAAGTGTTTATTAAATTTTATGGCATTAGGTATTTTAAAACATAGAACAGAAATAAAAGTTGTTATTAGATATTATTATTAGCATAAATATGTAGTATGCACAATGCAATTTTTTGGTATCAAGGAATATAAAGCAATTCAAGATCAATTACGTAATTATTCTACTTATTAAATTCTTATCCTTACAAGGTATTCAATGTTAGTCTTACGTTTTATAAATTTATTATTTTCTTACTTTAATACTTACCCATTTTTAGTGGGTATGTACCATAGTACATAGTAGTTGTGAGTTAAGTTTTATTATTAGGTAGGTATATACTTAGTATGATTATGCATGCTCCAAAATTAAGTAACATCATTATTTGCGGTATATAAATTAACAGGTTTTTTTTTTACTTTGTCATAGTAATAAAGGCAAGTTATACATCTGAAAATAATATTATTTAACACCCTAATATTTACACTAGTTTACAAGATACAAATTACACGTCAATCATTAACACTTAGTTAATATCAGTCAATTGTAGTAATTTCATACAATGAGTATTGAGTATCGCAACGCCCCTCCCTACTCCGCGCCTGCGTGTGCGCAGTTGTCGTGCGGCTTTACTGTTGTTGTGGTGTTCAAACAAACTTATCTCAGTGCAAACATTTCGCGACGGTGAACTTGTTTATACTAGATTTTCTGGGCGAAAAACAGAGAAATAAGGTACTTTCATCCAAAAATAACTCTATCAGTTATATTACTATTGATTCACGCATTATACTTTGTTTGCTGATACCGTCGCTCTTTTAGGCAAACAAAGTATTATTATTAATCTTCATAAAGATTATAAATATTTTTAAATATTAGTAGCAAAAACTACAAAAAAAAATTTATATCGTTTAAGTAAACAATGAATTAGGTATTTTTGAAATATATTATGGGTAAAGTTGGATTTTATTAAAACAATAAATCGCGGTTACAACTGCTTAGTATAAAATTGAAGAAAGAAATTAACGTTATTTTAAAGTTGTTTAGAATATTAGCTTTTTTAGAAACACATTTTGTTGGCGTTCTATAAAATATTTAAACTGCTCTTCAAGCGGTAATGCGCTCACTACTGATCTCTTTTAATTGGTGATTAATTTATTAATATGAATCAATTTCAACACCACGTTAAACCGGTTGAAAGTTGAAACATGTAGCGAAGTACTATAGATACTATTATGTTTATAGGTTCGTTTTTTTCAAATTTCGATTTGGTTTTAAAACTAAAACTCTATATATTAAAAAGTAGACTCTACTTGAGTGGACATACTGAAAGAAAATTATCTAGAATTTACTAACTAGACCAAGAGTGGAAAAAAACAAAGAACTGTCTGGATCTCGGTCACTTTAGGCAATTTTCCAATTTATATAATTACGGGAAATCTTGACTCTTCCTGTTAAAACGTGTCAAACTTGATTTTCGAAACAAAACAAACATAATATTTCAAGTCCGGCTAGCAATATATTATTAACATTGTACTTTGTATAAGTAAATTATTATTTTATAATTTGCTTCATAAAAAATAAAATAAAAAGGCAATTTTTTTTCAATAAGGGGTGTGCACACCTCACACTTTTTGTAGGACTGATAATCGAGCCGATTTTTTTTTATTTAATTGTAATCATTATGTTCCAATTTTTACCTCCAAAAAAACTGCCACCGATTAGCAAGTAGGCTTAACGATAATCGGTGTAAAACCTTAAGTAAGTATCAAACTCCGTTTTTCAATTTGTTTGTTGAACGTTGACCGGACATGCGAAAATTTAGATTTTGTTTTAAATAAATTTACCTTCATTTACGAGAATATTATTAGTCATTGATTTAATGTTTATTTAGGGCACGTACTTCGTAATAATTAACTTTAATGCTTATATATCAGTTTCCTCGTGAACATGCATGATGAATTTAAAAAATTCAAAATCGCAATTTTAAATTTCCTTTAAATTTCTGGCTGATTGTGTGTATGTAATAGTTATGTTTGACTTTCGTTTTAAGGATCCGTTCCCAACGAGTTAAAACGAGTTTATTGATAATTAATATAATATAAGATATTACTGTATTTTATACTTATAAGGTTAATTTTGAGATGACCATGATAGACAAACAGAAACTATAGGAGATAAAATCAAGGTCACAAAAATGCTGAAATTTTTCGCTACTATAGTGTTGTATTTCGCATTTGTTCAAAGACAAAGAAAACACATAATGAATTTTTAATATTCACATTTTCTATAATTCATTCTGTATATTTTTTAAGACTGTTTATATTATTTTATAACATTGTTAGGGATTAGATTGTCTTGCTGAGCGACAAATTACCAAATAAACTATAAACTAGGTATTGGTTACAAAATCATATTTCCTGGTCAGGAATCTGAACCAGGAAGTGTGTGGCCTCGCAAGTGCAATAGTGCATGTACTTACACCACTGTCACGGCTCGAAATTACAGAGCATCGTGCACAATGCAGCATTGTTTATGAATTGGCCAATTTAGAAATGAGGCAGGATAATCATGTTGTATGGAATTGTCTGCGCGTATTTGCAATTTTACGCGATCTATCGCAAATCATCGCTTTTCCTTTACAACCTCGTATCTATAAAACTACAACTTTTCAGTACAGTAAAAAAACTTAATAATTTTAGATTTTATTATGACATGGATTTTGAATATACTGTCCATAACTGAACCTCATTCAAAACAAAATCCATGTCGTAAAAAATATTAATTATTAAGTTTTTTGACTCTTCTGAAAAGTTTTAGTTTTATAGTTAAAAGGTTGTGAAGGTAAAACGACGAAATGTCATAATAGTTTGTAAAGCGAAGTTGAGAGTAACTTAAGAGGAAACACCACGGGAAATGCAAAATAGGTATTTGTAAAGCCTATTGCTTCTCCGCAACTACCTGATCAAACCGATAGAGACAACTGCAGCTTGAACTGAAATCTATATATATAAAGGAAAGTCGTGTTTATAACTCAAGAACGGCTTTACCGATATGCCTGAAAATTAGTAAGAAGGTAGCTTAGAGCCAGGAGCTAGACGGCGTTCCCGTGTGACTTCACATAAAAGATCAGTCACTATAAAACGTGGTATAACAAAAAAGAATCAGACTTGGAATAACAAAACGCAAATGACAGCTATGTAATGGACGTTTGGATGACAATTTGATTTTTGTAAGAAATCTATATTAAAACTATTTCTCTATACTAATATTATAAAGAGGAAACACAGGTTAAGCTAGTTGCGCGTTGCGGGTTTGCGGGTTCCACGTTGCGGGTTAAGCGTTGCGAGTTGCGCGTTGCGGGTTCCGAGATGAAGTGATTTTTTTTATTATAAACAATAATATGCTTAAGCTATGTTCCTATATTTTGATTTTGTCATAAAATGTACCCTAATTTATTTCCTGGACTTAAACATAGCATATTTTTTAGGTTTTTGAACGTCTATATCTCTTTTAATAATTAATTTAGGAAAAAAAGACGTGTGGCACTCGGGGACTGCCGCGGTAAAGCTATTGCATAGTATTTTATATTTTATATTTTATATGGTTCAATAAACTTAATATGTAACTTTTAGTCACAATGTTAAACCTAGATGGCGTTGTTACTTTTCGGCAGTTTTCTACATCGCGTTATCGAAAACATTAGTGAAATATATTATAAATATTGTGAAGGATTATTATTGTTGTGTGGGACTATGTTCGGAAATATAATTCTTATTAGTAACGAGTTTGAGTTATTATTCGAAGATTCGAACCCCACCACCCAAAGGGCTAAGTGAGTGTTGTTAAGGGGGAGTTAGGTTTTTTCGTTACGGAATTTCTGGATTCAGTCCCCACGCTCAAGGCCCGCGATAGAACTTAGAAGCTATGCAATAGCTTAATAAAAAAATAGGGATAATAGGAATATATCTTAATAAATAATACGTCCTCATAAATGTTACTCTATTGGCATTATCAACGAGGAGGAGGAAACGGGGCTCGGGTTTACACCTTTTTCTGTATGGAAAAACGCCCATTGTGTTTCCTCTTCACAATAGGAAATAAATAAATAAAGTAAGAAAAAAAATGTCAGTTATTTAAATATTTAAAATCTATAGAGAAAATTATATCTCATAGCCGTAATAGCCGTTATTCGTTAAAGCCAAAATTAAAAAAGATGTTAAAGTCGGTTCGTCATAACAAATTGTTTTAACTGTAGTACTTCATAATATATAGCATTCATAAATTGTTCTCGTTCTTGTATTATTATTGTTAACACAGTATACTTACGACTAGATAGCTTAAGGAATTTATAACAGTATGTGAGGGTGCGTATTATAAATTGATAGTCGATCTAAAGTGATATTTCCCAGTTTTGCGGTTTTTACGGGCGGTATAGAATGTCGCGGTGAGAAACTCAATAGCGCGAGAGAATCAATGAAACACACCGGGGTCGCCTATTGAACCCTTCAATAAAGGTCAATGTGATTTAGTACTACAACCAAACTACAATGTTGCATACATTGAACATGACAAAGAACTTTTTTTCTATTTGTAAGAGTACGGAACATTGTATCTTTGGTGTCAGTAATAAGTACTCACAAGTTTCTTTGTTTGTGAAGTTTGCCTATAATTAGTAAGGTCATTGAAGAGCAGCCAACCCCTACATCACAAGAGATTCTTACTCCCGGTTTCCCGAACGCTAATATAATAACTAATCGGTGTCTTTGGTGAATTAAGAGAAAACACCACGGTTGAGAGAAATACAAAATAGGTATATATAAAATCTGTTGATATTTCTGTCTCGCAGTGCCTTAGCTAGCCAGCACTAGCGCGATAGAGACAACTGCAACTTGGACTGAAATTACCTGTTAAAATTACCAGAAATCGACGTTTAGGGGATTCCTGTTTCCTCCTCCAAAACTTAACCGATTTAATTTTTTTTTTCTTTATTAGCTAAAAAAAGAATTGAGCTAGGTTCCTATTTTTTAAGTTTTGCTGTTTATTGTAGCCAAATCTGTTTCCTAGATATTTAAACATAGCGGACAGTCTGGCCATTTTTTTAGGTTTTTAAACGTATATTCGTATATCTCTTTAAATAATTAATTTATTAAAAAAAGGAAAAAATAGGGACGTACAAACAATATCCATAAATATTCAGGAAAAAAATAGTTACTCTATAGGTATTATCCAGGGAGGAAATAGAAATCCCCATGACCTCTTTTCTCTTTTTTGTATGGAAAAAAATTCGTGGTGTTTCCTCTAAACTTTATCTGTGGAATTTTAACAAATCTTTAAGAGCGAGCGTGATGTAATAATATTCTGATAATATTCCACCAATCAGCGTTCAATATGGGTTGTTAATTTGAATGCCATATTAGTTGATCAATCATTTGAATAGCTTTCGGGAAACCGGGGGTTAGTGTAGGGGTTGCGCACTTAAATCTGTCTAAACTTGTACTATTATTTATACATTATTGTGTTTTTGCCTTAATATGTATTTAAAATAAGAACCAATAAACATTTTATTACTCTACAAGTCATAACTTTAGTAGAGACATTTCAGTGCTTGTAACTATGCATAAATCATTTCTATACGTCATGTGCATTGTGCATACAATATGAAAATTGCGTGCAACTTTCAATTACATTTTTATTGGCCAATCAAATACCATAATGAACTAGTTAAGCGTGAGACTAACTGGCTGATAAAGGTACTATCATCATTCTAAAATTACAAACGTGAAATAAAACTAACGTATAAAAAAATCGTGATAACAAATAACATTTTAAACATAAAACCACAAAACCTTGCCAAGAGCAGGTCAGGACTCAAACCATGTGTAAGTATTCCGTTACTATTAACGCGTAATAGTTTCCATGGAAAACAAGATTTAAGGGGAGCGGATCTGCCGTATATATAATGCTAGTAAATATAATATGTAACCTGTGTCTAATATAATTATTCACTATGGAACCCTGAACACTATGTTATACTCCTAGGAGTAATAAGTAACATAGTTGTAGACTAACTTTAACACTAACCTCTACCACTTCATACCACCCTGACATTCTCCAACAACCATTTTTTTTTATTTATTTCAGACTTTTCCAAAACTATGATTCAGTAATTTTACGTAGACCAGGATGACAGAAAAAAATGGGGTACGCTTTGAAGAAGCGGAAAGAAGAAAGTATCATATTCTATCATCGATAGCCGCTGTATGCTCTTTGTTAATATGGCTAGCATCAAGTAATGTTATACTTTTGCCACTTGTGATAATACTATCAGTATACCTATTAACCGGTCAGAGATACCAATGGGTGTATATTTGGAAGAAAACCTTCCTTCGTGATCTTATGTAAGTATTAATTGAATAAAATATCTCACTAGCGAGTTACGTACTCGTTCACCTATGTGTGAAATATTGAGCTAAAACCCTTTTTTTGTTCTTCGTTGGTGTTCTGCTCCTATTGGTTTTGACGATATAATAAAGCGTTCAGCCATTCTCGATATATAGGCTGTCGAACACTGAAATAATTTGTTCAATTCAGTCAAGTAGTTCCTGATATTAGTGATTTAGCGGGTTCAAAAAAACAAACTAACTCTTCATGTTTACAATATTGGGTTAAATTTGCTTGTAACCTCATGTACCTTCTGCTATCAATGTTCAAAGGTTCAACTTTGATTACCCATATCAGTAATAGAAACGTTATTTTCAAATTAGAAGCTTCTAGGGGTCCTTAAGATAACAGGCATCATCAATACCTCACTATTTTACCCCTTTGTTTTAGCTTCATACCTATATTATCTGCAAAATTTGACGCCTCCGCGGTCCAGTGGCTAACTTGGCTCTCGATACCGGAGGTCATGGATTTGATTTCCGCGTCAGAATAGGTAACTAAAATGTTGTTTTTTATTCTGGTCAAGACAATGCAGGTTGATATCATGATCGACTGACAAGAAATATGATCCCAAAGATGCAGCTGATCCCGCACCGATCTCCCGCCAGTCCTCACTCCTATCGCACATACGAGTACGCTCATACTGGTTTACAAGTTTTAAGAAGGAAAATGTCCTTTCATGTTTTGCGCACTTGGGCACTATAAAATTATAATAATACCTCCCTCGCAGATTTCGATGACTGTGGCCAGTTTCATTGAAACCAGGCCAGTTATGCAGGAGTTATTTTATAGTTTCCAAGTATGTGCGCAATACACAGAAGCAATCTCTCTTCCTTCACTCTCGTACCCCAGTGGGATGGATAACAGACACGATTGGCGGGAGATCAGGGGCAGGACCAAAATTTTACATGCCCATCCGTCGCGTGGATTATCTTTCTTGTCAGACAATCAGGTGATAAGCCTGCTTCGTCCTAACCAAACTTGTAAACAACTATTTTGTTGTTCCAACGCGGGAATCGAACCCACGACTTCCGGGTTGAGAGCGAAGCTCTGAACCACTAGACCACGGAGGCGTTAGGACTATAACTCCTGCGTAAATGTGTCTGGTTGCAATGAAACCGGCCACCATCACCAAAATCAGCGGGATAGTTAGATAGATAGCAAAACTTCCACGAGTTCGAGGCTTGGAGGTCCTCGCTTACATAATAGGTACTTAAGACACGTTCCCCTTCCTTTGAACCGGGCGATCGGACGAGGCCAAGGTCCAATCGTAAACACCTCACTCTATCGCGCTCAATAGAGTAATCATTGACGTCCGGCTTGGAGCTGGGCAAATTGACAGTCCACAACACCTATACAAAATTTTCCATAGGTGCGCTTGGACTTCGGACACAGGAAATTTGCGATCACTTCTAAATTCTAGCAAGATATTATACATGCTGACTGAGAGTCTAGAAGCAAATTTTGAAACAGATGGTTAAATTAACATTTAGTTCCCAAATGGGATTAACCGAGATCATCTTGACGAGATGTATGTAATCTGTACCGTGTATACGAAATAGATGATAGTTAACGTTACTGATGATAAAACGCAATCGATTTTAGAAAGTAAATTTAGAAGGTAAGATTTTTGGTATGAAAGATTTCGTCAAAAATAATATAAACGTTTTTGTTCGGGATAATCAAATGAACTTTCTTATGGTAACGCAAATGGAACGGATTTGTTTCTCTACGTAATATTTTTGTCAGCTCCTTGCGCGATCCATCTATTATTTGTTATTGTTAAGATTATGATATTATGGAACTAAGGTGTAACATTATTTTTAGCGCCAACGTGCTAACCTCTGGTTAGCAAACCGTGACAATTAATATTGTATTTCTGATATTTCAGAGGCGTTCGCGTTCTTCTGACTACAATGTCAAGAGTCAGGATATGGGAGCGAAATGGAACGACAGTTGTTACAAGATGGGATGAGATTGCTAAGAAGTTTCCGGACAAGAAGGCGTTTATCATGGGCGATAGATCTCTGACCTTTCGTGAGGTAAATAATATTAGAAAACTACTACGTTATAAATACTCCGTTCTGATTCAATATGATGTTAATGTAAACAATTGAATTTTGGAATGAACTGTCGCCAGCGGTATTTTCGGACCATCACGGCTATTAAACCTTCAAGAAAAGCATTGAAACCATAAAACGCGTCTCCTGTGTTGTGTCCAATATGAATCGTTTGTTCAGTTGCCCGTATTTAAAATAATCTATGATAAAATAAATAAAATATGATACAAAAATCGGTTACATTTAAGTTCATAGTTTGAATGTAAAAATTAACAGAGACACATTTTCGAAATATAATAATTATAAAACTGAAATATATATAAATATAAAAAAATAAAAAAGTAAACAATATAGCAGTGATTGTAACATAATATTATAGTGTAGTAAGTGCCTAGACGGTCTTTTGTAAGATAACAGGGGTTATTGTCTTAATAACAGCTCTTGTGATAAGCTGTGAGTTAATTATTATTTGTTGAGAGTAAGTGACAATAATAAACTCAGTAGATTACTGATTAATTATAATTAAGATAAGACTATTAGTATGTTCGACAAGAAAAAATGCAAATAGCTTATAGACACAGCGATGCGATACGTAAATACTTACAATACCTTTGAAACACAAAGCTGCCAAACATAGGACTGAGGACAATAAAATTATTGAAACGTTTTTAGACGACTAGATGATGCCCGCGACTTCGTCACTAACGAAGTTCGAAAACAAAATGCATGCGATTTGACATAAGCTTATCTTAGTGAATTAGTGACAAATGGTTTTGCGTGTCACTTAGCGTAGCTAAAAACAAACAAAAAATTAATCACCCCACTTTGTAATATTAAGTAGATAGTTATAGATCGTAATAAGAATTAGTCTATCTCATAATATACCAATTTCAGGGTGACGAGCTAACCAACCGTATCGCCTGGTATTTCAAAAGACAAGGATTCAAGGCTGGCGAGGTGATCGCGCTGTTTATGGAGACGCAACCAGAGTATGTGTTCATCTGGCTTGGTCTGGCAAAACTAGGAGTGGTTACAGCGCTAGTAAACACCAATCTGCGAGGATCACAATTGGTGTTCTGTCTGAAAATCGTGGGATGCAAAGCTGTTATATTTGGAGATGAGTTAAGTGGAGGTAAATTTTCCGCTAATTTGGTTTTGGAATTTATTGCAGATTTCTCAATTATATAGAAATAATAGTGTGATAAGTTTTTGTCACTGTTCGCTGCCCGATCGAAACAGTGCCCTCAGCAAACAAACAATGTTATTTGAATTTATGCTGACGGCATTAAAATTTTACGTAACTAGCAAGCCAAGCAGTGACAAAACTCGAATTCAGCGCACTATGTTGGGTTGATTAGATTATATTACTTATTATGTACATACTTACTAAAATTATTCTACATTTCAGCTATTAAAGAAGTACAGAAGGAACTGGCGGATATGCCACTATTCCAATACAATTCTCCAGAAAGGGAGACTGCACCTTTAATACAAGACACCATACCTCTGGCTACTGAACTGAATGAAATATCTTCAGAACCCTTCACTGACGTGGCGCAGGCCAAACACAGAGACACGTTGATGTATATCTACACTAGTGGCACTACAGGTTTTCCGAAAGCAGCTATCATCACGCACACAAGGCATGGCATTGCATTTATCAGAATTAATTAAGATTTTCAAGTCTACTTTGAAAAACCTTTTTTAAGTTTACAGATAGGTACATAATATGCGTTTGAATTTTAATAGTTATCAATGTATAATTATTATTAACGCTTCTGTGGTCTAATGGTTAGAGCTTGGCTCTTCATGGGAAGGTCGTGTAGGTATGATTCCCACGTTAGTAGAACCAAAAATATTATTTTCAAATTATGTTGAGACAATGCAGGCTTTAACCCGATTGTCTCAAAAGAAAGGTGGTCCATGCCAGATAGGCCGGTAAAAAGTCGGTCCTGTGCTGATCTCTCACCAGACGTGTCGGGTTACGTGTCCCACTGCGTTATGAGAGTTAAAGAGAGTGAGGCGCTATAAGATGACTCCTGCGTTTTAAGAAACCGGCCACCGACACCGAATTCGGCGTGAGAACTATTACTATTACCATTGGATCTGACATCTTTAACAATGCTTCCACGTATTTCAGATTTCTCCTCATCCCACTGGGTGTGCATAACTCCGCGCGGTTGTCATCCTCTGACGTCATCTACGACCCCCTACCACTCCACCACACAGCTGGTGGCGTGCTAGGCGCTGGACAATGCGTCATCCTCGGCTGCACGGTGGTGCTCAGGAAGAAATTCTCAGCCAGCAACTATTGGAGCGATGTAGCGAAATATAAATGCACGGTATGAACTGCTCTATAATAGGCATCGCGTGTCTTTGCAATCTATGTATGTGTGTATGTTCCATATAAAATGACATTTCATTCCATATAGTCAAATTAAAGTTACCCACTTTTTTACGTAGCAAAATGATTTGTTACGTCATAATCTGCCATCGTACATTTTTAATGACAACTATGTTATGATATACAACCACATAATAACTGGCACTGGGTATATCAAAATTAAAGTAAACAGCAGTAAAAAACGCAGCCTTTAGCCCTTTCTTTAGTTTTTTTAATTACCATTGCCTTGTCATATAAACACAATATAACGGATTCCAAAAATTATGTATTATCATCTACATATTAAAAATACGATACATATTTGAATAAGAATTTTATTATATCCGTGGGACCTACTTTGTTGCGGGAATATTTTGTTTAGTACCTACCTACATGGGAACTATTTGTTACGTAAATTGTTTTGTTTGGTACTAATGGACACTTTTCCGTTACAGGTTGCGCAGTACATTGGTGAAATATGCCGATACCTTCTGACGGTACCACCAGGCCCACATGATCGTGGTCACAATTTGCGCGTGATTGTCGGGAATGGTCTAAGACCGCAAATATGGCAGGAGTTTGTGGAAAGATTTGGAGTCAAACGTGTGGTTGAATTCTATGGTGCTACTGAAGGGAACAGCAATTTAGGTAAGAACCCATTCTTCCTTCTCTTCCATTTAACCACTGAGCCCTTGTGTGTGCGGTGGAGCTTCCGCCATTTTTCTCGGATTAGTTCCAATAGTTTTTTCTTGATAGTTAACCTTCCCTACTCTTTTCTTTGTTTCTAAGGAAGAAAGAGTAGGTACCTACTTATTGGGCAATATGATAGTACTCGTACCTACTGAATATTAGTATCTGTAGCACTTATTCCTTAATTTTTTTTCCCCTCCAACTTGTAAACTGCATCCTTTTAAGTGCCACATTCTGAACGCTTCCAATCGTGCCATGTAGAGATAATATGGCATACAATGAAAAGTAGAGGCTTCTCATTGTATGGCTTGTAGGTACTTTTGTTAATCGTTTTTTCTTCTGACAGTTAATCTGGATTCCAAGGTGGGGGCCATTGGATTTTTGAGTCGTCTGGTTTCGTCGATCTATCCTCTAACTTTAGTCAAGTTAGTATATTTAATTAATTTTAGATTATTTATATTATAATTAATAATAAATTATTATTTAACATTTTACAAAAGAATTTTAACTTCAAATCGACAATTATATCACATAACAATGGTTTGTTTCAGGTGTGATGAAATAACTGGAGAAATATTAAGGAACAAAGACGGAACCTGTACCACTTGTGGCCCACACGAACCAGGTAAATATTAAGAAAGAAAAATTAGGAACAATTAATACACAGTAGAAATATAAAGTGTGGGTCTGAAACGACAGATTTTTATTATCTAGATCTTATCAAAGACGTCCTCGCAAATACTTTCTGCTTTTTTAACTATTGCAATTCCTTAGCAAGGAAAGCTGTAAAAATAAATAGGTTTTTTGAAAAATGTAATAATGCAATTTTTGTAAATTTATTAAAATCCGACCCGCAATTCCGTTCACTATTTTTCGCTATACATTACAATAAATTACTGTAATGTATAGCCACAAGTAGTGATTAGGATTTCGTTAACCACGCCCACCTGATAAATCCACAAATTTCATACATTATAACAACAATTTCTAACTTTCAGGTCTATTACTCGGCAAAATTGACCCCAAGAAAGCAATCCTCACATTCGCGGGTTACGCCGACAAGACGGCGTCTGAGAAGAAGATGGTGCGCGACGTCCGAGCGCCAGGGGACTGTTACTTCAACACAGGGGACATTCTCGTCATGGATCACTTCGGATACTTCTATTTCAAAGACCGCACTGGAGACACGTTTAGGTGAGTTTTATGTAGAACCGGTGGTAGGCATCACATAGACACGACGTTCAGAAAACATTTGGTAAAAAATTATTCTGAATAAAATGTTTTGATTTGATTCGAACTAGCTGTTAAGTGCCCTCTTGGTTGACCATTTAAACAGTTTTAGTGTTAAGTGGCGCTTAATTCTCCCGCTGTCTTTGTCATTCAATCGGGGAGTGACAGTAACAGGTGACAGTAACAAAGTATTAAGTGGGCTTAATAACTTTATTTAGCTTTACATATTCCATCCTAAGACAGTTAAATAATGGCGTATAAATAAAATACTGCCCTGGTAATTTATAATTATAAAGCAGTAAGTAATTTTAGTCACTTTATCTTTTAGTTGCATTTTCTCGAAACAACTTTTTCTGACTTACTGCTCTATTAATGAGGGGTTTTCGAAGTGTCACTTTTAGGTACAGAGACTACCGTAAGATGGCGCTTGCATAATGTAATAATTATGTCAAAAAAGTGGTTAATAGTTGCCAGATGCTGTTTCATACACAAAAATAATCCTTTCAAATTCCTTTCTTAGTGATCTCCTACACTTCCGAGGAAACCTACATACATTATAGCTCGCTGGATTCAATATCTTTGATTTTTCAAACAAATAATTATTAGGTTAAGAAATTAAAAAAATGTAACTAATTTAAGTCTAATGTCAATAAACTTTATTATTATTTCTTATTGCACGTTAAGATAAATATTTTACCTCTTGGGGCTCTTGCCAAATGTGATGATGGAGAGATGAAATCTGCTGGCGTAAAGTGAGTTAAACATATTAAGGATTTTTTTCTTATAGTTAATCCTGTTTTTATAATATGTTTGATAGCCTCTATCCATCTTGATCTCCGAGTTTCATCTTGGGGAAAGCGGTGGTTACCTATATTTTTACAAAATTGTACTACGCATGGACTAGCCATGTTTAGTTTAGTTCTCAGGGCACAATTAATAAATAATAAACTATTGCAAGTGAAAGAAAGAAAGTTGAAAGGTAAACAAACAAAAAACAAAGCGGAAATTGACATTTTACACAGGACTTGACATATTACTTAGGTTTAATGCCATCTATCAGCATTTTTCTTAAACTAGTAGAACTGTCAAAATAAAAACCGCTCATTACCGGGGCAGAATAGTAATTGACATAAAAAGTTGGATAACAACCCCGACTTTGTTTTATATATTATTGTTTTGTTATTTATTACTTAATCATTGCTTCAAAGTGAATTATGAGGCTGGACATAACTACATTGATAGTTATAAAGCATAATATCAACACGAACTACGACTATTAATTAATTAATTAATTTGTGTTGTTCTGTCGACAGATGGCGTGGTGAGAACGTCTCCACGGCTGAAGTAGAAGGAGTTATTAGTAACTTAGTTGGGCTTAAAGATGCGATTGTCTACGGCGTCGCTGTAAGTATTTACAGCGTATTCCTTTAAATGCTTTTTTTTGCTCAAAACCATAGAGTATAATAATATAAATAGATATAGAGAGTACGCTCTCAGGTTTTTTTGACTACTACTAATGTCATTTGATAGCTACATAGCGCCATCTGATATCATCTCCCGCAAACTTTTGGTGTGTATAGCTATATATACATACCAGTTTATTTGCAGTATAGTTTCAGCTTATATTTTACTTGTATTCAAGTTGATAAAGTTTGGCTTTGTTAAATAATTTACATATTTATAGAGTCTGGCTAATGAAAGTAGACATTGAAAAAGCGCGGCAAATTCAAAAAAATTTAGCACAGCAACCCAAGATGAACATAGACTAACACGACTTGATATTTGTAATATTTTTATTTTATGCATTTGATTTTTATAACTTTTATGTGTTATGAATTAGGACAAGACTTGAGATTTCCATGTTAGTTTCTGTTTCAACCTTTGGTAATTTTCTTCGATTTTATAGACAATTATACATTAGTATATATAATTATTAAATAAAATAAAAAAAACATTTTTGTACAAAATTTATTCTAACGAATCAAAGTCCAAGAATTCTTCAAAGTACTGGTTTTGTGTTATTATCCTGTCTTCCTGCTCTAAATCAGAGAGTTTTTGGATCGTGTTCATTATTTCACCAACTTCTGCTACATCCTCCAGATTTTCTAAACCAAAAGATAAATAATTTATTAAAATAAAATACAAATTCTTTTTTAAAGAAATTTAATGCTTTTATTGATCTAAAATCACAATGTCTTGTATTGTACCAAAAATATATCTAAAAAATCAAGTATCAAAATTAGTAAACCCTACTTACCTAAGAATTCCTTCACCACACGCAAACAATCCTGTTTTTGGTTGAATTCTACTTCTTTCTGTTCTTGTTTTTCTTTATATTTATAAATCATAGAAAATAATAGTCTGCGAGTTTCACTTTTAATCGTGTTATTCATATTTAGGGCACTAAAAACTGAAAAATACGAACCAAACAATTTCTGACAAACGCCATCTTCAGCATTTGACATTGATTATAGTGTTGCTATTTCTAAGATTGCAATAAATACGATTGTCTACTTTCATTGGCCAGACTATATTCATTATCATATATTCATTATTACATAATAAATACCTATTCATTTAACAAATCATAGCCAAACTTTATCAACTTCTATAAACAGTAAAGTTTAATACTTTACAGAAACCTTGAATTTCACAATAAATGGATAGGTAGGTACATAATAAAACCATTTTTATTTTACAGTTTATTTATTTATTCACAGGTTATACACTTACATTTGAACATAGAATGTATTATGTACTTACTACACAAATCACAAGCGTCTATATCGCAAACAAATAGCACAAACGTAGCGTCCTGGTCGCAAAAAAAACGATTGCACTGAAATAGTGGAGGAACTAAAAGCTCAACTCACACAATATCTTCTGGAAATACGCACTTCACACAAAGAACAGCACAAATAATAAGGAACAAAACTACAAACGCAAGGAGCAGTCCATAGATTAGAGTAATTATTTTAATAGAGGGAGCAGTCGCCATAATTGCTAAGCAATTTGACCAAGTACCTATCAATCACTTCACTGCGTTGCTATAGTAATTATTACTTAAAGTTGTAAGGTATTCAAAATTTTAAATTTATTAATTATAAAACGAGTTCAGTAAAATAATTAGATACTGAAATAAATATTTTAAATAAATAAATTTCAGAAATAAATTATTGTATAAAATTATCGACTGTGCTACCATCTGTGACACTTTACAGTAACTAGTTGTTTTGGAAAATGATTACAGATGTCGCATTTTGAGTAAAAAAATCACAGAATTTGTCATTGTATGGAAGTGTCCGACCCCTGCTCAAAACGCTCCGATCATTCTTACCGCAAACTGTCGTTTCTTTAGCGCAATAAGAGAATTATGAAATTTTCGATCTTTAATCGTTTGTAGCAAACTAGTGGAACGACTGACAGATGTTAAAATATGACATTTTAAAACGATCATAGTGGTGCTAAACCGTGCTAAAGGAACGCGAATGTGAACGAAAAAAAAATATTTTCGTTTACTCTTAGGTACTGGAACAGAGGGTTACAAGGCTAGATTAATTAACTAGCTGCCGCCCGTGGATTTGCCCAAACAAATGCTGTATCCCTCGTAAACATTATTTTCGAGACAAAAATGCTATGTTAATCTAGAGCCCATTCTATACCATACTAGCTGACCCGTGCCTTCGTTGAGAATACAAACCGTTTAAACCTTCCCTGGACTTCCACGAATATTTCAAGACTAAAAATATCCAAATCGGTTCAGCCATTCTCGAGATTTAGCGAGACTAAAGAACAGCGATTAATTTTTATATAATTATAAGATTACATTAAAATCCATTTAGTAGTTTTTGCGTAGAGAATCACATCCATCCTTCACAAACTTTCACATTAATAAGATACCAGATGTAGGGTTATCGATTTTACTGTCTGTTAAAATAACGAAAGCACGGCATAAATGAATATATTACTGTGATGGAACGTCTTGTTATTGGGAGGAAGATTGCAAAACTGGTGGCCTTAAACTCGCTTTCGATATTTCGAAACCGTACCGACTACAGACATTTTACAACAATACGGGTCTCGAAATCTATACTAGTATTACAAAGAGGATATATTTCTTTGGCTATTTGTTTATTGTATAGGCTTGAAAACTATCGGACCAATTTTAAAGATATTTGGTACAGATAAAGTGCCCGGGGGCATGTAGGCTACTTTTTATGGCGGCAGAATGTACGGTCCATTTCATTTTGTGCCCACGAAGCACCGAGCAACATTTAGTATAACTTGAGTTTTTACAAACATCTTTTTTTTGCTTACCACAATATTATAGTTATGTTAATGTATTTATTAACAGATTCCAAAGGTGGAAGGCAAAGCGGGCATGGCTGCAATAGCGGATCCGGAGAAGAAACTAGACCTGGAATCACTAGCAAAAGGTCTCCGTTCATCCCTGCCTGCGTACGCGAGACCTATATTCCTCAGGATATTACCTGAACCTCCCTTGACAGTTACTTTCAAACTAAGGAAGAAGGAGTTGATTGAACAAGGTTACAAATTGAACATCCATAGCGATCCTTTATATTTCATGGATCAAAAGACTGGGAACTATGTGGTATTAACTGAGAAGATATACGATGATCTGATGCAAGGCAATACTAGGCTATGAATTATTATAATATATTATATGAATTATTAATAATTAGGCTTAAGACGGTACAAAAAATGTAAATTAGAAGCAAAAGACTAACGAAATAATATGTCTGATTCTCTTTTTAAGCTGATATATAACATAATGTAAACATAGAATTAGAAAAATTGTTAAATAAGCATATTTATTTTCGTGGGTAGCTTATTGATCGATTGTTATTTTTGTATATTTTTTTTATTTTGTGAGGATAAAAATTGTATCTTTTTGTGAACCTGCTCAAATTTATATTAACACTCAATAAAATGTTATTGTTTGGAAATTCAGTCGTTTGTGTATTTTCCAACCACATATCACACGTCGGTCACGTTCGATAGGGCAAAAAACTTAAACGCGCTTTAAAGACTATAGACTATAGACTATAGACTATAGACTATAGACTATAGACTATAGACTATAGACTATATACTTATTGATTATCCAGTGTGTAAATATGTTTATTAGTAAGAGGATTAGTATGATATTGGGACTTAATCTTTCGAAATACAAATACGATGATCCTGGGCCCTGATTCAAGATGCCATCGCTTACACACGAATTCGCTCGTCATTTAGCGAAGCTTATGTCAGATCCCATACATTTTGTTTTCAACAGCTTAGTAAGCGATAAATAGCGATGGCATCTTGAATCAGGGCCCTGTTATTAATATAACAAGATCATCTTGTAAGGCAGTTTTCACACAACACCTATATATGGTGTGCCAATAAAAAAGTGTTTCATTTGTAACGTTTATTGACAAACGACTGTTGTATAACATCGACCGCCAGTCCTTTAGTCTCAGGTAAGTAAAACCAACAAAAAACGCTCGACAGGAAACAAAACGCTGCGAATAGGTAGAATATGATGCCGAGACCTAAAAAAGAAAATAAGAAAGAATAAGAAATACTAACTTTACACATTTTATACACATTTGTAACCGAATGCAAATTGACATAAGGATTTTTTATTCATATCCATAGCGAAAACTAGACCCTATTTTTGAGACTGTCTGTCGGTTTGTTTGTCCGTCTGTGTCAGACGTGATAACTAGACTGTTGATGTATATTATAAATATTAATAATAAATATTTAATTCATGTGCGTCACATTCAATATACTGATTATTATTATTGCTATTTGATTAGTTTGTGCGCGAGTCCAAATCGCACTTGGCCAGTTCTTACACTAACTATTACAATAACTTACCAACTGCATTGACTAGAGGATTGAATATGAACAACACAACAAAGTTGCACAGGTACGCCCATTCAATGCATATCATTGATGCAAAGGATTTTATCTGAAAAAAAGAAACTAATTTAAAAAAACTTGCTGAAGAAATCAACGAAATGGAATGCTCACCACTCCTTCTGAAATAACATTGAAACATAGTATTTGACCACATCAATAACACAAACAAATGTAAGGAAGATAAAACTGCTCATAGATCAGTAGAGTCGCACATACTATACGGCCATAAACCATCAGTCCAATCATAGACAACAAGCAGTATAAACTGTCAAACTCATGCCACGCACGCACCTCCCCGATCTAATAGATAGCTTCATACCGATTGGACGATAAGCAGTATGGTTTCTGGCTGCATTGTTGTCTGTCTGTCTGTCATCTAAGGCCCGTATTAATACAGAAGTCTCAAACCCAACCTCACTTAAGAACCTATTTGACAGATAAAACAACGTTTCGTTTCACTTTTAAAAATGAACTACTTTACTTATGTTACATACTTAAATGTTTTTGTTTTTTAAAACATAACAATAATAAAAAATATAGATTACATTTATTTTAATGTTTTTCTGTTATCTGTAATATGAATGTTACGTTATTAAAAAAAAAATTAAAGTACTATGTAACATTAATAAAGTCGTTCACTTTTAAATGTAAAACGAAACGTTGTTTTATCTGTCAAATAGGTTATCAAGTAAGATCGGGATTGAGACTTCGTTATTAATACGGGCTTAAGACTCTACCGCTCACGTACTCACTTTTTGTGTTAAATAAAATAGAGCTAAGCTATATTTTATTTAATAAAAACCAGCGACTGTTCTAAAGCTGGTCCAATCGGTAGCGTAAACACATTATGGTGTACTAAAACATATTCTCTTATCGTAGTGCTAGTCTACCTACTCTTTTTCTATTTATTTACTAATTTTATTATAGCAAATTTATTTATATACTTATGTTTTTTTTTTTTATGACACAGTGGGCTGCAGGCCAATTATATTTCAATTGTTGTAGGATAATATATTTATAGTGTTTTATATATTTTATTTATATTTAGTTTGTATTATTATCATGAATGTAAGTGTTGACTCATTTGCTTCAGATGATTTTTTATCCATTTCTTCTAACAACGGCGATGATAGTTTTCAAAGTGCCACATTTATGTCTCTTAGGGATACCATAACTTCAAATTTTAACACAGTTAACAAATGTTTTAAGGCCGTTCATATTAATGCACAGAGCATTCCGGCTCATTACCCCGACTTGCTTGCGTCTTTTGATCGGGCTAATGTTGATGCTGTCTTTATATCGGAAACGTGGCTTAAGCCTTGCTTACCATCAACATGCTACAGTTTACCCGGTTTTAAGTTAATTCGCAACGACCGCATTGGGAGGGGTGGAGGTGGCGTTGCGATTTATCTACGTTCAGACTTGTCCTACACTATTATTAGCTCGTCAGCGCAACCCCCTCCATCTGATGCTCTCGAGTTTTTGCTGGTAGAAGTCCAGGTATCGCACTATAATAAATTATTACTCGGGGTCTACTATTGCCCATCAATGCACAATGATTACTTCTCATCCTTTGAAAATACGCTTGATGCTTTTACACCGTACTACGATCATTGTGTTATAATGGGCGATTTCAATACTTGTCTACTTAAGGGTGATAGTCGATCGACTAAACTTAGTTCAATTTTAGATTCATATAATATGAAATTACTACCTCTGAATCCTACCCACTGCTTTCCAGGTTCCCGTCCTTCCCTGCTCGACCTAATCATAGTCTCCTCTCCTAATCGTGTTACTACGCATGGACAAGTCACAGCTGATATGTTTTCATACCATGATCTTATCTATGTCGCCTATAATGTTCGCCCTCCCAAAGCTAAGGTAAAAACTCTTCTTCAAAGAAATTTCTCTTCGATGAATATTGAAAGCCTAGAGGAGGACGCACATAACATAGACTGGTCAAACTTACTCTCAGCTGATTCCATTAATGACAAAATTGATATATTTAACGCTAAACTTAAATCTCTTTATGATATTCATGCACCTGTTAGGCCCGTTAAAATCAAACATCTTCCCGCTCCCTGGTTATCAGACGAAATCAAATCTCTTATAAATGCTAAGCATGCAGCCAAAGCCAAATTTAAAATAAAAAAGACAGAAGAATATCGTAACAAATATATTAAAATCCGGAACCGCTGTAATATGATGTGTCGTGACGCACAAAGACGTCATATTCACGCCTCCGTTGAGAACGGGGATCCGGCTAAAACATGGAAATTTCTCAAATCCCTCGGCGTGGGCAAATGCTCTGAACCGCAAGACTCTCATAATATAGATATAGATTCACTTAATAACCATTTTACTTCCTCTTTTAATCTCGACCCCAAAATTAAATCACAAACGTTAAATTATATTTCTTCGCTACCTATATTGAATTCTGATCCGTTCCTTACTGTTCCAGTTTCCGAGTGTGAGATTAAAAAGCACATCCTTTCCATATCGTCAAACGCAGTAGGAGATGACGGTATCAGTCGTAGAATGATCACACCAATATTAGATATAATTGTTCCTGTTCTTGCACACATTTTTAATTCATGTTTAGAGTCTTGTACCTTTCCTGATGCCTGGAAGGCAGCTTACATAATTCCTTTACCTAAATCCTCCTGTCCTAAGACTGTGTCTGACTTCCGTCCTATTTCCATCCTACCCTTTTTATCAAAAGTTTTAGAGCGAATCATTCATCACCAGCTTACGAAATTTGTTACCCACAACAGCTTACTCAGTCCGTTCCAGTCCGGTTTTCGCACTGGTCACAGTACGACTACCGCATTGGTAAAGGTAGCTGATGATATACGGTCAGGTATGGATGATAAAATGCTTACTATTCTCACACTTCTGGATTTTAGTAATGCCTTCAATTCCATAGACCACGATATTCTGCTAGCCCGGCTTGCATCTTTAAATCTGTCACCATCAATAATTAATTTAATTCGTAGCTACCTTGTAGGACGACGGCAGAGAGTTAAATCATCTGATTATTTCTCCGATTGGAGTTATATCTATGCCGGCGTGCCTCAGGGTGGTGTGCTATCTCCTCTTCTGTTTGCAATTTTTATAAACCCTATAACAATATCGATTTCATCATCCTACCACTTGTATGCGGACGATCTTCAAATATACACACAGTCTCCTTTGGACAATCTGAATTCCGCTTTTGATCTAGTGAATCACGATTTGTCGAATATTTGTGAATGGAGCAAGAATCATGGACTTCTTATTAATCCTATTAAAACTCAATTAATTGTAATTGGTAGCCCCGGGCTAATTTCTAGAGTTGACCATGATTCTTTACCTCCTGTCCTTATAAATGGTGTAACAATACCTTTCAGTAAAGTGGTTAAAAACTTGGGAGTGTACTTTGATGAACATTTATCGTGGACGCATCAATTGCAAGAGATTAGTAGAAAGGTTTTTTCTACCTGGCGTTCCCTAAAACGTCTACGATATGTTCTTCCGATACCCACTAAGGTAGTTTTGGCTGAATCCCTACTCCTTTCCCATTTAGATTATGCAGACGCTTCTTTCACTAACTTGACGGAGGAACAACTGAACAAATTGGAGCGCCTTCAAAACCTGGCTTTGAGGTTTGTTTTCGGTTTACGTAAATTTGACCATATCTCCGAGTATCGCCTCAAGTTAAAGTGGTTGCCAATCCGCTACCGCCGTGACTCTCGTGTTCTCTCCTTCCTTTATAACATCCTATTTGACTCCCATTGTCCCACTTATTTAAAAAGTAATTTTAACTTCCGTACCTCTGACAGACTGGAACTACGATCTATATCTAATCTTCTTCTTGACATTCCTATCCACCGCACTAAATACTTTAATTGCTCTTTCATTGTAAAATCCATTTCCCTTTGGAATTCTTTACCTATCCATATAAGGCAGGCTGAAACTATACATCGCTTTAAAACTCTTATAAAAAATCATTATCTGGAATCATATTGTGTCAACCCTTAACTTATGTAACTAACACTTATTATTATAAATTAAAATATCATGTAGGTTTATCTATTGTATATATATATATTTATATATATAGATATATATATTATATTATATTATATTGAATACATATATTATATATTTATTGTGTTTATGTATTATTTTATTTTATTTACTTTTATTTTATTAAATATACTTTTGCGCAACTCCCATTCTCTAGCATTGTTTTCTCTAACACCATAAGGTTGTCTGGAAGAAATTGCTATCTAGTAATAAGGCCGCCTTTGTGTGCATGTCTGATTTTTGTAATGTATATTTTTTTGTTTTTTTTTGTAACTTGTTGTGTGCACAATAAAGTATATTTGTATTTGTATTTGTATTTGTAGTGCTACCGGATGATGAGTCAACATGAGAAAATTAAGTTCAAACTGTCACTTAAACATTTTAGGATACATTGTAAAGTATTAAGGCGAGGAATAACAGCAACTAGCGCCACTCTTTTTACCCGACTTCGGCGAAGCCAAAAGGAAGGGTAATGATTTTGGCAGTCTATGTATGTATGTATGTATGTATGTATGTATGTATGTATGTATGTTTGTATGTATGTATGTATGTATGTTCCCTCGTAGCGGTTAAACTACTGGTCCGATTTTAATAAATAAGGTGTCAATCGATTCGTAGTGGTCCCGCGAGTAACATAGGCTATATAATTTTTCGAAAAATTTTGGATTTTGAGAATTATAGCTCATAAACTATCTCCAAAAAAAAATTAAATTAAGATAATTGTATCGTGTTTGGTATCCAAAGATAGGTCTTGGCAAGCACATTACAAATATGTATTTCAAATTTTAATTAGTTATTATATTTTGTTGCTAAATTCAAAATAAGGGTTTAAAATGCGGTCGTACAAATTGTATCTAGGAGTTCTTTAGTTACTTTCTATGTGTTCATTTAACGTTAGTTTAGTGAACATATAATGTTATAGTTCATGTGGAAACAGAAAAATGTAAAATAAAATAAAAGTTTAAAAAACTATAACCCGACTTCGCAAAAAAGGGGTCTTAAAAGGCTGAAACAAGAAAATAATTCAATTTGAAATCCAGATATGCATAGGTACAAAAATAGTCAAGGTAGAGCCGTGGTCGTACCCGCTATTGGGATTGGATATTGCAACAGCAGACGAATATTATGATTTTTGATTTGTTAAACGGGTCCGACCTCGGCTCTACCTTGACCATTTTTGTACCTATGCATTTCTCGATTTCAAATTGATTTTTTTCCTTGTTTCAGCCTTTTTTGACCCCTTTTTTGCAAAGTCGGGTTATAGTTTTTTAAACTTTTATTTTATATTTTTCTGTTTCCACATCAAATATAACATTATATTTTCATTAAATTAACGTTAAATTAACCCATAGAAAGTAACTAAACAACTCCTAGATACTACTTGTACGATCGAATTTTAAACGTTTATTTTGAATTTAACGATAAAACATAATAATTAATAAAATATTTATATACATATTCGTTATGTGCTTGCCAAGACCTATCTTTTGATACCAAACACGAGACAATTATCATAATTTAATTGTTTTTTTGAGATAGTTTTTGAGGTTTCATTTTCAAAATCCAAAATTTTTTGAAAATTTATATAGCCTATGTTACTTGCGGTATCATCACCAATCGATTGATACCTCATTTATTAAAATCGGACCCGTAGTTTAGCCGCTACGAGGGAACATACATACATACATACAAACATACATACATACATACATAGACTGCCAAAATCATTACTCTTCCTTTTGGCTTTGCCGAAGTCGGGTGAAAAGTAATCGGTTCAAACTTTAATTATTTTACTTGACTTCCCACCTCACTTACCTCAGGTAAAAACACCTCAGCGTTCACAACATAAGGCACGACACCAGCACCCAAGGTGTACGCGATGCAGTAGGTATGCAGCAGCACAGCCGTCAGCCAGTTGGGGCCGAACTTCACTTGTATCTGCACTCCAAGTATCACGCAGCACACGCCCGTAGCCGCCGACGCGTAGATCATGAGGTCCTGGGTGAGAGATGGAAAGATGGTTTTAATATTTTTAACGTTCTCTCGGGTACTATTGAGATTGTTAAGAAAAAATCTTCATTATTGATTGTTGAATGAATGGAAAAATTGTAAAAATAGAAATTATCATTATGGATAAAATTGTAAACGAAAAATAAAAGAAAAGAAATAAATAAAGACATAAAAAACAAGCCCTGACAATGTTAGGAGAATAAAAAAAAACTATTGAGGTTAAATCAAAGGCCTACTGTGATGTAGCTACAAATGTGTAGGTGGCGGCAATATATTGGTGGGCCAATAGTCATAGATATAGATATGTATTTACTGCTATTTGATATTACGATAATAATGCCTCCCACACCTATTTCGGTGACGGTGGCCGATTTCATTGAAACCAGGCCAGCTACGCAGGAGTTATTTTATAGTGCACAAGTGCGTGCGCAATACACAGAAGCACTCTCTCTTCCTTTACTCTATTTAGCTCAGTGGGACGGATAACCGACACGAATGGCGGGAGATCAGGCGCAGGACAGACTTTTTATCAGACAATACCATCTTTCTTGTCAGACGATCAGGTGATTAGCGGGTTGGTTAGGACAATTCAGGCTGATGATCAGCTCGAAAACTAGTCTAGTCCACCGAGGCGTGTCCAATATTAAGATACACAACGTGTAACAGAAATGAGATAAAATGGTAATTCTTGAGTTATATTTTATTCTCACAATAGTTGCATGCATTTGTAATCAATACTTCAAAATCAATTTTGCTAAAATCGATTACAAAATATTATCGAAAATATTTGTATTTGTCTTATGAATGGCGACTCTACATACTACACACTACTACAACACTTTCATTTAGCTATATCTAGAAGCCATTTTGATTTACCGGTTCATAAAAATCATACATATATAGACCGATATAACAGCATTTGATTTAGACTCCGACGGTTCGACGGCATACGTAAACAAAAGGAACTATTTCAGCGTTGCTAATCAACGCTAGGGATATTAATATAATCATATTTAAACATTATTATCCTTCATTTTTTTCACACGTTGATGTAGTTCTATCAAATTAAATTTCAATATTATTATTATCTTAATATATAAAAATCAATGCCACTTTTCATTGTAGGTTTATAACTCAACAACGCCTGGACCGATTTGGCAAAATATTTTTTGTAGTGTTTGTTATGGTTAGAAGAAGGATTGTATGAAAAAAATTCAAAATAAATAAGCAGAAAAACATAACAAAGAAAAAAATACGTAATAATCACAGGGATTGAACCTGGACTGGGTTCTAGGTTCAGGTTTTTATTTATTTTTATTTAATTTCAACAAACAATTTTCTTGCTCAACGAAGTGGGCTCGGGTGGATAACTGATGCTAGTATATCATGTATTATGCAATTTTAAACGAATAATCACCCGTCTTCCATATCGCTCTATGAAGTAAGCACCGACGAATCCGGCCAGTATAGAGAACAGCGCCATCAGCACGCTGGACACCGTCGCCGACATGTTGGGCGTGGCCTCCACGAACAGCGGCTCGGCGAACACCTGCACCACCACCAGGCCTTGGAAGATGGCGGCGGTGTACAGCATCATCATCACCAGGAGAGCTTGGCGGGAGGACTTGGATTTTTCTGAAAATTAAAAAAATATTGAAAACTAGCTGTGCCCGCGACTTTGTTCGCGTTTGACTTAAGCCATTTATGCAGCGCACGCAACGAAAGTCCCCAAATGTGAATAATTTTTCGCGTTTTTGCAAGATTTCTCACTGACACATTGCTGCTATTGGTCGCAGCGTAATGTAGCCTAAACCCTTTCTCTATAAATGGGCTATCCTACAAAAAAATAATTTTCAAATCGGACCAGCAGTTTCTGAGATTATCGCGTTTAAAAAACAAACAAACTCTTCCGCTTTATAATATTAGTATACCAATAGATGAAAGTTGAAACTTAACAAGCTTTTTTTGGAAAGTCAACAAAAAGGCTACCACATAAGTAAATGAGCTCTGTTAAAATATTATTAATTCTTGCAGTAGCTGTATAGCTTCATATCGTCCAATTGGCATGACGCTGCAGGCTTTATCAAAACTGCAGTTCATCCATACACTACAAACGGAGAATTACTGTCAAAGCGATCCACATCCATATTATACAGTGATTCATGGATTAATAATGTAAGTCGAATACAGTGTAAAGAGAATGACGCGTAGCCTTTTTGTTTTGGCACCTCATATAAATTACTTCCATAACGCGATTAAAGATCTTCATAAAAGTCACAAAACAGATGAGTTTTAATCCTGGCCAGGTCTTAGGTCACCCCCAGTGCGTTCGTATGTGTAGACTAGGAGCCCGCGAGCTCCAGCGTATTAAGATTCATTTCTTGTGTATATTTTATTCAAAAAAACTACTTACTTAGGAATGCCCAATGTGAGAGTTTTCCTTTCGGCTTCTCTAGCTCTGGTTTAAGTTTTTCCTCTTCTGGCGTTTGCTCTGAAAATTTTAAATTTTCGTCATCTTAGTAATAAATACGAAATTAAATGTCACTTTAACCAATCGGAAAAAAGTTTACTAGAGGCCCCAATTTGGGCAAATAGGTACCAACTTGCAAAATCAATTAACTAAAAGATCAATTACCGTCTAAGGTGACATTAATGGTACGTTTAATAGCTTCCAACTCTTCGATGACTTCCTTCGAGGTTGTTTTTTCTCCTCTATAGAATGCCAGAGAGCGTAGTGCTTCCTGGAAGTAAAAAAAGTTGAACGTAATCCTGTCATTATGGTATCATTAAGGCCCGTATTAAAAAAACTATCTCAATCGAAACCTCTATTTGAAATCCTATTTGACAGATAAAAAACATTTCGCTTCACTTTTAAAAGTGAACAACTTTAATGATCTATACCAATAATATAAAGCGGAAACGTTTGTTTAAAGTTTAAACGCGCTAATCTTAGGAACTACTGGTTCGATTTTAAAAATTATTTATAGAGGAAGGCTTTAGGCTATATAACATTACGCTGCGACCAATAGGAGCGAAGCATCAGTAAGAAATGTTGCAAAAACGGGGAAAATATTCCCATTTGGGGACTTTCGTTGCGTGCGCTGCATAAACGGTTTTAGTCATTCAAAAACCACGCGAACGAAGTCACGGGAACAGCTAGTTTTATATAATAGGTACATTAATTTATTTTCCTTTTGAACCGTAATATTCATATAGGTTATAGAAAACATTAAAATAAGCATAATATTTATTTTTACGTTATAAAAATTAAAAAAATTAAAGTATGTAACACAAGTAAAGTTCTTGATTTTTAAAAGTGAAACGAAACGCTTTCTCTTATATTTTCTCAAATAGGATCTCAAGTAGAGTTTCCGATAGAGATAGTTTTATTAATACGGGCCTAAGAGTTATCGTCTTCAGTTGCTATCTAGGGACTACGACGAAAGCTGTAAATGATCCGTTGTAGATTTAATAACGCGCTTATCAACAGTTTGGTAGCACAATCACACTGTCTATATTTTGATCTCAAGTTATCAGAGTGGTGGGTACTTCATCCTATCGTCTACCCAGTACCATTTGAATATTCTCATCCATATTTCTTCTTATTATGCAGGCAGGACTTTGCCACAACAAGCTATAGAATATAATCTGTAGTGTGCACTAAATTATACGAAAGGCGGGCTCCTTTTACCGTCAACAATTCTAGTACGTCTTACCCTTAGTACGTCTGTCTTAATACTGATTGAGTGGGGCAGCCCCCCACCAATTATAGTACTTATATTGTCCACGATATAGAGATCACCATTTAGCCAAACACTACATCCCTTCCTTATTCAGAAGTATATTTTAATAACTCTAAGCTACAGTTGTAAGATAGAAAAGTACAAGTATCAAACCTAGTCAAAATGCATATTCAGATTTAACCATAAGAATAACTTAAATTCCTCCCGATGTATGATAGCCATACTCAGCCTATTACTTTCCCTTTCTTTTTAAATGATTTGGTGAAAGAGCATCTATGTATATAATAATTACATCAATGATCAAACGCTTTTAAAATCTTAGTTTAAAAAATTTAAGCCCAAAAGTAACTTTGATAGTATAATATAATATTAGCTTATTTACTAGCTTTTAAATTCCATCATATGAAATATTATATTAAACATTTAAGGCCCATACTTCTTGTTAGGAACAAAGTCTGTTACTATCCAGTAATGTATGACAAATAAAGACACAGATACAGAATATACCTTGTACATTATACATTGTATATCCTTAGCCTTTAATTATAAATTTAATTATACTTAGCCTTTCCCTTTCCTTTTCTTTTTAATTGATTTGGTGAAAGAACATCTATGTATATAATATTTACATCAATGATCAACTCATTAAAATCTTAGTTTAAAAAAAATTAAGACCATAAGTAACTTTGATAATGTAATATAATATTAACTTATTTATTAGCTTTTAAATTCCAACATAAGGAATATTATATTAGTAACAAAGTCTGTTACTATCCAGTAATGTATGACAATAAAGACTAAGATACAGAATATACAAATACATTGTAACGATTTAGTTACAATTCTATTATGTAAAACTTCACAGAGATCAGTGACATGTCAGGACGATTCCATGATACTAACTGTTTGCTAATAGTCATACAGATGACACTAGGCTGTTCCTACATCGCGGCATCGAAACGCCGAGCCCTAGTAAAGAGGCTCACGTATGTAACATAATATGCTGTGCTGAAAAATAGTACGCAAGCAAATTGCCATAGATATAACTAATGTTTCTGACCTTTATTTATTACATTAATTATCTAATAAGATATTGATTCCATAAAATTCAACCATTTTAATTCCAGCCACCGAACGAACAGGTTTACTAGTATCTATAATAGTAAAACGCCATCTAGAACAAATTCCAATACTTGTTTCAATATCAGATATCAGATTGTCTCTCTTTGCTGGTGTTTTAATTGTATAATAATATTTTATGATGAATTCCCCATCCTACCTTTAATGACTTTCTGTTACGTCTCGGTACCATATTATGGTTTTCATTTGAGACTGAAGGCTCATACTGTCATTTGACACCTTGGTTACTACTCGGTAACATATGATTTTCATTTGAGAATGAAGGCACATACTGCCTTTCAACACCTTAGTTACCACTTGGTAAAGTATGATTTTCATTTGAGAATGAAGGCACATACTGCCTTTCAACACCTTAGTTACCACTAGGTAAAGTATGATTTTCATTTGAGAATGAAGGCACATACTGCCTTTCAACACCTTAGTTACCACTTGGTAAAGTATGATTTTCATTTGAGAATGAAGGCACATACTGCCTTTCAACACCTTAGTTACCACTTGGTAAAGTATGATTTTCATTTGAGAATGAAGGCACATACTGCCTTTCAACACCTTAGTTACCACTTGGTAAAGTATGATTTTCATTTGAGAATGAAGGCACATACTGCCTTTCAACACTTTAGTTACCACTTGGTAAAGTATGATTTTCATTTGAGAATGAAGGCACATACTGCCTATCAACACCTTAGTTACCACTTGGTAAAGTATGATTTTCATTTGAGAATGAAGGCACATACTGCCTTTCAACACCTTAGTTACCAATGGTAAAGTATGATTTTCATTTAAGAATGAAGGCACATACTGCCTTTCAACACCTTAGTTACCAACAGGTAAAGTATGATTTTCATTTGAGACTGAAGGCTCATACTGCCTTTGTACACCTTGGTTACCAACAGGTAAAGTATGATTTTCATTTGAGACTGAAGGCTCATAAGTACTGCCTTTGTACACCTTGGTTACCAACAGGTAAAGTATGATTTTCATTTGAGACTGAAGGCTCATACTGCCTTTGTACACCTTGGTTACCAACAGGTAAAGTATGATTTTCATTTGAGACTGAAGGCTCATACTGCCTTTGTACACCTTGGTTACCAACAGGTAAAGTATGATTTTCATTTGAGACTGAAGGCACATACTGCTTTTGATCATCCGTGCTCCTATTCAATGCACGGTTCGCAGTTTAATCCGGGTTCGTACTGCCAGTATTTTATAGTAGAAGGGATGAGACGGTGAGAGATTCTAGAAGATATGAATGAAGCTCGAGGTCCTTGGTAGATTTTAGCCATTAAGGCTTGCTTAGCTCGCAGGTCGTAATCATTATCTGTACTCAAAAGTTGTGATTAGATTTGTACCTACCTACGTTATTCATGTTCTTCACAGAACAACATTTTATTACTTTATTATTTCTAATAAATAATAAAGTAATAAAATGTAATAAAATATGACAAGTCATTTCAATTACCATAGCGTAAAATATAAAGTTCTTATCAGTGCTACTGAGTATTTTGAATAATAATTAAAATATAACAACAATATAAATATCAATTTTAAGAACTATGATGGCAAATTTCCCTCTCCCAGGTTGTAGCCATACCAATGAGATACTTCCAGATTCTAACGTATATTACGGACGCCTTGTTTTGCTTTCCATCCGATTCCGGTAACAGTCATTCAAACCAGTGGCCAGCTATGCCGGAGCCATCTTTAAAAAGGTCAAGTACAATACACAATAGTAATCCATCATCCCTCAACATCGCATCCAGTGGAACGGACATCTGACACGGCTGGAGGGAGATAAGGCGCTGAACCAACCTGAACCAACCCTCCTCACACCTGTCAGATGCATGGATCATCTTCTTTTTCAGACTGTCAGGTTATCAGCCCGTATTGCTCTAAACAATTTAAAACAACTTTTTTTTTCTTTTTTACGCGGAAGTCCATTGTTCTCACCCACCACCTCTAAGTTCCAGACGAATTGGCCGACCATTTTATGAGAATTCAAAAAAATATATTTAAAACCATCATTGGTCACCGCTTTCCAAGCACTACATTATAAAATATTTCTAAAGTAGTTCTCACTCGTAGAATACTATATAGATTATAGTAGTAGATTATATAGCACGAGGAAAGGCCTAAACTTTTAATCCTAATAAAAGCTTAATTTTCAAACTCATTCAACCACATCAATATAATATAATATTCGAGTAGAATTGAATATAATATGTATGCAATACACAAGCAATAGGCAGTTTAAAAAATCCACTTACCATAATTCCACTGTCTTATAATATGTACAATGTACATACCTACATTCTATAGCTCTATCCTTTTGTCAAGTAATTATTGTTTAATTAGGTTTTTTCATACTCGGTAATTTGTAGATACTGACTTATTTGACATAGTATTTCAACACCATATTATAATGTTAATATTATGTCTTTAGAGCATAACATTATTATAGATAGAAGGTTAATTAGAATATAACTAATATATTGAAATATGTGTAATAATGAGTATCTGGTGGTATTTAATAGCACACAACAAAGTTTATTTTTAGACTCTTGTATGTTTCGACTTTTGAAGATACAACCCAGTACTGAGATATATAAAACAGTACTCTCACAGACGCCAAATAAGTCTTGTAAGTCCTCAAAACCCAGTTAAAAATGCACAAGAGACTTTAGTTATGATTCAATCAAAGTAACAGAAAAGTCTTAGTTAAATAGAATAGTTCATTTACATCTTAACTTGTGCATTTACCATGTTTTTTGTTAATTATACACCGGTAGCAATGACTCTGATATCAATGTAAACCTTATCCTTCATTAATATTATTTAATAATAAAATATATGAAAATTAAGATTGTACCTACATCTTGGCTTAGCTTTGCATTGCTGTAATTGTCAAAGATTTAATTCCTGCATTGTATGTAACAACTTCATATTCATATTATAATTAAATAATTCATTCTGAAGCAGACGCTTTTTAGAATACTGCGTAGCATTGCAATATTGGAGCTAGATAAATTTTCCTTGCATTGTTCTATAATAATATCCAATATACTAACTCGCTTCAGACAGTTTGTACCACCCAAAGCTACATAGTATTTGAAACTTCTTTTTTTTTCTAATTTTGAATATGGGTTGTACTTATTCGCAGAAATGAATAACACATTTTTATAGTTTTCGGTCACGGTTAATTACTGATTTAGAACCCATATCTAATGCGATTAAACTAACATATAAATCTATTTCATCTTGCAGTCACTTGTAAGATACAAAGACAGTATTTATGAGAAGGGTTTTTAAAGGTTTCTGTTTATTCACTACAACCTGCTATATACCTATGTATTAACAAATTCAATAAACCAAGTAAGCCAGCCAGCCAGTCTTGTAAGGGGCTTACAATATCCTTGAGTTATTCATATATTACTTGAAATTTCAAGTGACTTCATATAATGAAACCTTAATTATTTTTTTAAAATAAAGGAATCCCAATTATGCATGGTGTATAAAAATAATTAACATGTTGGTCTTAGATTATGTTTTGTATTAAGAGATATAATATAAACAACAAAACCAAGGACAGACTACATGTTTTTGCTTAAAAAGTAATAGCTGTTGCGCCTTTTACAGTATAACTATTACAGTTGCAAGTGCACCGCACAATACAACAATTGATGTGGACTTTATAGACACTGCCTATCTACGCTGTATTAATTTAAGTTTAAACTATTAATTTAAGTTTATATTTCCATTTTACACATCATAGTTTACTACATACGTATACTATAACTAACTGTCGGTTCTCTAATCTGGATGCCTTATCGACCCGATATTACCATAATTATAATAAATATTTAAAGATCAAGTTTAAATTTTCCATTTATTAATATGAACTGAGCTAGTATTAGAGTATTGTCAAGATCCACTATACGCACATATTTTAGTGCAATGTAATTACACTTTTGGAAAAACCCTTTTATTTGTTGGTCTGTTTATAACTAATATTGTAATGGAAAGTAACTAATTTATCCATCTTCCAACTATCGTTGCGTTATAGAACGGCAACTTTATGTAGTTCTGAACAATATGATACTGTCGAACTGATGTGATGATGGAGTCGAGAGATAGGCTCTTGCCTATCATTGCCTTTCATGAGGAATATCGTATCAAAATCGTGCTTGCACTTGTGAGAACAGTGTAATATTGAAAATCCCGATGAACCCTTAGACGGGCATTATGCAGCTTCCGCCATCTTCATCTTTGTTTATACAAACGTGTTTTAACTATTAATTTTTCGACATTTAGAGGAGCTAGAACTTTAGATGTCATTTATTTTACACGTCAACCTTTAATTTCAATAACGAATTCGCCATCTTAGACAACCATATAACTTTGTTATTTTATTACTCACTGTTGAATTCATCATATTCGTAGAATATTACTTATTTGAACGGATGATTTTAACCCCTTATCCTGATACACTTTTTGTGCCCAGTTTAATAGACTCGTATTAGGGTGTAATGAACATTCTTACTAAACAATTAAGTTTTTTCTTATCTTTTAAACTCCTATGAAATGCAATACAATTACGCCAGTTAAACTAGTTTATAATCATGATACTTTAGTGTACTTTAGGTGTCAATGAGCTCATCCTTCCTTTTCAATTTAGTTTTTCAATACGCACGTGATTTACAAAATTAATTATTTTTTTCACTGACCTTATTACTGACTTACTAGTATTATAGGTTTATCCTCGTCGCCATTTGTAGTGTGCACTAAATTATACGAAAGGCGGGCTCCTTTTACCGTCAACAATTCTAGTACGTCTTACCCTTAGTACGTCTGTCTTAATACTGATTGAGTGGGGCAGCCCCCCACCAATTATAGTACTTATATTGTCCACGATATAGAGATCACCATTTAGCCAAACACTACATAATCCATAGCGATTGCTATTAATATCTAGAGTTTGCGCTAATTGTAATCTACTAAATTTCTAACTGTCACAATGACTGAATAAATGATGTGCTTACTGTTTTATTGTCATAAGAATTATCAAAACAAGACTCACACTTATCAAAAGTAAGCTGCAATTTAATGCAATCTCTTATACCATAAACATAAAACAAACACATTTAATTAATTCGTCCAGGTCTATTTTTAATTAAATATTTTGATCATAGGCCGGGACCGTCTGGAATCTACCTGTGTTGGTCGAATTTGATTCGACACTCGTGTGTTCAATTTTCCACTCTAATGTATTGGCCCACAGTTCTATTTTAAATGCTCTGGGTCATATTATGTCCCCAGCGTAATTGGTTTAGGCAAAGTAGATATATAACAGAGACACGACCTAGTACTAGAAAATGGTATCTCCCTAATACTGACAATTCGACTGGCTATTTTTGTTTTTTTCGATTTCCAGGCACATTTCGGAAACCGCCATCTAGCGCCCCTATTGGAATATACTAATACTAATTTCGTTTTGTTTCTTCTTCTTAATTATTAAGGAGTTGAATTTTGCTCAATGTGATGTTATGCTTAAAAATATGCTTATCTTTATTTTAATGTCAATATTTGTACTAATTCGGCATATTTACATTTTATAATTTACAAACGTCAATAGTAGTGACATCTATTGCAATTTTTTTTTATTAAACATAGATTTTATGGGATGCTACGGTTTAGGTTAATTTGGTTTGCTACTTAAAAACATCTTACCTTCTCAAATCCCTTCTGCAGTAGAACCAATGGGGACTCCTTCACCATCGTCAGCAGTACAACGCCGAGGACGCTCAGCGAGAGACAGCTGTAGTTCATGACATGATACTCCAAGTAGCCTCCGAAGGTATACGATATCATCATGCCTATACCCATGGAGATTACGGCAGCTGACGTCATCGCGCCTCGGATGCTCTCCTTGCAGATCTCGGATATGTACATGGGTATCACCAGCAACATGCAACCGCTGGTGCCCGATATGAACATGGAAGCGAGGACTGCCTCCACTCGGTCGCAGCTTACGATTATCACCCATGTGAACTGAATGGAAATAAAAGGGATAAATTGTGTTACGTTCACGCCCTTTGCCTTACAAGTTTTATTAGAAAAATATCCGTTATAATATATTTTCTAAACAATTTGACGTACCTCTGTAGTCCAATAGTTGACCGCGTTGATTCTGTTGGTTAGTGCAAGCGATATCGCTTGAGCACCAGCACGCTCAACTAATAACGCGCTGCGCGGGTTCGAATTCCGTCGAAGGAACAAAAACTTTTCCTAATGGATGTGTATTAATATAATAAAAATCTTAAATATATTTCCCAGCCCATCCGACGCATGGATTATCTTTCTTATCAGACAATCAGGTGATCAGCATGACTATACAGTCCTAACCAAACTTAAAAACAAAATTTTTTTTAGCTGTTCTAACGCTGGGATCGAACCCTCGGCCGGGTCTCCGGGTCGAGAGCTGGGCTCTGTACAACCCGGACCCGACAGATCACGGAGGCGTTTAAAAATTATTATATTATTAACACAGTTATGCGGTTATAACATAAATCTTGAAAAACATACCACTTGGTTCAATCCCAGAAGTAAAAACGATTTCTTTCTTCCCAAATAATCTAGCACCAAACTTGTGAACGGTGTGATCAAAAGAGTTGATATAGACGAGAGGCTTCCCAGTAAAGACAGCTCAGTGCCTGTCATCGGCCTGTTGAGAGTTGTGTTTGGAGAAGAGAAGAGAATGAAGGTAGAGGAAGGCCAGGTATACATGATACCCATGGTTATGCCCAGGTAGCTTACTGAAAGGAGAATATTATTAATATATGTTAGTTTTTTATGAATGTACATTTTAAACAATCCCTAAGTATTTTTACACGCATCTTCCAGGAATTGAACCGAAGGAATGGAACTGAAGCGATCTAATCCTGGCCCCTGATTCAAGACGCCATCGTTATTTATCGCTTACGAAGTTCGAAAACAAAATGTATGGGATTTGACATAAGCTTCGCTAAATGACATACGAATTCCCTCGACATAATTATAGCGAAGCTAATGTCAAATTCCATACATTTTGTTTTCGAACTTTGCAAGCGATAAAAAGCGATGGAATGTTGAATCAGGGGCCAGGACCACTTACACTTTACACAAAATCTAAAAATTAAAATCAAACATTGCATTTTTGTGAAAATTTATCAAAGTCAAAGCGATATACCCCTGGATTATATACGTATACACATTATGTACTTAAATATTATAGTTTAACTTATAGGACTGTCATGTATTTTTTATAAAAGTCCTTAAACTAAAATTGAATAAAAAAAACCCCTGGATGACTTACACTTTTTACAAAATCTTTATGATACATACTCTCTATCTCTATAGATATTTTTTTTACAACTTGATCTACAATAAATGCTTATTTATTTCATTAATATTTATTGCACTTCACGATTTGTCAACGAAGTCGAAGCTATCTACTGGGCCACTTACACTATTTACAAAAACTTCACAATATTTTTTATAGATCTAAATATTTCACTTTTTGTAAAAATCAGCAAAGTACTTACTGATACCGGTGGCCACAATTTGCATGTAAATCCCCGCCATGTTAGTGCTAACAAATCACAAACGCTAGTAACATCAGTGTTCAGATATTTTCATTTATAAAGAACGTTATCTAAATACCATAACATGAGGTATGATGTACCAGCTCTAAAAGGATTAGGTACAATGTAAGTGACGTTATATTGTATACTTTTAATAGAGATGCGATATCATAATACTTCGGGATTCACGCGAGTCCAAAATTATACAAAACTTTAAAAAACCGTTAAATATTCTCTGGACTTCCACGAATATTTCAAGACCAAAAATAGCCAAATCGGTTGAGACGTTCTCGAGTTTTAGCGAAACTTACGAGCAGCAATTAATTTTTATATATAAGAAGATAGATAGATATTTCTTGGTGGCGATATAGGTACTTACGTAAATATTTTATAATCCAAGAAAGTCTGGTACATCTATACATATAATAAATCTGTAGAGGGGTCATGTCTGTACATTAAGAATATTTAAGTGAAAATTAAAAAAAGGGGGTCTATATAAGCCACAGAACCTAAAAATAACATTTTTGAAAAAAATGTCTGTCTGTCTGTCTGTCTGTCTGTCTGTCTGTCCATATGGGAATGTTTGTCGTCGCATCACGCTAAAACCACTGTATGGAATGAAATGAAATTTGGCAGGCAGGTAGCTTACGACTTGAAGAGCATTATTGGAAATTATTATCCCGAAAAACGAAAGGGTTCCCGTGGGATCTTCAAAAAATTGTAGCTACCTATTTGACGGTATTTCAGCCAAACTACTCAACGTATTTAAATGAAATTTGGCAGGCAGGTAGCTTATGATCTGAAGAGCATTATTGGAAATTGTTATCCTGAAAAACGAAAGGGTTCCCGTAGGATCTTCAAAAAATTGTAGCTACCTATTTGACGATATTTCAGCCATACTACTCAACATATTTAAATGCAATTTGGCAGGCAGGTAGCTTATAATCTGAAGAGCATTATTGGAAATTGTTATCCCGAAAAACGAAAGGGTTCCCGTGGGATCTTCAAAAAATTGTAGCTACCTATTGGACGGTATTACAGCCAAACTACTCAACATATTTAAATGAAATTCGGCAGGCAGGTAGCTTATGACTTGAAGAGCATTATTGAAAATTGTTATCCCGAAAGACGTAAGGGTTCCCGTGGGATCTTCAAAAAATTGTTGCTACCTATTTGACGGTATTTCAGCCAAACTACTCAATTTATTTAAATGAAACTTGGCACAAAGGTAGATTGTAACATGAAATAACCAACATAATATTTTTAACCGACTTACAAAAAAGGAGGAGGTTTCTCAATTCGTAAATATATGTTTGGTTTTTATGTTTCTTCGCGGATATCTTCATCGTTTCTGAAACGATTTTAATTTTTTTTTATGTTGTGTAGGGTATAATTTAAATTTGGTCCCATTGTCACCAAAATGGTGTACTGCTGATGGGATCCGTGAGGAATCGAAGGAAATTAAAATTTATGTGGGATAATATATTTATTTTGATTTTTTCTGAAGTAGTCTAAGCATATGTTACCAAACATTAAGGTTTTGCACCATATCCTGGATATCAAAAAATATCAAAAAGTTTTTGTTTTTCATTTTCCGTCCTCAAATAATCGTCGTCTGATCATTCGAGAATTATCCCTACTCAGTCTATACCCATCACTAAAAATCTGAAAATTAAATAATTTTAAACAAAAAAAAACGACTTCAAAAGGTAAACTAAAAGGAACAATTAAATTTACTTCGCACAAAGTAATACTTATTTTCCAGTACAAGTGAAAATAATTATTACTTTGTGCGAAGTAATTTATTATTATACTTAGGTTTTTCAAATACGATTAATAAAGTATAGGCGTAGGATAGTTTGTTTTCAAGATATGAATGAGATGTCATAGGTACATTAAATTAGAAAAGTTATGTCAATATATGTAAGATTTATGTTTTTCATGATATTTTTATTTATTAGTTTTCATGCTAGGGTACGGCTTGGGTTTTTTCTTTCTTTTGGACTTTTGTTATTTTGTCGTCTAAAGGAAGTTAGTACTAAGTAAAGTCCCTAAGTAGGCTACATGTTTGTTAGCGTAGGTAATTAATAAATAAAAAACCGGGCAATTCCGAGTTGGAATTGCGCACCGAGAGTAGACTTTCAAAAAATTTGGCGCTCGGCACCAGCAGCGCAGCGTCGGTGTGAAAACGATCATCGTCTGCAGTCGCTGCGGCGTAAAGTCCATACAAATCTCAGTACAGAGAACTTCGTCGCTATACTATATACTATCAAGTATATATATCTTCGTCGCGTATATGAGCGTACTATCAAGTAGTCCCGTTCGCATAAAAGAAAAAAAAATATTATACATACAGACGAATTGAGAACCTCCTCCTTTTTTGAAGTCGGTTAATAATACACGGTCATTTTTCGAGCTGGTAGTAGGAATTGTTAGCATTTTCTTAGAAAAAATACCTCAAAACATTTACGTCAAAAACGGCCATAATTTGACAGTAAACTATTATTATTACTCCATCGGCCTACTTCTTTTGCCTATGCACGTCTAATACCGTGTATAAAGAAGCATTACTATAAATTAGTGATTTTAAATATCCAAACGACAGTGTTCATAAACTAAAAATGTATTTGAACTGCTGCCCTAAATCACTTTTCCACGCGTACGAAGTCGCGGGCACAGCTAGTACTCAATAAAAGTTTAAAAAACTATAACCCGACTTCGCAAAAAAGTTGTCTAAAAGGCTGAAACAAGAAAATAAATCAATTTGAAATCCAGAAATGCATAGGTACAAAAATGGTCAAGGTAGAGCCGTGGTCGTACCCGCTATTGGAATTGTATAATTGCAACAGCAGACGAATATTATGATTTTTGATTAGTTAAACCGGTCCGACCTCGGCTCTACCTTGACCATTTTTGTACCTATGCATTTCTGGATTTCAAATTGATTTATTTTCTTGTTTCAGCCTTTTAGACCCCTTCTTTGCGAAGTCGGGTTATAGTTTTTTAAACTTTTATTTTATATTTTTCTGTTTCCACATCAAATATAACATTATATTTCTTTAAATTAACCCATAGAAAGTTACTAAACAACTCCTAGATACTACTTGTACGACCGAATTTTAAACGTTTATTTTGAATTTAACGATAAAATATAATAATTAATAAAATATTTATATACATATTCGTTATCTGCTTGCCAAGACCTATCTTTTGATACCAAACACGAGACAATTATCATAATTTAATTTTTTTTGAGATAGTTTTTGAGGTTTAATTTTCAAAATCCAAAATTTTTTGAAAATTTATATATATGTTACTCGCGGTATCATCACCAATCGATTGATACCTCATTTATTAAAATCAGACCAGTAGTTTAGCCGCTACGAGGGAACATACATACATACATACAAACATACATACATACACACATACATATATAGACTGCCAAAATCATTACCCTTCCTTTTGGCTTCGCCGAAGTCGGGTAAAAAATAAGAGTCAGTAGAGCTGATTTAAAAATCTAGGCCAAGTTCAAATAAAACTGAACTGGAGGGAGAGGAGGGGAGGGCCTACTGTAAACTCATGTTATTTCATGACGAATTAGCTTATTTTATTCTTCCAATAGTTTTGCTTGGTAGAGATGGAATAATTGTAATGAAAACTAGCCAGCTCAGACATTGGGCTTTAATATACCTATAGGTAATACAATAGATAAACAATAATACTATTCTAAGTTGTAAGAAGACATAGTTTAAGATGTATATCATTGATAGATTGATGATAAATTTAATGAATATCAGGACTGGGCAACCATTTAGATTTCACTTTTTGTCTTATTAATAAATACTATTTTAACAGACTTCCAAAAGGGAGTTTTTCTGTGGATATGTTTTTTTTTACATTATAATATCTTCGAAAACCTTATGTGTTATGCAAATATTACATAAATAGCGGTGTAATCCTATGTTTGCAGTTTTTATGACAATGCCGAAATCTCTAAATAGAGTACCTATATTTAAATAAATCTATAATATTAAACAAATCTAATATTCCGCTAAACAAATCTATAATATTCGTCTGCTGTTGAAATATACAATCCCAATAGCGGGTACGACCACGGCTCTACCTTGACCATATCTGTACCTATGCATATCTGGATTTCATATTGAATTATTTTCTTGTTTCAGCCTTTTTAGAGCCCTTTTTTGCGAAGTCGGGTTATAGGTTTTTTAATCTTTTATTTTATTGGGATATAAAGAAATTAGTTTTAAATTGCTTAATACGTTTACCCATTGATTATTCTATTTTTAAGTAGAATTACAAATTAACCAATTGGGTTATTGAATGAAAAATAAATGTATTTACTTTTGGACGCATTACGCAAAAAATCTAAAAGATTCTGTTAAAATAAAGAAGTTCTAAACATTTAACTTTTTTGGCAATTAAATAAAATGATCTATCTCTTTCTCGCAAAACGATATTTGTACGCAGGTTGGTGTAATGTCTTTATCACCTTGTCAAAAGTGCCAAGTCTCGCAACTAAGATCTTTTGCCGTAAAAAGTTATGAGATCCATGTGATGCCAAGCTGGGGTGATTGGTCTAACAACATCGTATAGTGATCTAATCAATATTATTAAAAATATTTTATATTTTAAATAAATAAGTAGATTGACTTGGCAATAGAATGAATATAAAATGTATAGATTATTATCTATCTTAATTCTCACAAGTGATACATATTAAATCAGATTGCTTAGTGCGATTGCCAAGTGATTCTACTATTTATTTAAAACATAAAATATTTTTAATAATATTGATATGATCACTATAAGATGTTGTTCGACCAACCGACTTACACTAGCTTGGCAAAAATTAAATAGAAGTAGCCTAGTATAGGCACTATATTCAGCAATCATTAATGAAATCATTGACAACTAATAAATCAATAGAGGTATTCATTAAACCTCCTACCCAGAACAGCTAACTTTCTTTCTAACCACAAAATCACGAAGACATAATTCAATGCATATCGAGTAAAAATGTTATCATAATAATATTATGATTGTTATATAAATACAAGATAATGCGGATGAGTCAAATAAACGAAATTTTGTCACTTTACAGCGTCAGAGACGCGTGAAGTCGTAAAACAATTATAAAGTAATCCAATTATTTATAATCTTACTTAGCACCGCCCCGACTGTTTGCCTAAAAATACCCATCTTAGATTACATAACACAAGCACTATACAGACATTATTTGTTATTACTTAATATTTTTAACGAAGCAAAAAAATACGTTTAAAAAATTATTAGCAGTTTTTGCCAAAAGATAGAAAACAAATGGAAAATTTAATTAAATTTATTATTATTGGCGTGAGAATTTTTATTATTCGCAATTTTGGTCAGCAAAATTCACATAGCGGATTGTTAACCAGTTTTCTGAAATTGTTATCTTAAATAAAAAAAAATATCTATGGACGCTTCAGACCACGTCAATCTGCCCCGTGCTAAGTATCCGAAGAACTTGTGTTACAGGTACCACGGACAACGGAGATATATTTAATACTTTAATATTATACACAAATTTAAGATTTTACGATAGGTATAATATACATACATTTAAAACACATCCATGACCTAGTACACAGAAAACTGTTTGTTCTTTCGGCGGGATTCGAACCCGCGATCACCACTGCGCTACAGAGGTCGTCGTCTAACATCGTACTGTTAGCCAAGACATAAAATGGAGATAATACTTAATCTATATTAACTCTCATCTAAACACAAATTGGTAATTCCGAGCATAAATGAAATCCAAGTGTTTGATAATGTTTTTTCCAACCATTTCCAAATAATGTATGTTACAGTTACTATTTACGTAAATAGGTATTAACATATTAACGTAAATAGAATATTAACTCTTCACAAAAAATATTTTAAACTTCATCGGACATTGATTCTTTAAGGAATTTGAAAAAAAAAACCTATTGCGCGATTTTGATAACCATTTCTAGAAATACTCTAATTAAATTTTATGAATAGAAATATTTTGAGTTTTCTGAGATTTTACTGTACCTATATCTATACTAATATTATAAAGCAGAAGAGTTTGTTTGTTTAAACGCGCTAATCTCAGAAACTACTGGTCCGAATTGAAAAAATCTTATTTTGTTGAATAGTCCATTTATAGAAGAAGGGGTTATGCTATATTTAAAATTACGCTGCGACCAATAGTAGCGAAGCGTCAGTGAGAAATGTTGCAAAAACGGGGAAAATTATTCACATTTGAGGACTTTCGTTACGTGCACAGGTTACGTGCGCTGCATAAACGGTTTAAGTTACTCAAAAATATACTGTATGTAAGAATTATTCCTTTTTAATAATCATAATAACAAAAACCAACGTGCGCAATCAAAAGATAATCGCGATAGTGTTTCCGGCAACCACGCGAACGAAGTCGCGGGCACAACTATAATTATGAGCGTACAATACGCTCACCTATAGGTACATATATATTATATGCGTACCTACATCTATAGGTGAGCTTATTGTACGCTTAAGTGTGCGTCTACCTTTATGACGAAAATGACGTCATTGACCATTACTAACGAAGCCAAGCTGTCCGCCATCTTGTTCACCTCCCACCAAGCCCACAATCAGCCACTGCCGGTGGAGAAGAGTATATGTAAACCCCAGCCATGCCATACTTGATTACCATTCTGTTAAAAATAAATACTATGTAGACACTCTGTCCAATTTTATTTCAACCAGTTCAATTTTGAGATTTCCATAGTTCGTTGTCTGATCACCATTATATAAAGGGTTATAGGATAGAACAATGTGGACCCTTTAAATCTTAAGATGCTGTGGTTCATTACAAAAGCACAACATGAAAGAAAGTAGGTAGTAGGTACATACATCATAAGTAATTCACCAGAATTGAAAATTGTAATACAAGTAGTCATAATATAGTGTCATTGACATTTTACTCGTTATTCGAACCACGGCAATAGATATGTGTAAATCTATAAGAACTTGTATTATAAGGTGCTAGATATATGTTAATAATAATACAATAATCTGTCAAGGCTAGATAAAGGAGATATTGTATATAATAAGATATAAGATAATAAGTTCGTGATCTTACCTATTTAAACATCATTAATCTTAAGAACAATTTCCCACTCACAAAATACGTTTTATATTATTTCCACTCAAATGGTCCTTCGAGCATTATTTTTTGGAGGGACCCAATTTATAGCCAATCCACTCATTTTGCATATGCCTAATGGACACTAGAAAACACATGATCAAAGTAATTAATATTCTAAAGAAATTAAAGAACGCATAGAAAATTATATTTTTAATTCTTTGGAATGACTTGTGTAAAAATGGTAGTAAAAAAATCACACATTCCGGACTCTATTACACAGGATCTGCCAGAATATTATCCACGTGGGTAAGATGACGCAAGCTCCGACGTTGAACAGCCAGTTTCCGTAGATCTGAAAAAAAAGATATTATATTTTTTTTACCAGGAATTCCATGTACTTACCTTAAAACGTAGTAATGTAGTGAACATCTTAATAAAGTATTTTGTTAGCTATTGATCTCCGCTTCGCCCTTGTTGAAAAATATTCGTGGCAAAAACTTCTTTACCAAATAACTCTACATTTCTAGTAAATATAGGTTTAGGTAAAAAAAACAAAATTAAATCAACGTGGCTTTTATCGGAAAGTCGACCAAAAAGGCTACCACCGCGGCACCGGTACAACTCTCATCCGTCGAGAAGAACTAGTGTTAGAAACTAGCAACTCGGTAATGTTATACATAGTAATAGTCATAGGCATACCCGGCTTCTGGCTTATAGACATGTCACAGTCATCTCATTGAATCTGCAGTTTAATTGAACGACTAGCGCGTTTACGAAGTGATGACATTTAGTTGAATGGCTAAAGGACAACTCGTCAAGTTGTTTCATGTATATCAATTAAATTATGTCGTCATTCAATAAACGCGCTAGTCATTTAATCAAATAGCAGATTCAACCAGATGACTGCGACAGATACACCACAATGTTTTTGTCCGAAGCATATTTAAGAATGATATTGGCAAATTAGGCACAGTAGCGGATTCCTATTTTGTTTATATAAATATATATAATATTTGCGAACCTCCTATTAATGCGTCGTCGCAATCACATCACAAACTATAAGGAAATAAATCCTACCATAGAGTCCACAATGGAAAACATGACGGCCTGCATAGCGGCATCCCTTCCTCTTCCCACCATAGACAAGAAATTCTCCTCCGGGAAGAGAACGCTCGAGTACACGATCATAGAGATCGTTACCACTGACAACGGGTGCATTAGCAGGCAGACTACCCTTTTTAGCGTTAAAAGGAATATGCTGGAAAACAACAAGTTAAATCATTAGGAATAAGTCAATGTTTAAAAAAAACACGGGTATAAGTACACAGACCAACAATAATTTAAGAAATTATTCAAGGTACTGACCAGCTACTATAAGTTTTATGAAAACTGTAATAGGATATTTTATTTATGTATAAAACTCCAGATTATAATCATGGTAACATCCTGACTTATAAAACCATAACCCCCTGTTTCTGAAAGGCTAATTAAATCGACGATTACCAAACATTTAAGTACAAGTCATTCTGAACGCTCATTGGTGAATGTAACGAGTGAGCGAAGTTGATGCGAACTATGTTCACCAATGAGCGTGCAGGTGTCTTAAGCTCCCAACTGATTCGATTTTGATTCAGTTTCGATCGTGCCAAGTACTCCCGAATAAATTGACGTTTGTTTATTTCGATTCTCAGTCGATTGATATGGTTGGGTGTACAAAAAGTAACGATATAACGATTTTCCACAGTAATAATACACAAATTACTTGCACTTTCTCCACTTTATTAGTTGTTAAACATAAGATTTATTGAAATACACGACCGGTTTCGACTAAGTCATCATCTCCACTTTATTAGTTGTTAAACATAAGATTTATTGAAATACACGACCGGTTTCGACTAAGTCATCATCAGGTGTGACTTAGTCGAAACCGGTCGTGTATTTCAATAAATCTTATGTTTAACAACTAATAAAGTGGAGAATGTGCAAGTAATTTGTGTATTATTACTGTGTACAATGTATTTCCATCAAGAACCTACAGTACATTCAATAACATATAACGATTTTCTTCATCCTGATTAGTTTCAAAGAAATCCACCACATAAAATATCAAGAACCGTTGAGACCGAAATGATACGATTCTCGATTGTGTCGGGAGTAAGCATGCAGAATAGCTTGTCAACTCAAATGTTAACTGAACGACGATTTGATCAACCTTTCAGAACCCTAGGATAAGCCTGTATACTTTTATTAGATATAATAAAAAACTCGGGAAAACAACCGTCAATAATATTTACGTTATCCTTTATTTACTCCAACAAACTAAGGGCGTGTTTCACCAAGCAATGTTAAAGTTAATATGTACTTCGTTAAATATCATGTAGTTCCTCTCGTAATTCCTATCAATGAATAAGAAGGTATGGTATTTTAATAATAATAAATAAGGTGAAATCGGGACTTAAATACAAACACACCTTTTAGACTCGCAATCGACAACTCCAGCGAACAAAGCCAGTGGTGTATAAGTAACCGCCAACACTAGTCCAAGTGGGTAGTTGTGCATGCCTATGGCGAGGCAGGCGGTCGCTAGCTCAACCAACAGCAAAATATTGACTAGAGTCATCTCGTCATGCGACAATCGCGTCCGGAAGATCCGGAACAGAAACGGTGATAATATTATTATTAATACTGATGCGATTATGAGCCCGTAGTATACGGACACTTCGGACGGCTGACCGAACTGTTCGGCACCTGAGAAACAATAAGTTAGTCATCAACATATATTTTTTGGACTTAAATCTATCTCTACAGGAACTATTTTAATATATAAATAAACTACGTATAAATAAGTTACTAGTAACCATGGCCTACCATACAATCTATATTTAATACAAAAAAAAATCAATAGATGTCACTACTATTAACGTTTGTGAATTTTATTATAAAATGTAAATATGCCGAATTAAGTACAAATATTGACATTAAAATAAAGATAACAATATTTTTAAGCATAACATCACATTAAACTAAATTCAACTCCTTTATTATTAAGAAGAAAATACGAAACGAAATTAGTAATTAGTCCAATAGTGGCGCTAGATGGCGGTTTCCGGAATGTGCCTGGACTTCACCCCAGTTGCCAGTCGTATTGCCATTATTAGGGTGATACCATTTTCTAGTACTAGATCGTGTCTCTGTTATATATGTACTTTGTGCTAGTAACTTATTTCTATGTAGTTTATTTATATATTTAGATAATAATTTACTTTAAATTATTTTTAAATTTATTACGTAATCCGACTTCAGCGAAAGCACCTACTCGCGGATTATTATTTTATTTACTTTTAAAACTTTCAAAACCAAAAAAAAGTGTCGTGGCTGTGTATGGATACGAACGTAATATATTATAGATTAGACGTTTAACTATATAGTGGTGTAATTGAAATGTGAACAGGGATAAAAGGTGTGTAGCTGCACCACTAAACTGTCCCAGATTTCTGCCGCCCTTATCATACACGCGTTTTGTATAGCGATTGCGTTAATCGACATTTTTGGCTATAATTAGTTAATAGTATATTCTGAATCATCGCAACAATCTACGGATCAATCGCTCAATTTTAATAGCTGTTATACTTTTTGTTATTTTTTTAATCATAAACAAAATATGTGGATCTATTCCAAACTAATTACTAGTCATAAGTCATATCAATTGTAAAAATATCATAAATTAACTAAACATGTAAATAATTATAATATCGCACTTGCAAAGATCGAATTGAAATGCACTTAACAAAAATATTCCGAATATTACTATTAGTTTCATAGAGACAACAAAATATAGAAAAAAACTTTGATCGCGGTTTACTCAAAACCTCCAAGTGCGTTGTTTATGATAAGGACTGAAGATTTAGTTAACATGAATTTCGTCCTATGAATGCAATTTTGAAGATTTATTCTCGTCAATAAAAATAATTTGAAAGTACATACCGATTTGGCTGAACACAACTGGTAAATTCATAACTGCATAACCTAATAAATGCACTAACAAATAATTTGTTCCAATATTCGCTACACTTATATTGTAGCTCTTCGCTGCATCTATCTCACTCGTTTTCATGACTTTTTCATCATCAGTCTCTTTCTTTTGTTCTTCTTTGTCTGATTTTTCTTCCTTCTCCTGTTTCTCCTTATTTTCGTCATCTTTTTCCTGTTCCTTTTGCATTGACACCCATAGAGCTAGAGCCTTTATGAGCATAGCACCACAGAGTAAGCACAATGAAGGCATGTACTGACCTGCAAAACAAGATCTATTTAATTGGGTTATTGAATGAATATTAAATTTACTGAAGACTCAAAATTATGCAGAAAGTCTAAAAGATTAGCAAAAATTTCATGTTATTGATTATATAAATTTAATTCTACCTACACCTGATGATGACTGTCGAAACCGGTCGTGTATTTTAAGTAATTATTAATGTAAAATATCAAATAAAGTGGAAAAAAGTGGAAGTAGTTTGTGTTTTACTATATACAAAAATTTCAAACATTTGCTTAATAAATAAATAAGAATTAGGATAAGTTTTAAAACATTTACGTTTAAAACTTAACCCAATTCTTATTTAGTAAGCAATTGAATAAAATTATTTAACGCTTTTTCGCAAAACGTATGTAGGTTGGTGTCATGTCTATGTAGGGATAATTATGTGACGTCACTACTTAAGCAATTTTAATTTTAAGTTATCTGTTTACCAGTGGGCTATAACATCATATTAAAAAGATTAGGTATGTTATGTACAATACGGTTTCTAAGATCTGTAGGTTATGGTTTCTTACATAGGTATAGGTGTCTATATAGACCATTGTCTATATATCCCATACATAACTCACATAGCTTCTTCTATTTTAGTCCTACAATTATATGCAGGCTCAATAGTAAATATGTTTAAACACAATTCTCATAGAAGACAAACCAATGTTCAATCTTACAAAGAGAAATTGTCCATCATTTTGGTAAAAGAGCGCGAGTTTCTTACGCCGGTTCTTTTCGTTGGGCTAGTTCCCAAACCCGGACCGATGGTAGGCATCGAACAGAAACAACTTTTTTGTAAAATTTATTGTGAATAAAAATATTTGAGTTTAAGTTTGAGGTACCGTTTCGGTATAGTATCGATCGCACCTAACAGTAAAATAGTATTCTCATAACTTCATACAAACGTCGGACGCTGTAGAAATGTTAAGCGTATAGTAGAATAACGATGGGTCAGTTTATAAACTAAGTGGATAAGGTAAAGTTAAAACCAAATGGTCACAACTTAAAATACAAAATAAAAATGTATAAAAAGTTTACCTATAGACACAAATCTATTTGATGCCGCCAACATATAAAAGAAGTAACTCTGATGGAATCGTTCTAGAAGGTTGTTGAGAGATCGCAGCACACTCTCCAGAGTTAGACCGAGTCTGTAGAAGTTGGCCGAGCTGAGAGCCGAGACCCGAGGGGCTATTGGGTCGTTGGCATCCCGACCTTCAAGGGTAACAGCTTCGATTCCAAAACGATGAAAGAGGCCGTGGTTCCCGTTAGGTACCTGTAAGAAAAGCAAATTTTATTTTAATGAATTAAGCAGTAGATTTTTTTTTTCTATTTTAGATGAATTTTTGATGACTATGAAAAAAAAAGTATGTTATAATATGCTTGATTAAATCGTATATAAGCTATAACTGATGAAAAATACGAGTTTTAATTTGTAACTTAAATAAATAAACGTTTATTTGCAGCTCTAAGCACTAATAACATACTATTTAAAATTTTATGACAGTAATAAAAAATAAAAATAAACCACAAAGTAACTAAAATTCTGCAAGTAAAGAACTTTAATGGTTTTTTTTTTTACTTTTATAGTATTTTTCTAGCAGAATATAGCTCTGGCTTTAGCACTTTTAAGTTAATCGTTACTAAAAAATCGAATTACTTACGCCAGCAATCTGTGCTGAAACCATGCCCAGCAGCGTCCGAATACCACTAGCCCATTCATCCATTGGGTTACGGTTCCTTATCCATGAGTAACTGTAACAGATTCAAAACAAATATATTGGTCTACCAATTGAAACTATGTATTTTAGCTTTATGTTAAAATTTTATTTAATTATTACTGTATAGATATGAATAGGTAATATGCATAATACATTTATTGGCTTTTCGAAGTGCATGATAAGCTCAGAAATATTTTCTGCATATCTACGCTATCACTATATTTCCTCAATTTTTATCTATTTACGACATATAGTGATCACAAAAGTGAGATGGTTGAACAAGAACATTAAAATAGCTTTATACGAAAATGCATTACAACTGACGTCAATGAACAAATGCAGTTGAAAATGTATAGAGACTATAGAAATTACATTTTATAAACTACTGTGTTTATGTACGTAATTGTTAATAACAGCGTTTTACCTTACAATAAAACGCTTATTAACTACTTAACCTTATTCAAAGCCATAATAATGAGAGTGGCAACACTATTTTTTGTATGTGTGGCGGAAGCGGATACTAAACGACTTCAATATCCTCCTACGTCAGGTGGTTTCTGTGTTCCCATTGGCTACTGTTTTAGTTCTAAGTTTCTCCACCAGGTGGCAGAGTTGAGCTCTTTGAGCACAACTGATTTAGAATCATTGCGTTAAAAATTCCAGGCAGAATTTAAAGTTGGCTTTGAATAAGGTTAAGTAGTTAATAAGCGTTTTATTGTAAGGTAAAACGCTGTTATTAACTTACTGTACCGTTATTCAAAGCCATAATAATGAGAGCTGTCTGATATCGCCTGGTGGATAAGAGATTATATTTAAACCCAATATTTTAGTAGTAATGCTAGTATATATGCTCAAACAAGATATATAATAATTTATTTAGCTTGACACAATATGTTTGTAATCAAATCATAAATTTTATTTATATTAATGATATTATGATAATACAATGTGTTGAATTTAAATAAACAGCGCCTTAAAGAAACCAGTTATAAATAATAATAATCACTCACAAAAGCGACAGGAAATTAACTAAGTATATTGTAATACATATTTGAATCACAAAAAAAAAAGAAAAATAAGAATCGTATTTCAGTGGCTACACAGGTTACTAGCTTATACATAAAGTTTAGCAAAAAAAGTAAATTATGAAATGTATTGTGTTTAAATAATGATGGATAATACAAAATCCTAAAATAAAAGTGTATTTATATTGTACTTTTGTAATAACTTTCTTATTTATAATTGAAATACAGGAAAGAAAAAAGATAATATAAAATAAACTTGACAAAATTAAGCAAACAGGTAATTAATTTGCTATAGGAGAAAACATAGCAGATACCACATTTGTTTGGTTTTGTTTTGACTTAATTTCACGACAGTAGTATTTCCTGTGAACGCCAATTTCCTCTAGCTAGTATGTCATCTAAAAGGCAGTTAAGTACCCAACTTTTATGCCACTGAGGAACTAGAACTGCCAGCGCTTGCTTTGGTTCCAGCTGATAATCTATAGATAAGACAAGCCATAGCTTGTCTTACCCAACAAACACTATTGATATTTTGATGTTGATTACTTTTACTTAGGCACTCAGATTGTCCAACGTCAGACTTGTCAGTCTTTGACCCGAACCTAGGCCATAATACGATAGAATAATCTGAAATAACAAATGATCGTTATCAATTGCTAGTAGTGTTAAGTCGTAGACACGGCGACCAGAACAAAGTAGTGAAAGGAGTTGCGGCTCTCTTGAGAACACTGGTATAAATTTTCCTTATTTGTATCATTAGCAATACACCAAGAAGCTCAATTCATCGACGTCCCAGATAATGCGTTTTGCTTGTTTATAGATAAAAGAATTTTCTTTACAAGTACATGAGAACTAAGTCTTTCAGATATGTCAGGGTTACAAAGTGTAGGTATAACTGATTTATAAATTACAATTATATTGTAGGACAATTTATATTTTTGTAATAAGTTTGACAAAAATCTAGCAAATTGGGAACCAGTTGGATTGCTAGGCGCTTTTAAATTATTACTATCACACCATGTAACCATTTTTCCATGCATAATCATAGGTTTTAAGAGAAGAAGGTCGCCAACATGATTAATAGGTCAGATGTCCAATCTTTTCTTATAGCCATAGGGGCATTTCGTTTACTTTCGGAAGGGCCCGGCCGGTTGCCGTGGCAGAGACAGGGCTCGTCGTTTAAGGTCGGGCCACCAAAACACCTTTTCACAAAGCGGAGCTACGATTAAATAGATTCCTTGGGCCGAGCTCAAGTGGGCCAAAACTTTGGGCATGAGAAAAGGAGGTGGGAACACCCACGCCAGATGAAAATTCCCTTTTTTGGCTGAAAGCATCGTGGAACACTGCGTGTAACGTGTTCGTCATTCAAATCAAGGCTTACGTAGGAAGGAACGGCATGAACAGTTTGATGCCATCAAATCTATTTCTGGAATTCCCCTCTGGTAATGAATGATTTTGCCCGGTAGAGTATCGAGAAGGCAGGACACCTTGTGAACAATATAGGTATATCAGAGCGGGGGACTTTGAGCCTCCTTTTTTCAAATACGAAAAAAAAAAAAAAAAACATTTCTACTGTCCGTCTGTAGCATAACTGAATTGTTGGCTAGTTAATGACATTGATATTTTAATGCACAAACCACTGCCAGCATCTCCTTTTGACATTGATATTTTAATGCACAAACCACTGCCAGCATCTCCTTTTGGTTGGAGTTTAAGATCAGTCGTCGGGTGCCCAGTGATCCCAAGCTTCGTGATTCATTCGGGCGCCCCAAACCCGACCAATTTAGGTCGTGAAGTAACACGTTCGTGACTGCGTAGCGCCGACAGGAACGGAGTTTTATAAGGAAGTTGCAATATCGAAGTACTTTCCGAAAGTTCAAAGGGCCTCCAGGGACCACAAAGCTGGCAAAATTTACTAGTCTTTGGATTTGTTAGATGTGCCTTGTAATATAGGTCGGGATTTCTCGAGAAGACAATCGATCTTTAGATGAAGCCATTTGAGGCCAAGCCATGGATCCCAACAGATCCCGAGAAATTCCAAACTGCTCTAGGTGATTTGCCAACCTAGGTTTATTAGTAAGTAGACTGTATATTGGATATGACCAGGTAAGTGCAGTCTGCAGGCTTACTCCCGACACAATCGAGAATCGAATAAGTTCGATCTCAACTTTCTATTTTATTTTGTGAATTACTTTGTAACTAGCCAGGATAAAGAAAATCGTTAGATCGTAACTATTTGTACTCCCGACCATATCAATCGACTGAGAAACAAAGTAAACAAATGTCAATTTATTCGGGTGTACGCGGCACCATCGAATCTGAATCAATATCGAATCAGTTTGGAGAGTAAGTCCCCAGCAGGCTTATTCCCGACACAATCGAGAATCGAATAAGTTCGATTTCAACGGCTTTTGGTATTTTATTTACTTTGAAACTAATTTGAAACTAACCAGTATAAAGAAAATCGTTAGATCGTAACTTTTTGTACTCCCAATCGTATTAATCGACTGAGGATCAAAATAACAAACTTCAATTTATTGGGAAGTACGCGGCACGATCATATCTGAATCAAAATCGAATCAGTTTGGACAGTAAGGCCCCAGGTATTGATTGGCAATTAGGAAATCGTTCAAGTAAGATAATAATATAATCCATATGCCTTTGTCTCGCAAGGTCTGCGCGACCCAATTGCTGAACATTGCGAACACATGCGGCGCTGTCGCCAGCTCAAAATGTAGGTAAGTAATTTGATATAATTTTTGATTGTACAGCATCCTTAGGAACCTCCTGTGAGAGGCCGCAATAGGAACATTAGAGTACGCATTCGACAAACCTATCTTTGCTAAGTCACCAAATTATGTTATATGGCTGTATAAAGTTGGGAACTTTTTGCATATTTATTAGTTTGAATTTTGTTACAATTACAAACTTGTTTAACAATCAAATATTGAATTTTGGTCTCAGACCGCCGTCGCTTTTGCATGTCAAAAACATTGGAGATATAGGTAAAACTCGGGAAGCTGCGCGCTTCCTCCAAGGCGCCGGTTTTTAATAGGTTATACTGACATTTGAGCCGAGTTAAGAGTGAAATTTTTGGCAACTTAATCTGGTACCCGTAGCAGTGGCTTCTACTATAAATGATTTTTATATAGTTTTTACTATCGTTTTTGGAGCATGAATATTCTCCCAAACATGAACAAAATTTGTCAAACGATAGGCAATTCAAAATCCACGTTTTGATTGATAATGTTTGTTATGCGTAGTCTTAGAATGACCTTTAGCATTGTCAAAATTAGACCTCTGGCGAGATCTGTTTGCGTCAGCCCTTGGCTTGTCTTGGTTCTGCGCGAACCGTTTATTTTCCTTATACCCTTGAAACGGGTGATTAGAATGTGGGTGATTAGCAAAATTAGGTACCATACGTGGTGCTTGAATCGATTGATAAGGATATTCATTTTGTGCAAAAATAGGTGTAAACCTGGTGTATGAACCCCTCTGTGGAGGGAACCGGGCACCCTGCGCGGGTGTTTTATAATTCGTACTCGAGCTAGCCTGCGCGGCTGTTCTTTGCATTGAAGGCCGTACCGGCCAAAATATTTTACTACTACCCCCCGCTTTTTCAATAGCTAGCGAAAACTGTTCTTTGTTAAATAGGCTATCGCAAGTAGGAGGTATTTTACGTAAGGCCGCTCGTAAAAACTTATCTTTAACAGATCTTAAAGTCGAGTCCCGTCTTTGTTCTATTATGTCAGCTCTGTTCCCACAAGCGAGTTGTAAGATATCACTAGATATTTTATTGAACGTACCTTCCACAAAAATTTCATTAATTTTATCTTTAATTGATGAGACAGTTAAATCACCCGAATTTTCTAAAATCCAACTTAAAAATGATTCAAACCCCGCCTGCGCGGCATCTTTTTGTTTTAATACTGCTTGCGAAATAGCGGCATAACTGCGTTCAGCCACGCACAAATTTGAATAATTATCAAAGGGTTTTATTTCATCATTGCATTCGAGTTCAACGAAACCGGGGGTAGAACAATATAATTTTTGGACATCCGAATAACGTACGTTACCTTCCATTCGGGAGCATCGAAATGTTGAGCCGACTTTAGCAAATCCAAATTATCTTGGGATGACCTCGGTAACGAGGGCTCTTTCAGTATAGTATTAAGCGAAAAATTTACACAGTTTTCGACCGGTTTCGAACTCGTTAAATTTTCGGAAAACAATTCGCCGCTAACATTTAAACTCAAGTTATCATCATTATTATTGGGCACTTGCCCAATAGGGCAGCTATGACAGGCCGTCGGTTGAAAAGAAGACTGCGCCAAAAATTGTTGAATGTTACTGACCTGCTCGGCGAGCTTACTTAACTCGCTATTAGATGTCTTACGGCGCTTGCGCTGATCTCTGCTCCGCGTGGTCTCGGCCTTCCTTTTGTTTCGCGCAGGAGGATCGGATTCGGAACACGAAGAAGAACTCGAACTACTACTATTACTTTTATCCGAACCCATTACAAAATATTTAACTATATTAGAAGTCGTACGGTAAAACTCTAGCTATTATGCTAATTAAAACAAAATATAACTTATCCTTATAAGGATAAGAAATATGAAATTACGCGTAAAATAAATAATAGTCCGCACATCACGAAAAATAAACCGCCAATGATTCTAAATCAGTTGTGCTCAAAGAGCTCAACTCTGCCACCTGGTGGAGAAACTTAGAACTAAAACAGTAGCCAATGGGAACACAGAAACCACCTGACGTTGGAGGATATTGAAGTCGTTTAGCATCCGCTTCCGCCACACATACGAAAAATAGTGTTGCCACTCTCATTATTATGGCTTTGAATAACGGTACAGTAAGTTAATAGAAAAAATTAGACAAACATAAGTATTCAACTGTACAGTATCATTTTCGTCGTTACGGAAAATATACGAGGTTTGGTGATTTGAAACAAATACACATACGCCATTACAATTTCTGCACAGCTAACTTTACCTGTTCTTATATGAGTGATGAATGCCTGACTTTACACATAGCTTGTGGACTAGATTGACTAGATCTAAGTTAGGCAGCTGGCCATTCAGTCCCTCGACTTTTACCTCAATGTACTCTGTAAGAAAATTAATACAAAGTTAAAACTTTGCTGTATTTTTAAGTTACGATTTTATGTCTATACTAATACTAATATAGTAAAGCGGAAGAGTTTGTTTGTTTGTTTAAACTCGCTAATCTCAGGAACTACTGGTCCGATTTGAAAAATATTTTTTTTGTTGGATAGTCCATTTATAGAGGAAGTCTTTATAACATTACGCTGCGACCAATAGGAGCGAAGCGTCAGTGAGAAATGTTGCAAAAACGGTGAAAATTATTCACATTTGGGGACTTTCGTTGCATGCGCTGCATAAAAACAGTTTAAGTTACTCAAAAAATATGTATGAAAGAATTATTCCTTTTTGAGTGACTAATGTGAGCAATCAAAAGATAATATTATATATATTATATAATATATAGCGATAGTGTTTCCGATAACCACGTGAATGAAGTCGCGGGCACAGCTAGTGAACTATTTATAAACAAATTTCTATAACACTTACTTATTTTTGGCGTGTTGAATTCTAAATTGATAGCAGCTTGTATAGATCCTGATCGTCCTTTTAAAGTACCAGGATCTAAGCATTTGCTATGATCATTTAACCATTCAAAACCTTTGGTCAGCTTTCCAACATCTGCACCATATGTGTTAGGCAGCACAAAACTACCAAGACTGGAGTAGAATGATTCCGAATCTCTTTTCAATCCGTGATAAGCTTCTAACCAAGCCTGCATTCCGAGTTGTTCATGTTCAGTGATTAGGAAAATTATATCCTTCGCCCAGTACTTTTGTGCTGAAAAAGTATTAAAACAATGAAATGTAGACAATGTGGAAAAAACTATTTGGTATTTATTATATTATTTCTTCTATCCTGGTTAGGATTCTGAACCAATTTTGATTATGACTTTTGAAAGAAGGCATTTTGCTTAATAAAAAAATATATATTTTTATTACCAACTAAAATATAAATGTAAAACGTTAAATACTTACGTCTGGCAAATTGTGCAAATGCTAACATCAGAGCGATTCCGGCGGCAGTGCCTTTTTGATGGCTGGAGATGGAGCGGTAAGGGGCAGACAGGACTATTGCTTCCAAAGACGAGGTTCTTGGGGCACGGAGAATACCATATACATTGGTGCCTTTGAAAACCTAAAATGTTTATATTAATTGACTTATATTATTATTGATTAAAATTAAAATATATTATGATAGACCTGCTATTATTTTAACATTAACCAATGTAAAAATTAATAACTTTAAAGTATCATAGAGCATTTTTTTGAGGTAAGTAATAAAATCATTGTACTTGAGACACTGTTACAAGTAGGAATATGGCAATATGCTATGACCTTAAGTGGCATAACAACATAAGCAAAAAAGAATAAATCTCTTTGCTGTTCTCAACTGTAGCTGTTAACCATAGTTATATTATTGTGTTTGTCTATCTGTGGGGACAGAGAAAGAATATAACCTCCCAATCAGCCCTCTTTCCTATGGGTGTTGTAAAGGATTTCAAGAGGAAATATATTTCTGGAAATCAACAGCATCATTTGTGCAGACATTGTTATTACTTTCTCTCTCTCACCAATCTGCCGTCCATGAATGACGAGTTTATACTTGCCATGCATGGATGGCAGATGCTTATGCATAACCCCCCTAATAACTTGGGGGAGGCTTATATCCAGTAGTGGAGGTTATAGCCAAAATAATGATAGTGTGTTTATATTATTATATATGTAAAAAATTACTTACCTGTCCCTGTCCCAGTGGATAGTTCAATGTGAAGTTGTGTGTGTACACTTCTAAGTGCAACTGGGACATTTTAGCAACAAGCCATGGTATGGGCATTTCATCAGTTTCATCATATTTTTCCTGAAATCAACAACAGCTAAAATTAGTTACAAAACAAAAAAAAATTATATAACTCTTTACAAAAATTACAGAATATAAATTATTATTCTTAGCTTACAAGACAATTATTCTGCTAATTAAGTATATATATTGGAATATAATAGAATAATCGTTTTACTATACTTACAGTTTTACTGTACTTTTTTAATGGAGTTCTAACAATTTGACAAGCTTACTTCAAATCTTTCTTAAATTAAATATGATTTTATGAATAAAAAAGTTCCATCCTCTTCCATCAAATTTATTTCAAGTATAGCCTTTATTTATTAGATTTAATATCCTGGTATGTGCTAACCATACTTACTTCAAGTTCCTGTAGGAATTCAGTGTAGAATCTATTGGCCGCTTGTTCTCCATTGAACTCATTTGTAACAAGTCCAGGTAACAAAGCATTTTCCGAAAAGTATGTCTCGTTATTAAATTCACGATTTGCTAACATAAAAAACCACAATATAGCTCCAAGATAACATAGAAAACACAAGGGAGAGTGTAATCTTCTCAACACTTTTACCCATCTTACTGAACTGTATTCTGGATCAGATAATAAACCCATATTACTTCTTTTGTATTATTTTAGTTTTATAAAACAATAAGTATGTAGTTATATTTTAAAAATTACATTATTTATATTAAAATGAGTAATAAACACAACATTCAACAGCGCCGCTGAAATTTTTAGATTTGTGATCATTTGTGACTGACAAGTGACAAATGACACTGACAAGAGACAAGTGACAGGAAATAACTGACAGCACTTGACAGATATATTTTTTTTATATCTTAGTACTTAAGCAATGACAAACAAAAATTATATTACAAACAGTCGCCTAAGAATTCCATGGAATATTAAAAACAGGTTTATGGATCCGTGAAAAACATCCTTTCCTTTTACATGAAGAGATTAATCCCTATTGAAAGTAGCATTTTTTATTTTACATTATAAATAAAATATTATAAGATTTTACCATCCAATGAAATCGCTTAATCGCTTAGTTCTTAATAATATTTTTACTTGACCCATAATTATATCTACAAAATTAATATTTTGAAGATATAGAATACCAGAAAACGTTAAAAAAAATTCTATACCTACACAATTCCTAAAAAGTATTTCATGAACGTTTGTGCTAGGCTAATGATTTCATTAATGATTACATACTTGGGAATAAGGTGCTTATTTTGTAATAGGTTACAACTTTCATACAATTATTTTTTTAAATTTAGGTTTAGGACTTGTTGGTGGAGTGTGGCCGAAATCATGACCTCAGACTGTAGTCGGATGTTCCCGGGAAATTTGTTTGAGAAACAAAATTAATATTATTTTGACGATACCTCTCTCGCGGGATGATTTTTAGACATCAATATTATTTTCCCATCAATCAGATATAAGCTATTAGGCTAAAAGATAGCTCGCGCGAGAAGGCGTTCTTCTCACCGGGGTAGTTACCCCGAACCGATGATTAGTCTCATGGAGAACAATTCTATATTATTACTATGGTGTTATTTATCAACTTGAATCTTGTTAAAGTACCTAACATTAACCTACACTGTACCTACAGTACAGGTACCTACCTAAGACCAGAAAGTAATTACTCTGAGCTATTATTTGAATAATAAAGAATGTCTTATGTGGGCTGTAGAGCTGGATCCTTTATATATTTCTAGCGGACCCGTGCTCACTTCGTTGAGCCTTTATAATAGTTTTACTTGTGATCTAGATCAATTATTACACTTGCAGCCTGCAACGCGCAACCAATATCCCGAAACGCGCAATGCACAACCCGCACTACGCAATCGAACTACCTAGGTACATCGTGGAAGCCGCAAACGAAACTTACAACGTAATTTTACAGGCAGACATCTAATGTTATAAGGAGTATAGGGATACGTAAGGACATAGACTTTCCTTGGATATATTATTTTGTAATAGTAAAACATTAAAATTGTTCTAGATAAACTGTAATACTTATAAGTAGGTAGGTATGTAATTATTTAATTAATACAATAACAATATTTAATAATACTATTTCTATTATATTGTAAGCGGGTATTTATAATTGTGTAAACTCCATGGCAGGTCTAGTAAATATTTGAAATATGTATGTACTAACAACAAGATAACAATTAATAACGAATATTTTTTATTATTTATAATATTAATATTTGCACTTTATTTGGTTAATTAAACAAAATGTCCAGGTGACTGATAAAAGATAACACAATTCAAGTTGAATATAGAACAGGAATAAATTATTATCTAATAGTAATAAAGTAATCCAGCCCAGAGTTAGCTGACACATCCCATTTAGTTTATTTTGTCAATTGGGTTTATTACTTACTTACCTTACTGGACCAAGTAGGCCATGGCCCCTGAAGTACCTACATAATACGTATCTAATTGTAATACCTACTTGCATGAAGTAGTAGGTAGGTAATTAAATATCGTCAACAATAAATTACCTACCAATTACAACAAGATTTTCTTCGTGAGGTAGTCAGGGCTAACTTAACACACTCTACATTTCAATCAAAACCCGATGCTTGGCCATTCAATTTCACACACGATGAATGACTACCTGTTAAATCTTCGTAACGGTAGCAAAATGTCCAAGTTTCACGATTTGACTGAAATGTAGAGTGTGTGAATTTAGGCCTGGTAAAGTAAGGGCGCATAGACCAAGAATCTTGGCTCTACATGAGATCTGATAACTTTTTCACAGGGTAAGCTATGTATACTCGCTTGGCAAATTTTTTACATGAAAATGTTTTGGTGGGACACTTAATTCCAAAAGGCCAAGCATTTGAAAGCTAAAAGTAAAGTAATCGAATGTTAATAATTGTATCGAATGTTTATAGGTACTCTATACATATTAAATTAAAGATTTTTTATAACACTCATACACAAAAAGGAACCCAGAAAACTTTTGTTCTTTCAGCGGGATTCTTTGTTATTGTTTCCGCATTGCGAATATTGGTTGCGGTTCAATCAACGCAACCAAATCGGTATCGGTTGATATTATTATTATTACCACACTTGACATAATACAGGTATTATAAATAACTTTTGTAACAAATAATAACAATGGTTTATTTGCTTGAGAGAAATGTAGAAGGTCTACTACTACGTACGTACTACTACATAACTCGTAGTAGATATACGTACATACGTAGCGAAAGTCAAATAGAGACTCAGTTTTCCCACATGTGGAACAGTAATCTAAATGCAAATATATTTACCGTACATTTGATGGAAATTAACTGAAAATTATTTGCAAATTTTCGAAAAATGTACAGGACGATCGAATGTAGGATGGTGTTTTGATATCTTAATAAAGTGTTTTTTATAGACTAGCAGTGACAAAGGCGGGTTATCATTCAGAGGGAAGCATTAGTCTGTATAATAGCTAGGAATTTGGACGAGTCTCAATGGAAATGTGTACCTATTATTTATACGTCCATATTTTATCTTTTTTTAACAAATTAATTATTCAAGGAGATATGGACGTTCAAAAATCTTAAACAAATTACCAGACTTTTTGCTGTGCTGAAACATCCAGGAAACAAATATGACTTCATTATAGAATAAAATCAAAACATAGGCACCTAGCTCAAGCCATTTTTTGTTTATTTTTTTGATTAAACAGTGGTCCCCCAAACATCGATTTATTGCGCTTTTTATAGGTAATTTCAGTCCGAGCTGCAGCTGCCTCTATCGCGCAAGTGCTGGCTAGCTAGGACACAGCGAGACAGCAATAGATTTTATAAATACCTATTTTATATATCTCTCAACCGTGAAGTTTCCTCATATGGGCTATATGAAGGCTATAGGTATGGAGCTTTAGGAACCCGACAGTACACAGTAGATACAAAACGGTGGTTGCTCCATATTTGCCAGGTCATCGATAAGTTCCTAATATTTTGCAAAAATCATAATAACTGTCTCTGCACAGAATTTCAGTGCATTCTGTTCTGTAGTCTGCGATCCGTAAATATCCAACTGCTGTACATCTTTATTGTAAAATATATTAATTTACCTTGTTGGAATTCCTGTAAAATCAGACAACACTTCCAGAAACTTGTTGATGATAAATATTCATGCAAAGGTTGTATTAAATGCAGAGCTAACTTTCTGTTTTACCTATATCTGTTATCAATCTCTCCTTTTGTAAAAATAGGAATTCGATTTCGCAATCCAAAAACATAGTGCGAATGAAACAATATACAAGAACCAGATGAAGCCTACATAAAAGTAGGCTTTATCAGGTTCTTGTAAAAATAGGGTATTTTATCCTAACTCCTAAGCCTAGGCATTTCACAAGCCCTAAAGTTCTACTTAGTAGGTAATCGATGAACATCTTGTATACTTTCGCTGACGCAAGTAGGTGTTATCATTTCATCTTCTACGTTAATTATTTAGGTGACTGGTTATTCCTTATTTTTATATATATTGTATTGTTCGCACTGCGAGCCACATAGTTGAAGTAACTTCTTTAGACTAAAAACATTGAGTGAAAAATAAAATCTATCAAAATGGAACAAAGAAAGGAAGGTCATTCATACCGGCAATATATTTTCGCTTTATTGGGTAAAATATAATTTATTTATACTAATTTTAGAGTTTTATTAGCTTTGTTATTCATTAAGCATTATAGGTAGATATGAAGCTATAAATATTCTTAATACTTCTGCCTTAAAAAAATAGATAAGGGAGATAACACGATTGTTTTGATTAATTTTTTTATCATTAGCAAGTCCAAAAGTTCTTAGATTTATTAAGCTTACTTACCATATCTTTGTACCTAAGCTCGTTAGGTACAAAGGTAATTCTTTAACTTGATCCTTACCTACTAGAATAATTCAAAACATCATTCAAAATAATTCACACAGAAGAGTAAGGTTTATATTTTTGATACAAATACAAAGAAATTGAGAGCCTAAAAGCTTAGGAAATGTCTGACTGTCCCTCTGACTGAAATAAAAACAAAGATTGCCCACGACAACGTAGCTGTGTGAGGAAGCAAGGCTACCATAGAATAGGTAGGTAGGTACTAGGTACGGTTACATAGGAACGTAAATACACTAATCTTGCTAACGCTTGCACAAGGCACTAACTTTTATTTTTACCGAATTTATGTATACTTGGTTGCTAAGAAAGTTTTTGAAGTTTAAAGTTTCATTCGCACCCGTCTGAATTAAGAAATAAATCCAGAGTTAGCTTAATATAAAGGAGGATTATAATAAGTTAAATCTGAATTTAAGTTATTATTATTCTCCTATGCCAAATTAGGATGAACGTGATGAGCACCTATATTATTTTGTTGCAGCGAATATGACAACGCTCTCTTATGGGCTAGAATGCGGTTGGATGTCGCCCATAACCAAGAGTTTACAATCAGACTCATCACCAACGGGCGAGATGTTGACCGACAGTGATGTGACTTGGATAGCCAGCTCCATGAGTTTTGCCGCAGTTTTCGGAGTCCCACTCTTCTCCTACATCACTGAAAGATACGGATGCAAGCGAAGCGTAATACTTCTATCTTTGCCTCAAGCGGTAAGATTTTTTATCTCAATCTTGTATTTTCCTCAAGCATTACACGAGACGTGACATTTTTAACAAAGTAAATCAAAATTGTACTTTATTTCAAAGTATGAAGTGCAGTTATACCTTCGAAGTCTTCAAATGAAACGTGTATGTTAAGTAGGTAGTGAATAAAGTTCAATTTTGAACCATCTGTGTGAACTGAAATTTAGTTTCACTTATCCCTTCATCATCAAATTTGACCTCCTTCACTTATTGAACTGAAAATTTATGCATAAATATGAACATTTTGTGACAATGCAATATGGAGTTTCTGAAATGCTGGAGCTGGAAGGTCAAAAAATCTACAACCTAACGGCACCACCCCACACTCGAGGTGAACTCGTATGATTTGTCTTTTATTTAATAAACCTCCTCTTCTATTTTAGCTGTCATGGATCTTAAGAATAGTTAATTCCTCAAGCACATCCATCATTGCTGCAAGAATTTTGTCAGGAATATCAGCTGGTGGCATTTTTAACGTAGTGCCTATGTACGTGAAGGAAATAAGCCAAGACGAGACGAGAGGAGTTTTAAGTTCTCTAATAGTTCTCACTCAGAACATGGGACTGTTGGCTATGTATCTGATGGGAGCGTATTTAGAATACTACACAGTAATGCAGCTAAGCGTTGGTCTGCCTATATTTGCTGCTGTGTTGATGTTGAAAGCGCCCGAATCTCCAGTATACTTAGTTAAGCAGGGGAAAATGGAGGTAAATGGATATATGTTTATTGTTATACTTTTACTAGACGAAGCCAAAAAGAAGAGTGAAGATTTTGTAGTCTTCTTAAATACGTATCTTGATTCCTCAGTAGCGCCCACACTAATGATCCTAATAATAAAAGTGTCAACAGATTCGTAACACCTAATAGCCCGGTAAACGTAGAGCATTTAATGTAATCGGGTTAAAGTTTTTTTATAAAAATTGTAGGTTCTGCGTTCCTAAGTTGAAAAGGTATCGTAAAGCCTAAATTATATTGCTAAGTGTTAGTTACCTATATGTTGAGCTGTAATTTTAGGAAGCAGCTAAAACCATAGCAAGTCTGAGAGGTCTGGGGGAAAGTCACAAAATTGTCCAGAACGAGGTTGATTACATGAGAAACGAAGACGCTCTCTTCAAGTCACTCCCTACACTGTCTCTTTTGAGTATCTGTAAGTACATTGTGATATTATTTATTATTACGACGTTCTACAAAAAATTAAATTGCTTGTCCCATTTTATCGAATTTGTCGTAACCAAAACTATATTTTTTCAGTGAAAGATAAGTCTTGGCGACGCGGAGTTATACTAATGTTTGTTATGTTCACGTTTTACTCGTTAAATGGTACCTTCACCATCCTAACCTACGCTTCGGCCATCTTGTCTTCGACGGGCGAATATGACATTAGCCCAGAACTGCAGACCCTGAGTCTGCCGATTGTGATGATCGTCGCTTCTGTACTGCTAACTGTGATCATAGACAGATTTAGGAGGAAGGTAATATTACCTATATTATTTCTCATAATACTATACTATAATGTAATTTATAATTTTGTAACAAATAAATAAATAATGTACTTACACATATTTATTATTTATCTTAAAAAAAAAACTGTATAACTCTTATAGGCTTACTCAATGATTCATAAAATTAAAATTTTATTGTTCAAAGAGTTACAAAATTAACATTAAAATTAGTCTTAAAAACAGGTAATTAAAATGAATAAACTAGTTCATTTAAAAATATGTTATGAATATGCAAAAATTGTAAGTAATGTTTATTTGCAGGTATTAGTAATTGGTGCTTTTTGCATTATTGGAATTTCAATGGTGGCCCTAGGTGGAGGTCTCTTGGTGCAACACGCGGGTGGAACCATACCCGGCTGGTTGCCGGTTGTGGCCATGATAGCTGCGGTCACCGCCTTCGCGGGGGCTCTGTCACCCATGCCGTACCTCATCACGACTGAAATGTTCCACTTCCAGGTGAATGTCCTTTATAATAACAACGCGATAAAAATGTTAAAACGCAATACCTGTGTTGTTGTTTTGTATTTATTTAGTGTGCACAATCACAAACATACCGTAGTCAACAGGGGCCTTACTCTTTAAACTGACCGGATTTTGATTCAAATTTGATTGTGCCGCGTACTCCCGAATAAATTGACGTTTGTTTCTTTGTTTCTCATCTTTATTTTGATTTTCAGTCGTTTGATATGGTCGGGAGTACAAAAGATGCGGTCTAACGATTTTCTTTATCCTGGTTAAATTAAAAGTAATCCACCAAATAAAACACAAAAAGGCGGTGAGATCAAACTGATTCGATTCTCGATTGTGTCGGAAATAGGCCTGTCAGTCACACAGTCCTGTAGACGATGCGAGCTCTACCTTTCTGTAAAGCTTTTTAAATTTTTCATACATAAACGAGGCATTTTGGAGCAGTTCTTTTTTCATCCGCAACGCAAAACTTAATAATAATACGTAGATATACTTAGTATAATATAGCTTTTACACTTTTTAAAAATATCTCTATAAGTATTGGTTTTTAAAAGATTACGCGGGTTTCAATTACTTGTCTAACCGTAAGTGAGCGAAGTTGTTCCTAGTGGTGTCTGAATCTGATTCAAAATCGAATCTGTTTGGAGACTAAGGCCCCTGAATGCAAAAGCTTATCAACGAATTCATCAGCCTTTCATAAACCAGGGGTTAGTTAGCCAACTAAAAGTTTTCTGTTCTTTCAGATACTGAACAAGGTGATGGCAGCTGTGGTCACGTACGCCTGGCTGTGTACCTGTTTCGCCGTCGCCATCTTCTCGCCCATATCCAACGCGTACGGCCAATTCACCGCGTACTTCGTATACGCAGCGTGCAATATAATAGGAGCGGTGTTCATAGCGATATTCCTCCCAGAAACAAAGGGGAAGAACAGTGAAGAAATACGTCTAGTACTCAGTGGTAGAGCAAAATGTGACTTACAAAACTCCACATAAACGTTACAAGAGTTTTTAAAGGACAATGTGACAACTACAGGCTTAAACGCTCAGTTTTATGAAGTATCAAGTCGGTAATGATATTTAGAGTTTAAGTTATTAAGTTTAGGCATGGACATATAGGTCCATATAATTTTATTTCATTGATCTTCTATGTTACAATATGAATAATAATACTAAGTGTAATTAAGTAACTAGTAGGTATAAGGTACTACCTACTAACGAACTACAAAAACAATAAACGTAATCTAGTCTTTAAATTATTTAATAGTTATCTCTTGTTATTTATTATATGTACCCTTAGATTATAGATACCTTACCCTTAAACTAAATTAAATAGCAAAATTAATTTTTTAAAATCGTACATTTTAGTCAGGCAACGAGTGATTTGGCGATTTAAACTATTTTTTTTGTCCAGGCATTCAAAAACGGCTATGTACGAGTTAGTCTATAATTCAACAACTGAGTTATTGCCACGAACCCAACCAAAAATTAAAAAACAACATTATTCACTATAAATAAAATATTGGGTAGGTCATGTCTGCTTTCATTCTTTGAGATGATCTGCGAGCTGCTGTGCAGCAGCTCGCAGTTTCGAACCCTGACAATGAAAAATGTAAATTTTATGTATAAAATTCAATTTTGGATATTTTAAAAAGTGTGCGTCATCTCGTTATGCTTACCATATAATATTCACTCATAGCAAAGGATCTTAAAAAAAATTGTTACCGCCATTATAATCTAAGTGGGAGCTTCTATAGCGTCAAATAAAAAAGTATTTTTAAACCGAGTCCAAACAAATTCGACCATTAACCAAAATACAAATTAAAATAAAAAATCGATCTGATGATGGAGCCGAAAGATATTCGAGGGAATGATTTACAGCAATTGCCTGGTGTTTGGGGTTGATTCATTTGTATTTTTAAGAACTGTACACCTAGATGGGCTATGCCCTGTGACTATCAAACAGAACAGGCAGAGAAACTACTCATCGTTTTATAGTTGCTACATTGTTCACTTCTTAGTACATTTTGAATATTTTAGTTTTTGCAATTGCGTTTTTTTTTTTTGTTATGTCTGAGCTATAATTGCACTATCAGTAAACGTGATCCGCGCCACTCGATTGACGTCTTCTATATTGATTACTCTTGTTTATAATAAAAACTATCTTAAGCCCGCGACTGCGTCCTTTGAATTTTGTTTCATATATTAACCCGAATATAGTGTGAAGAGAATGACCCGTAGAGTTTTTTTTTAGCATCTCATATAAATTATTTATCATACAAGATAAATCATGGTAAAATATCTCCATAAAAGTCACAAAACAGATGAGTTTCAAACCTGGTCAGTTCTTAGATCAACGTACAGTGCGTTTATGTGTGACAAGGAGCCCGCAAGCCCCAACATAGTAAGATTCACTTATTATGTTGGGGCTTTCCTTGTGGTCATTTTAGAGCTTTGAATCATGTTTTTTAGATATAATATTAAGTAATTTATATGAGGTGGTGGAACAAAAACAGATCTAAGCGTTATTCTCTTCACACTATATTCGGCTTAATATATTATGAACTTTTATAGGCATTGGAAAAAATTAAACCTGTTAAAAGCTACAAATATTTTATTTTTTTATACAGCCTGACTGTTGAGACATGTGTAGTACTAGGTACTCGATTCCCATTATAAATCTATACTTATAATAAAACTGTATAGAGGTCAATTATGTACATTGAATATTTTTTCAAAATACATATTGGAGGATGATTGGTGATCGATACTGATGCCAAAAATGCAATTAGTAAAATTTTTGTCTGTCTGTCTGTCTGTATGTGCACGCATGGAACAAAAACTACTAAAGGGATTTTAACCAAACTTGGTACGATTGTAGCCCATATTCCGGGGCAGGTTATAGGCTATATAACATAACGCTACGATACATAGGAGCCGAGCAGTGACGATAAATTTGAAGCAAGTCGGATGATTTTCGCGCGCGCGGCCTGCTGACGAACGGTTCGTGCGGGGGGCGCGTGGGGATCGCTAACACAGTGACGCCAAGCAATAGAACGTGGCACTAAAGTAGATTAGAACATGAAATAAGTACCTAGCTAACATGTTTTTTTTTCTGGGAAGACAAGTGTTTCCACAGTGTCATAATATTATAAAAATTGTATTTTTGAACTTACTTCACAAATTGAAATAAATTATCATTTATTGTATAAAATGAACTTAATTACCTAACTATATTATTAAAAAAATGCCTTTCGTGATAAACTAAAAAAACGGGCAATTAAACGGTTTTTGGAAAGCTATTTATACCATCACGGTATTAATCCTTATCATTTTAATACGTTAGTTGGCTTAATTCATTCCATGAAGACTATATTTGCCCGTTATACCATGCAAATATAATGAATAGTTTAGGAAATATAGCAAAATTAAAATCGTTTCGCCGTGATTCGACCGGGCGCCGCGTGATGCAGGCTGCTGCGTGACGTCTTACGTACGAGCCGGGCTGGTGTAGTGTAGGTATCAGATGCTGATAGGTAGGAATTTTGGCGAAGGTCAACCAAAGGAACTCCACCCCACTGCTGGGTAAAAAATACTATTAAAATGTGCTAACAGGCCACAGAAGAGTAAAAGAGGTTAGAATGGCATTGTAGGCGCGCCGTACATATGATCAAATGATCATATGTCAGCCGAAACAAGTTTCATCGGTCAACAGTCACACTCTTACTGTGACAGCGTACGGAGCTCCATAAAAAGTCGTTAAAAATGCCGTGTTGCGCTGTTTTAACGTGTCGGAAAAGAAGCCAAGTGTGTAGTGTAGCCCGAGAAGGAATTTCTTTCTACCGGTAAGTCCAAAATCTTTTAATTTTATGTGATTTTAGTAATTATTTCCATAGCATTATGTACTTCGTGATCGAAAACGATACATTCGTATGTAGGCGCAAAATTATCCATTGCTTGCAATACGTGGGTACCATTTTGTATAATGTGTTTGCGAGTGCGCAATGTATTGCATTCAAAGCGAACAATGCGCACGCCGAATCATAGCTTCAATTCTAGGTACTTCGTGCGTATCGATAATGTTGTACCAAGATGTAAACAATGTCGATATAAGAAAATGATATTATAATTTAAGCAACTCTCTTTATTGATAATTACCATCAATTATTGTTTATTTAATTATTTAGCTTTCTATTAAGAAATAAAAGAAAATTTCATACGGACATTATTATAATTACCTATATTGTTATATCTGTGATTAATGTATGTTTTTTTTGCCTAGTAAATAAATAAGTAGATTATTAAGAACATTACATTAGTCGTACGGTACCCTGTCACCCCTCAAAAATTTAACCGAACTATTGCAAAAAATGTGACAGTAATTTTATCGATATTAATTATCGACTATCGGTCGCCCTAACGTATATGAGAAAAGTGCGCGTGTGTAAGTGTACATCTAATGCATTGTTTACGTTAGTGTGACAACCAATTACAAATTAGCAATCTAAGTGCGTGAGGTTTATTTGTGTGCGTATCGCTCGTACGTATTGGGTTACTTCCTTGTAGTGGAATTAAGAGTGGGAGACAAGCGGCGACGCGCGTTCTAATACTAATTCGAAACTATTTCCATTCTAACCTCTTTATCTGTTCTGTGTAAATTACAGTCTCTGTTCCTCCAGGCATGGCGACTACGCAGTAGGACCACGGGCAAAAAGAACATAATAAAACCACGGTCAACAATCGGTTTGAAGCGTTAACCAAAGTATCGATGATGGCTGTAGGTTGTAAATGTAGGTGTAAATATATTTTAGGTCTAGTTCAGGTGTATAATATTTAGGTTTTAGGTTTCGGTTGATGTGTAGGGTCTAGGTGGTACCTAATAATATTGTATTTTCCCATTCTGTAGTGTAATATCCGTATTATTTAATATACGTTTATTTATTAATTTATCATTGAGCCTATTGTAATCGTATATTAACTATCGTTTACTATCCAAATATAAACATAAATTTATAGATGCAATTGCAAGTTATTCACTTATAAATAAAGGTACAAGGGAATCATAATAAATTGTTATTTATCTTATATTTTTTTCCAGTCTTAAGGTAACTTTGTGTTTTAAAACATTTTACTAGGAAGAAATTTTATTGGTGCATTGTAATAATATTCATTTTTCAAGGGTAGGTCAATAACAGGTCGTTTGCTTAAAATTGCTTGGCACGAGTCCAATAAAAATACGACGTGTTTTATAAATAAAACATTGGATAGGTCATGTCTGTTCTCATTTCTTTGGCGATGATCATACGCTATGCGTAAACCTTACGTCCAGTTCACACTTCACAGCGCGATGTAGCACGCAATTAGAATTTAGAAAAACAAAAAAAGATACACGTTTCATTGCCAGCAATGAAACGTGTATCTTTTTTTGTAGTAAATAAAGTTCAATTTTGTGTAGCTCAATAAACCGACTTCAACAGCCAAAAAATATAAAATGTATAAGTATTTTTTAAAATGCAGTTACGAAGGTTTTTTTTTGTAGTCAGTGTCAGCACGTGTCAGGAATAGTGGGGTTTGTAAACAACCTTACTTTTAGGTGGGCTCTCTGTTGTTCTTTAGCTGTTATACAATGAAACTTTAGCTGTTATATAAAATTATAAAAATAATATACCTACATTGTTTCTTTTTTGTTGTGGTCGGTATTTCTAAACGTAGTTTTTTTTTCTATTTACTGTCTCGTTAGATAATTCTGTAAACTACAGTAGGTAAAAACACGTAAGTATGAGTTAAACACCAAAATGTTCATATAGTGAAAACTACTCAGCCAAATTATGTAAATCCCATATTTTTTATGGAACCAAATGACAACTATTCTGCATCAAAAAAAAAGAATCAAGTAAATCATAGATCTAAGAGTACGATTACGCTTAGATCTATGATTTGATTTACTAGATTTGTAAACCGATGTTTACATAATATATAAAAAACCAACAACAAAATTAAAAACCTCCTTTTTTTAAAGTCGGTTAAAAATGCAAGCTGATATCTCGATGTAAGCTGACCCAAAGATTCACGCATAGATAGCAAGTGTTGTGAATGAAATCTACATTCTCTCATCTTTTAAAATATCAAATTGGACCTACTTTTGCAATAGGGAACCAATCCACACACTGATAGTTTTGAGAAAAAGCTATTTTTGTTTAAATTTTGTATAGAAAAAAAAGTGTTGTTATTTTGGTAAAGATCTTTCTCTCCTAAAGACCTTTACCAAAATAACAACTCTTTTTTTTCTATACAAAATTTAAACAAAAATAGCTTTTTCTCAAAACTATCAGTGTGTGGATTGGTTCCCTATTGCAAAAGTAGGTCCAATTGAGAGACAAGAAAAACTTTTTTTTGTTTACAAATCAAGTCTGGGCTATTGCACTGTCAGTAGTCGTGATTACGCGCCGCGACATTGACTGCTTTTGCATACTTGTTTTTATTAGAAATTATTTCAAACATCTATTGGTTGTGCTGAGCAAATATTAGACAATTTAATTATGTGTGTTTAAATTATCTTATCTATGATTTATTATAACGTCACAACTCTCGTGCGTCTTCTGTCGTAGGGCTCGGGCCAGAGCATAAAACCTTACTTATAGGGAGAAGAAATAGAGAGACTTGTGAAAAAAAAAAAAGAAAATTCTAAATGAAATATTGTTAATCGTAAGTCCTTATCTTTTTAAAAGTTATATGCTGTTACAGAACTACAACAGCCACTGAGCAAATAGTAGGTAATAATTGATAAATAGGTGCCTTTTGGATACCTTCAAATTAACCATACTGAGTTTATTAGAAAATGGCTGATGATAATTTACTTGTTCTGTAATACCCAGCGGAGTATCGCAGGCTGCGAGGCGCGACAGAAAGAGGACAAAAAAACACTGTATTTTTTTTAAGTTCGTTAATCGAGCCTGTCCATCATCATGAACAGGCTAAGGTCGTAGACCATACTGCCCCACTGTTAATTCTACATTACTTGTAGCAGACAACCCAGGGTTTTTTTTTCATTGGCAGAATAAATATTTAGCATGGGAGAACGGTTCTCTTTATTTTTTATTACACTGCATCGGCTAACGCCGCGCCACTGTATGATAAATATTCTAATCCAAGTTTTATGGTATTTAATACTTTAATACGAGTAACTTATTACACATAAAAGTCTTAGATACCTTCGTATTTGTCCATGTTATACCAAAATAGATACATTATCTTTATTATACCTACTAAATAATCCGTAAATAAATAGATGAAAGAAACTTTTCGGTAGCTTTATTAATAGGGTGATAAAATTTCGACTTTTTAATTGATATCAACTCCTATAATATACTGAATGAACCTGGAGGACATTGAAGAGGACCTTGGTCTAGCGGCGGGGCTGTTAATTACTCGTATGGCTATTAAAATAAATATCATTAAAAAAAACAAATTTTATTATAACAATCTTTATTATTATGAGTGCTTACTCGTTAAAGCATATCAAACGAGCTAAAACTCGATGTGGTTTTATATATTATTGAGGAGTTCCAACGACGAGCTGAAAGGCTGAAGGTTAAAATAAATTAAAGCTTGTAAAATAATATAGAGTATAGACCAATGTGATTATTCGGTGTTATGGGTTGTGTAGACAGACTTTTATGGAAATACTGCCTACGTTGGCACTATCTATAATGGCAAATAGTGGTAGTATGCTGAATACAAAATCGAAAAATTTTTAGTGCGTAATAACGTACTCGTCGACCAAAAATATTTCGACACATATAATAATATGCGACATGGATGATGGCCTCGTCGATGGTGACTTACATAGGTAAAATCACCATCAATCAGTCTAGATTTGAAAGCAAAGCCTGAAAATTTTCCAACTTAAAGCTTGAGTAATTATCATGGCAATTTTTTTCCTGTACATTACGCGTCATTAATAGGTGCTGTGCAAATGGATGTAGAAGTTTTCTAAAACAAATACTAGACGAATCTATAAATTGCAAATTTCATACTATACAATAAGTGTAATAATAATAATTAATCAGAGCAGCTTGTATACTATTGATGACGAAACCTCCGTTATCATTACAGCTTCACATGTCTTGATATATAAATTATGAATTTAAATTTTAAGGTGATATGAAAGCATCAGTCATATTGCGCCGGTAGGTGATTAAATAACAAGTTACCATTATAATATTCCAATATGGAAAAGCGAGGCTCGGTGCAAAGTTATAGCAAAACAGGCAATACATATTCGCAATGGATGTTTGCGCTCTTAGGTAAGATTATTTAAAATAAATCTGTTTCTAATATTACCCCCATAATTTTTGAAGTACAAAGTAAATATACTGATGTAACAGATATCTTTTAAAAATTAATTAAAATTATGTATGATGTTCCAGCAAATGGCTTGACCATGTCATATGGCCTGGAGTGCGGATGGATATCACCCATCACCAATATGCTGCAAACTGATGCCTCACCTACCGGCGCAGCGTTGACTGAGAATGAGATATCCATTATAGCCAGTGCCATGAGTATGGCGGCGGTATTAGCTGTACCTCTATTCGCATTTATTGCCCAAAGATATGGAAGCAGAGTTGGAGTTATACTTCTAGCTGTTCCGCAAACGGTACGTTTTTTTATTAAATAGGAAAACGGATTGTATGACTTAAGCATTCCAAATTTCAATTTATTTTATCTATAATCGAACTGAAACTGTAGTTCAATAAAATAGCACTCAAGTCCCCTGCTACTCTCGAAATTCCGCCTAACAGATACAAAGATAGCCTGTGAATAGAAGGGCTCCTGATTATAAATACCATTTGAGTATTCAGCCGTCAGGAAATTTAATAAAATTAGGAGTCTAAACAGGAGTTTTGTCATTTCAGATCTCATGGAGTTTGAGAATAATTTACAGCACCAGCACTACCCTTCTCATCGCTCGAATACTTGCTGGAATAGCTGCTGGAGGCGTCTTCAATGTCGTTCCGATATACGTAAAAGAAATTAGCGAAGACAAAGTTAGAGGTGTCCTGGGATCCTTACTAGTACTGACACAAAACACTGGAATATTCATTATGTACATTATGGGAGCGTACCTAGATTATTACATTGTGATGTACATCTCTATCTGTCTCCCAGTAGTAACTGGATTGCTTATGCTGAAATCTCCTGATTCGCCCGCATTCCTGGTAAAGCAAGGAAATATAGAGGTAGGTAATATTACTATGCCAGGACCATGCATTATTATAATTTAGTGCATGGTCTTGGTTAGTAGTAACTACTTTAAAAATGCCATAATCCTTTTTGCATTTTGCATGACAATCGAAATTGCACTTTCATCAAATGTGTGTTATATTGTATATTATACTCAAATTGAGAATTTTCTCCTGTAATTTGAAAGTCAGGAGAGTTAACTCTTCCGAAACATTTCGAGACAGACAGCCTATATTCTGAAATTCATGCCCCCGTGGTCTCTCTTAAATTATAAATTGGTATTGGTTTTGTTGGAATATTTACAAAAGATCTAAAGTCGCTAGGCCCCGGTACCATAGAGGCACTTCACACAATCTATTTCAAGACCACCAGAGAGTCATCACGTGCTTTGTTGACTATAACAAGGCCTTTGACTGCGTCAATTAGACTTCCTTGTAATAAAATCGATGAATCGATGTTCCATCCTTTTAAGTTTGGGAAAGGAGTACGACAGGGCTGCATTCTCCGCCTGTCTTTTTCAACGTATACGGCAATGTATACCTACGTTTGCCTCTTAATACATGCAAATCTACGACCAGTGGGAAAGAAGCGTACTCATAGGTGGAGTTAAATGAAACAAGGGGGAAATTACAACTCCCTAAAATGAGGAAAACGACTGAATTAGGAGTATTTAGTATTAAAAATGTTTATACCAATGTATTTTTTCAGAACGCTGCAGATGCAATTGCACTTCTCAGAGGTCTAGACAGAGATGACAAAATGGTGCAATTTGAATTAGAAACCTTGAAAAAGGAAGATGACAAATTTAAAGCATTGCCTGACATCACTTTTAAAGCAATGTGTAAGATCTATCATAAATATAATACTAGATGCCTGCTATTTCATAAAAGTTGCCCTAAGTAGTAATTTAAAACAATAAAAACTGGGATGTGAAAGTAAACTCCAACAATTCGTTTTAGTTGCTGACAAGGCATGGCGACGAGGGTACATCTTCATCGGTCTTATTTTTACCTTCCACGGCACCAATGGAGCTTACACTATTGTGACATACGCATCTGCTATCCTGTCTTCTACTGGCGTAGAAATGAATATCAGCCCGGAGTTGCAGACGCTCAGTATTCCTTTTGTGATGATTATATCGTCCCTAACACTCACACTTATAGTGGAAGCATGCGGGAGAAAGGTTAATTTGATTCTGTTATACACTAAAGTTAAAATTTTGTTTATTTGTTGTTGGCTATTCTCATTTATCAAAAAAGTAATATAATATTATAACGCTCAGACTAATCCTAATTCCTATCCAATTAAGAATGTTTCATAATAATTTGGGGTTTTGTCCACTATTTCATGCGTTAAAAAATGTGGCGACATCTAGTTAAAATCTAATACATATTTTTGGTATTAACTCTTTGTTAGTACATAAACAAATCATTATATCGAAGCAACATACTAATAATCATTATTATTATGTCTTTCAAATAAAAATAAAATCATGAAACCCACTAAAAATAGATAAACAAAACCTTGTGATTTACCAATCACATCCCACAATCAATACAAAGCATCCACAACCTAGGTTTTTTATTATCTGATCAGGCTTAACACCTAGTTCCTTTTGTTGTTCGTATATGGCTTACGTTAACATTATCTTATAAATAGTAGAGAAATAGTTTTGTAAAAAAAATTGGAGTCTAATAAATATATTTTTGTTACAGTGGTTGCTGGCTGGTTCTTTCCTCATAACTGCAATATCCATGGTAACCCTAGCTGCAGCAGTTTTGTTAATGCGTTCAGGTGGAAGTGTGGCAAGTTGGGTACCTATACTTGCCATGGTTTTGATCGTCTCTATGTATTCCATAGGTGTATCTCCCCTGCCGTACATTATAATGACTGAAATGTTCAGTTTTCAGGTAATGTATTGTTTAAAATATGATATCTCATCATGTCTAACAAATTGCACATAATATTAACACTAAACCTAATCCTTATTTATTATTATTATCTGTTACTATTGTCTCATTATAACCCACAGCTGATTATAATTATCTCGAAGCATAACAATACAGAAGATAATTTATAAATTATAAATTTAAATATTTATAAAAGTTATTTTATTACTTTCTCGAATAGTTTAACTTTTTTTATTCTATTAAAAACGAGCACCATCACATTTGTGATGCTCTGGACATTTATGAAACTACAACAATAATTATTTCATAAATATAATATACTAATAGTTTACGAAGTTTGTCATAGTTTAGGTAAACTAAAAACACTAGTTCGTTTCCTTTGTTTCCTTATTTTCTAACAATATTCTTTATGGTCTAACAATATTTTATTCTTGTATGCAGGTACGAAACAAAGTGTCAGGCACCATAGTATCCTACGCGTGGTTCCTGTCTTTCGCAGGCGTCGCTGTATACGTCCCCATTACAGCCTCGTTTGGTCAATACACCGCCTTCCTTCTCCACGCTGTGGTGAATATTGTAGGTGCTGTATTTGTGGCTATCTGTATACCAGAAACAAGAGGGAAGAGCGATGACGAAATTAGAAGAATTTTAGCGGGGACTAACAAAGAAGATGCAGCGTCGCCATAGAACTTTCAACCCTGAGTCAATTAGGGCTTTACTCACGTTGGTACAGAGTCGAGCCTCAAGACGCTTTGACGCGCCAACGTGGGTTCAGCCTAAATGAAAATTAAAAAAAACTAAAAAAACACGCTCAATTGCATTATCGGTCAATTTCATAACCTTGATACATATGCAATATTTTAAATTAATTAAACTTCTAGAAATTGGTGAAAATTATATCCAATTTGTAAATAATATTACCCATTTGTAAATAAATATCAATAAACATTTTTTATTTTCGTACTTAATCTTTATTATGATTTTATGACGTTCCTTTTATTACAGGCCTTCTGATTCAAATTATTAAACTAATTAAAAGATTATCTAAATTGAACAGCTAGTGTTAAATAACTGCTAATTATTACAATGACATGTTAATTCGAAGATGTTTATATTATATTTTAGTCATAAAAAGGAAATACATATTAATCAAAAAACCAAGAAGTAATGTCTAGTAGGCTAACGCAGTGAACTACACTTGGGTGCCAGTTGATAGTAAGGGGCCAAGGGCTACAGTTATAGACGTACTGATGGCTGTAATGAGTCTGCTGATAACGACTATTTAATAGGTCAGGTAGGTATAATATAATAATTACTCCCCACATGGGTTTCAGTTGACTCTAGCTGGTTACATTGAACCCAAACCAACCACGTAGGAGTTTTTTTATATTGCCCAAGTATATGCAAAACACATAAGAGGACTGCCCCTTTACTTACGTAAACAAGTTATACTGGTGATCGACACGACTGACGATATATCAGGCTTATAATCATCTTTCATATCAGACAATCTAGTTATTGCACCATTGACTGATGTGCTTTTATTAGGTGATCTACATACGATTTACAACTAAAAATAAATCAAGTACTATTTTTAGAGCTCCAATTAGTGTAATGACCCTTTACAATTTATTTCATTTAAATGAGTATGACACGATCATTTAAAAGAGGATTTAACATTTAATTAATAAGTATGATGGCACAAGATATTTAGTTATTATTTATTTTCAATTAATTTAGTTAATATTTATTTTCAAAAATATTCAGATACTAGCTGTCTGTCCCGGCCAACTTCGTACTGCTTTGTACAAAATATGAACTCTTCAATTCATTTATGCAGCGGAAGCTCCAAAAAGGAAAAAATAACCCGATTTTGAAACTTTCTTAGTTGGTGCTCCGGTCCTTTTAGACATACGAGCATGATGATATATAGCCTATCGACCTCTATTAATTGGCTATAAAATACTGTTTTTTTTTTAAATCGGAACAGTCGCTCTTGAGATAAGCGCTTTTAAGTAAACAAACAAACTTTACAACATTAGTAGAGGTAACTACATAAACGTAAAAAAATACAAAAAAGATTTTATTTGTTTTTGGTAAATTTGTTGGTGTTGTGTTTAGTGAAAGATAGGGCTTGGATAGCACCACGAATATGCGTTTAAGAGCCGATTTTTCAATCTTCAGATAACTTTTATCTGTCGAATAAACATGTGACTTTGACATTTGTTCCATACAAAATCTGCCAAAGTCACATATTTATTCCTTAGATAAAAGTTATCTGACGATTGAAAAATCGGCCCTAAATATTTTATCAATTATAATTAAATTTTATAGTTGAATTAAGAATAAACATTTAAAATGCGGTCATGCAAGTATGTTCTATGTAATGGTTAATTTAATAAAAATAAATTTATATTTCATGTGGAAACAGAAAAATATGATATAAAATAAACTTTAAAAACATCCGACTTCTATGTCTAAAAATAACAAAACAATTCAGATAGAAATCCAGAAATGTATAGGTACAAAAAAGGTCAAGGTAGAGCCGTGGTCGGACCCGCTAATAAAATCTAAGCGTCATCTCACACCAAAATACGGCAGAAAAAATAGAACTTGAAAAAGCATATTAATATTTTCGTCTGCTGTTGCAATATTTAATACCCATAGCGGGTGTGACCACGGCCCCACCTTGACCATTTTTGTACTTATGCATTTCTGGATTTCTATCTGAATTACTTTCTTGTTTAACCTTTATATAATCCCCTTTTTCTAATACTGTTTCTGAGATATTTCAGAGGATTATTGTTATTTTTCATGTCTATTTGATGCTCACTTAAATATAGATGCCCATTACAAAGCCTTCAAAAGAGCTCATCATAATCGAGCAGGCTTACTCCCGACACAATCGAGAATCGTTTCAGTTCAATCTCTATGGCTTTTGGTATTTAATTTGGTGGATTTCTTTGAAACTTACCAGGATAAAGAAAATCATTAAAAAAAAACAAAACATTTTATTCAGAATAAATTTTTACAAAATGTTTTCTGAACGTCGTGACTATTTGATGCCTACCACCGGTTCGGGAACTAGCTTTAATTAGATCGTAACTTTTTGTACTCCCTACCATATCAATCGACTGAGAATTATAATATGATTTACACGCGAGGTGTGAGCACCACGTCAATTTGGCCCTGGAAGAACTTGTGTTACAGGTATCAGGCAACGGAAATACATTTAATACTATACATATATTTACAATGTTTATTACAATAAATACACAAATTTAATACACATCTATGGCCCAGGAACATTGAAAACTTTTTGTTCCTTCGGGATTCGAACCCGCGACCTCTCGCTTAAGCACCAACGCTCTCAACCACTGCGCCACGGAGGTCGAATCAAAATAAACAAACATCAATTTATTCGGGAGTACGCGGCACGATTGAATCTGAATCAAAATCGAATCAGTTTGGAGAGGCCCCTGCTCTCTACGTTCTACGCTACGGGCTACGCCGCTACGAGCGTAACCCAGCCGCCTACGATTACTAACAGGGGGCCTATTACAAGCTCCAGGCAGTTTACGCCATACGACATGGCTGCCTGGAATTATCGTATTACGATCACATAATAACTGCATGATGACAGCTAGTCAGCGGACACGTGACACTTAACTTGCTTCCGAATGCCACTTTCAGACAACCAAACTAGGGTGGATCCATTCAGAATAATATGTCGTTGAAATATGAAAAAGAACAAGGCAGTTTAAGACCGTGTTATTGAATTGCCTGGAACCAGGCTGGTATTGTAAAAGATCATAATACAGGCCCTGGGATAACTTTGTAAGATTTTAAATTATTGTAAATTGAATAGCAAATAAATTTAAATACTATCATACGCATAACATCTACTATCATCGATTCTTATTTGTTTTTGTCAATGTTTAAATAGAGTCACGATAATTTTGATGTCTTAGTAAACATAACTTTTAACATTTATCAGAGAGACAGGTAAATGATTGCATCACGCTCGCTTTTTCAAATTGAAATATCAAATAACATGTTAATTATTGGGTGCCTTGTAGCGAATTAAACTTATATTATGTGATATTTTACCAGCCTTTCGAGTGTGAGCATGATATAATTATTTCATCCAATCAGCGTTTAATATCAATACAAGTTCTTAACGAAATGTTAGTTGACCAAAATATGTTTAATTAATAGTATTAGTATATGTTTTCGTTATTGTTAAGATTGAGTCAACTACCGAAATCTGAATCAAAGAAAGTTTTCAGTTGAACTGACGATGCCTTGTGTGTATTATGTTATGAACCAAGGAATAAATTGAGCATTATATTAGATCCTTACATTTGAAATTGGCGTTTTGTATGTATGGGAGGAACATAAAGGCGATTATTTCATATTCAAATATATTTTATTAATCAAAGTATGTACCATTGCTATCTATAAACTTTTGCCATCTTATAGGTAGTTCATTGATCCCTTTACTAAAAAAAACCATTCGGACGGGAATCAATGAAATCTTTGAAAGTGTTTTGGACTGCCTCATCGGAATTGCATTTTTTTCCTTGCAAGAAGTTATCCAAATTTCGAAAAAAATGGTAATCTGTTGGAGCAAGGTCCGAAGAGTACGGTGGATGTCTTAGACATTCCAATTGAAGCTCCTCTAATTGCCGTGTGTGGTCTAGCGTTGTCTTGAAGCAGCAGTGGCGTAGAGCGATTGACAAGTCTCGGTTGTTTAACGGCGAGCTTTTCCATCATGGTTTGCAGTTGCTGACAATAGACATCAGCCGCAATCGTCTGACCAGATTTAAGAAATAGCTTTTGTAGTGTCCACATAGTGTGAGACCAAGTACTCATATTTACTTCTATAAAAAAGTATAATATAATCTGTCGTCTCGGGCAATACACAACGCGGAACCGGATGGGATATGGCGGTTTGACCGGGAAAGACAAAGACGTTGTGTATAGCTGGCGAGCCGATATTATATATGTATTATAATTGTAAAGGTATACAGAACAGTACAGCTTTCTCTTTCGGTGTACGACACCGGCACTAGTCCACCAAACGCTTACAAGTAACTTTTTTTGCGTCAATTTTCGCTTGGGGCCAGTCTTTGCTGGTTCACCAGGGTTCAGCCATTGCGATGAGCGTTTACGATTATCGTACAGGATCCACTTTTCATCACATGTAATGATCCGATTTAAAATTCCTTCATTATTGTGCCGGTTGAGCAATGTAACGCAGCAGTCGATTTGTCGGTTTGCTTCACTCAATTTATGAGGTACCCACCTTTCAAGCTTTTTCACCTTCCCAATTTGCTTCAAGTGGATTAAAACGGTTTTGTCACTAACACCGCAGCCTGTAGCTAACTCTGATGTTGTTTGCGATGGATCTGCTTCCACAATAGCCTTCAATTCATCATTATTGACCTTGGTCTCCGGCCGTCCACGGGGCTTGTTCTGCAGGTCGAAATTTCGAGAACGAAAGCGTTGCAACCAAAAACGCACCGTGTTTTATTTTGCGACACCACCCCCATACACATCATTAATCCTTCGAGCCGTTTCTGCAGCACTGGTGCCACGGTGGAACTCGTACTCGTAAATAATGCGATATTTTAAGTTTTCCAAAAAAGAAAAAAACAAATGAATTACGGTTTTCAAAACACAAATGCATGATTAATAGCTGTTTAAATTTGAATTTGGAATTCCTAACCAAAGAGGATATATTTAAGATCAAAGTGGCTAGTACGACAAAACGCCAATTTCATATACTGTAATGCCTGGTCATTATGAAATATTTCCAATACGAGATGCAATAATATAAAAAGTCTTAATTTATATCAGACACTAGCTGTGCCCGCGACTTCGTTCGCGTGGTTGTCGGAAACACTATCGCGATTATCTTTTGATTGCTCACGTTGGTTTTTGTAATTATGATTATTAAAAAGAATTAATTCTTTCATACACATTTTTTGAGTAACTTAAACCTTGTATGTAGCTCACGCAACGAAAGACCTCGAATGTCAATAATTTTCCCCGTATTTGCGACATTTCTAACTGACGCTTCGCGATTAGTCGCGTAATGTTATATCACCTAAAGCCTTTCTCTATAAATGGACTATCCAACAAAAAAAGATTTTTTCAAATCGGACCAGTAGTTTCTGAGATTAGCGCGTTTAAACAAACAAACAAACAAACTCTTTCGCTTTATAATATTAGTATAGATTATACATAATATTTCACCTTTTGGGCACAGTAATATATTTTTATAACAATTCTCATTTTACTTAAAATTAGCCCGATAGAGATAGATAATATTCATATTGCCCGCATTAGTCACGTCTCACGTGGTCCTTAACATATTCTGATGCGACACTTCCTTGTTTTGCAAGTGTTACTAACTGCTATTAGAGGAATATTTTAATTTGCGTAGATCGTACGTCGTCTCTAAATCAACATGATAAACAAAACAATGACAAACTATATCACCAGCGGATGAAATAATTCCAATACCAATATTGTCTAAAGGTGGGTCTACATCAAACGAGCGAATATGCATTCTATATCCACTCTATCAAATTCTTTTAAAACTGTAAACATACGTAATATTAGTTTTTATTTGTTATATAATATTCTACCTAATTCTTTGTTCTTATTTTAAACTATCTGACCCGTACCGGCTTCGTTGAGCATAAAAACAGTTTATGATGAAATTGAACTAAAAAAACAACGCGGAACCCGCAACCCGGGAACCCACAACCCGGGAACATGTAACGCGGAACCCGCAACCCGGGAACCCACAACCCGGGAACACGGAACGCGGAACCCGCAACGCGGAACCTGCAACGCAGAACCCGCAAACCCGCAAAGAGTTATAAATCGTGTGACTAACACGACTTATATAGATGTATAGATTACTCCTACTAACATAAGCTAACGGCCGGTGCATGCCGTCACAGTCGGTCCAGCTGATTCGGAGATCATTAGTTTGATGACGATGATGACGAAAAGTAGCCTAAGTTAATCCTTATAACTTTAGCTTACTTACCAGTGAAAGTCTCGTCAAAATAGGTCCAGCCGTTCCAGAAATTAGCCGGAACAAACAGAAATGCGGACAGACAGACAGACAGACAAAAAAAAATTAAATTGCATTTGCATTTTCAGTATCCTTCATAATGTCATATGCATTAATTAAAACATTGCTAATTGAAAGTTAGAAACATACACTTCAATTTTATTTATTTGTATAGGTAGTTGATATTTTGATGTGAACGCTTAAAACGAGCCTTTGTTTACATTAAAAAAGAAAGTTACATAACATAAAAGTTTTTGTGGCGATTAGTAACTTTACTCGATATTTTAATAACAGTGTTTTTATAATATTTCAGTTGATTGAATGAAAGGTAAAATGTGATTTATAACGTATAAAAAAACTAATTATTAGATCTTGTTCAGACCAATTTTTGGTGGAAGTTTGCATCGTAATTTACATCATATATTATTTTTACATTTTATGATTCCCTTATTTTAGAATGGGGGTGGGGCTTGTACACATTTTTCCTCTTTAGAAGCGTACCTCACGCAAACTATTTAGTTTAGAAAATAATAATATTAGGAACCTCAATATCATTTTTGAACACCTATCCATAGTTATTATTTTTTTTTTAGTTATTTTATTTTGATGGAAAGAAAAATGAGTTTTAGTTCCAAGAATTTATAGTTTTTTTTCTAATTTGTGTGAAAATTTTAATGCCGTTCACCGAATACATGTACTTACCAAGTTTCAACAGTATATATTTCCTATAGTTTTGGAAAAAAGTGGCTGAGACTTACGGACGGATGAACAGACATGACGAATAATGCTAAAATTTTTTGCCCTTTTTTAGCCCTAAAAATCAAAAAACATTGCTCTTGTTCTAGCTTTTAGCCCTTTATTCTTTGGATGTAAACCCACCTTAAAACGACACATGTGCAACAACGTGCATTGTTACGTATTCTATAACAGTAATAGGATTTTTATAAAGGACGTTTAAAAATATGATATATTAAGCCGACATAGTTTTGATGATTATCTCAAAACTATGTGTACCTACACTGAAGACAAAAACATTAAACGGTGTTGAGTGACTCGCATAGTTTGTTGCTTAGAATAATTAATAGGCTACTTTTTATCCCACAAAAATGTAAGATTACTGCGAGATTTTGAAACAACTAGTGGCTGTTTTTAAAAAGCGTTTTATAATTTTTACGATAAGCACTTAAATATTTTTTGATTTTGACCGATAATCGAAAACTGATCACGGTCCTTAAATATTTTATTTTGATCGAGAAACAGGCTGTACTCGATTTGGGTCCCAAGACAAAAAAAGATAACCTTTTAAATAAACATGTCAACTTTTATATAATAATAATAGATGCAACAATGCTTGTAAATATCGTAAGCCTGAATACACAACGGCGCAAACATATTGGATAAGATGCTATATTTGGTGAGTATTGTTATTAGTTTAATATTCCGTTCCGTGCTATTAGTGTGCTATTGGGACCAAAATGGAAAATGGTGAAAATGGCCATGTATACAGACAAGTGGTTTTTGCGCTCCTGGGTAGTATTGTGTTCCTTTTTTTTCTCGACGTTTCCCCCCTAGATTCAAGGATTTCCTTAGTCAGATGGCATACTACATAACTGCATTTCATATTCCACTCAAATCCAACATGGATTTGGGTGGAATATGGGTTACCATGAAAGAAGTTCCTTAGATGGCGCTGTTATCGCGCGATGGAATATTAAATCAAACCATCCCATAATATTCCCAAGGATAAAGGGCAAACGCCCTTTATAATATATTAGGTTGGGAAAAAAGTCTTTTCGCGTTATAGTGTGTATGAACTTGTCATAAAATCTCTTGGGCTATACCAATTGTATCTGGCTGATTTTGGTATAATTAAAAAGTTTTAATTTCACAGAATTTCCAAATTCAAATTAGGTAAATTTGACATTTTCATTTGTTTTTCATATTGTTAAAATAAGTGGTTCTAATGAAGAAATTCTATAGATTTTAAATTTTTATTACAAAAAAGGTAAACATGCAACACAAGCTGCAAAAAAAATGTGATGTTTATGAACCTAATGCAGTATCTGTGAGAGTAGCGCAAATTTGGCTCAGCGTTTTCAATCCGGAAATTTTGATATCAAAGATGCACGTTGCTCTGGTCGCCCTGTTACGGACAAAACTGATGCTATTTTAAAAATGGAGCAATGCATCGTCATATTAGTAGTTACGATGTAGCTGAAGAACTAGAGATTGACCACAAAATGGTTTTGCCGCATTTGAATAACCCAGGTATACAAAAAAGCTCGAAATTTGCGTGCCTCGTGAGCTCACTGAAAGAAACTTAATGAATTGTGTACTCATTTGTGATTCTTTATTACGACGTATTGAAACCGAACCATCTATGAAGAAGCTGATAACTGGTGGTGAAAAGTGGATCACGACAAGAACGTGCGAAAAAGATCATGGTCAAAACCCGGTCAGGCTTCACAGACTGTGGCGAAACCCGGGTTAACTCGCAACAAGGTGATGCTGTGTGTGTGGTGGAATTAGAAGGGCATTATTCATTATGAGCTGTTACCGCCAGGCAGGACCATCGGTTCTGCAAACAACTGATGAGATTAAAGCAAGAAGTTGAGAGAAAGCGGCCAGAATTAATCAACAGAAGGGGTGTGGTTTTTCACAATGATAAAGCTAGACCTCACACATTTTTAGCCACTCAGCAAAAATTACGGGAGTTTGGCTGGGAGGTGTTATGGTGATGCATCCGCCGTGTAGTCATGACCTTGCACCTTCAGATTTCCACCTGATTCGGTCGCTGCAGAATTCCTTAGACAGTGTCAGGTTGACATCACAAGAGGACTGCCAAAACCACTTGTCGCAGTTTTTCATCAGAGGCCCCAAAATTTTTACATTTTTATAGCATTGGTAGAGACATGATCCCATATCATGTCTCTACCAACAAGATGGCACAAAGTTATCGAACAAAATGGCAGCTATATAATATACTTTAGACAATTGTAAATAAACTTTATAAAAAACCTATTGAATTTTTATAAGAAATGCGAAGAAACTTTTTCCCCAACCTAATATAAAAAAATACTTACTGAGATCGGATGTTTTAACCCCCGACGCAAAACGACGGTCTAGTAAATTTAACGTGTATGTGTAAATGTGTATGTGTCTATCTGTGCAATCGTAACTCCCAAACGGATGATCCGATTTTAATACGGGTTTTTTTTAATGAAAGGTATATCAGCCGAGAGTGTTCGTAGTTATGGAAATCGGTTCAGGTCTTCAAGGTCATCAGGTCGTTTGTTGGGTGTGATATGAATGTTACTAGCGTGTAAAAAAAAGTCGGGGGTTTTTATTTAGTTTATGATTTACGCGATATTTCTACAAATAGTTAAATACTGACTTAAAATATACCTAGATAAGTTTCAGTTCGTCTAATTGCAACGGGACCTTTTTTATGGAAAAGATTTTAAAGATAATACCCAATTATAACTTCTTTATCTGATGACTTCATGGCTACATGGCTTCTTGATTACATAGACATTATAATTAATAATATAGGCTATAATATTAATAACTGATAATACTTTAGGTTGTGTATGGGTCCCGTATATAGAGTTTACTGAAAACGTACATACCAGCGCTGAAAGAGGTATTTTTTTTTAATATGGGAAAATTTATGATGTTGGGCATTTCTCATACACATACACGAAAGTCAAAAGTAAGTTTCAGCGCTGGTACTTTCACAGTATACTATAGGTACTCTACATATGAGGCACATATTATTATGTACACCCTGAAGTATATAATAGCCTGTATTATGAATTATAATCTTCAATTTTCATTTTTTATATGTCATGTAGCCATGAAGTAGTCAGATAAAGAAGTTATAATTAGGTATTATCTTTAAAATAATTTCTATAAAAGTACTTAGTCCTGTTGCAATTAGTCGAACTGAAACTTATTTAGGTATATTTTGGTCAATACATATTTTACACCTTGTATTTTATTTTACATATGGTTTACAGCAAACTGTTTGAGCTTCACGGGTGGCTTGGAAAGTGGTTGGATATCGCCAATGACTAAAGTGCTACAATCCGACACATGCCCCACGGGAGTTCCCCTGACAGACCACGAGATATCCTGGATAGCCAGTTCCATGAGTATTTCGGCGGTTTTCGGAGTGTCCATGTATACATACATTGCCGATAACTATGGAAGTAAAATAGGAGTTATCATGGTGGCTGTCCCACAAGCGGTACTTATTCATTTATATTAATGTAGGACCTTTTCCTTGTCATAATGTCATAATTGTCATAATTCTAAAGTGCACAAGCTGTGAAATATAAATGGCCTTGCAAAGTCCTAGCATCAACCATTGACGAAATATTATAGTCATCACAAACGTAAGATGCTATATATGCCAAGTATGTGATCGCCTCCGTGGTCTAGTGGGTTAGAGTCTATCGACTCGGAGGTCGTGGGTTCGATTCCCGCGTTGGAACTACAAAACATTTTTTTTCAAGTTTGGCTAGAACAATGCAGGTAGATCACCTGATTGTCTGACAAGAAAGATGATGCATGCCTCTGATGGGCATGTAAAAAGTCGGTCCTGCGCCTGATCTCCTGCCAGTCGTGAACGAGAGTGAAAAAAAAAGAGTTCTCATGTGTATTGCGCACACATTTAGGCACTATAAAACAACTCCTAACGCAGTTTCGCATTTTTATAGTACAGAAATTAGATTTAAAAGTCACAGCCACATGTTTTAATTTCTTTTATTGTAGGAATAATAAATAGTTATTCTTTTTGTCCTTGTATTACTGGTATTATTTACAGATCGCATTGACATTGAAACTAGCATATTCCTCCAGCACAACCATCTTGGCAGCCAGAATTATATTCGGCATTTCATCTGGGGGGATATTTAACGTAATACCTTTGTACGTGAAGGAGATCAGCCAGGACAGTATGAAGGGAATACTCGGCTCGTTCCTCATGCTGCTGACCAATATTGGACTATTCACGATGTTCACGATGGGTGCTTTCCTGGACTACTACACGGTCTTGTATATTGTTGTTGGACTGCCAGTGTTGATTGCTCTCTTGATGCTCAAGGCGCCTAATTCTCCAGCTTTCCTTGTTAGGCAAGGGAAGATACAAGTGAGTGTTATGAATTGAACTTATAATCTTTGTATGTTGGTTCAGAATATCCCTACCATGTCAGTTTCTAAAACTAAGTTATATACAAGGTGTAAAATAAATGCGTGATAATACTTTAGGGTGTGTATGTGCGTCCTATGTAGAGTATAGTGTGAAAGTACGAGCGCTGAAAGACTTACTTATGACGTTCATCTTTGTATGAGAAATGCTACCACATCATAAATTTTCCCATACAATAATTTAAAAAAAGTACCTACCTCTTTCAGCGCTGGGACTTTCACAGTGAACTCTATACACCGGACCCATACACAGCCTAAAGTATTATCACTCATTTATATACCTCGTGGTCTACTCTATACCTGTACTAAAAAAACGTATGATTTAAGGAAGCTACTGATGCTATTGCTTATCTACGAGGGTTAGATGTGGACAGCAAAATGGTTAAAAATGAAATAGAGACAATGATACACGAAGAAGAACAATACAAGAATTCACCGAGCATTAGAATTATTTGTGAGTAACATAATGGCATTTAAATTATTATGATATTGTTAATTATCTAATATATTATGTCGTGTTGAGCCACTTTATTATTGTTAACTGTTTAGCTATATGCAAATAATCGTTACGTTATGATCCAGCTCCAGAATAGCAAGATATTAGCACGATTTTATTTTTTATGACTGTAATATGTTTCGTGCATTAAATAAATAAATAAATAAAAATAAAATAAAATTTATATACAGTAAACTAGCTTTTGCCCGCTTATAAACTTTAACGTTTATAATAGTAGGTAGTAGGAATTGAAGTCATGAATGGATGAAGGTGATATGTAGCAAAATTATGATTTCGAGAAAATTGAGTTCAAACTGACACAACATTTTAGAATACGTCGTAAAGTATTAGGTAAATTAATCTAAATATCCGTCTACAGAATCAAAGTACTTAATACGTTACTACATAATATCCTAAAATGATTAAGTGACAGTTTAAACTAAATTTTCTGGATAAAATTTTTCGATTCATCGATTCATGTCTTCAACTATTCTAAGCTTATTTTGGTTACCATGGATATTTTTATCGTAAGGTCGAACGAGGCCAGAGGGTTACTCTGTCACACTATAAAGTATAAACCATAGATAAAACATTGTTTTACCATAGGAGGATGGAGGAGAAAGAAAACACTTGTAAAATATTACGGCTGTTTTTTTTATTTAATTATATGTGGCTAGTCTAGACCTTAAAACCATTTTCTCTATTTTCAAATACTTCAATTTATTTATATATTTTTTACTTCAATATATTTTTGTTAATAACAAAACATTAAAAAAAAATTATTCCTTGCATTTAAATAACATAAAAAGTAAATTAAATTAAAATAATAAACGTTTTATTTCCAAATGAAACTTAACACTATTTTCGGAAAGTCAACAAGATAATTTTAAACAAAAAAAAACCGACTTCAAAAGGATTATTTGGTAACATATGCTTGGGCTACTTCAGAAAAAATCAAAGTCGATATGTGTTTCAATATAAATTTTGAGGAGTTACCTCGATTCCTCACGGATCCCATCATCAGGTCACCATTTTTTTCCAAAAACTTTTGGAAAAAAATTGGAATTATACCCTAAACAACACAGAAAAAATATTTAAAATCGGTTCATAAACCACGAAGTTATCCGCGAACTAACATAAAAAAAAAACATATATACGGTCGAATTGAGAAACCTCCTCCTTTTTTGGAAGTCGGTTAAAAATGAAATACTACTAGGTACTATTTTTCAAAAAGAAAGAACATAAATATCATATTTTACTATGTATTATAGGTTATTTTTGTAAGTTTTTCCTTTCATCAACAAAAGGTGGTACAAGTGTAAAAAAATTTCATTAACGAAAGGTAAAATATTATGGCTGGTAGTTATCAGCTTCGGTGGCCAGTCGGTATATATTATATAAACTAGCTGACCCTTGCCCACTTCGTTGAGCATAAAAACAGTTTATGATGAAATTCAACTAAAAAAAACAACCCCTATCTCGGGAACGCGGAACCCGCAACGCGGGAACCCGGAACCCGCAGCATGGGAACCCGAAACCTGCAACCCGCAACGCGGGAACCCACAACCCGCAACGCGGGAACCCACAACCCGCAACGCGGGAACCCGGAACCCGCAACGCGGGAACCCGGAACCCGCAACGCGGGGACCCGGAACCCGCAACGCGGGAACCCGGAACCCGCAACGCGGGAACCCGGAACCCGCAACGCGGGGACCCGGAACCCGCAACGCGGGAACGCGGAACCCGCAGCAGTTAAGTCTCTAGTGTTTAATAAGAAAAAGTGTTAACTGACGTACCATTATCACGACGTTTATTTCATTAAATCATAATTTGTATATTATATTTAAGATCGTTTATCAGTGAAAGCAAATCGTAAAATAACTCATATTGGTTATGTTGACAATAAATATCTAATAATTATTAAATAAAGTTTAGTAAATTCTGCAGTTTTAACAAAAAGAAAATATTTATTTTATTATGTCGTCATTACAACGTTACGTCGCTCATTTTTGATAAACTGTCAAATGTTACCTATTAAAATGACCCGACTATTTATTAGTGGTGGACAAATAGTGTAATGAATCCAAATAGTTTAAGTTTATGTTAATACGTTATTTATAGCATTTTATGATTTTTATTTTCCATTTGTAAACAATGTTGTTACCATGACACCAGTGTCATACAGACTGGCAACGACGTAAATTGATCGAGTCCAGGTTCAAACCCCGTGTGACCAATACGTATATTTTCTTCTTTTTTCTAATTTTCTGCTTATATTTTTCAACATTTTCTTTCATATTATGAATTCATATTATGAAAGAAAATGTTGAAAAATATAAGCAAAATATAACCTTTTCATGACAATAACGAACATACTGTAAAAAAAATTGCGAAATCGGTCCAGTCGTTGTCGAAGCGCACACGATGTAAGAAATTTTGATGGTTATTTTTTTACACTTTGGGCTACATTTTTGGGGTTTTAGTAAGGAACCCTATTTTTGTTGAAAATATAATATAGCCTATGTTCAGCGCTAGGAATGTAGCTTTCCAACAGTGAAAGTATTTTTCATATTGGTTCAGTGGTTTCAGAGCCTATTCCATTCAAACAAACAAACAAACAAACAAACAATCAAACGTTACCTCTTTATAATATTAGTATAGAGATAGATATACGGACTGGCCACGTAAAAGTATTTCAAACCATTTTCTCTATTTTCAAATACTATATTATAATAATATTTTTGTTAATATTTAATTTCAGTAAAAGTGAAACCTGTGCGTCGAGCTGTGACCCTAATCTTCAGCCTCTTCACATTCCACGCGTTGAACGGAGCATTTGCTATAGTGACGTATGCATCTGCGATCCTCAAGACGACAGGAGTAGAGTTCGACATCCGTCCCGAACTACAAACTATGGGCATCCCTCTCATCATGATAATCGCTTCAAGTATTCTAACGTCTATTGTTGAACGATGTGGAAGAAAGGTAACATCATTTTGAAAGTATAAAATGTGTAATGTTGTTTTTTATAAACGAAACATAATAATAATAATATCTATGGACGCTTCACACCACGTCTATCTGGTCCCATGCTATCCGCAGAACTTGTGTTACAGGTACCAGACAACGGATTTAATACTTTTATATAATACACATATTTAAGATTTTTATTATAATTATACACAAATTTAATACACATCCATGACCCAGGAACATAAAACTTTTTGTTCCTTCCTCCGCGACCGTGACCTCCCGCTCGGTCTCGGTTGTCGAATATGCTGGTGTGATATTTTATTAGCAAGAAATTAAATATCATTAGCTTATAGTTATATAAAAGATTCTAAGAGATATCTCTACGTAACTTGCTGAATTATTATTTAAGGAAAACGCTACGCTGCGCGCACTTTTTCAATAGCAAAGCAAAATTGAACTTTATTAACTACACAAATAGTTACACTGGGTATCAGCTGCACCCTTACCCAATGGAAAATCATATTCATTATTTCACTTTTACATTTCAGCCTCTTCTCATTGGTGCATTCGTCATGTCTACTGTGTGGATGACGCTTCTGGGAGCTATAGTTCTGGTACAAAAGATGGGGTACACCATGCCTAGCTGGTTACCTGTCAGCTCCATGTTGCTGATAGTCGCCATGAACGCGGGGGGAGTAGCGCCACTGCCATACGTTATATTAACGGAAATGTTTAGTTTTCAGGTGATTGTCCTTATATTAATTGAAGACATGAATGAATGAAGGTGATAAGTCACAAAAAAAAATATCAAGAAATTTGAGTTTAAGCTGTCAAACATTTAGGATATCTAGCAGCGGCGGAGTAAGGGGGTGGCGAACAGGGCCTAGGCCCGGGCCTCGCTTTTGCAGGGGCCTCGCGTCTCGCGTCAAGCAAAGGACAAAGGTCCATACCGTACATACATAGGATAAAGGGCCTCGCAAAGACCTGCCGCCCGGAGACTCGCAATGGGTAAAGCCGCCGCTGATATCTAGTAACGTATTAAGTAAATTGATTCTAGAGACGGATGTTAAGATTAAAGTACTTAATACTTTAATCTAAAGATCCATATTCTAAAATGTTTAAGTGACAGTTTGAACTCAATTTTCTCGAAATCAAAATTTTTCTACATACCTTCATCCATTCATGTCCTCAATTATTATTTATCATCTATACATATAATAAATCTGTAGAGGGGTCATGTCTGTACAATAAGAATATTTAAGTGAAAATCAAAAAAAGGGGGTCTATAAGAGCCACAGAACCTAAAAATAACATTTTTGAAAAAAATGTCTGTCTGTCTGTCTGTTTGTCTGTCTGTCTGTCTGTTTGTCTGTCTGTCTGTCTGTCCGTATGGAAATGTTTGTCATCGCATCACGCTAAAACCGCTCTATGGAATGAAATGAAATTTGGCAGGCAGGTAGCTTATGACCTGAAGAGCATTATAGGAAATTATTATCCCGAAAAACGAAAGGGTTCCCGTGGGATCTTCAAAAAATTGTAGCTATCTATTTGACGGTATTTCAGCCAAAATACTCAACGTATTTAAATTAAATTTGGCAGGCAGGTAGCTTATGACTTGAAGAGCATTATAAGAAATTATTATCCCGAAAAACGAAAGGGTTCCTGTGGGATCTTAAAAAAATTGTAACTACCTATTTGACGGTATTTCAGCCAAACTACTCAACATACTTAAATGAAACTTGGCACAAAGGTAGATTGTAACATGAAATAATCAACATAATATTTTTAGCCGACTTCCAAAATAGGAGGTGGTTTCTCAATTCGTAAATATATGTTTTTTTTTTATGTTTGTTCGTGGATATCTTCGTCGTTTATGAACCGATTTTAAATATTAATGTAATAATAATATAATAATAATAATAATAATATCTATGTACGCTTCACACCACGTCAATCTGGCCCTGTGCTAAGTATCCGAAGAACTTGTGTTACAGGTACCAGACAACGGAAATATATTTAATACTTTTATAATATACACATATTTAAGATTTTTATTATATTATACACAAATTTAATACACATCCATGACCCAGGAACATTGAAAACTTTTTGTTCCCTCGCGACCACTACTACTTAGTCTTTTAAGATATACGTTTGGAAATTTCGACATCGTTTATACTGCAAGCATATGGTAATTAAGAAATAAAAAACCGGGCAGGTGCGAGTTGGAATTGCGCACCGAGAGTAGACCGCCGACGCAGAAAAATTTGGCGGTCGGCGCCAGCAGCGCAGCGTCGGATTGAAAGTCGGCGTCGGGCGTCGGCGTTGCAACGTTAGGCGTCGCGCCGTAGGGTGTCGGGCGTCACGGCGTCGGGCGTCGCGACGTTGGGCGTCGCGGCGTCGGGCATCGGGCGTCGGCGTCGCGATGTTGGGCGTCGTGGCGTTGGGCGTCGGCGTCGCGACGTTGGGTGTCGCGGCGTCAGGCGTCGGCGTCGCGACGTTGAGCGTCGCGGCGTCGAGCGTCCCAGCGTCGGGCGTTGCGCCGTCGGGAGTCACGCCGTCGGGCGTCGTCGTCGCGACGCCCAACATCGCGACGCCAACGTCGCGACGCTGCGGCGTCGGGCGTAGGCGTCGCGACGGCGGTCGTCGCGGCGTCGGGCGTAAGCGTCGCGGCGTCAGGCGTCGCGACGTCGGGCGTCACGACGTTGGGCGTCGCGGCGTCGGGCGTCGGCGTCGCGGCGTCGCGGCGTCGGGCTTCGGCATCGCGGCGTCGGGCATCGGGCGTCGGGCGTCGCGGCGGCGGGCACCGCGGCGTTGGGCGACGCGGCGTCGGGCGTAGGCGTCGCGACGGCGGTCGACGCGGCGTCGGGCGTAAGCGTCGCGGCGTCAGGCGTTGCGGCGTCGGGCGTCACGACGTTGGGCGTCGCGGCGTCGGGCGTCGGCGTCGCGGCGTCGGGCTTCGGCATCGCGGCGTCGGGCATCGGGCGTCGGGCGTCGCGGCGGCGGGCACCGCGGCGTTGGGCGTCGCGGCGACGGACGTCGGCGTCGTGACGTTAGGCGTCGCGGCGTCGGCGTCGCGGCGTCGGCGTCGCGACGCCCAACATCGCGACGCCAACGTCGCGACGCTGCGGCGTCGGGCGTAGGCGTCGCGACGGCGGTCGTCGCGGCGTCGGGCGTAAGCGTCGGGCGTCACGACGTTGGGCATCGCGGCGTCGGGCGTCGGCGTCGTGGCGTCGGGCTTCGGCATCGCGGCGTCGGGCATCGGGCGTCGGGCGTCGCGGCGGCGGGCACCGCGGCGTTGGGCGTCGCGGCGGCGGGCACCGCGGCGTTGGGCGTCGCGGCGTCGGACGTCGGCGTCGTGACGTTAGGCGTCGCGGCGTCGGCGTCGCGACGTCGGGCGTCGGCTCCACGACGTTGGGCGTTGCGGCGTCGGGCGTCGCGGCGTTGGGCGTCATATACGGGACATGAGCGCGTTTAAACATACAAACAATTTATATTTGGGGACTTTCGTTGAACACCACGCGAACGAAGTCGCGGGCACAGCTAGTTACTTAATATGAACGATACGACATCACAATAATATGACAATCATTGTTATTCTGAAATGTTTAGTTTTTAGGTGATTATCATTATTATAATAATAATTTTTCGTTACACATACGTACGGCGGTAAGTAGCTCTAGCTGTTTGAGCAAGGGTGTAGGCTCTACAGAATTCGTATGCGGGAACTGCCTTACCTATGTCTATGTCTAGTCTATGACACCTATAGGCCGTTTTTAACAAAGCAATGTTAAAGTTAACGCCAAGTTAAAATATCATGCCATCTCATTCATTGACAGGAAATACGAGAGGGATAACATGATATTTAACATGGCGTTAACTTTAACATTGCTTGGTGAAACACAATAGTTATTAAGTTACCACTAAGTATATTTTTTTTACAGATTCGTGCCAAAGTGGTGGGCGCAGTTATCACATATTCGTGGTTCCAAAGCTTCGTGTCAGTAGCCATCTACACTCCGATAGCCAGTAACTTTGGCCAGTACACAGCATTTTTCTTCTTTGGCGCCATTAATTTGGCCGGCGCCATATTTGTTTACATTTTCCTTCCGGAGACGAGAGGTAAAAGTGATGAAGAAATTCGCGCAGTATTGGCTGGCAGACCACAGAAACAACCTGATGTTCTTCTATGAATATATTTTTTTTACATTTATATTTTTTTATTATTTTACATTTACATCACATGTAATCACACGAGGGCAATGAAATTATAAATTAAAATACTAAACCTCTTATTTTATTGAATATCACGAGGGACAATGTATAAAAGACGTACCTTGCAGATGAATACAAAATAAAAATACTATAATATATTATTTAAAAATAAAATGTAATAAAAATTAAAAATATTAAACTATACATATTTTATTAGTAAAAGGTCTCCCCCAGTGTCTCCAGGTATTTCTTTCCTACGGCACCGCTGGCCAGCCTGGGTGGTATGCGTCCAGCTCATCGCGCCATCTTGTTCGCGTGAAATAAAAGCAATACCGAGGGAGACTGTAGAGTGTAGGTACCTAATGTAAATTCCTTTAAATTAAGAAGACCGTATTAATGTTTAACGGGTCATTTTATTCTTTGTTATGGCAACATCATAATGGTTATGATCTATTCTTCTTGAAAGCTCGAAGCGATATTTAGTATCAACTTCAACCAGGGCCGCACGAACTTCGATGACACTTTTGTGGCGATGATAGGACTAGAGTTCTCGAAACAGTCTGATGATGTCCAGCCCGAAGTAATAGCCCAAAGATATTTGTTAGTTACTATAGGAGCACCGACATCAGGCTAAAAGAAGACACGACTTTAAATGTGATTTCGTAGCTACGCGCTATAGGTTTTTCCCAAATTACTGCAATTTCATTTATAAAAATCTACACCACGACATAACATGGACTTAGGAAAAAATTCATCCTCAAAACAAGGAGAGCCGTACATGAATATAAAATTATTATGTTTATTTTATAATGCCAAACAATAAAAACTAACAGGACAGACAGAACGGAAGAACAGAGTCAAACTTCGAACCCTTAACATTGTCTTTACATTTTCTGAGAAGTAGCAAGATATTTTTTTAAATAAATAGGAATAGGTAGTTTAAAACAGAAAAAAAAATATCTAAAAATAACATTAAACTTACAATGCAACGGCTATGGTAAGACGGTATCGGCTCCAAGCACACGCTAGAGTTGTGCAAGGTAATATCCGATGACTTAAGAAGTTCTTTGCAAGAATCCCTCGTAATCAGCTCTTGAGGGGAGACGCGCATAGTGCTTAGTTTGTAGCGCTCAGTCGCAGTTTGTGGAAGGATGTGCCCTTTGACCTAAACACGGAATTATTTCACAATAATGGTGATATACTTAATACTATGAAATACATATTATTGTTATTATTAGCCTAAACTCTGGGCAAAGGCCTCTCCCAGTGTCCTCCATGTATTTCTTTCCTGCGCACCGCTGGCCAGCCTGTGTAGTATGCGTCCTGTGGGCTTACTCCCGACACAATCAAGAACCGAATCCGTTCGATATCAGTGGTTTTTCGTACTTTATTTAGTGAATTACTTTGAAACTAATCAGGATAAACAAAATTGTTAGATCGTAACTTTTTGTACTCCCGACCATATCAATCGACTGAGAATCAAAATAAACAAACGTCAATTTATTAGGAAGTACGCGGCATGATCGTATCTGAATCAAAACCAAATCAGTTTGGAGAGTAAGGCCCCAGCTCGTCGCGCCATCTTGTTCGCGTGAAATAGATATACAAGATATAAATAAACTAGTGATAATACTTTAGGACGTGTATGTGTCTCCTATGCAGAGTTTACTGTTAAAGTGCCAGCGCTGAAAGACTTTTTCGACTCTCATGTGTGGGAAATGCCCTAACATCAGATATTTTCCCATACAATAATTAAAAAATTTCAGCACTGGTACTTTCGCAGTAAATACTATTATACAGCCTAAAGTATTATCACTCATTTATTTTACAACTTGTATAGACAATAAAAAAGAAATAAAGCTATGTAATATACAAAGAAATAGGTATAAAATAGATGTAGAGCTACTTCTACTATAAAAGCTCAGAGAATGCGATGCGTGAGAATAAAAAGTTTTTAAGAGACAAATAAGTGTACTTCGTTTAGATTCAAAGCGATCTAAATATACATACATTATTGTTAGGATTAAATCCGCCCATACCGTTCTTTTTATACTACTAATACTTTTCCTCCATTTTCCCCTGGAGAATACTAAGTCAGAAAAGGCGGTTTCGTGAAATAAGCACTTAAAGTAAAATCTACAAGTGCCATTTTATCTAAACCACCTTTTCTGACTCTCACATTAGTCAGATAAGACATATTTCGAGAAAATGTCACTTAAAGAAAAATCTTTAAGTGCCATTTCCTCCTTTTCTGACTTACTGCTCTATTAATAACCAGGGCAGCATATGTATTCAAGCAATAAAACTAAAAATTTACTTACAATCAACCTCGGCCAGTAGGTGCTCCAAAACTTATTTGACAGAACTTGGTCGTCGCTAAACCTCGCAACCCTTATAGGATGGACGTAGTTCGCAATGTCTGTGTCTATTCTAGGGACTCTCAATAAGGCAAGGTCGAAGTTTGGTAGGCGATGCTGGTATTTAGGATGAATTTCTATTCCTTTCAGGGGCACCAGTATACCACCTTCCTTGCAATTAAACGATCCCAATCGAGCGTTATATATGTTGATTGACTCACGAACACTGCAAAATATAATGGTTTTTATCAAGCAACCTAGCTGACCTGTGCCCACTTCATTGAGCATACAAAACCGTTTTAGACTTCCTTGTACTTCCACGAATATTTCAAGACTAAAAATAGCTGAATTGGTTCAGCCGTTCTCGAGTTTTAGTGAGACTAACGAAAAGCAATTAATTTTTTTATATAAGAGAAGATGGACGATGCCAAAAGTATTTCCTACTTGAACCAGATAAATAAAGGCATGCCCTATCTGAAGCCCATCCTTTTCTTAGGTGCGTGTGCCCTTTCTAAACCTATTTGCGTATCTTAAACTAAGCAATAATATATTTAGGTCCCAATTTCACTAACGCCCGACAATATTTCTCTAGTTCTTCGTATTAATGAAAGAGAGAACATCATATTTCTAATAAATATTATCAAACGATTAACTAGTAGGTGTTGTTGAAACTGGATCTTGAATTACTAATATTTATTGCAATGTGTTCTACGCGACTTCTTAACTATAGTTAATGAATTGTGTACAACCATGGACCAATTATACATGTAATTGGTCTATGGTACAACGTAATCTCTAAGAATATTTTTCTTACTTATAAAACAGTTCTGCTACGCTCAATATCCACTTAGTATCAACTACTGCTCCCGAAGCGTAATGGGCGCCTCGTCTCTGTATCGAGGCCGAAAAATAATACTTCAACCTTTTCTCGTTGCGTGAATTTTGAGGCTCTTCCCGCTTCGTCTTAACTGCATATTGATTATTGTCGTTGTCATTGGTATCTGTTGAACAAATATTTATATTGATCCGTTTTAGGGTTCGATGCAGAACCCTAAGAAAAGAAAAAAATAAGATTAGGTACTTTGCTGTCCATCCGTCCGTTTGTCACACGCAGTCACTGTCAAAACTTTTGTTTCGATAAAAATACAAGTTTGTAAGCAATTAAAACATATAAGCAAAATTGTTTAGGCAAAGATTCTTATATTGTTTTATATTCTAAATACCCTCGTAGACTAGCTTCTCTACATCTACAAGTTTTTTATTTAGTACCTAAAAAGGAAAAATTGATCCAAGCTATTGTGTCTTATTTAATGAGAATAACAAGGAATCAGTAGTAAAGGGTGATTCTCCTTCAAAGGAATTAGGTAGAATAAGAAGAGTTTGTATGAGAGTCTACAAAACCTAAGGGGCAGTTGAAGGTAAATTGTAAATGTAAATAAGTAAGTGAAGCCGATAGGAATGGAGTTAAATAGAAACCTCACGCTACTGTAAGGAATTGACAAAAGCAATTATTTTGTACAAAAAATAGTAGGTTTTTTCTATGTATATTATTTGTACGTCGCTTTTTTCGTTCTTTTAATATATTAAGAGGAAACACCACGAATTTTTTTCCATACAAAAATAGAGGTCTAGGGGATTTCTATTTCCTCCCTGGAAAATTAGTCTAGAGTAACTATTTTTTTCATGAATATCTATGAATAATATTTGTACGTCCCTATTTTTTCCTTTTTTTAATAAACTAATTACTTAAAGAGATATGGACGTTCAAAAACCTAAAAAAAACCGCCAGACTCTCCGCCGTGTTTAAACATCCAGGAAACAGATTTGACTACATTATGCAACAAAATCAAAAAATAGGAACCTAGTTAATTTCTTTTTTTAGCTAATAAAGAAAGAATTATCTAAATCGGTTAAGTTTTGGAGGAGGAAACAGAAATCCCCTAAACGTCGATTTCTGGTACTTTTAATAGGTAATTTCAGTTCTAGCTGCAGTTGTCCCTATCGCACTATGAGGGGCGAGGCTTGAGGTAGGGGGACGCGGACAAATACGTACACACACGCGTGATGTGACACGTAGTCGATAATGATATCGATAAACTAGTGTTGTTTATCGATATCGACATTTCTAGTTTCTTATATCTTTTTCGTGAAGTCTATAGCTTTTTCATATTAATTAAATTATTATTACACTAACTTTAATTATATAAATCTAATTAAATTATATTCAAAAAACATAAAAAACTATTATGCGTCCATCATTCTCTCATGCTTACTGCCAAATAACGAGGATCGTATTGGGCCATAACGTCAAATAGCCGGTCGGCCAAAACGTATTATATTACATATAATGATGTAAAGGCCACCGAACTGAATAATTACAGCAAGAATACTCTAAAAATGTTAGTAAAAAGTGTCTAAAATAATTTTGAGCTCGATTTGTATAAATCTTAACTAAAATACCTATTTTTTTTTGGAGAAATAATATCTTATGAATGGACCCCAGTTGGTGTAAGTGTTTTGAATATTTTAGATTACATTATACATTTTAATTTTTTGTTAAAATAATTATTAAGATTTCGGCTTGTTTGTGAGTTATAATATTGTTATTTTAAAGTAAATATATTTTTTAATTCTTTTTTCTATATCGTTGAACATACTCCAGCGTCTGTGGACCAATATTAGTTTTTCTTTGTGTTTATGAATATATACTGAAATAAATTCTTTAAAATTGTTTATTATCGTCACCTTCTTAATTTCCCCCGGCCGTTCAAATTAAAATTATTACGATTGACTTATATACTATAAAACACAGTCTATTGAAAACAGACTCTTATATTTTGACTTATTATACTTATTCAAAATTATACATAATATTATTGATGCTCCAAATCTGCTAAGTATAATTTGCTCTACACAAATTTATAAATCAACATACCATTTTTTTTATTCATTGACAGGCAAGGAGAGTCTATGACAACTCTCATTTACATAACTTTCTTGTAGACAAAATATATACTAGCTACTATATAACTTTCTTTTAATAATAAATAAGCACAAGCTCATTTCTGGTGTTGTAGCCTTTTTGTTGACTTTCCGAAAATAGCTTGTAAAGTTTAATTTCTAAATAAAATATTGTGAATTTTGAATTAAGCAATACAACGTATATATAAAAATAAAACGACCTCAACCTCAAGTCAGTATTTAAGATGACAGTCGAATTAATAAATAGTACTTAAGCACTTAACTTAAAGACGGTGTCTCAACTGAGTATGAGCGTTATCAACAGCTGTCAAACTGCTACATGAGTAGATGAGCTTTGGAAAGTAAACAGTGATTTGAGAGTTGTTTTGAGGCTTATGTCACTATCTCATTCCGTTTTACCTATTTCTAGTTCCGAATATGAACTTTCTTTGTGATGGAATATTTTATTTCTACCAAAATATTAATGAAAAACTGGTTTTTAATGTAATAATTTAGATTTAAGTCTCTTTTTGGTATTTATACTATAAATTTTATTACATTCATTTACAGAAATTTTGAAAAATATTATATTTGTTACAAAACTAATAAATCTGCTATATAATAATTTACTAGTCACACATTAAAAAACAGTTTTGAAAGGTTAGATCTTAGTTCAGACAGCGTTCCTAAACCCGGTTCACCTGATACGTCCTTGAAATCACAGTATAAATCAAATGAAGAAGCTAATCTTAGTATGAGTTTGTATCAACCAAGAGAGTCCTAGTTTTACACTTCTTTATTAATACGGTCATAAGTGTTACAGCAAGTCTGAGATACTTAATATATTTTAATAAAAAAATAAACCGTTAAAAAAACTGGGACAAACTTTTTTTAAGCTTTTTTTAATTAAAATTTTAAACAAATGTACCCTAAGTTCAAAAACTAACAAATGCAATATATAAATATGCAAAAGTAATTTTACGTTGGCGCTAAACAATTTACCACGGTTATGACCGCTCGCCGAATAATGCTTATAAATATTTTTTTCTGTGTTCCTAGAGAATACTTAATACTTAGTTACTTAACTGAACATTTTCAGTTTGACTCACTATACATAGCTGTGTGTGAGCATAGCATATTTGTTTTCATTGGCTGGTTACTTGAATTTATGGCCTAGACTTCTATGGAGCATGATCCATATCCTTTCGTGGTAGACTTAGTCTAGTCCACCACGAAAGGATAGGGATCATGCTAGTAGTAGAATAAAAAACATTTTAAACTTCTATAAGTTTAAAATGTTTAAAATACAGCGATTAAAATTACATAATATATATTTATTGTAAGTGCACGTTCTACCTGTTTTCTTTTATATAATTTCTCTCTATAGGGCTGCTGTAAGAGATTTCTTATTTAGAAATAAACAGTTCCTTTGTGTCGAATTTCCATGTAAATTGTTATGTAAAATGTTCCTGTGTACAATAAACTGAATAAATAAATAAATAAATAAAAAATAATATGTGGTTAGCTTATTCGATCCGAGGATATTTAGATCATATTGACCATTTGATAATCATAATGATCGTAATGATCACAATGAAATTTGCCCAAAAAAAAATTCAAAAGTTATAAATAATTAACATCTTCAAAAATAGTGTTTGATTTGTAGTTATTTATTCTATAAACGGACATTATTTAAATATTTTTTAGTGTAGAACGATAACGGAAGTTTGAAAAAATAATTGTCTAGCATAATTATTGAAATATAATGTTTATATGAAAAAATCCGACAAAAATCAAATCTTTTGAGTATTTAGATTATACTTTACATATTTTTATATTTTTCATTTAACTCTAAGTACTTAGGTACCTACTTTAAAAATATTAACTGACGCCTAAGAGGCCGTCTGCATGCAACAATGGCGCGGAGGGCTATTTTCAGCGTTAATTTAAAAATATAAATAATGGAGGTACAATTCCGGGAGTGTAACCTTTTTTTGGTAAATTTCCTCCTCTTTCAGGATATTTTTTTCAAATTTCGTAAATATTTATAGTTATCGAACAATAGCCTTTAAACCAAACATTATTTTTTGAAGGTGTTTGAGTATATAAAACTTTTAGATTTTTTAATGGGCTAATTTAATTGTGTGCCGAAATAGCACAATGATCTAGACAATTTCGGATTGAATGAGCCACATACTTTAATCATAGTATGTAGAATTAACACCATAATATTATTAAACTATGGACTTCACTAGTTATTGTAGGTATATGAGCATCGACCATTTCTGGTACTACTAGGTACCTAGTCGAGGTAAAAACTAAAAAGTGTCTAACGAAGATTCCATTTCTTGTCATAATCATAAAATATAGTCCGATTTACTTTAAGCATTTTAAGTAGCGAGGGGCCCAGCGCGGGTGGCGCGCGGCGCACGCACACATAGACGATCACACTCACACATCGATAGCGGGCGTAAACCACGTGATCAAGGCGCATTGGAGACGGCAACAAACTTTTCAAATACCTATTTTTCATTTCTATCGTCCGTGTGGTTTCCTCTTAATAATTTGGAGAGATATGGACGTTAAAAAATCTAAAAAAAAATACCAGACTTTTCGCTGTGTTTAAACATCAAGGAAACAAATTAGACTGCATTATACAATAAAATCAAAACATATAAACCAAGCTAAAGCCTTTTTTTAGTTTATAATGAAAAAAATATCTAAATCGGTTAAGTTTTGGAGGAGGAAACAGGAATCCCCTAAACGTCGATTTCTTGTACTTTTAACAGGTAATTTCAGTTCGAGCTGCAGTTGTCTCTATCGCGCTAGTGCTGACTAGCTAAGGGACTGCGAGACAGAATAGATTTTATTCCTATCTGGGGGCACGGTCGTGCCCCCGTCAAGACGAGCCAAGCGAACCGCAAGGGCACTACCTACCTTTTCTCGAAAGGTTTCGTCGTTTTTTTGAACTCCCATTACTTTGCTTTGTATGATGCTAAATAGTTGAAAATTTCAACATATAATGACACCAGTAAATACATGCATTATACAAAGTTTGAATGTCGTAGCTACTATACTTTAGATTTTATCGATGTGTAAAAACCCCTAATTTCGTCACTGACTCATTAAATAAAAGATTATAGATCATCAAAATTCTTAGGTTACTTCCGGAAATCTTAGAAAGCTGCTGAAGTTATGTATGTAAGCTGTTATTGCTACAAAACCAACAAAAAATTATTAAAATGTAAATGCAGCCATTTTGAATCCAGTATGCTGGACCACTATATTGGATTCAAAAGGATGTTTATTATAAGGATCTGATGATCTTTAATTTATAAAAGGAATATAATATACAAGTACATAAAAAACCTACGACCTACTTTTTGTAGGACCCATAATCGTTCAGAGTTTTGCTCCATATAATTTATGTCCGACTTTATGTATGTTGAGTGCGTTGCACTACTGCAATCAGTATGTTCTATTTTTCATCTACCAAAGTCGGTCACCAATTAATAATCGGACTTTTACCGAAGATGAAAAATATATTATTATATTATTTATGAGAGGAAAATTAGTTTTTTATCCACTTATTTAAAATTAGCGCGAATATGCAGGCAGCTAATAGTTGTAAATTGCTGTCGGTCACAAAATAGCTGTCGGTGTATGGAACAGGTCCGGCACAAGCTCCATCTGTTGTTAAATTTCTTTTCTGTAAAGTTCTTTGTATGCTTAAGCATTATTATAATGTGATTTGTAAGAAACTAGCTTGTCAGTGACTCAAAATATTCTATAGAATTCCTTGTGCTAGTTACCATCATCACTACTACTATTAGATATAAGGTACTGTTGAAAATACTAGCTGGTATTAGCTAATATTAGCACCGGGCGTCGGCAGGCGTCGCGGGGCTGGGCGTCGGCAGGCGTCGCGATGCTGGGCGTCGGCAGGCGTCGCGGCGCTGAGCGTCAGTAGGCGTCGCGGCGCTTGGCGTCGTGGCGCTGGGCGTCGGCAGGCGTCGCGGCGCTAGACGTCGCCACGCTGGGCGTCGGTAGGCGTCGCGGCGCTGGGCGTCGTGGCACTGGGCGTTGGCAGGCGTCGCGGCGCTGGGCGTCGGTAGGCGTCGCGACGCTGGGCGTCGGCAGGCGTCGTGACGCTGGGCGTTGGCAGGCGTCGCGGCGCTGGGCGTCGGTAGGCGTCGCGACGCTGGGCGTCGGCAGGTGTCGTGGCGCTGGGCGTCGGTAGGCGTCGCGACGCTGGGCGTCGGCAGGCGTCGCGGCGCTGGGCGTCGGTAGGCGTCGTGGCGCTTGGCGTCGCGGAGCTGGGCGTCGGCAGGCGTCGTGACGCTGGGCATCGGCAGGCGTCGTGACGCTGGGCGTCGGCAGGCGTCGCGGTGCTGGGCGTCGGTAGGCGTCGCGACGCTGGGCGTCGTGGTGCTGGGCGTCGGCAGGCGTCGCGGCGCTGGGCATCGTGGCGCTGGGCGTCGGCAGGCGTCGCAGCGCTGGGCGTCGGTAGGCGTCGCGACGCTGGGCGTCGGCAGGCGTCGTGACGCTGGGCGTCGGCAGGTGTCGCGGCGCTAGACGTCGCCACGCTAGGCGTCGGTAGGCGTCGCGGCGCTGGGCGTCGTGTCACTGGCCGTCGGCAGGCGTCGCGGCGCTAGACGTCGCCACGCTGGGCGTCGGTAGGCGTCGCGGCGCTGGGCGTCGTGTCACTGGGCGTCGGCAGGCGTCGCGGCGCTTGGCGTCGCGGCGCTGGGCGTCGGCAGGCGTCGCGGCGCTGGGCGTCGGTAGGCGTCGTGGCGCTTGGCGTCGCGGCGCTGGGCGTCGGCAGGCGTCATGACGCTGGGCGTTGGCAGGCGTCGCGACGCTGGGCGTCGGCAGGCGTCGTGGCGCTGGGCGTCGGTAGGCGTCGTGACGCTGGGCGTCGGCAGGCGTCGTGGCGCTTGGCGTCGCGGAGCTGGGCGTCGGCAGGCGTCGTGACGCTGGGCGTCGGCAGGCGTCGTGACGCTGGGCGTCGGCAGGCGTCGCGGTGCTGAGCGTCGGCAGGCGTCGCGACGCTGGGCGTCGTGGTGCTGGGCGTCGGCAGGCGTCGCGGCGCTGGGCGTCGTGGCGCTGGGCGTCGGCAGGCGTCGCGGCGCTGAGCGTCGGCAGGCGTCGTGACGCTGGGTGTCGGCAGGCGTCGCGGCGCTGGGCGTCGTGGCGCTGGGCGTCGGTAGGCGTCGCGACGCTGGGCGTCGGCAGGCGTCGCGGCGCTGGGCGTCGTGGCGCTGGGCGTCGGCAGGCGTCGCGACGCTGAGCGTTGGCAGGCGTCGGTAGGCGTCGGCAGGCGTCGTGACGCTGGGCGTCGTGGCGCTGGGCGTCGGTAGGCGTCGCGACGCTGGGCGTCGGCAGGCGTCGTGACGCTGGGCGTCGGCAGGCGTCGCGGCGCTGGGCGTCGTGGCGCTGGGCGTCGGCAGGCGTCGCGACGCTGGGCGTCGGCAGGCGTCGCGGCGCTGGGCGCTGGGCGTCGGCAGGCGTCACGGCGCTGAGCGTCGGTAGGCGTCGCGGCGCTGGGCGTCAGAAGGCGTACCGACGCCGCGGCGCTTGGCGTTGGCAGGCGTCGCGGCGCTGGGCGTCGGCAGGCGTCGCGGCGCTGGGCGTCGGCAGGCGTCGCGGCGCTGTGCGTCGGTAGGCGTCGCGACGCTGGGCGTCGGCAGGCGTCGTGACGCTGGGTGTCGGCAGGCGTCGCGGCGCTGGGCGTCGTGGGTTCGATTCCCACGTTGGAAACACGTTTTAAGTTTGGTTTAGACAAGGCAGGCTGATCACCTAATTGGCTGACAAGAAATATGATCCATGCGTCGGATGGGCATGTAAAAAGTCGGTCCTGCGCTTGATCTCCCGCCAGTCGTGTCGGTTATCCGTCCCAGTAGGTTAAGAGAGTGAAGAAAAAGAGAGTGCTTCTATGCATTGCACACACACTTGGGCACTATAAAATAACTCCTGCGTAGCTGGACTGGTTTCAATGAAACCGGTCACCGTCACCGAAATCAGTGTGGGAGATATTATTATTATTATTATTTTAGCAAACACTAAAATTATTAAACAAGCTTATGACTAAACAACTAGCCACCCGGATAGTTATAGCACTTTCGAAGAAAAAAAACAAGAATACAGTATAAAGAGAGTTCAATTATAGTAGTGAGGTGTTTTATTGAAGTTCGGTGTTACACAGCCACAATGGAGACTTATAGTTTTCATATCAACCCCTACAATATGGGTAACAAATAATGAGAGAGTTAGAGAAAACAAATACAATTCATACAAGATTTCATGAATGCCACTATTTTTAATCCAAAATAGCGACTTATCGTTTTCACAGGTACTCTCACAATATGGGTATCAAATGAAAGAGAAATACAATAAATCATCTAAATTCCAGACGAAGAATAAGGCGAAAGTAATTGCCCGGGGTCAAAATAGGTTATTTTTAAACTCAAACAAGTCCATTAACCAACTTACAAAAATAAATGAATTCCCACCAAAAACATTTTCATGTAAAAATGTTGCCAAGACGAGTCTATATAGCTTACCCTGTGAAAAAGTTATCAGATATCGTATAAAGCCAAACTCTAAAGACTACTCGCCCTAAATCTACAAGCACATTGATCAAAATCTATCAAAAAGTGGACAAATCCCATGTAGAACCAAAGTTCTTGATCTATGCGCCCTTACTTTAATAGGCTTAGCTTCACTTACTCTACATTTCAGTTAAAACGTGATACTTGGCCGTTTTGCTACCGTTACGATTTTATAGGCATTCATTTATCGTGTGTGAAATAAAACGGCCAAGCATACGTGATGCTTGGCCTTAACTGAAATGTAGAGTAAGTGAAGCTAAGCCTAGTAAAGTAAGGGCGCATAGATCAAGAACTTTGGTTCTACATGGGATTTGTCCACATTTTTAATGGATTTTGATCAAGGTGCTTGTAGATTTAGGGCGAGTAGTCTTTAGAGTTTGGCTTTATACGATATCTGATAACTTTTTCACAGGGTAAGCTATATAGACTCGTCTTGGCAACATTTTTACATAAAAATGTTTTTGGTGGAATCTTGTATTTCCTTCAACCATGAGGTTTCCTCTTAAATACCTGATACTTTTTCGTTGCTTTGTGAATCCGCTGCTTTCAATTTTGTACTTTCATCAATAATCGTTAAGTCACGGAATTCGTCGACTGCGTTCACGTTTACAGCATTTACAAATAAATAAACAGTAAAAATAAAGAAGTTCATTTTGAATGCGCAAATCAATTATCGTTAAAAATGTAACTCTTGTAAAAGATAAATCATTAGTGGCATAAAATACAGTTCTCATTGAGCAGAAATTCTTTGTAAAAATAAAAGATTGGAGTTTTAACAATGGCTCAAGTTTTTTTAATGCTAGAAAGATTTGATAGCATTGTGCTCAGCCTGAAACACGTCCTTATCAGAATAAAAAATGGAGTACCTACTGTGAGTAGTGTAATGACTAATGATCTATCATTGAATCTAAAGATTGAGCTAAGCTAGTCTTGAGAGTAAAACTTGTAGATCTAGGTACCTACCCACTGGAATGTCTTGAATGTACGAGGTATACAATTGGTCTAAGTTATTGAGAAGGTTTATAATTATTTATATAAAAATCTACACAAAAATTAAATTTCTGTTTCACTAAAAATAGGTAAGTATACCTTTTAATGGGTGCCTAAGCACTAATCATACTATAGATTAGTGCTTAGGATGTTGGCATTTATGCAAAAAGATTCATCGTCACACATTTTGAGTTTTATGACTGTATAGTTTAGCTTTAATATAAGAACTCAAGTTGGTAAACATTAAAGTTTTTTTCTTTTAATGTACGTATTGTTTAAAATTCAACAAACAAAGTTTGAATTCAGTATTGTTGAACTGAACGCGTAATACGTTTGAACACAAAATGGAAAGACTGAAAGTACTTATTTTAATTATAGTGTATTTTAATATGAAGTCCAGTTTCAAAGTTTATGGTAAAAAGTACAATAATTATTATTATTTATTTCTGAACTGAACTAACATCAAAGCTAGACGATAATTAAGATACTGGATAGATTATTTATATGTATAGATATAAAAATCCCTAACTTTAAATAGCTTTGCAGCGTTGCATACCTACCTACAGTTAAGGCTTTATTTAAAAAAAATCACCCGCTTTTATTTTTTTTTGGTGGGATAGACCTGGTAAAGCCTCACCTCAGAGTAATCGATGTACATACAAAAAAAAAGTTAGAAGTCGGTTAAAAATTTATTGTTTTAAATTAAAAACAATACATTATTTTTAATTAAAAACAATATTTTTTTAAAACCAATGTCCAATTGGACTCAAATCTAAATCTCTCGTTACTCATGTATAACTAATATAATATAATTTCTGAAGCAACCAGAGATCGTGAAGATTTGGAGTGCGAGTTTCCACCTGAAGCGACTGAGGACTTGCGACATCTCAGACGAAAACGTCTGACTACCGAGACTGGGGTGGTATGTCTGGAGGACTATCCGTACACAGTATCAGTAAGGTACAGGGCCCTAATTCTCAGGGCTCGAACTCAGTTTTTACTATCGGTCTGTCCCGCTCATGCAAATGAGGTTTACCGCGCGTGCGAGCGGGATATACTAATATTCGAACTTTTTTCCACTGCCCGAGAATCGTGCTCCAGAAGTAAAGATTATCCACTCTACATATGTTCATGTAGGCTTAACTTTTTAGGGTTCCGTAGCCAAATGACAGAAAACGGAACGGCCGTAGCCAAATGGCAGGAAAAGGAACGGCCGTAGCCAAATGGCAGAAAACGGAACCCTTATGGATTTTTCATGTCTGTCCATATGCCACAGCCACTTTTTTTTAATCTTATTTATAGACTACATAACATTGTAAACCTCTGGATTTGGTTACTTATGATAGCGTTGTCGTAAAATAGACAGCGGTGAATGAACATTTTCTAGTGTAGTTTTTGTAGTGTAGTGACAGTTTTGTTTGTCACCGTTTTACATAGAACAGGCCATTTGTCGTCGTATTACCGGTAAATGACTATAACGCTGTCCTAGAAAATTAGATTCAGGGGTCTAGTTACTCTCCAAACTGTTGCAATTTTCATTTGATTCAGATTGCCAAATAAATTGACGATTGTTTATTTTGATTCTCAGTTGATTGATATGGCCGGGAGTACAAAAAGTTACGATTTAACGATTTTCTTTATCCTGGTTAGTTTCAAAGTACTTAATCCGCCAAATAAATACTAAAAGCCGTTGAGGTCTAACTGATTCTATTTTCGATTGTGACGGGAGTAAGCCTGTAGTTCGGTGTTCTTACTTCGTAATAAAGTATTGTAAGCTATTTTCGATATAATTAAGGTTTTCTCAAATATGTTTTTTTTTCTGCAGGCTACATGACAAGCATTGGTGCGGTGGGGCGTTGGTAGCAACAGAATGGGTTATAACAGCTGCGCAATGTTTTGATTAGTAAGTTTTTATATGTATGCCAATATATTATTTAATACAAATATAGACCATAAAAGTATTTAGAAATCAAAATGTCAAAGAGTAAGTGAAATGATGATGATATATTAGAGATTTCTTATCTCTAATTTAGAACATCGTATTTATATTTTAGTATTCGTTTTATTATCTATACTTATGTATCTACTTTGTGTCGATACTAATATTACAAAAAGAAATTATCATTGTGTCGTTTATTTGTTTGTATTGAACAGGCTCCGTAAGTTCTTGACCAATTTTGATAATGTTTGGTATAGTTATAGAGTAGACCACGAGGAATGCCACTGGCTACTTTTTATGGCAGTGAAACGTACTATTTTCGAGATTTTCTTGAATCCACAGGAAACATTAGCTAGTAACAACTTTTCCCAACAGCACTACTGTCGACGAAGTCACAGTGAGGCTGGGCTCAGTATTCCGAGACTTCGGCGGGAAACTCCTGTCCGTTGTGGACATCGTGCGCCATCCCTCTTACAAACAGAGGGTATACTATCCTGAACATGATATTGCCCTTGTTAAGGTACGGTTTTTTTTTTATTGTACCGAGCAAGTTACTTTAATTGCACTGAGATGCAGTAGTAGTAAAGAATATTTACTGCTAAGGCCCTTTTAAAATATATTAATAATAACCAATTACCCAGAGACTTCAATTTTTTTTAATTTGGTTTTTTTGTTAGGTTTGGGTTTAATACCCAGACAGATATGTGGGCCTTCTACAACTGGGTCACAACTCACAACACACATTCGATTATTTCTTTCATCCATCAACTCACAATTTACTAAAATGATTAAGTTGTGTTTATTTTTATCTAATTTGAACGTATTATTAAGCTAGCTCCAGTCTCCAGACTACTCGCCAAGCGGGCTTCAGCCGAATACGATAGTGTGGGCACTTCTCTCGTCTGTCACGCTTTTCGAACTTTAGGTCACTTCACACGTCCTCGGTACTTCGCGAGTAGTTTGGTGCTAGTTGTCAGTGCCGGATTAACCACGTAGCAAGAGTAGCAATTGCTATGGGCCCCACGCGGAAGGGGCCCCGCATATTTTAACACACTTATGTCTGTCTTATGTCTTTTTTTTAATTGTAATTATAAAATGTTAATAAGTTTATATAACATTTTAATAAGTTTATGTAACTTTTCCTACTAAGACAATCCACGTCAGACATTCGGTACCCGACTTTTTTTGACGTATATCATTTTATTTATACGGTAAACGTATAAGTTCTACAAAAAGTTGTTTGTATAAACACGTACAATTACAGTCGGTTTGATAACAGCCCTACAATATAATAATAATATAATATCTATGGACGCTTCACACCACGTCAATCTGGCCCTGTGCTAAGTATCCGAAGAACTTGTGTTACAGGTACCAGACAACGGAAATATATTTAATACTTTTATACTATACACATATTTAAGATTTTTATTATATTATACACAAATTTAATACACATCCATGACCCAGGAACATTGAAAACTTTTTGTTCCCTCGGCGGGATTCGAACCCGCGACCTTTCGTTCGAGCACCAACGCGCTCAACTAACTGCGCTATGGAGGTCGTCAATATGTCTGCCGTTTATGTCGGTCAGAGAATTTGCTACGGGCCCCACGCATGCCTAAGAGGAAACACTACGAATTTTTTTTCATACAAAAATAGGGGTCTAGGGGATTTCTATTTCCTCCCTGGATAATACCCGTAGAGTAACTATTTTTTTCATGAATATCTATGTATATTATTTGTACGTCCCTATTTTTTCCTTTTTTTAATAAATTAATTATTTCATGAGATATGGACGTTCAAAAACCTAAAAAAATGGCCAGACTCTCCGCTATATTTAAACATCCAGGAAACAGATTGACTACATTATACAAAAAGTAGGAACCTAGTTAAATTCTTTTTTTAGCTAAAAAAGAAAAAAACATCTAAATCGGTTAAGTTTTAGAGGAGAAAACAGGAATCCTAATAATCCTAAACGTGGTGTTTCCTCTTAATCCGGCACTGCTAGTTATGAGTAGTACAATAATATTATTGTAGATGAACACGAGGGTACAGCTGAACAATCGCATCCGGCCAGTGTCGCTAGCAGCGCACGAGACCGAGCTGCCGGCGTACTACGGAGAAACGGTCGTCACTGGCTATGGTTCTGTGGTAATACATTCATTTCATACAAATAATTATAAGTAACTACTAAAAACTTGTGTAGCATGTCAATGGTATTTATTAGGGGTGGGCCGAAATTCGTTTTACATTCGGTTTAATCAAAATTCGGGAGCCTGAACCGAACTTCGTCATTCGGCCGAATTTCGGTTTAAATGCCGAATATTCTGCACTAAATATACTTACTTGCACTATCATAATAGAAATTAATGAATATTGCCGAATATTCTGCACTAAATATACTTGCACTATCATAATAGAAATTAATGAAAAAAACATATTGTAGTAACAGTGAAATAAAAAGAAGTCTAATATACTCATTCATAGTAATTTATTTGAATTTGAAAAAAGACGTGATAAACAAAAAACATAAATTGACCTTTTTAACTTCCAGCTTCAAAAATCTTTGGTTATTTAATCAAACAAAACACAAAATTAAACCGCTCTTTTTACTAACAAAACCTTAGAAATCATTCTTACTTAATCAAAAAACAAAATTTTACTAACTTTCTCATCACGTCTTAGAAATCTCCTCTCACACACAAAAAACAAAAATTAAACTATTTTTTCTTAAAAATATATTTGCAGCAAGTGCGTAAACAAGTCACAACACGAAAAACCCCGGCCGAAATTGAACCGAAGTTAGGCCGAATTTTTAATTTTTACCGAATGTTCGGCCGAAATTCGTATTCAGTTCAAACCACATTCGGCCCAACCCTAGTATTTATGTATTACATACATTAACGAACACAACGTTATAATATTAATGACTGATAATACTTTGGGATGTGTAAGAGTTTACTGTGAAAGTACCAGCGCTGAAAAAGTTACTTTTTTATTTTTCTATGGGAAAATTTATGATGTTGGGACATTTCTCATAGAAACATGAATGTCAAAAGTTAGTCTTACAGCCCTGATACTTTCACAGATGACAGACGTAGGAGGCAAATACAAAAAGTATTATCACTCATTTATTTTACAACCTTATAATTCCACGTACCTACCAAGATACAATAGAGAAGCGTAAAATATGCTGCCAAATCTTGGCGTAATATATCAAGCAGAGCATTAGAAATTGTGTGTTTATACTCTGTTTCGAATCAATGTAATATAATTGTAATCAAATCTCAATATATGCGGTTATGCTACTAATGTAAATATGTCACTTATTCATTGTGCAAAAAGAAAAGCATTAATTTTGTCGAATATAATTTTGTTCCTTATAAATCACATTAAATCGGAACGGAGTAGGTATACGCTATAAATCTGGTAGGTACTTAAGTAGAGTATGACTTCAATATAATAAATAATTAGTATCTTATTTTCAGACAACGGGTACAATACGTGAAGGAGTGAACCAGGAGCTACGTCGTATGATCGTGAATGAAGTGCCGAAGAAGACTTGCAGAGAGAAGTACGGCATCGACTACTACCTACAGCACGATCACATGTGCCTGCAGGGGAGAGAGCGCGGGGTAGCGTTGTGTGCGGTATGCTCGTTTAAAGTTAAAACACAGTAGGCCTAATAAAAAAAAGTAAAATAAAGTCCTCCGCCACTCTGTTTGTTCCCCTCACCGATTTAGGTGTCGGTAGCGGATTTAAAAAAAACCAGGCCAGCTACGCAGGAGTTATTTTATAGTGCCCAAGTGTGTACGCAGTACACAAAGACACTCTCTCTTCCTTTTACTCTCATAACCCAGTGGGACGGTAAACCGACACGACTGGCGAGAGAACAGGCGCAGGACCGACTTTTTACATGCCCATCCGACGCATGGATCATCTATCTTTATCGATTGTCCTAACTTATTCTCCTAACTAAACTTGAAAACAACATTTTTGTTTAAGACTTCTGCACCTATCTTCATTTTACTAATGAATAGTCTAATAACTAATAATATTATTTTTAGTGTAGGTATTGTTAAATTGGACTCGGTAGGCCAGTGCATTAAAATATATACATTTTACCTTCCAATAAAATGTGTATTATGTTCCTTAACGTCCAAAGTCCTTTATGAGAGTACATCGCTTGCTACCGATTACAGCCCATAGATGTCGTACCGTTACCGCTCCCAGCGCCACCTTCCGTTAGATCTGTGAACTAAGTGAAAGCCACAAGCCGCCATCTTTGATATATCAGATCATTGTAAGTGTCTCATAATGATGAGGGTGGACACCAGGAAGCCCTTACTAGGACTTTGGACGTTAAGGAACATAATACACATTTTATTGGAAGGTAAAATGTATATATTATGGTTCCGTTTGACGTCCAAAGTCCTTTATGAGAGACGTGTTTGTTATCTTCTGGTGGCTTGTGAATAATGCAACAATGTGATAAAGTTTTAAAGTAATAAAATAATCACAATAACACTTATCAAGTATTACTGTGTGTCAAGAGACTGGTCGAGTATTTAATTCTTTATTTAAGAATATATTTTTGTTCACGTAATCCGACATCACAATAATTACTGCTGATGTAAGTTTCCAGGCGTAGCGTAAAAAAAAAAATATATAGCTTTATGACATAATACGTATTTTTACGGATTAGTTTACATTCCAAGCAACTGGGGTATCACAAAATTTTAGCACCATCGACTCCGCTACTAGTAAGGGTTGAATGCAATTAAAAACGTCTTGCAAAGTTAAAAAGTTAGTTACTATTCGATGCCATCGTGTGACACTTTTGGTTCTATGAATAAAATATATTACCTGGATGGTACAAGTACTATACGCTATGTAATAGTGTAATAGAACATCTCTGCAAATCTAGATTTATTCCTGAGAATTAAAGATAAATAAGTTATAATATTACCGACTATGTCGCCTTTGATCCTTTCCAGGACTGTGGAAATCGTCGCAAAGATCTTGCTAGGTGACTGACCGGCAATTAGGGAACAGACTGCATCACGTCTTCAGTGTCTTACATTTGACAGGAACTTCGTAGTTGCGATTAGTGTTCCATACACTTTTACTGAAGCTGTAGCGTGCCAGCGTTAGGCAAGCAACCTTCCCGATTTGGGTGATGAAGGTTGCAAAGTTGATAAACCCTATGAGGCGAGACCTGCATGAGGGACCAACCGCCAGCTGCACAGGAAACTCCATAAACTCTAGCACATATACAGTATCTATTTTTTCAATAAAATTTTATTAAAGTGTCATGGTGAGTGTCCCGAGCTTTATGTAGCCTTTGAAGCTGTAATGTGCGAGCTTTCAACCCTTAAGGAGTCTAGGACTGATTTTGACCCAAAGTCGACTACAGACAAGAGACCATGAGTTCTAGTACGTCTGCGATATCTTGGTTTTCAATAAATACAACATATTTGGATATGCGTCTGTATCTGCGTTATAAAACTTTTGTCTTCGTATCATCGACAGGAACCTCGTCTTAAAATGTATGCCATTATAAAGCTCATGAATGTATACCATCAATAGAAACCTTATATTAGGATGTGTGCCATCATAAAATCATCTTGTTTGCGTATCATCAATCCCTGTATTAGTATTAGAACGTGTGCTATTATAAACATATTGTTTGTGTATCACCAATCCTTGTATTTGAATATGTGCTATTATAAACATCTGCACTTTATATCATCAACAGGATATTTGTATTAGAATGTACCTATGCCATTATAAACCTCTTGGATTTATATAATTGATAGGAAATTTGTATTAGGATGTATGCCTGCTCTTGACTTTATATCATCGTTAAGAAATATGTATTATGATGTGTGCCATTATAAAACTTTAGACTTTGTATATTGGACATAGGTAAAGCACGCGTCGACAATGACTCGAAGGCCAAAGTGGATATAATATTAATATGTATTATACTCTGTAAAGCTGAATCCGTTTGTGCGACAAACAGACCACTGCCCCGATTTTCATAGGACCTGGTATACGTAAAGTAAATAGGCGCAAATGTTTGGCGTTTCAGCCAACAGCAATCCTGCTATACCCGGAGGTAAATAGTTTCGACACTGATATTATAGTCCCAAGAGGAGTAAGACCTGCTTGAACAATCAGCTATTAGTCAATGTATTGTAATGAACTTGTACTGTCCTTATTGACTTTCGACAGGGAATTTGTATAGGTTTTGTGTCCCTTAAATATTACTCTTGCAGTGTAAGTGCGCGGCTATACGACCTGTCCCAGCGGGATGAAGGTTAGGAAGCTAATTTTTTAGTTCCGAAGCTGATATTATAGCCCCAAAATCCCAAGAGGTAGAAGACCTGCTTGAACTGTCAGCTGTTAGTCAATATATTGTAATGAATATGTACTGTACTTATTGACTTTCGACAGGGAATTTGTATAGGTTTTGTGTCCCTTAAATATTACTCTTGCAGTGAGAGTGCGCGACTATACGACCTGTCCCAGCGGGAGATGAAGGTTAGGAGGCAAATTTTTCAGTTTCGAAGGTGATATTATAGTCCTAACTTCCAAGAGGTAGAAGACCAGCTTAAACTGTCAGCTGTTAGTTAATGTATTGTAATAACCCTTCTGTACTTACTGACTTTCTGAACAGGGAATTTGTATAGCGTATTGTATACCATAAATATTGACTTTGCAGTTTGACTGCGAGGTGATACGACCTTTCCCCGCGCGGGATATTTAGGTTAAGATGCTAATGTATAGCCTGAACTACTGCAGTTGGTATTAAGTAATAGCCAACAATTATTTATAAATTTTAATGTCCTCGGTAAGCTGACATTTATATTTCAAAACCAGCCAAAGTTTAGAACCTTTAGAATTGTTTAAGCCTGATTCTTGGTTCGATGTACTGTACTAGAGGGCCATGTATTTCATCATCTCGGTCGATATTTATATAGCAAGCATATCAACAGTCTGTGTTATATATTTAATGGTAATAGTATTTTAGCCACAACTACATAATGAACGAGATTTGCAAATCTAATGACTTTGATTAATATCGTTAGGGCGTTGACTGTACAATGGATTTCTACCACTTTATTGATAATATTTGTGATGGCGTCAACTGTACATAGTCTAAATTCATAACAATACCTCTTTTTAAAAAATGATAATTTATGTGAGGTTACCGACTGTACATTTTATTCGATCACTTGTCTCAGTTTGAAATAATTCTATTAAAGTCATATTAAAATCAGTAAAGTTTTGATCTCTTATATATTATGTGGTCATATTACTTAATATATTATATCCCCCCCCCCCCCTCTTCTTTTTTAAGGAGTGAGGATGGCTCGCCAGTATAATTTTTGTTCGAATACCCACGATTTATTTATTAATGATGGTTCCAGACAACTTGTGTGTTCGTAACCTGAATCCAGTCCGCCTACTTTTTATCTTGGCTTGTCAAGCATTAGATATCTGCGTCTGCATAAACATGAATTTTCTAAGCTATATTATATAGGCTTAGGGTATGTTTATTAAAAACATTTTCAGGCGTCTACTGTTAGAACCGAACAGTCAAGACGTTTAACTTACCTATAGAAGGTCTGGAAAGGTACTTCCAGTGCAAACATCGATCTATTTCGTTCAGAAATGCTATCAGTAAAAACATCGATCTATTTGGATCGGAAATGTTATGAGTGTAAACATCGATCTATTTGGATCAGAAATGTTATGAGTGTAAACATCGATCTATTTTGATCACAAATGTTACAAGTGTAAACATCGATCTATTTCGTTCAGAAATGTTATGAGTGAAAACATCGATCTATTTGAATCGGAAATGTTATGAGTGTAAACATCGATCTATTTGGATCAGAAATGTTATCAGTGTAAACATCGATCTATTTTGATCAGAAATGTTATGAATGTAAACATCGATCTATTTTGATCACAAATGTTACAAGTGTAAACATCGATATATTTCGATCAGAAATGTTATAAGTATAATGTATTTTACACTAAATATCTGCAGAACTGTACGTACTGGCTCAATTAGCAATAGAAAAGAGCTGAACAACTTCGCAAAAAATATTTTACTACCCTCCGCGAAGTAAACGTAAATGATGTAACGGATGGAAAATTCGATTTAGTAATGAAATATTTGTATTAATACATTTACATAGCCATTTGAAATGTAAAAGACAGCGGTTTATTGTATGAATACGTTTACATTTTAGGTAATACGTCTCCGTTCCAAAAATGGCGGTAGTCGTAAAAGTTTAAAAATAGCATGTTTTGTTAATTAATTACTTTTATACTATTCGGATATCACGCTATGATAAACAGGTCACCGAATTAGGCACGATCTCAAGAAGTAGATCATTAGTACCCGCCGCATAATCGTGAAAAATTATCATGTCACTCACCAAATGCGACTGCAAACCTTTGCTTCGATCCTAATTTCAAACGGCGAAGAGATTTTCTGCTCCATCTTCTACAGTAACCGCCAATAACGAGTTCAAAACGACGAACTTTTCACCGCGATATCCCGATCGCGTGATTTACGTCTACCCGATACGCGGTAAAAAACTGTATAATGAACTCTATTGACGATCAGTAACGGTTTTACGACTTTATAAAACTCAAAAATTTGTTTTAAATAGATTTTAAAATTAAAAGTTATGTTAAATTTATAACTTAAATAAGTAAGTTTTTAGCGACTGCATGGTTGCAAAAACGACGCAACAATGATCTGATATATCAAAGATGGCGGCTTGTGGCTTTCACTTAGTTCACAGATCTAACGGAAGGTGGCGCTGGGAGCGGTAACGGTACGACATCTATGGGCTGTAATCGGTAGCAAGCGATGTACTCTCATAAAGGACTTTGGACGTCAAACGGAACCATAATACTAAATGGGGTATAAAATTTAACAAAATAGCTCTTATAATGGCCAGAAATGTAGAGTTGTAGACCATACGATTAATTTATTGATTGGTACATAATTATTATCTACTGGAATGTAAAAAATCTTTATTATTTATACCCGCAGGGTGACACAGGAGATCCCGCAGTTCATTTTACTAATGTGAATCCGGCGGGAACCCTTTACGGGATCGCGATATTTTCCGGCACAGAAGATTGTGCGAACAAATCAAAACCTGGAATCTATGCCAAGGTAAATAATATTATTACGAAGATTGTCTTCGTAATAATATCCGTTACACGAATTAAAGTATGCAGTGAGTAGTTAAAAAAATAATTAATTACTTAAATTATCATTCAGATCTCAAAGCAAAATAAAATTTTCACAATTTGTATAATTTTCAGGTTTCCTATAGTATCCCTTGGATTGCTCAAGTTTTGTCAGAAAAGATGGAAAGTAGTGAGAGTGAAGAAAACGCTATTCAAATTGACATGCCGGAATAAAATAAATACTTATACAAAAAAAATTACATAGTTTTAACTTATATAATATCCTGGTACTTATTTTATCCAACTACCTACTTCGGGTCGTACTGTTGATCATTACAATTAATATTAAACGTTAAATATTCGTTAAAACATTTAAGTATAATAAATCTAAGCAAGTTGTATTATTACACAACTTCGAAATATAACGTGTGATTCAGTGTGTCTGTGAATCTTGTAAAGTCTTGGAATTGAAAGTCAAAGGTCGAAAGTGATTAGTATTAACTTTCGACTAATAAGTCCATATTTAGACTTTGGACCAACTTGACTAATGAGTCAAGATAAGATAATCATTTTATTCGCTCAATAACTTGTAGATAATTTAGAATACCAATGTTGAAAATTTTAACAAAAATTCTAAAATTCAAATTCTTTTTTTTTAACTTGAGACTGGCAAAAGTTTTTAGTTATACTGCCATTATAAAAAATCTGTCAACAGCTAAATGTCATCAGTGTCAAAAGTCAGACAGAGCTCAGCTGTTTGTCACAGACTTCTGTTTCAAAATATTTTAAGGTTATGTTTGGATACGGACTTTTATACAAAATATTTACAATATAACAAAAATGTACTGTATTTAAAATAAAATTTAAATATATGAGTCATTAAAATCAAAACCGGTGTGATAATAATTATTACAGTGTGAATTATTTTGGCAATGAGATCTATTTTGAGAATCTTATTCGCAATGGATTATGGCCAAAGGTTAAATTTTAAATGAGTTTCGGTATGGAGTAACAGTTCGTTTGGTATAATTCGACACCCGCCTTCAACTCTTGGCTCTCGAAATGGATGAATTAAAGCATAGAGCAGAAGAAAAAATCGGAGCACTCCATGTATGTAACTTCCTTATTACGGTGCCCTTTGAGGGGTTTATGATTTATTTTTTAATATTTGAAATGTTATCACGTTATTATATACGCCTGCTTTCTTTTTGAGAAACTTTTCATTTTTATTGTACCTAGAGTCTTACATAATCACATGACTCCTAGCCAAAGTTAAAGCAAATATTGGCTCTCTTATGTAGGTCGTGTTTGATAAAAATTTTAGTTCTTATAGACATTATATAAGATGGAAATTTGACATGCATCCTTCATACAACTTTATTATAACTTATTCATTATAGTATACAGTTCATAGTAATTATAAATACATAGTTTGCATAATAAAATCGTAAATGTTGAGTTTAATATCTAACATAGATTTATTTGTTATATAAAATGTAGGTATCATTATATCATTCATAAATAAAATTACAAATATAATAAGGTACTTAATAAAATTTTAATAAATATTTAATGAGGTAAAAAGTTCCTATTGTGACTACAGGCTATTTATTTTACTTATAAATAAAACAAAAACTTATTTTAGTTCTCTAAAATACTCATTGTTAAATGAAGGTGTGGTTTTAGACAGTTTTGTAGACTTGTCATACTCAAGAGTAAATACAATTCATACAAAATATTATTTATTTCAGCACTTGACTATGAACCAAATACTTACTAAATAATTTATAACTATTATTGGCTATATTGAATTACAGGAAGCAGCAAAAGTTGCAGCAAATTCGAGTAAAACAAAAGTCCAAGATGTGGTTCACCAAACAGGAGAAGCTATTCACAGAGTATGTAAAGTTATTTCTTTACAGTTCTCAGTAAAAATCTAATACAATATATATTGATTTAATGGTGCCTATTTAATATGTGTGCAACACAATAAAGTATTGTCAGACAATTAAGTGTTTAGGCTGTATTGTTCTAACCGGACTAAGTAAAAACATTATTTCTTGTTGTTCCTAAATCAACCCCACAACTTCTTGAGTTGAGAAGCTCCAAACCACTAGACCATGACGCGTCTAATGCTTATTAAAAATTGACATAGGTATCTAGTTGGTAAACTACTGGCTGCTACAAATGTTTCTTATTAACTATAGCCACATTACTAATAAGATCAACATTAATGTTTGCTACAGATACAAGAAGCTTTCCAGGAGCTCTGGAACCATGAGCTGATAGCACAAAGTAGGGACCGAGCAGCAGCATGGGGTAGAGAGGCTGCTCAGAGGATAAGAGAGGGGGCACTACCACTGTCACCTGTAGTATTGTATCAAGAACTAGTAGCCCTGTTTAAAGATCACAGTGAGTATGACTTTGATCTGTTCTTAATATTATAGAGCCAGAGCCCTGACATTCATCATTTTGTAAAAGCTGAATATTCCTCAGCTCACGCACCCAAAACAGGTAAGAATGGTGGCCAATTATGAAGTTTAGAGGGATTATGAAGAATAGTCAAGGGAATAATTTAATTTAGTTGATTTTTTACTAACTCTACTAACATTACAATTACCTATATTATTTAAAGCTAAGTTTTGTAACTAACATACTAATTACTCTATGGGCTTATATTAGTTATATTAGTCTGAAATAAATGTTTTCTATTCTATTCTATTGAATCGGCTAGACTTGAATATTATATTTTGATGGAATTTGGGCAATTTGGCTATTTTCTTTAGGAAAAACTTCTGCTTAACGAGTTTATAAAAATCTCTGTTTCCACGCCACGCCAAAAAATAGTAATATGTCGATACATACAGCATTTTGGTTTTCTTGCGTCGATACGCAAGAAAACCAAAATGCTGTAAGTACTGTTACTTACAGTATTTTCGTTTTCTTGCGTCGATATATAAAACGCTAAGACTGCAGACGTAGTTGAAGCTCGTATTACAGCGATTTGGCCTTAAACCTGGTCGAGCGGCAACTGGTACAATTATTATACAAACGAGGAATTGACATCCGAATATTATGTTTTAGTGTGGCGCAGGAGTATGATAATATTCCTGTGCGGTGCGATGGTGGGCGGCAGCGCGGGCGTGGTGATCGGCCTGCGCGTGGCGTCGCGGGTGCCGGCGGGCCCGCACGCGCGCGCCTTGCACACACAGTCGGACCAGACGGTTATACTTGTGGAGGATGCTGTGTCGCCAGGTAAACTTATTTTTATACGCACATGTAAAAATATTTTTATACCATATCACCACTCGCGTCCTACATGATAAAGCAACATGTAGCTAAATTTTAGAGTCCGACCGAAACTGGTTTTCCGGCCGAAACCGAAACCGAATGTTCGGCCGGGGCTTCAGTTTCGGCCGAAACCGAAACCGAAACTCTCATGGTCATGTTAAAATCCCTTAAAATACTTCAACCCATTATATTAGGTTGGAGAAAAAGTTTCTTCGCATTTTATATAAAAATTAAAAAAGTTTTTTATAAAGTTTATTTACAATTGACTAAAGTATATAGGTGCCATTTTGGTCGATAGCTTTTTGCCATCTAGTTGGTAGGGAGATGATACCATTGCTATAAACATTTTTGGGCTTCTGATGAAAAAACTGTGACAAGTGGTTTTGGCAGTCCTCTTGTGATATCAGCCTAAGGAAATCTGCAGCGACCGAAACAGGTGGAAATCTGAAGGTGCAAGGTCAGGACTATACGGCGGATGCATTAACACCTCCCAGCCAAACTCCCGGAACTTTTGCTCAGTCGCTAAAGATGTGTGAGGTCTAGCGTTATCATGGTGAAAAACCACACCTTCTGTTGATTAATTCCGGCCGCTTTCTCTCAACTTCTTGGTTTAATCTCATCAGTTGTTCGCAGTACACTTCAGAATCGATGGTCCTGCCTGGTGGTAACAGCTCATAATTTTATTAATAATGCCCTTCCAATCCCACCACACACACATCATCACCTTGTTGCGAGTTAACCCGGGTTTCGCCACAGTCTGTGAAGCCTGACCGGCCTTTGACCACGGTCTTTTTTCACGTTCTTGTCGTGATTCACTTTTCATCACCAGTTATCGGCTTCTTCAATCTTCTTCTATCAGGTTCGGTATCATTACGTCGTAATAAAGAATCTCAAATGATTACACGGTTCAATAGGTTTCTTTCAGTGAGCTCATGAGGCACGCAAATATCGAGCTTTTTTGTGTACCCAGCTTCAAGCCCCAGTTCTTCAGATACATCGTAAGTTCTACTAATATGCCGACCTCACTCCACTTTTTTCAATAATGGCATCAGTTTTGTCCGTAACAGGGCGACTAGAGCGACGTGCAGATGCACATTTTCAATCCGGAAATTTTGATATCAAATCTTTGATATCAAAATTTCCGGATTGAAAATGCTTAAACCAAATTTGCGCTACTCTTACAGATACTGCATTTTAAATCCATAAACATCACAAATTTTTTTCGTGGCTTGTGTTGCAATTTTACCATTTTTGTAATAAAATTTTAAAATGTATCGAATTTCTTCATTAGAATTAATCACTCATTTTAACAATATGAAAAACGAATGAAAATCTCACATTTACATAATTTGCATTTGGAATTGTCTTCTGTAAAATTAAAACTTTTTAATGATACCAAAATCAGCCAGATACAATTGGTATAGCCCAAGAGATTTTATGACAAATTCATACATACTATAATGCGAAAAGACTTTTTCCCCAACCTATTATTAAGTTTGTCGTAATCATTTATTTAATTTAATATTTAAAAAAAATATATTTTTTTAAGTTAAGTTGTCATAGCAAAATGTTTGTAAGTTTTGTTGCTACTGACCTATTCGAACGACAATAATTTCCAAACAGGGGCCTTACTCTCTAATTTAATTTGATTTTGATTCAGATTCTATCAGATTGATTGATTCAGATTAAAATAAATAAAAGTCAATTTATACCCCCGAATAAATTGACTTTTATTTATTTTGATTCTCAGTCGATTGATATGGTCAGGAGTACAAAAAGTTACGATCTAACGATTTTATTTATCTTGGTTAGTGTCAATGTAATCCACTAAATAAAATACCAAAAACCGTTGAGATCGAACTGGTTCGATTCTCGATTGGGTCGGGAGTAAGCCTGCAGGGCCGGCGGCGGTCCGCCAATATATTGCCGCGAGAAACGAAGTAAGACAAGTGTGCACGATAACTTCCGATATCAGTTTCGGTTTCGGCAAAAGTTTCGGCCATTTTTGGCCGAAACCGAAACTGTCGCCGAAACTTGATTTTTAGCCGAAACTCGGCCGAAACCGAAACCGAACTTTCGGTCGGACACTACTAAATTTATGGGAAAATAAAACCAATACAATAATCAGTTGGACACGATTTTATGTCGATTGGACTCGATAGATGGCTTTGTTTTTATCGTGTTAACCTATTGCACCACGGAACCCGTAGGCTACAGGTTTTAACATGATTTTAGTTGTTAGTTGTTTATCCTACTATACAATTATTAAAGCATACCTAAAAATCTATGTTTCAAAATATTTTTCAAGTATTCTTCGACTGCTCATTGGATACTTATCATTTATTTTAGTTATACATCCATATCCATCTCCTTCATAGCGTATTTTTCATTCTGTCTCTTTCATGCACTATTTCGATCTAACAGGGGCGGGCGCGGGCGAGGTGCTGGTGCGGGTGCAGGCCTTCAGCGTGTGCCCCGCAGACAGAGGCGTGCTCAGGGGCAGGGCGTCGGCTCTACGGTCCCTGCTGACCCGCTCACCCGTCACCGTCGGGAGAGGATTTGCTGGTAAGTACATTTTCGGGACAATAGTAAATTCCTTATTCTATTTTAATCAGGGATGTTAGAGAGCTAAGTAACCGTAACCGAAACTATCGGATATCCGAAATAAAAAAATATCCGTAACCGAAATTATCCGAATAATTTAATATCCATATCCGTATCCGAAATGTCATATCATATCCATTTCATCCCTGATTTTAATACGCCTTATAATAGCTTCATAGCGCTATATAGTTGACATAATGTTTACTCTGTTTTTTTCATTGTCTCGATTAACATGGATTCTCTCTCCTAATCGAGATTATCTCCTAAAATTAAAAACGGTGACTTTAAAAATGGCGTACGGCAGTGCGAGAGTATAAAAGAGATTGCATATTGTTATTGTGGCGGTACTACTAGCGCCACAATCCTGCATCGCGCTACTAAGTTTCAGATGTCATACCTATGTATATTATATATATGACATCTGAAACTTAGTAGAATGGGCTTCGGCCTGACCGAGTATACCTACTCGCTCGGTCGGAGATCTCCCTTTGGGGCTTCCACTCGTACTCCCACATTATAATATGTTAAATAAATATATTATAGGGATCAAACAATAATTTGACAGATATCATGTAATATCATAGGCTACTCTTTGTTCAGGCGTAGTGCTGGACGTGGGCGTGGGCGTGAGCGAGCTGGAGATGGGGGACGAGGTGTGGGGCTGCGTCAGCGAGTGGGCGGGCGGCGCCGCCAACGAGCTACTTGTTATTAGAAGGTAAGTGTATCCAAAGTTCATTATGAAGTCCATTCCGTGCAAGAAATTAAAAGTTAAATACATGCCCTTAATTAATAAAGGCGGTCAATTGATTGTTAATGTGAATGTTCCAGTTCGCGGGTATCGAAGCGTCCCCGCAGCCTGGCGGCGGACGCCGCGGCGTCGCTGCCGTACGCGGGCGCGCTCGCACTGCGGGCGATAGAGCGGCTGCGGTACGGACCCAACAACTGCAGGGGGAAACGGTAACTTAATATTTATTGACTAGGCCCTATTCATTTGTTAATTCACTGACATCATTCAGTAAAATAAAAGAATAAAGGTATAAAAAGTATGCGTCTCAAGTGGTAACATATTATTAAGTTATCACTTCAAAAATAAATTATCTATAGGTGAAATACATCATGTTTTGGTAAAAGTGAAAATAAAATGTAAATGATTGAAGTAAACGAATAACTTTGATATTATAAGCCATAAGGATACAAATAAATGGATCGCCTAAAGGGAAGCGATTATCGCCAATCCTAAAGACTAACATAGTCAAGACAAGCAAGTGCAAAGTTTTCGATAGTGGATAGCCGAAAAAGTATATAACGATCAATAATTTTCTTTGAAAAAAAAATAACCATGTATTAGTGTTTTGTTTATGGTGTTAAGTATTTACAGTGTAATTATCATCCCCCAGGGTAGCAATAGTGGGCGCGAGCAGCGGCGAGGGCTGCGCCATCCTGCAGCTGCTGAGCTGTTGGGGCGCGCGGTGCACGGCGGCCGCGCCGCGCGCGCTCGCACCCGCCCTCAAGCAAATGGGTAAAGAAATTTAAAATACTGAATTTTAGTGTATAAGGTAATCTGATGGTATAAGCTACATACACAAAGTCACAAATAAACAATTAAATTGCTATTGGAAGATCTAATAAATCTAATTACATTTTTAAATAGATCTTAACAGAATTGGAAGCGTTCCGTAGTTTTCTTACTCAATTAGTAAAATTAATAACCATGCTAAAATAACCTTAATGAAGCGTTTTGTATATGTGCTTATAGCAGTGGTTTGGAGATCTAATAAATCTAATTACACATTTCAATAGATCTTTACAGAATAGCCTAAATTGGGATAGCGTTCCCGAGTCTTCTTACTCAATTAGTATACCATACTAATAACTATGATACAATAACCTTAGCGAAGCGTTTTGTATATGTGCTTATAGCAGTGGGTTTCAGCTTGACTTTTGATTCCGAAGGTTGTGTTGGGCATAAGCAAACAACGACACATTAACTGAATATTAATTCAGTTGACACATTTATTACAAATCATCTTATTTCTTATTCATAGTTCATAATATAGACTCAATTTGTTCTTACATTTATTTAAACAGATTAACCACACTTATATTTTGCCTAGGAGATGTTTCTATTACGAATTTATTTATTACATTTATTTGTGGATTTAAAAGACTAAGGGCGTATTTCACCAAGCAATGTTATTCGTTTAATTTAATCCTTCCTTAAATATCATGTTGTTCCTCTCGTAATTCCTATCAATGAATGAGAAGGCATGGTAATTTAACAAGCCGTTAACACTACCATGCGTTGGTGAAATCGGGACTAAAGATAATCCATAATACGCTATATCAGATTAACTAAACATTTTACTTTGCAAAATATAAATTGTTTCTTTTATTTGTAGATTTAAAAGAGGATATTTTAAGCTAATCCATAATACGCTATATCAGAGCAATGAAACATTTTACTTAGCAAAATGTAAAATGTTGCAGGAGCGCACGAAATAGTGGAGATGGAGAGCGTGGCGCACGCGGCGGCGTCGTGGCTGCAGCTGGAAGCGGCGGCGGCGCGCGCCGGGCCGTGGGACGGCGTGCTGGCGTGCGCGGGCCCCGGCGCCCCGCCCGCGCCGCCGCCGCACCCGACCGTGCTGCTCAAGTGAGTACGCCCCTGACACAACCCCTCCCCTAGCATGATGGATATGGAGTGCGTATTCGCCGATACGGCTAAAGGAAGAGTAAATATTTTAGCAGCCTAAGACGTATGGATGTTTATTCCACTGTACCGCCGTTTAATAAGAGGTGTCAATAGATTGGTAATAATGCCCCAGTAGGCGTAAGCTTACTCCCGACACAATCGAGAATCGAATCTGTTTGAACTCAACGGGTTTTGGCGAATTATCGGGCGAATTACTTTGAAAGTAACCAGGATAAATACAATCGTTAGATCGTAACTTTTTGTACTCCCGACCGAGTTTTTTTAAGTTACCTAACGCGTTACTGTGCCAGTATGTCTGTAAGTTATCACTTCCGTCGGGCGTCCCGCATTTTAATGTATTTATTTAAAGACCCATCAACAGCTAATAAGATATCCTACTCACTATATTTACTTTATTTCTGTAATGTAGTTATTTAAACGTTTTCACGTCATAACCGTGTTATTAATTGATCAGGGCGACGGCGCCCCGCAGCGCGCTGATCGAGCTGCGGCCGCGCCCGCTGATCACCGACCGGCTGCCGCTGCCGCTGTGGGCCATTTTTACCGCCTCCTTCTACACGCTGCGAGCGCTCCGGGTATGTATAGCATCACCTAGGACAATATTACCTCGCTTAGCTGGTAAAAAGTCTGTGTTTGTAATATATAATTATATTTGAAGTGTAATTTCTTTTTATCCGATTGTGCCAGAATGTGGGTTATATTTGTCATGTCTGTACGGCTCAATTCGTATTTACTGTGATAATGACATTGAGTATGATATAAAAAATGTCTGATTTCGGGTGTCAAATTATAATATTTTTTATTTTAAAAGCATACCGACACGCAGGGGGTTTTTTCGGTTTTTTTTATTACCGTTTCTTGTTGCTCCAAGTTATTTTCATTACAATTGTAGATTATCTATTTATTTATTTACTGTGAAAACCAACAGCTTAATATATACGTTACAAGTTAGTATTTTACAAATAATATAGCCATTAACAGGTTTCCCATAAGTAACAATACAGTGTGAACTAAAAATGTAATATTTGGCTGCTATGATATCCGGTTGAAAAAAATAGTAGTAATAAAAAATAATTTATCTCGCTAATTGTAGATTGCGTATCTCGTAATCTCGCTAATTGTAGTGTGTGTATCTCGTAATCTCGCTAATTGTAGATTGTGTATCTCGTAATCTCGCTAATTGTAGAGTGTGTATCTCGTAATCTCGCTACTTGTAGATTGTGTATCTCGTAATCTCGCTAATTGTAGACTGTGTCTCTCGTAGTGGATGGTGGGTCGCGGCACACACACGGACTGGCTGGAGGACCGCCACCAGCTGGCCCCCGGCCTGGGCGCCATGCGGCTACTGGTGGACGCCGGACAACTGTGCCCCGTGCTGGATAAGGTATGAAAGCATGCGTTACTTTTAAGAGGTTATATGCTTCTCTTGACCTGTATAGATAATTAAATTAATGAGATTTTTTAAACTATTACCTACGTATTAAGCTAACATTAGAGTTAACAAGCCATTGTGAACCATCATTATTGAACGTAGCGAGTGATGGCTCATGGAAATGGCTTGTTAACTCAAATATAAGCTGATCGACGATTTGATCAGCTTTTCAGAAATCGAGGGCAGGTCAATTTTTTTTCGATTTTTTTCAAAATAATTATATATTTTTACAGGTATACCTACCACAAGACTTCGAATCTGCTCTAGCGCACGCCTGTAGCGAAGACGCAGTCGGCACCACGGTTATACGTTTCCCGTAGACTTTTGTAGTCTCGAAACCTAGTACAAATCTCTTAAAATGCCACTCGCATTAGTGGCAACATGCAAGTTATTTTTACAGTAGATTATATTCTATATACTGTTGTAGTATATACTCTAATATCTGTTGTGATATCTATGGTCGTAACGATTAAAAATAATAATCGGTGTCATCCTAGCTAAAAGCTGCCAAAAAGAGTGAAAATTGTTTTCATTCATATGGAAAATTATGAATATGCATAATTTTATATCTTTACACATTTTACAACATTATTTTGAGTTTATAATCTAAGTCAGTTTCATTACAGAAAAATTATATTCTGTCTTTACTAAATGGCAAAAAAGGGAAGGTCAACTCTTTCTTTCTTCAGAAATTTTATATTATATTACTAACTTATTGTGTAGTTCTAAATGTTGTAATTGAGTGTAGTAAAATAAGTGCCTATTTCACTAACACATGATAAAGTTAATCCTTCATTAAATATCATGTTATCCCTCTCGTATTTCTGTAATGAATGACAAAGCATGGTATTTTAACAAGCCGTTAACACTAACATGCGTTGGTGAAATCGGGACTTAAAGTACCTTTAAAGAGGAAATGGAACTCGCCTATGACAATACATAATGTTAAGTTACTACGAGGTTCCTCCTCAATTCATAGTATTATTGTCCTCCCCAAAATATATTATGGTCTATACGCATTAAGTTTAAAGTGAGTTATCAGTGCAAAATGACGAAAAACCCATGTTTACATTAATAAATTAAAGTTGTCATTTTCACCGGACCATATATCATAATCAGTAAGGGAAAAGGCTACATAAAACCATTCTACCATTGGAAACTCACTGGAAACGCCATTAATGAAAGAAGTAAAGTGAAGAAATAGGTTTTAATAAATTGGCCTAAGAACTTGCCAAGTGAGAAAACGAGCAATGTTAGTGAAAATTCATAAATTATTAACATTTTTTGGTAAAAGATTTATGTATGTAAATTAAATTGATTGTGTGACTGGCAAAATATATTACTTTAATTACATATTTATTGCAACTGCCAAAGTTTGTATTTTAGGAAAATATTAGGTATAAAATATTAGGTAGTATATTGTTTTATTAAGAAATATTTTTAGGTTTTTAATTTCTGTAAATTATTTTAGTATATTTGGGTTTTATAAAATAGGCAAAGTACGTCCAATAAAGTTCCTTGGAATAAGTTTTACATCAATAGATATATATAATACATTAAATATTATATACAAAAATCATTTGTTAATCCTGTGTATATTTTTTTAAAGATAATAGTCAATGCGTATATATTCAACTTAGTCTATATTCTTTGTATCATATTTAGGCATATTGCAATCTTAAGACTTGAATTTCACAAATCTAATCACAATATTTTTGTTGTGGGTGTAACACTATGGTGCTAATAAGATTTAATAAAGAAAATTTTAGTTGTATAGTTTTATTATCATATTTACAATAAGTCTTTTCTGGAATTGAAATATTTACTAAACGAAACGATTTATGTCTCAAATACCCTACGAATATTTTTTTGTAATAAACTATATAAAATACTTGTACAAAGACAGTAATTTTAATAAAGTTATTGTAAATGTTTATATTTTTTATTTTAATACACCTAATGACATGCTCTCTTTTTTTTTTATTTGGAGAGGAATAAAACGATATAAATCATTGTCACCATTATTATTGTTTCAACACAACCTAAGTACAATAAATCAACAGAAATTCGTATCCGCCTTAACAATAAACAATACTTGCACCTAACACCTATTCCGATCTGGCACAAAGTAGACTTTATTTAATTATTTTATGGTGTAGTTACTGCTTATTTCGGCTCACTTGCGCCAGTTATGATTGTTTATAAACCCAGAGTTAGCAGTTCTCCTATAAATCAAGAGACTAATTCTGGAATTATTCTTTAACCCAGACTAGCACAACACAGCCCTGATTCAAGATGACAACGCTATTATCACTCTTACCAAATTCGAAAACAAAATGTATGGGATTTGACATAAGCTTCGATAAGTGACACGCGAATTCGTATTACTCATGTCATGGCCTACAACCCCATACCATCAATGTTTAATACAAAAAAATACAATAGATGTCACTACTATTAACGTTTGTAAATTATAAAACGTAAATAAGTACATAATATACAAATATTGACATTAAAATAATTTTTAAGCATAAAACATCACATTAAGCTAAATTCAACTCCTTAATTAAGAGGAATATACGAAACGAAATTAGTAATTAATATTTTCCAATAGTGGCGCTAGATGTCGTTTTCCGGAATGTGCCTGGACTTCACCTATAGCTAGTCGAATTGCCAGTATTAGGGTGATACCATTTTCTAGTACTAGGTCGTGTCTCTGTTATATATCTTTGTGCTCATGTCAAGTCCCATACATTTTGTTTTCGAACAATAGCGATTGCATTTTGAACAAGTATCTTTACTCTAGCATGGCTTATTTAATGTTTTATTGTATCCGTTAAACACAGGTACTTAAGACGTTCAAATACATTTACTACCGTAACCAAACAATCATGAAAAATATACAACAAAAACTCAGTATAAAATAAACACATTAAACGTTACAAACAAAAATATATTAATATCATTATACATATAAAAATACTGTCAATTTGTCATTGAATTTATAATTATACATCGAATAGAGTTTTAGAACAATTTAACGATTTTAAATAATATCAAACTTAATGCTATCAAGAATAAAGTTGACAATTGTCTAGCAAGACACACGCCTAATGAACACCTACTTTGCAAGTAATACGAAAGGATTATGAAGTGTAAGTATTAACTAAAATACTTGAAATATATTTTCTAGTCTTCTGTTCAACAATTATTAAGTATGAACTATGATTGATATTTAAGCTTATTAAAGAACAGACACATTATTTTAAATACAAGTAAACAATGGGAATAACATTCCTAACGGTTAAGGCTACCTTGAATAGATTTGAACTAAGCTTTAGGTACATTATATTTTAGTAAATGCTAAGTGTTTGTAAGTTATACATTGGTCAAAGTCTAAAGATTAATAAAATGCCTAAACCTGTTATTATAATATAACAAAGGGATTATTTTGCTGATTGCAAAAAGTTCTGTATAATCACTCAATTGGATATTGAACTCGAGTTAGAATATATGAAAAATACAGTAAATGCATGTGCAATGTAGTTTACACCATATAAATAATATAGCTTTAACCCATCAACAACCGGAAAAGCGTTTATTTGAATAACAACGGTAAAATATCAAAGATTTGTTGCTTTATCTATTTAAAGTAGCTGATTAATTATAAATCCACACGTATATAGAAAAACAAGTTTAAATACTACGAATACTGTGAGATTCGTCCATTTATTATATATCAATTGAAACAGTTTTAATGGAATGCTGCACAGAATATTTATTATTACATACTATTCTTTTACACTAATTTTACGCAAAATTTAGTTTATTTTCAAGATAGTACACAATATTATCCCAACCACTAACGACATAAATATAGTTTTTTATATTATATATACAGATATGTATTCATGGTTAATATATTTAGCCGAATATAGTGTGAAGAGAATGACGCGTCATTCTGTGTGTTCGTGTGTATAGTAATAGACTAGGAGCCCGCGAGCCCCAACATAGTTAGATTTAACCCTTGTGGTCATTTTAGACCTTTGATTTTTTAATTATATTAAGTAATTTATATGAGGTGCCAAAACAAAAAATGATCTACGCGTGATACTCTTCACACTATACTAGGCTTAATATTTGAACCATTAATAATTCTGTATATTTATTAATTAAAACATATTTTCCACAAACCTTCTAAATTATTTTTTCTATACTTCAACCTTCAATTTGTTAAACAATTGCATCAGACTTAATAATGTTATCAGTATTGCATTTAAGTTATTCCGTCTTACTAGTAGGCCAGTATTCAATTAATCATTGTATTACATAATATTATGGAAAAACATAATGACCGAAGTCAAATACCTACTTGTAATTAATATTAATATCACGTATCACAGTATTAATTATGTATTTTAGCATAATTAATACCTTAATGATACCGTAAACTACCATAATGTTTCATGCCCTAATGTAAAAAAAATATCTATTTTAATTTTTTTGCATACATAAATACCAAAAAAAATTGTGAGTTCGTATAACGTAATTGACATTTATGTTAACACAGCGTAAGTTCCAAGATTCACACTTTCATAATTCCAGTACTCTCTATATTTCAATTAATAAGAGTACAATTTTTATACACCACATTTTCATCGGCTGCAGTTACTCTTAAATTCAAACAAACCTTCACTTTAAGTAGTTACTTGTTCCTTTAATAATATTGTCATTTAACAAGTTTTTCATCAGGTTGTCATCATGCCCTCAATTATTATTTATCAACATTTAATTGTACCATTTTTCCTTCACACTTAAACACGATTATATTATAAACAATGTTTGTAATATCTCAGTTTTCCAATAACATAATAACAATAAAAGTGATTCACATACAACAGTGTGCTCGATATAACTGGAAGCATTAAGTATCTCGTGGCAGTAGCGTATTGATTGCAGCTTCGATTATTTTATTTAGCAAAAGCTATAGATAGCCCGGTCCATCCATCTGTAATTTCAAAGTTAATTCTACATAATTTTGACAAAGAATTTAATATCATAAGTCAACAAAATGTATACCTACGTCAAATTAAAATAAAATAGTCATGAAAACAAGGAATTATGTATGTGTGAATGTGTGTATGTCCGATCGCGTGCGTGCGTGCGAACGCGTAAGCGTTTACGTGTGCGTGTGAGTGCACGTGTGTTCGTATGCGTGTGAGTGTACCGTGTGCGTGTATGATTTACTTTTTTACTGACGCGTGTCTTTGTTAGCGCTTCTTAATGAGTTTAAAAAAACTTCTCGTATTATAATATTTCATACGATATCTTCTAATGTACGTACACATTCTATTGACTCACTCAGTATAGGAACAGGTCGGGGAAGTGCGACGAGTATGGCGGCGTGAGGCGCTTGGCGGGCGAGCTGCAGTTGGTGCTGCACAGCAGCGGCTCCTCAGACAACGACTTGAATATCTCCTCCAGCTTGTCTTGGATCTCGTACTGGAAATAATTAGACATAAATATTTAATCCAATATGGTGTTATATTGAACTTTATATAAACTTTAATTACATTATACACTGCGTATTCCTTTAAACGCTTTTTTATCAAAACGCAAAATTTACTGTCGTCATTCGATAAAAACGCTAGTCACTCAATGAAATAGCGATTTCAATTAGATCACTGCGACATGTGTAATACTTCGCTTTATCGTGGCCGTAAAAATGATATACCCCGGTTTCTAAAAGTCTGATCAAATCATCGATTAGCGAACATTTGAGTGTACAAGCCATTCTGAACGCTCATTGGTGAATGTAGCGAGTGAGCGAAGTTGCTGCGAGTAATGTTCTCCAATGAACATTCAGAATGGCTTGTTAATTCAAATGTTACCTAATCGACGATTTGATCAGCCTTTCAGAAACCGGGGATATGTTGTGTGATATACCTTGGGCTGTGTGAGCGTCAGCAGGTGGTCGAAGGGCGCGTTGCGGAAGGTGTTGTTGAGCGTCGCGCGGCGCCGCTCCGCCTCGCGCTTGTCCGCCTCGGTGGGGCCGCACGCCGCGCGCCGCAGCGCCTCGAGACTCACGTTCTCACTCGAGCATTGGTGCTGGAAATATTTTTATGTTGTTGATTATAATTTATAATAAACACATGATTTCTTACTTTATCGAACAATTGATTACATGTATAGTACGTCCGAGATAAATTTAACCTAAACGTAAACAAACCCGTCTATGACACAACCAAAGACTAGTCAGTGATGCCAATTGGCCAATATTAATACAATGAAGTTTGTTTGCTATGAATCCATAGACTATATAAATTCTTTAATCGACAGTGTCAAAATGGCGTATTTTTTCTGTGGAAGATTTTCATTTAATGTTTAAACATATTAATTATTGTTTAATTGTTATAAAATGTATTGGATAATGAAGTTTAATCCTTTATTATACCTGCGAAAGTGTTGATAAGTGTGCACAATATGTGATTATAGGAAAATTTGTATGTTTTCGGTTTGTTTTCCTTCAGGTTAAATTTATCAGGGACGAACTATAGATAATGTTATGAGTAACGTACGAGTATAAAAGAAGCAACAAGGACAAGGTTTTATCTCACAACATTACACAAAGAGATATGTAAACTTATGTCTCGCCCAATCTATAAATTATCTTAAGAGTTTTATCTTCGTTTGATGAGTGACAGGTGCTGAGCGACTAAGCGTACAAAATATGATGTAGGCAATGTATTAATTTTTAAAAATAACTACAAGTTAGTATAAATTTTGTATTCGGTGTATGCGGATATTTGACATTGCCTCGGTCTATGAATAGGTATATCAATAATAATGATTATCATTATATAACCTACAAGATCTTCACCGCATTACCCAAGGCATATTAACAAAGGCTAAGTATTTAATACGTTATTACATACATAAACACATAAAGTGAGATATCTACAAGAAATACCATAAAAAGTTTTTGGATATAAACCGTTAAGTTTTCATCTTCTTTAGGCTCAGTGATCAAATAATTCCGTTCTTCGTGTTGCCAATGCCAAAAATCAATGCCACATCTCTACCACAAAACAAAAAAAAATTATAAAATAAAAATAAGAACTACTCTTTAAACTTTTAAAAAAATGTATAATATGCAAAAATATACTATATGTATTTTAAAATGTTATTTGTATTGTTACTCCAAAAAAAACCTAGTTGATATAATCATTTTACTAACAACGCTTACACAAAATAATTGTATCTAATGTAAAATATCGTTATTTATAGTTACGTATATGCCAAAGTCTTGCACATTAGGGAAATGGTCGCCACTATACTTTTCAATAAATTGTCTGTACTCTTCATCAAGCCCGTCGCATTTCGTACTCTAACCGAAAAATACATCTCATCATCAGTAATTTATTAAAATAACCTAACCAACGTGTATAAAAATGAGACAAAATTAAGTGTTACGTTAAAGCGCAATATGAAACAAACCGATTTTGATTCTTCCCTATCATTGACACTAAAACATCTAAGAGCTAATTTTTCAATCATCAGATATATTTCCTCAGGAATAAATATGTATCTTTTACACAGAGTTTGTATGACAAAAATGTCAAAGTGACAAGTTAAATGTGATGTAGATATTTATGGGCTGATTATTTAATCGTCACATAACTTGTGTCTGTCGAATAAACATGTAACTTTGATATTTGTCTCATACAATATCTGTAGATCACATATTTATTCAGGAGGTAAAAATTATCTGGCGATTGAAAAATAACTCCTTAGTTATAAACCTATTACATTATTACATCACGTGACGTGACGTGAATATTGCTGCACAACTTCTATGTCTATTTCATTATTGTTTTTCAAATTTCTGTGACTTACCCGCTGTACTCCCGGCGAGCTATTAGCGCTGTCCAGCTCGGTAACTGGCCCCGCGGATATATCGGCCAGGCTGTCACGTCCCTGGGCCGCTCCTGTGTTATATTAAGATTATAAGTCCCGATTTCACCAACACATGTTAGTGTTAACGGCATGTTAATATACCATGCCTTCTCATTCATTGATAGGAATTACGGCAATTACGAGGAACAACATGATATTTAACGAAGGATTAACTTTAACATTGCTTGGTAAAACACGCCCTTACAATGTTTGTCATTAACAGAAACACTACGATACTCAAATATACACAGGCTTAATAAAAAAATCGCATGATTACATGCCTACCAGTCGCATGGATAAACTTTCTTGCCAGATATTATTATCAGTGTTTCCCAATTAGTGGTACTCATACCCCCAGGGATACGTGAAATTGCATCAAGGGGTATGCGTGGCTATCAGTAACAACAATTTCCAAAATATTATTTTTAATGATATTTTATAAATATTTTTATTGCTACAATAAGGTGTACACAGGTTTGAGGTATTTTTTGAAGTAGTACCTATGCAGTAAAAACGAATTGGGAACCACTGCATTAGGTTGGCTTCTAAGAATATTTTTAGTTGTTCCAAAACGGGAATCGAACCCACGAGCTTAGAGTTGAGCCAAGAGCTAAGTAACAATAATAATAATATCTATGGACGATTCACACCACATCAATCCGGCCCCGTGCTAAGTATCCGAAGAACTTGTATTACAGCCTGTAATACAATTACAATTACAGGTACCATACAACGGAAATATATTTAATACTTTTATACTATACACATATTTAAGATTTTTATTATAATATTATACACAAATTTTATTCACATCCATGACCCAGGAAGATTGAAAACTTTTTTGCTCCCTCGACGTGACCACCGGAGACACCAACGCGCGGAACCACTGCGCTACGGAGGTCGTCAAATCTTAACTACTATACCAGGGTTAAGGTGTAATAACTATCGTACCGGTCTCGAGCCAGCTATGACGGTGCGCGTGCGCGGCGCCGGGCACGTACGGCGACGGCGCGGTGAGGCGGGACGAGTCCGCGCCGTCCGCCGTCAAGCGTTCCGCTATCGCCATCTGAAACCATACATTCACAATTAGACTCAAGCTTTCAAGTAACCCCGGATTTGTCAAGCAGTGCACGAACTGATGGTGGATTAGCTAAGAACACTCTCGCTAGCTTTGAAACAAAAAAATGAAGATCAAAATCGGTTCATCGTAGATCCCAAAGAGCTACGATGCTCCAGACAGACCGCTTCGTTTTTCCCCAGGGGTTAAAAGCTTTTTAATTCCCGTGATAATTTCCTATTTCACCTTAGACTTTTTTTGACATAAAAAAATTTTGGTGTCTACCGCTTCGCTTGGGGAGTGAAACTAAGCTCCTTCTTTATTCTTGTGATTTATTTCATTGCGGGATTTTGGACTGATTGAGGTTATCCGAGTGACACCCCTAAGATATCAAATAATTTTTTGAGATTGGTTACCACCGTCGATCCTGGGTGTACAAGTTTTTTAGTGTTGGGAATGTGTGTTGGGTCATTTGACCGTGACAAAATATCAAAACAACACTGACCCCCGGTTTCACGAACGCTATTCAAATGAATGATCCGTTCCTTTCTGGTTTAAGATCATTTATTCCTCAAAAAAGAATACAATTATTCACTTACATTGAGGGATTATTGCTGAGTAAGATTTAATTTTACAATGGCACGGCGTTACAAAACAGTCGTTAACTCGTTACTATTATTATAACAATACAAATAAAAAAACTTTTGAACACTTAAATAGGTACAAAGCAATTAAAATACATTTAATACGTAATACAAATCAATAAATAATTATTATTGGCTTTAAGCATTAGTTTATTTTTTTTTACTTTCTGTCTGATAATATTCCACCAATCAAAGTTCAATATGGGTTGTTGATTTGAATGCCATGTTAGTATACATACATTTGAATAGCGTTCGAGAAACCGGAAGTGAGTATGTTAGTATAATTATACTGGGTTTGTTTCAATTGTAAATCAAAACAAAGCCGGTCACTTTGGCTATTCTAAACTGAATTATAAGTAGGCTGATTTAGGCAAAACATTACATACGGTTTATCTTGGATTCATAAGAATTTCAAATGAACATTCAAATTAATTTCAAAAGAACAGATAGTTAGAAGAGTTTACCTGATCGATCATAAGGTAAGGCAGTTTATTCGGTTGCTTCGAGGGCGGAATGTCGTAGTCGTCTAGCAGAGGCGGTAGGAGATGGTTTCCTTCCTCGCGCCTCGAGTCCACAATCTGCAATCATTAGAAACACACATTTTAGATCTACCCTACATCGATTGTTGCCTCGTCCACCAGTTTTATGGTTGACCAGTAATTTCTTGCTCGGCCGCGCAATGTTCGAAATTCGAACATAATTTTAATTTTAACCTGATTTAAGTTAATTTGCCAGTGGTTGAGCGCGTTGGTGCTCGACCGAGAGATCGCGGGTTCGAATCCTGCCGAAGTTTCGCGTTTTCAAATGTTCCTGGGTCATGTGTAAAATCTATACTTATAATAAAACTGTAGAGAGGTCAATTCTGTACATTGAATATTTTTTCAAAATACATATTTGAGGATGATTGGCGATCGATACTGATGCCAAAAATGCAATTAGTAAAATTTTTGTCTGTCTGTCTGTCTGTCTGTCTGTCTGTCTGTCTGTCTGTCTGTCTGTATGTGCACGATAGGAACAAAAACTACTGAAGGGATTTTAACCAAACTTGGTACGATTGTAGCCCATATTCCTGGGCAGGTTATAGGCTATATAACATAACGCTACGATACATAGGAGCCGAGCAGTGACGATAAATTTGAAGCAAGTCGGATGAATTTCGCGCGCGCGGCCTGCGGTCGAACGGTTCGTGCGGGGGGCGCGGGGGGATCGCTTACACAGTGACGCGAAGCAATAGAACGTGGCACTAAAGTAGATTAAAACATCAAATAAGTACCTAACTATCAGGATTTTTTTTCTGGGAAAACAGTGTTTTCACAGTGTCATAATAATATAAAAATTGTATTTTTGAACTTGCTTCACAAATTGAAATAAATTATCATTTATTGTATAAAATCAACTTAATTAACTGTATAATTAAAAGAAATCCTTTCGCGATACACTAAAAAACGGGCAATTAAGCGGTTTTTGGAAAGCTATTTATACCATCACGGTATTAATCCTTATCATTTTTAATACGTTAGTTGGCTTAAGCATTCCATGAAGACTATAATATTTGTCCTTTATACCATGCAAATATAATGAGTAGTTTAGGAAATATAGCAAAATTAAAATCGTTTCGCCGTGATTCGACCGGGCGCCGCGTAATGCAGGCTGCTGCGTCACGTCAATTACGTCCCAGCCGGGCTGGTGTAGTGTAGACTGCTGGGTAAAAAATACTATTAAAATGTGCTAACTGTGCCTGTGTTATTATAGGAGACTTTTATTTATTCAATAGTACCCAAAACAATTTTTTTTTTATATTTGTCTGTTTGTCGGTGCATTTGTGCACCCTAATCTCAGAAACGGCTTATTCGATTTAGATGTGGTTCAATCATATTTGTAGTAATCTTGACTTAACATTTATTTCTTCTCAATCGGTTTATAAATAAAAAACTTATGACAATTAAAAAAAAAATGCTGGACGTTTGTATGAAGCGCGGCAGGAACCGCGCTGCAAACATTCAAATTAAATCTTTTTTATTTTATATTTTCTTTACAACTAAATTTAATTTATTTATATTATTGTTATACTTAGGGTAGGTTAATAAAAAAACGCTACTAAAACCGATCGGCGCGCCGAGCTGGGGCCTAACTCCCCAAAACTGATTCGATTTTGATTCAGATTCGATCGTGCCGCATACTCCCGAATAAATTGACGTTTGTTTATTTTTGTTCTATGTCGATTGATATCGTCGGGTGTACAAAAAGTTACGTTCCAAAGGTTTTCTTTATCCTAATTAGTTCCAAAGTAATCTACCAAATAAAACACCAAATCCGTTGAGATCGAACTGATTCGATTCTCGGTTGTGTCGAGAGTAAGCCTGCTGGATCCTCGACGGGGCGTGCCGCTGCGCCCATGTCTAAACGAGTTCAAAAAAAGTTCAAAAAAATTGAAAATAATTTTATGGTTTCGCAATTTATCCTATGTCGGCACTATTAAGACGTTGCTTCGTATCAAATTTAGGTTTTGGTTCCCTTTCGTGTCGTTTCGGAGTGTCGAAAATTAGAGAGATAAACGGCTGAATCTTTGGGTAGATGTGGCTAAGGAGTCTGTTTTTTTCAAAGCCAGAAGGGACAGAAGATCCTGAGTATTTAATAGGATTGTTAGCTTGATACCTACACGTGTTAAAGTTTTGACAACCAGACAGATAGACAGACGGTCATCGAAGTTAAATAATTTACTAAATTAACGTGAAAAATTGGCTGGGTCTATACGGTGCATTCGAATAATATTATCCTAACTTCGAATACCTTTGCTGACTTCTACATATTGTTCGAAGACCTACTTCTTTTGCCGAGCTCCGAAAGGATGGTACTATATTATTATTATACCCTGCATACCAAGAGGCTTGCCGGGTACGTGACTTGCTGGATCGGGATCAACACTGGGATACACTGGGAAGTACCTATTGGCGAAAGTTGTCAGCGGTTGCGCCAATAAACTAAAAATATATTTAAAAATATAAAAGTGTCCTAAATCACTTTTCCACGCGTACGAAGTCGCGGGCACAGCTAGTCTTAAATATGTGTATAGTATAAAAGTCTTAAATATATTTTCGTTGTCTGGTACTTGTAACACAAGTTCTTTGGGATTACCCAACCACGTAACCACGTCTATCTGGCCCTGTGCTAATTATAGCACAGGGCCAGATAGACGTGGTGTGAATCGTCCATAGATATTATTATTAGGTTCGCATTAAAAGAACAAAAAATCTAGTGCGCAAAAAGTGAATCAAAGTACGTAAGTACATACTAAAGAAAACTGAAAAGAAAAAGCCAGGTGGTGAAACATAAATACTGAAAAGTCGGGATCCATTTAAATAATAGATTGGCAGTCTAGTTGTGAACTCACCTGTGCGATGTACTCCTGCACGCGCGGCAGACGCAGCACGTGCGGAACGAGTGCCGCCAGGGCCAGCGAGATTGTCGCCAGCTGACTGCGCTGCGCAGTAGTCAGCACCGGGTTGGACAGCGCCGACTGCTGGATCCTAAGGGGGATTATTATTAACTGATGAGAATATATTTACGAGGATAAATAATGGACAGTGGCTGTATCATAGACATAACCAACGTCAAAGTCTGCAAAACGTCAATAAAATTATAGATATTAAATTAGTTTTATAAAATGACGAATTCAAAACGGCGGCGCTTCAATTAAACGTAGGTATTGTGTCACAATCCTTAGTAAGCGTTATTATAATTTTATTGTGTAGTTGTTAAATTTGGACTGAAAATATGAAGTACGTAAGTAACAACAAACATTTTAATAAAGGTACGATTCCACCAAAATAGTGTTAAAGACATTTGTTAGCCAACATTTTTTCAAAATTCCAGCGGTGCAGTATGTGTTCCAATTTGTTAATGTTGCGTTAGCGAGTCCACCGGAACAAACATCTGTTACGCACAATGTTCGTAACAGTTCAGAACACCGGTGGAATCGCACCTTAACAGTGAAAACAGTTAAAAACATTGTCACATCAGCAGACACATTCTATGTCGTTTGATCTTTTGTTGTAGATAGATAGGTTATAGAAACGGAGCGTAAGTCAAGTTAAAACAAAGAACTCACGATAGAACAAGTTGGAACATGTCACATACAGTCTCGTCGGACGCCAGCTCGATGCACAGTAGCGCGAGCGTTGTGTAGATGGCGCTCACGTTCTCTGAAGTGTTCGACTCCAGTTGCAAACCTGTAGCAAAGTATATTATATCAAATTAATTGATTGAAGAAAACAATAATAAAAAAAAAACGTTTCTTTTACGGTTTTTTATTATTTTGATATACCCATTATCAGGCTTAATTGTAACGTTTCAAGCTTAATTCTATAAAGCCGTTCAAGCTGTAGAACGTATCAAACAATTAAACACATATTCTGTCCAAATACATAACCCTCCTTCTGGAGCACTTGTAATAATGTTTTATCAATGTACTCGTATGTCGATGTATTTGATTAACAATAACTAGGTGGAATGATAGTACGCCCTATTATTGCTGACCACAATTATTATAGATATATTGATACTTGACATAATATTTTAGAGTTATTTCATTAATCATAAAGTTCCATGTGTTTGGATTAAACTATTATATACTATTTTTACCGTCATATAGCGAGCTAAATATGGCGTATCCATGTTTGCTGATAAAGATGAGGTCAGGGCGAGAACATTTTTCAACCACGAGGCCTAATTCTGCATATTCAACACTGCAAAAGAAACATAACAACATTAGAATATTTAACATTAATTAAAAATACAAAGAAATAATTTTGACTAGACAAAAGTCAGAGTCAGTCAAATACAAGCCAATATTCGTGTAATTTGTGCGTACTGGGACGCAAGTTGCGTATAATGTGCGTATACGTACGTGGGCGTGGCCAGTGAAGGCAGGTTGGTGCGTCTGTCCAGCAGCGTGTGTAGTATACGCTGTAGTAACGCACGGGTTCGTGGCTCGTCGGCGCTGGACAGACGTAGCAAGGCCTCGAGGAAAGCCGGCGGGAACGCCTTACTTAGCTCCACTGTGCGGTATGTACTGCCCACCTAAGATATAACTTTAATTAAATACCATAGCTAACACCGTTACCAAATGATGTAATATGAGGCGTGATTTTTGATTTGAAATTAATTTTGTAATACCAAAATAGGTCACTGAATAAGTAAATATAAATTGTTTAAACAAGCTGAGTCTTTTAAACAAATATAATATTTTGTATGAAAAATTGATTGAATATTTTTTATGTCAACCTCTATTTAATCAAAAATTTTCATAATACATATTATGAAAGTTTTTGATTAAATAGAGGTTAACCCGAAAAAACACGAGCAAACTTTCTCTTTAAAGTTGCATTCAGCGAGTTATAACTAGTACTCTAGCACACATTTATGTAAAAGACAATTTTTATGTAGGCTGATGTAATTAGATAACAAGTGTTACATGTGACACACTCCAGCGTCGGCTTATTTCTTATTAGAATTACTTTTGCTCGTAAGGTTTCTGTACTACATAACATCAATGCCTGACAACAAAATACAATTGAGCGTCTATTTTACTTACCGCGAATGACTTTTCAAAACATTACACTTGCTTGGCTATACACATTCGTTTAACAAAAAAAGGGTGTCCCTGTGTGCTGATTTTTGTTCGTGAATATACTCCATACGTAGTGTAATAAATTATTTGGTATTTGAGCTATTCAGTAGTGTGATAAAAATTGAGATGGAATTGATAAATATGTAGCTGCAAAATTGTATCCGCCAATTTTTTTATCATTCGTTTTCTTGGTGTCTATGAAAGCAATAATATAAGACGTAGTCACGTCAAAACAACCACAGATTATAATATGTTCTAGTTTTAAAGAAATGTATATAAAACAAACCTTCAACAGAGATTTGAGCAAGATGCTCTGTAGCATCGCATCAGCTTTGGTACTCTTGCCGCGTTGGCTCGGTATTTTGCTGACGATGAACATCATAATATCGATCTTCTGATAGTCGGGCAAGTGGTCCGCGAACTCTCCCAGAGCGTTGATCAGAGCATCTTGGTATAGCTTCTCATCCGATTCTTTCTGCAATTATACGGTAAAAAGTAATTAGAAAATGTGATTATTTATTCGTTTTCATAGCTTTCATCTAGTCATTTATTTATTTTTAAAAACTTAGCACTTACATCTGAATCTCTAGCAACCGAAGCCCTCAGATTAGTGAGAAGATTGTTGATAATCTCCAATACAGATGGACCTGAAAGTAAAGAGTTTAGCAAATTAATAGGTACCTACTTCATAGAAAATTAGAAAGATACAAGTTTAGACCTACAAGGGCAATATTTCGATACGATGAGATCCAAAATCTCGTCATATTTTAAATAACCTAACCACATAGCCACAGAAGCTGAATAAATTACTATATATACAAAATACATTCACATATATATATGAAGACATTTATGATATGTAGCAAAATTCTGATTTCGAGACAATTTTGTTCCAACTGTCACTCTAGAATGAATGTACTGAATATGTTACTAGATAAGTTTAATATGTTTAAGTGACAGTTTAAACTCAATTTTGTGGGTATTTTTTTTGCAACATATAACCTTCATCCATAAGTCTTCTCATAATACAGTCAACATACCGACGCTGTCGCCCGCGGCTATAGCGACGATGTTGCTGAGCACGGCCGCTCGCGCCGCACGCACGCGCGGGCGCGCACGCTCCGAGCCCGCTGCGGCGTCCAGGTGCTGCATAAGCGCCTCTACCACGCTGTACGAGTACTGCGCCTAGTGATTATATTATTATTAAACATTTTGTAATTTGTATAAATATAAATACGAATTATATATCGTAATATTAACGAATCCAAAAGGGATAAAATATTTTTGTTACTTACTTGAATCGAAAACATAATGATCTTGAATGTGTGCACAGCAAAGTCGTTGGGCACCCACAGTTCGTGGCGGTCAAAGTGTCTGTAAATAAGTTACTTTAATTAGCCTCTTTGTGACATCTATCACACGAGATGTATGCAGATTCAAATTAATACATTTCATATTATGTCACTGATATGTAAAGACGTTTCCATAAGTGCCTATAACCACACCCAACATTAACAGGAGACACGGCATAATCAAAAACTAAATCACAATCATTTTCAGACACAATACCCATAATAAATACAAGAGATTAGTAATGATGATGATTAAGTATTTAATATAAGGTCAATGATTTTATTGTCGATTGCACACCTTGGGAATATGATGGCCACATGCAAGGCTACCTCAATGTACTTTATGTACACTGACTTTTGTTGTAATATATAGACTAAGTTATTACTATATGAACATATTCTGTATGTACACTTTTTAAAAAGATAAATTTTCCATCTTTTGCTAAAAGGCTAGGGTTGAACCGGTGGTAGCGTTATTGTTGTCTTTTCCGAAAATAGCTTGTTAAGTTTCATTTGGAAATATAATATACAAGTAAATAAAATCGGTCAGATTTTTGCTCCATACAATTTCTGTCCGACTTTATGTATGTTGAGTGCGTTGCACTACTGCAATATGAATATGAGAATAATATATATAATGAGAATAATAATAGAATATTTTATCAAATGTAATCATAATAATTAACAATACTATACACCTATATATATATATATTTTTTTTTATTATTGTCTTGAATTTATGTAATGAATTTTTTACTAATTTTTATTTGTTGTGTAATGTAATAATAATTATTTGTTGATATGAGTCGCAGATACCTGAGATAAATTTATTTTATTTTATTTTTTAATTTATTTTAATATTTTGATTTGATTTGGACATTGGTAACTCACGTGAGCACGGGCCGCAGCACGGAGCGTATATGGCCGAAGGAGGCGCGGCCGACCAGCTCCCGGAGACACGCCTCGGCCAGCTTGGGCGGGTCCTCCTCGGCGCCGTCGCGGGTGTCCGTGTCCATGCACGATACCGTCTCGTACTTCTCCGCGCTCTGAGTGCCAAGTCCAAGCATTTGTTATTACAAATCAGTTACTATTTGTTTGCCGTTGTTTCCAGGCTATAAAAATGTAGTTGTATTTGTAGTTAGCTATAAAAATCTAGTAGTACTTGTAGTTAGCTTCTCTGACTAAGTGCGAGTTTTTGACACGGCGAGCAGTAGCAAAAACTAGCACTCAGTAGTCTAGTAGTCTAAGTGTGAGTTTTTGATTGAAATATTGTGTTTTTGATGGTTAAAATTTATATTTTTAACATAGATAAGAAATGATAAAAATGTGGGTAAGAGAGTAACTTCTATGTATAAAGAGGATTAAGGTTTTACCCAGCGGCTACACATCAAGTAATACAGTTTAGTGTAGGGTGGCAAAATAAGTTACATAATTTTATCGTAAAGAAGAAATTAAAATCAAGAATGGAAACCTACCTGCATATTGTATAGCAGAGATGGAACAATCTTCTCCATGTGCTGCGATTCCCAGATGTTCTCCACTAAATCATCTGAGACGGTCTTCCGAATAACACCCTAAAATGAAACATAAAATGTTATACAATTTATTTATACAAATATTGCATAATATACAGTGTGTCCCGTGGTTCATATAACAAGCCAAATATAGTGTGAAGAGAATGACGCATAAAGCATTATCAGTTTTTGCACCTCATTTAAAAAAACCAGGGTAGAAACTCATCTGTTTTGTGTCTTTTATCATGATTTGTCGCGTTATGGTTAGTAATTTATATGAGGTGCCAAAACAAAAAATGCTTTACGCGTCCTTCTCGTCACACTATATTCGGGTTGATATATGACATGCTGTAGGTATTTAAGCTTTTTTTATTACTTTATATAATACATATATGACCACCCAGGATCATAGAAGAATTTTGGCGCCCTAGGCGGGATTTGGACCTGCGAATTCCGTCTCGAGCGCCGACGCGCTAGCTACTGAGCCACAGTGCTCGACAAAAATCGTTATTTTAAAACATAGCTTTAGGGGAAACATCTTGAACTGATCAACTAACGTGACATGTGGCTTTGAGAAAGCGGTCAAGTGTGCTCTTAATTAGAGCGTGCTTGTTAAAATAAACAAGGTTTGCCTGCATATTCGTAACGCCTTAATAGTAAAGAAGCCTACCGAAATCGGATTTTCGTAATTGTACTTTGCTGACCTTACCCAAGTTTAATACTATGACCGTTGTATTATGGTTTACTTTAGGTATAAATGTGTATGTTTTGTAAGGGCTCGAGGCAGAATAAATTGTCTACCGCAGAAGGAATTCGCAGCACCAATCCCAACTGTATCGTTCAGTTCATAAATAGGGGACAGGGGACAGTATCTGGTACCGTACAATAACGTGAAGAAGTCACAATTACTTATCCACTGCGGCCGCAGTGACGTCAGAGCTTAATTGTCACCTGCTTAAGGTTTTTTTTTCCGTAGCAATATTTGTTATAAAATCTTTTTAGTATTTTCTATTTTAACAGTAACAAAAATACATAATGTATGAAAATTTCACGGTTCACGAGATAGGGCCTGATGTCAAACACACACAGTACAGGCAGGCAGGCGGACAGCAATATCTCAGTAAGAGGGTCTCATTGTTAAAATAACGGAATTCAAGTAATAATAATAATAATATCTATGGTCGCTTCACACCACGTCAATTTGGCCCCGTGCTAAGTATCCGAAGAGACTGTGTTACAGGTATCAGACAACGGAAATATATTTACTACTTTTATACTATACACATATTTAAGATTTTTATAATATTAATACACATTCATGACCCAGGAACATTGAAAACTGTTTGTTCCCTCGTCGGGATTCGAACCCGCGACCTCTCGAGCACCAACGCGCTCAACCACTGCGCTACGGAGGTCATCAAAAGTAACGGAACCCTTAAAACAGAGGTCAATAAATACGTTTCAACTGACCTGCAATCCCTGTATACCAGCCAGCCGTATGCTCTCCTGGGTGGACTTGTCAATGTGGCTGCTGTGACACATCGCCGAGAACTTCGACACGAAGAAGTCGTATCTTCGATGATACGATGGCGTATCTTCTTCAATGTTTGCGAATCGAACGAACTGAGAGAAAAATAAATCAATTCAAAGTCAGTATCTAGCCCATGGAGAAAAAAATCAAGACAGTCTTTAGAGACTGCCGATGGAAGAAAAAACTAAGCTACTTGAAAAGCGTTATTGAATTCTTATTTTAGATTTTGCTCTTATTTTTGATTATCTGCCTAATGAGTCAAAAGGTAAATAAATTTAATATCCATTCAATAACCCAATTCAAGGTGGCTATTATGCGAGTTCCAAAATCTTGTTCACCCAAAAAACTGCTCAACGCACCTAAAGAAGATTTCACTTCACTTTATTTTGTTTTTTTTTTTTTTGCTTTTGCTCCATCTTTTATCGCCAAGACCTTACTAAACTAAATTGCCAAATAACACATTACTTACGCTCTGTGTGGCGAGAATCTGTAGCTGCGGGTCGGTAGACTCCAGAAGTTTCTGCACCATCTTCAAGAAACTCTCCACGAACAGATTGAGCGTTTGGGAGTGGCACGCCAACAGCAGCTGATCCATCGCTTCCATAGCGATGATGACAAACCTGGCATATAATATTAAGACTTGTTAAAGATTTGAGCCGATATAATATGCATATTTAAAGAACATGTCCCGCCATGGTGATTGATGCCGTCGAGTATTGTTTAAGTTACAGACGATAATGCACTTGTGCATGGCGGATACACTTCTTTGATTTTGCTTAGGTATTAAGTTGCTATAATCACAAGCGCTTTAGAACAGTGACAAAGTTAGAAATGGCATTGACAAAGACTTGGCGCGGATTTTATGTAACAGGAGCCTGGAGCATACGAAATACATTTATTAAGCCTTGGCTCGATTCTATACCCTGCCAAGTACGTTTAACAATTTGGCAACGTAAAAACATTTATCTATGTACTAGCTGACCCGTGCCCAGTTGCCCACTTTGTTTAAATGCGTATAAAAAACTATCAACTATTGCTATCAACCTACACATCACATCATCACATCACAGCTACACATCATCTGAAACTTTACCTACAGTCTACCCTTACAATCTAATCCAACCTAATATCAACCTACTCTTGTCACTTAAAGATCTATCGTAATTTTAAAACTCAGGTTTTAAAATTACGATCGATTCTCAGACCTACCAAAACTAAAAAACATTAGTCAAGCCGTTTCGGAGGAGTTTGGCCGATAGATATTTTGTAGGAAGATTTACCGATATTTTGAAACAACTCTTAAAGATAACAATTGACGTCGAGTTTGTAAAATATACTCATCGGCTACTAATAATTTAATATTATTCGCTAATATAATTTAATGTTAAGTATTCAGTATATTTTCCAGCGTTATTTGGTTATTCTACTTAAATAGACGTCAGGCCAAAATAAGGCATGTAACATTGTTATATCAATGATCGTTACTTTTGTTGGAGTAAAAAAAACAATTATGAATCAGAAACACTACACCGTTAAAATCGTTATAACTACGAAATATTTTTGAAAAAATATACATTAATTTATTTTGTTATATTATGTAATAAAACATCAATCCGGTTTAAGATAAACCAGCTAGTAAGTAAATATATCCATTACAAAGATCCGAAGGTCAGGGTTAACTAGCTGTAATTGACGTAAACATATTTTTTTACATGAGTTATTACATAGTTATTCTTCGTGATATCAGAATGCATTTGTATCTGTTTAAACTCTTAGCTATCGACTCTTAGCTCTATCAGTACCAACAGATTTCAACGTAGCAACCAAATAAATATCAGATTCTAACAGATTAGAACAGCTAATAATATCTTTATCACCTACAACATGAGAACGGGTGTAGGTTACTACCTAACATTAAATCAATCAAATTTTGATTTGTATTGGTATATCACAAACCTAAATTCTAGGTTGAAGGTGACCACAAGTAAAACTGTTTAAACGCGTAAAAACCAAACTGAAAGGGTCAGCGCAGACAGAGGGGAATAATCCTCGCGCAGTCTCGGGCATTTTCTTTTATCATTTTAGTTTTCAGGCGTATCTTCGACGACGTGCGAGCATTTTTTTGTCAGGTTCAAGTATTTATGCACTTTATTGTAATAATTTTAAAGTTTATTTTCAAGTGCGGCGATAAAATCGTCTCCGCTGCGCTACGTTCTGTCCGCGCTGAGCCTTAGGACTAGAAACCTAAATTTCTCAAACGTATTCTTCTTATCCAGCAAGAAAAAAAATCAAAATTCAACCACCACTGGCAAAGCCGCGAGCAAAAGATAGGTATTTTATATAATTTATAAATAATACGATGATAACAAGTTGGTACCTAGTACCTATAACAGTTACTACTTATAGTATACTGGTAGTATACCATAAGTTATTTAAAGCCATTTTAAATTAAAGTAGTTTTAGTATTAATGGTAACTTACCCATGCCGCCGTCTGTAGATGTCTCTAGAAGCCTTCTGGAACAGATACTCTCCGATCCGGTCCAGCTTCTCAGGACTGGAGAGGGAGTAAAACGTGAGCTTCTCCATATTGGACTTGACCAGGCCCTCCTGTGGGGAGGCCGGGAAGATGTTATCCACCAGCCTCTTGTAGCGAGGCCGCAGAGCGGAACAGCAGCCGCAGCAACCTGCAACAAGGGAATAAACACTCAAATCAAACATAACCTGGCGCCATCCATACAATTACTGGGGCTATTCTAAGCCTGACATCAATTATAATAAAAATAAACTATTATCTAATTATAGAGTTACAAGCTAGCAACTTACATACATACCTATTGCCTAGGTATATGATTCATTACTTTGTAAAACCTACACTAAGTAAAATGTAATTACGTACTGATACATACCTACATACAGGAAAGAGTGGCGACTTAGGTAGTTAATCGCTTTGCTTTAAGCCATAAAAACCGACTGGAATATTTGATATTTTTTTTATTTACCTATCCATTTTAGAGGAATGTTCTACTCTATGATTACTATTGTTAATGTACTATATCGGCAAAGTTCCTACACGACCAGTCGAATTATATACCACCTAAGTCTCAAAATATAAGTACCTACCATGTTTACCGAATCGACTGCAGACATGGTTGAAGTCTGTACACATTTGTGTGATGAAGGTGATAAGTAGTACAATTATGATTTTGAGGAAAATTGAGTTAAAACTGTCACTAAAACATTTTATAATACGTCGTAAAGTATTGAATACATTAATGTAAAGATCCGTCTCTAGAATCAATATACTTAATACGTTACTACATATCCTAAAATGTTTTCGTGACAGTTTAAACTCAATTTTCTGGGTAATTTTTTTTGCGACATATCACCTTCATCGATTCATGTCGTCACACATAATACCAGGTCTGCTGCTGTCCCGTGTCTTTGTCAGCGTGAAATATGTAGTGGAATTAAATCCCCGATTCCTCTTGTTTCTATTGATCTTGTCACTTGTGACGATATTATACTATCGCTAATAGCTTTTCTCCATAAATGGGCTAACCTACAACACTGAAAGATTTGTTTCAAATCGGAACAGTAGTTCCAGAGATTAGCGCCTAGATAAACTGTTCAATTTTATTATATTAGTATAGATATATTACTCTTAGAAATGGAGCCATAGTAAACCATAACTTACATGTGAGATACAATGTTCTGCTCAGCAAGAAGCATGTTCGATGCACCAGCTTACGTGACGGAAACATAACTATATACTAATATTATACATTCATGAATCCTTAGAGGAAATTAAACATCAAAATTACAACGTATATTATTTTCCTGGACAACAGTATGTACGGTGACTTTTTTATATTAATAAAAATATTCACCAGCAACAACAGCTTTGCTCAACACATACCTACCTACATAGACGTAGATAACTTTAAAAAAATAAGGAAACTTTACTCTATTTCAAACTCTAAGTCTTGAGAGTTTCTAAGTCAAAACTTAGGTACATACCTACTAGTAATTTTAATTCCTAGTTAAAAAATCAAGGCCACTAGGATAAACATATAGGCCCGTTTGGCTACTAAGCCATAACGGGCCTATACGTTTATAACAAGTGAAGATTATGTAAACCAAGTATTGAGATTTATTATGTAAATATCGCGGTAACAAAAGCCTTACAAGTTGTCAGCTAAGAACATTAAAAATGTAAAACCTATAGACGTATCTTACTGACACAGAAACAATAAGGTAATAATTGTTGTACATACTTAATAGATATTAATTTAAAATAGTTTCTAAGCAAACTTCAGACCGTTAGATAAGAGTTGGCGCCTTCAACATGTATAAATGTTACATTATGTTCTGTCTGTAAAATAACATAAAGTTCTGTTGCACGTCATGGTCATTCACAGACTGTACAGAATGTTTACATGTATATGTTGAGGGCGCCAACTCTTATCTAACGCCATATCAATTGAGCTGCCAATAGCTGAGCATAATATTAATTAATCTATTGATACAAATCCGAAAACACCACATCCAAAATCGACCTCCAAGATTTAGCTTTTTGTATTAATTTAGAGAATCAGGAAGCAAAACACAGCTTCAGGAAAAAATTTGATAAATATTAATAAGTAATATTACATATTTGTTTCTTAACAATATTCTGTAACTTCATAATTTAATATCTACTTTGTGCTTTATAGGTTGCTAAGTATAGGTTGGTATAGCTGAAAATGTTGCACCGCATGCTTAGCGATTTTCATGATTTCAACTCGCACGACGATTACAAAACTGGGTTTGGTATGTGATAGAGAGGGAACAGGGGGCCTACTCAAGATGCCATCGCTAATTATTGCTTACAAAGTTCGATAACAAAATGTATGGGATTTGACATAAGGTACGCTAAATGACATACCAAATCGCGATCATTTAGCGTACCTTATGTCAAATCCCATACATTTTGTTATCGAACTCTGTAAGCGATAATTAGCGATGGCATCTTGAGTAGGCCCCCTGTAATCTTAAAAAACTACCAAACGTAAGCGTATGAAAAGTAAAAGTATGTAGAACCGATCTAGGCATTGCATAAATGTTATCTGATCTATCTATCTTTTCCTGAAAGTGTCAAGCATTAGCAGATTCTACCATCCTATCTACCTACTATAAAAGTGCGACTTGTAAAAACGATGCTGGCATTACTAAACCTTTTAAGAGTAATAGAACTAATAGATAATATCAACCTAGTTTTTTTTTTATTTTAACTTTTACCACAAGTCCTAAACCAGTAAACATATGAAGTAGATACCAAAGAAGGCCTAATATTTTACCCACTAAAAAGACGAAAGACACATTAAAAATGTAGGGTAAAATTTTACTTTTAAAAGTCGATCTTACCAAACACAAGGAGTAGTCTCGATAAATGATCTTATTCCTACTAAAAGGACGAAAGACACTTTAACAGTGTAAAGGATAACTTATTATAATTAAAACATTTATAAACACTAATCAGTAGTTTTAAGAAAACGCTGATTAAATATAATCTATGACGTGTGCAATTAATAACTATAACTACCCAACAATACAGACTACTGACTACTAATCCTAGGGAACTTTTCACATGCGCTTATGATGTAGATTGTAGAGCAGTAGATCCTAGGACCTGGGTGCCTAACACACAGTTTAAAACGTGCACTTATTAAATCACCGATTTTCACTAAAACACTACCGTTTGTTATTTAATTGAGATTTGTTACCAAAACAAACTGTCCGATACTTCAAGAACCGCACATTAGAATGTCGAGATAATGAATGCCTGTGATAAGAAAGATAGTAGGTACACGCTTCAATGGGCCCGTTGCCCTACTTATCTACTGGGGTGTCAACATGGTTCAAACACTAGGAAATAGATACTACAAGAAGCAATAAGTAGCTTAAGCTTGGTACACACTACCGGAGCAAGTAGGAACCACACAACAGGGAGAAATAAGGCAGGTAACAGCGACAAGAGGCATTTTATTGTAGACAACGAAAATTTAAACTGAAAGCTACGTAAGGCTACAGTCACAGCCTATAACTGTAATTCAAGAAGACAATTTAATTTCAACAAGAGATGACTCCGGATACCGCTTAGTGGGTAGACTAAGTCAAAGTATACAAAAGTTTTAGCTTCAAGCGAGCCTACTCACGCTATGGTCTTCTGTATATTACAAACAGGTCTTACTTAGAGGTAGAGTACACAGGTACGTAGAGGTGCACAGGTATTTCCCAAACACCGGTTCTGACACAGTTGAACCAGTGCAGATCAGAGATCTACCCAACAAAAGACCGCAGAGTGAGTGGTCGACATCAGCGATCAATAATAATATAACGAAAATCGATAGCTGAAAATACAGTAACTGTTTCAAATAAAACGACAGACACACAAACATTGAACGTTTCACAAAGAAGGGCACGAAAGTACTAATTCAAAACTGGAGCGGGCGACAGTTTCGGTTAAATATAAACGGGATAGGACACCAAAATAGACATTAGTTCATCGGGCGATAGTCTAAAATTAATTACATCAATACAGCATCAGACTCAAAGTCAGTGACCTATAAGAGGATATAGGATAGGCGTAAATACCTGTCTTATTTTTTACTCTAGATATTTCATTACCTATTAGTAACATGTAATAATATGAAACTAATAGTCTTTTAAATAGATAGTTGATTTCGATTAATAATGTCACAAAATATTAAAAGTATGTTAGATATAAGAATACTCCTAGCTTTCATGGCTGTAGCGTTACAATATCCAACCTAGCTATTTGACTTGAGCTATAAGAATTTGATTATTCCCTGTTATTTTAACATTTTCTCTTTTAATCATTACCAAAGTTGATTTAATAAGTTTAATAAATAATAATATTAAAATGCAATATGTTAACAATTCATTTACTTAATAAGTATTAACTGATATTCTTAAAATATTATTGTACATTCAATAACCACATGATACCTACCACAAATTCAATTCTAAAAAAGCTAGGATTATGAAATTTTGTTATTTAAATAAATTAAACTTATGTATATTATTAAATCAATAAAATATTTGTATTAAAAATAAGGTGACAAATAATAACAACAACACAAGATAGATTACAATTATATGCATTTATTTAAATAAAAGTTTTAATTTAACAATGCTCTATTAAAAATTAATGTTTTCTTTTATCATCACGGCTGTCTCTACTAGACTTGGAACGCTCATAATCATCATACTTCCTGGACGAACCCCTACTGCGTTTATCATCAGGTCGTCTATCTCTTGCTCTATCTATATCCCGATCGCGTGACCTAGATTTGTGCCTTTTACTAGAATATTCTCTTTTACGATCATATGGCGATCGAGATCTTCTTTCTCGTTTTTTATGGCTACTGTGATACTTTGATGAGAGTGGGGGAGTTTTAGGAGACTTATCTTTTTTAGAGTCACGCTTTGAATCTCTAGATGTTGATGCTGTTGGGGAATCAATTTTCTTTTCCTCTTGTTTAGCGTCTCTTTCTTTTTGAGCTGCTATATGCTTGTTAGCTTGATATATCTTCTTTAGCATGTCAACTTTGCTTTCTAGCTCATCTGGATTAACTTTTGGACGTTTATAAAGCTGCAATATACACATAGATACGTCTCGTATATCTTCTTCTGTTACTTTGAATAAGAGGAACCAGTGTGGATTATTTGGAAGAGGCAAACCAATTTTACGAGCTGTCAAATAAATACAAGCACATGCAATAGTTTCAGGGGGGAATCTCATAAATACATTGGTTCTCAGGGCATCATTCATATAATTCCAGGAAACTTGCATTAATTGCTTATTTTTTTCATATTTTAAAAGCTGCAGATACACTACAATTAACTTGTGGGGATGTTTAACATGAACACAGAAGCCAAGCTCCTTTAAAATGCGACGCTCAGCTTTGATTACTTGATTTTTAAGTTCAATATAATTTTGGTCAACAATTAACGGTGATATTGTCCTTTGAGCTCGGACTTGTTTAATGTGGTGAAAAACATTAATAACGTCTCTAATTCGACATGGCTTCTCTTCTACTTTCGACGCCAAATATATGCTGCCCATTGCAGTGGTTTCCATTGGATATCTAACAAAGGACTTTGAGTAATAAAAGCGTTGTAGGTACATCTGACCCGTGGCCATCGCTACTTGTGGAAGTTTAAGTAGAATGCCAGCGGTTTGTATCATTTCACATCCTAAAATTCGTAAATCTGTTTCTGTTTCATGATCCAATCCATCTGCTTGAGATGGAGTTTCTTTGAATGCTGATTCCGGCAGTAAGCAGTTGTGAAGTGTTAGCACTATTTTACCATAGGTTTTTTGTGGTTTCACTGGTGTGGAATTGGTAGTTTTTGTTTGGTTCTGTACGGTAGTTGTAGTCATTTTCACTAGTGATAGTTTCGATGTCCATATATCACAAATAGTTGAAAACTATTCGATCACTATGGATAATAAATTATCCACAGTGCAAAACAAATCAATATTATTAGTTTATTCCATCATTATAGGTTAAATTACTTAACAAAACAAGGAACTTTACAGTATAAAACGCGATGAAATGACAGATGTGCTTCTGCCTACGGCCAAGATGGCGCTTCTATAACAGATGTCAATATTCTTTCATTGAATTTAGTACGCTACGACAGGACAATACAAGTAGAAAACACAAATTTTAACTTACCTTGAGCCATATTTTGCGTTAATTTTGGATCTACAAAAAAATAATCATCGAAAACTTTTGTTTACAATAAAGTCGACGATAATAAAATCCCTCTATTAAAATAATTACTCTAATCTATGATAAAATCTGACTCATTTAGGAACCCACAGATAACTAATAATTTGAAATTTAACAGATAAAAAATACAAGAGACCTTTTCCGCTATATTATTGTCAATAAATTATGTATTGTTTTGTAACCAAAAATTACAACTTATATTTAAATTTTTAAGTAAAAATAGTTTTATTAACAATAAAACGGAATAATTTTATATTTTTACGAAGTTGAAATTTTCTTTGACAGTTTCTAAACGCAGAAAATGTTATTGACGGCAGCTCGTAAGTGGCACTGGCGCCAAAGAAAAATAAAAAATCAATATAGAGTAAATTTAAAACAATACTATTTTACTAGAATGTTGAATAATATTAATTAAATTATGTACTTATTACTATTGAGTACACAAGTCTATAATATCAAATCATACTTACAGCCCGGGTCGGTACATTTTTGAATAAATGAGTCCAGAAAATCATGTCCATCACTGGATTTAAAACAACATTTAACAAAAGACATATTTTTCTTGATTTATGAAAAGTTTATTTAAATACTTAGTTTTATAACAGTTATAAAGATCAAAAGGTAGCAATACTAACACTTAATTCCTAAGTATATTTATTTATTTACCATTTATTCAATTTAAACTCGATATTAATAATAATCAACACGAAATAAAAATTAAACTGCTTGGACTTGTACTATTTGTATGCAATTCTTCGTTCACATTTCTTTTAAAATATTCATTTCTTTATCATTTTTATTACAACACAGTAAACTTTTGTTTTTAGGTCAAACAAGTCACAATAGAGTCCAAAAATAATCACAGATACTATAGACTATGGGTAGGTACATATAACTACTTGCTAGTTGCTACTGAGCTAGGTACAACTTGTACTTGAATGAAATCGAAATAAATGCTAACCGACCAAATCTGTTACGCGTCCGAAACATACATTTCGAAATGATAAATATGGTCTTTCTCGACTTGTCGTATTATGCGCCGCTAGGCGCTAACATTCATTGAAACATCTTAAGAATTGTAGATACTAAAGCTGCCAATAGATGTCACTATAATATTAAGATTGAAAAAATAAATTTTGTTTTACTGTGGTAATATTATAAATCAACATGAAATAATGCATATTGATTTACTTAAATTATTTGTTAATAATTTATAAATATATAAAAATAACGGTGGTGGTAGTGGTGTTACCATTTTCATAAAATAATAAACAGTTACTCTATTACCCGTAAGATGGCTCTATTTTTGCGGTAGTAATTATTATTTAGTGCATTAAATGATAGATGTCACTCTACCTAAAATAGTTTTACAGTTGCCACTAGATGTCGCTTATTACTTTCATTCACAAAACCACTAAGTTATAACTTTATTAAAACAAAACCAATTTAATGTCATTCATCAGTAGTTTAAAATCAAAATCTGAACTTTAAATGGTACCTAGATTTTTTTTTGTGTATATATAATAATAGGTACCCAAGTTTTGACTAGAGTGAAAGTGCAACTAAATAAACAGAACACCAAAAAGTTAGACTAGGGCTTAAAAACGAAATTTAGCACTTATGCAGGGTGTAAAAAGAGCAGTCACTATAACTTCGGGATATGATTATAGGACCTTGACTGATTCTAGAAATGAATTCTTTAAATTATTTAGTTTTTGAAAAAAAAAAATTTATTTTTTGCAATTTATTATTTTAGTCGCAAGGCTGAACTGTTTGGAACAACGTTCTGCATTAAATTCTTAAATTTTATAATTTTTCCCCTAGAACGTAATGAACGTCTTTCACGTGCTATTGACCTCTCAGCGTAATCAGCTGATGGCTGTGGTGTGCGCGTTGTACATTGCCTATTATTATTTTTTTTAATTTTTAAAACAGTGGATCAAAAGCAAATGACTAGTACCAATGGATATATCTCTTGCCTAGTAATACCTTATTGCCCCACGAAGTTATAGTGACTGCTCTTTTTACACCCTGTATACTTATAAACCGTACTTACAGAATTCAGATTGATTCAGAGTATTAATAATAATAGTTGCCCAGGTAAATTGAAAGCTGCTACGCAGAACTTATTTTATAGTGCCCTAATATGAGCGCAGTATCTACTCAGAAATTTTCCTTCCAATTGGGATGGATCAGCTAGACGACTGGCGAGAGATGGTTGAGGGAAATACAAAATAGGTATTTAAAAAAGTCTATTGCTGTCTCGCAGACCCTTAGCTAGTCAGCACTAGCGCGATAGAAACAACTGCACTTCGAACTGAAATTACCTGTTAAAATTAAAAGAAATCGATGTTTGGGGGAACCCTGGTTCCTTCTCCGAAACTTAACCGATTACATAGGTTTCTATGTTTTGATTTTATTGCATAATTTGTTTTGTGGATGTTTAAACACAGCCAAAAGTTTTTAACGTCCATATCTCTTTAAATAATTCATAAAATAAAAAAGGAAAAAAATAGAGACGTACAAATAATATACATAGATAGATATTCAGGAAGAAAATTGTTACTCTAGCGGCATTATCCAGGAAGAACAAGGGGTCGCGTAGACCCTTATTTTTGTATGGAAGAAACAGGCGTGATGTTTCCTCTTAACCGCTGGACCATCTTCTATACATATAATAAATCTGTAGAGGGGTCATGCCTGTACATTAAGAATATTTAAGTGAAAATTAAAAAAAGGGGGTCTATAAAAGCCACAGAACCTAAAAATAACATTTTTGAAAAAAATGTCTGTCTGTCTGTCTGTCTGTCTGTCTGTATGTCTGTATGTCTGTCTGTCTGTCTGTCTGTCCATATGGGAATGTTTGTCGTCGCATCACGCTAAAACCACTGTATGTAATGAAATGAAATTTGGCAGGCAGGTAGCTTACGACTTGAAGAGCATTATTGGAAATTATTATCCCGAAAAACGAAAGGGTTCCCGAGGGATCTTCAAAAAATTGTAGCTACCTATTTGACGGTATTTCAGCCAAACTACCCAACGTATTTAAATTAAATTTGGCAGGCAGGTAGCTTATGATCTGAAGAGCATTATTGGAAATTGTTATCCCGAAAAACTAAAGTGTTCCCGTGGGATCTTCAAAAAATTTTAGCAACCTATTTGAAAGTATTTCAGCCAAACTACTCAACGTATTTAAATGTAATTTGGCAGGCAGGTAGCTTATGATCTGAAAAGCATTACTGGAAATTATTATCCCGAAAAACGAAAGGGTTCCCGTGGGATCTTCAAAAAATTGAAGCTACCTATTTGACGGTATTTCAGCCAAACTACTCAACGTATTGAAATGAAATTTGGCAGGCTAGCTTATGACCTGAAGAGCATTATTGGAAATTATTATCCCGAAAAACGAAAGGGTTCCCGTGGGATCTTCAAAAAATTGTAGCTACCTATTTGACGGTATTTCAGCCAAACTACTCAACGTATTTGAATGAAATTCGGCAGGCAGGTAGCTTATGATCTGAAAAGCATTATTGGAAATTATTATTCCGAAAAACGAAAGGGTTCCCGTGGGATCTTCAAAAAATTGTAGCTACCTATTTGACGGTATTTCAGCCAAACTACTCAACGTATTTAAATGAAATTTGGCAGGCAGGTAGCTTATGACCTGAAGAGCATTATTGGAAATTATTGTTCCGAAAAACGAAAGGGTTCCCGTGGGATCTTCAAAAAATTGTAGCTACCTATTTGACGGTATTTTAGCCAAACTACTCAACGTATTTAAATGAAACTTGGCACAAAGGTAGATTGTAACATGAAATAACCAACATAATATTTTTAACCGACTTACAAAAAAGGAGGAGGTTTCTCAATTCGTAAATATATGTTTGTTTTTTTTGTTTCTTCACGGATATCTTCATCGTTTCTGAAACGATTTTAATTTTTTTTTATGTTGTGTAGGGTATAATTTAAATTTGGTCCCCTGATAATGGGATCCGTGAAGAATCGAAGGAAATCCTCAAAATTTATTTGGAATAATATATTGATTTTGATTTTTTCTGAAGTAGTCTAAGCATATGTTACCAAACAGTTAGGTTTTGCACCATATCCTGGATCTATAATATCAAAAAATTTCGCGTTTCAGTAAACTATATACATATATATACATATATATATTGAAAAATTTCGCGCTGCAGCAGTAGACTTTTTCTCTTTCTACTATTTTTTTTTATCTAATCGTTTTTGTTTTTCATTTTCCGTCCTCAAATAATCGTCGTCTGATCATTCGAGAATTATCCCTACTCAGTCTATACCCATCACTAAAAATCTGAAAATTTAATAATTTTAAACAAAAAAAAACGACTTCAAAAGGTAAACTAAAAGGAACAATTAAATTTACTTTGCACAAAGTAATACTTATTTTCCAGTACGAGTGAAAATAATTATTACCTACTTTGTGCGAAGTAATTTATTAATATACTTAGGTTTTGCAAATACGATTAATAAAGTATAGGCGTAGGATAGTTTGTTTTCAAGATATGAATGAGATGTCATAGGTACATTAAATTAGAAAAGTTATGTCAATATAAGTAAGATTTATGTTTTTCATGATATTTTTATTTATTAGTTCTTATGTTAGGTACGGCTTGGGTTTTTTCTTTCTTTTGGACTTTTGTTATTTTGTCGTCTAAAGGAAGTTAGTACTTTAACCGTAAAGTCCCAAAGTAGGCTACATGTTTGTTAGCGTAGGTAATTAATAAATAAAAAACCGGGCAAGTGCGAGTTGGAATTGCGCACCGAGAGTAGACCGCCAACGCCGAAAAATTTTGCGGTCGGCGCCAGCAGCGCAACGTCGGATTGAAAGTCGGCGTCGGGCGTCGGCGTCGTGACGTTAGGCGTCGCGGCGTTGGGCGTCGCGGCGTTGGGCGACGCGGCGTCCGTCGGCGTCGCGACGTCGGGCGTCGCGACGTTAAGCGTCGCGGCGTTGGGCGTTGGCGTCGCGACGTTGGGCGTCGCGGCGTCGGGCGTCGCGGTGTCGGGCGTCGTGGCGGAGGGCGTCGCGGCGTTGGGCGTCGTGGCGTCGGGCGTCGGCGTTGCGACGTTAGGCGCCGCGGTGTCGGGCGTCGCGGCGTCGGGCGTCGCGGCGTCGGGCGTCGCGGCGTCGGGCGTCGCCGTTGCGACGTTAGGCGCCGCGGTGTCGGGCGTCGCGGCGTCGGGCGTCGCGGCGTCGGGCGTCGCGGCGTCGGGCGTCGCGGCGTCGGGCGTCGCGGCGTCGGGCGTCGCGGTGTCGGGCGTCGGCGTCGCGGTGTCGGGCGTCGGCGTCGCGGCGTTGGGCGTTGGCGTCGCGACGTTGGGCGTCGCGGCGTCGGGCGTCGCGGCGTCGGTCGTCGCGGCGTTGGGCGTCATATACGAGACATTAGCGCGTTTAAACAAACAAACAATTTACATTTGGGGACTTTCGTTGCATGCGCTGCATAAACGGTTTAAGTCAAACAAACACCACGCGAACGAAGTCGCGGGCACAGCTAGTAATATATATAATAGAGTTAAGAAAAAAAGAAAAACGTCCTTAGCTTAAGTATAAATAGCTAACAATAATGTGTACCTTGGTACAGTAACAAAATTGTAATGAAGAGAAACAAAAGGATTTGGACAGAAGTCCGTAGACGAACTTGATTGCATAAATATATTTTTTTATACCACTGGACCACGGAGATGTCCACAACGCTTAAACTACCTATCCAATTTTAATGAGTAAGGAGTCATTTAGCCTATTAAATTAGCTATATTATAGCTTTTAGCTAATTTGGGTAGATAGGTAAGTATTTGACTATCTATATCTATATCTATACTTATAATAAAACTGTAGAGAGGTCAATTCTGTACATTGAATATTTTTTCAAAATACATATTGGAGGATGATTGGCGATCGATACTGATGCCAAAAATGCAATTAGTAAAATTTTTGTCTGTCTGTCCGTCTGTCTGTCTGTCTGTCTGTCTGTCTGTCTGTATGTGCACGATGGGAACAAAAACTACTCAAGGGACTTTAACCAAACTTGGTACGATTGTAGCCCATATTTCTGGGCAGGTTATAGGCTATATAACATAACGCTACGATACATAGGAGCAGAGCAGTGACGATAAATTTGAAGCAAGTCGGATGAATTTCGCGCGCGCGGCCTGCGGTTGAACGGTTCGTGCGGGGGGCGCGGGGGGATCGCTTACAAAGTGACGCGAAGCAATAGAACGTGGCACTAAAGTAGATTAGAACATCAAATAAGTACCTAACTATCAGGATTTTTTTTCTGGGAAAACAGTGTTTTCACAGTGTCATAATAATATAAAAATTGTATTTTTGAACTTGCTTCACAAATTGAAATAAATTATCATTTATTGTATAAAATCAACTTAATTAACTGTAAAATTAAAAGAAAGCCTTTCGCGATAAAGTAAAAAACGGGCAATTAAACGGTTTTTGGAAAGCTATTTATACCATCACGGTATTAATCCTTATCATTTTTAATACGTTAGTTGGCTTAAGCATTCTATGAAGACTATAATATTTGCCCTATAGACCATGCAAATATAATGAGTAGTTTAGGAAATATAGCAAAATTTAAATGGTTTCGTCGTGATTCGACCGGGCGCCGCGTAATGCAGGCTGCTGCGTGACGTCTTACGTCCGAGCCGGGCTGGTGTAGTGTAGAGTGCTGGGTAAAAAATACTATTAAAATGTGCTAACTGTGCCTGTGTTATTATAGGAGACTTTTATTTATGCAATAGTACCCAAAACAATTTTTTTTTTTTTTTTTGTCTGTTTGTCGGTGCATTTGTGCACGCTAATCTCAGAAAAGGCTTATCCGATTTAGATGTGGTTCAATCATATTTGTAGTAATCTTGACTTAACATTCATTTCATCTCAATCGGCTCATAAATAAAAAACTTATGACAATAAAAAAAAATGCTGGACGTTTGTATGAAGCGCGGCAGGAACCGCGCTGCAAACATTCAAATTTAATCTTTTTTTTTTTATATTTTCTTTAAAACTAAATTTAATTTATTTATATTATTGTTATACTTAGGGTAGGTTAATAAAAAAACGCTACTAAAACCGATCGGCGCGCCGAGCTGGGGCCTAACTCTCCAAACTGATTCGATTTTGATTCAGATTCGATCGTGCCGCATACTCCCGAATAAATTGACGTTTGTTTTGTTCTATGTCGATTGATATCGTCGGGTGTACAAAAAGTTACGTTCCAAAGGTTTTCTTTATCCTAATTAGTTCCAAAGTAATCTACCAAATAAAACACCAAATCCGTTGAGATCGAACTGATTCGATTCTCGGTTGTGTCGAGAGTAATCCTGCTGGATCCTCGACGGGGCGTGCCGCTGCGCCCATGTCTAACCGAGAGTTTCGTTTTAAAAACCTTAATAATTGCATTATATGTTTCAATTTAATATCTCAAAATATTAATGACAAAAACGGTAGTAAGTTCAAAAAAATTGAAAATAATTTTATGGTTTCGCAATTTATCCTATGTCGGCACTATTAAGACGTTGCTTCGTATCAAATTTAGGTTTTGGTTCCCTTTGGAGTGTCGAAAATTAGAGAGATAAACGGCAGAATCTTTGGGTAGATGTGGCTAAGAAGTCTGTTTTTTCAAAGCCAGAAGGGACAGAAGATCCTGAGTAATAGGATTGTTAGCTTGATACCTACACGTGTTAAAATTTTGACAACCAGACAGATAGACAGACGGACATCGAAGTTAAATAATTTACTAAATTAACGTGAAAAATTGGCTGGGTCTATACGGTGCATTCGAATAATATTATCCTAACTTCGAATACCTTTGCTGACTTCTACATATTGTTCGAAGGCCTACTTCTTTTGCCGAGCTCCGAAAGGATGGTACTATATTATTATTATACCCTGCATACCAAGAGGCTTGCCGAGTACGTGACTTGCTGGATCGGGATCAACACTGGGATACACTGGGAAGGACCTATTGGCGAAAGTTGTCAGCGGTTGCGCCAATAAACTAAAAATATATTCAAAAATATAAAAGTGTCCTAAATCACTTTTCCACGCGTACGAAGTCGCGGGCACAGCTAGTAAAAAAAAAAAAAAAAATAAGCCTTTATTGCTGAATTTACAATATTATTCTTAAGTATATATTTTAATATGGATCGGTACTTTTCTCTCCAGTTTGTCCTTCGACATAGGCCTCCTCCAAAGATTTCCACTTTTCCCTCTGCCTCGCAATTTTCATCCATTCAGGTCCTGCAGTTCTCTTTAAGTCATCCTCCCAGCGTTTTGTTTGTCGCCCTTTGTTCCTTTTCCCATCTCTTGGGTACCATTTTGCTATTGTTCTTGTCCATTTCCCATTTTTTTCTGTATTGTTACTTATAAGGCCCTTCCCCGCTACCGCCGCGCCGCGGTATCGTGTGAAAGCCTTTATTATTAAAGAAACCGTGATGGTTCTAGCAGTTTAAATATCCTCATCAAGTGCATAGAATTTAGCCGCATTTTCTCCTTTTGTAATGAATATGCCATTGTTTTCGAGTATGCGTATATGAATAGTTTATGAGTGCAGTAACGTTGTTGCCAATTCGTGACTTAAATGAATACCAACCTTTTAGCCTAGGGCCAATCATTACCCATGAAGATTGAAGATAATTATTATTAAATATACTATACGTAGGTATTAATAGATAAGCACTACTTAGTGCTTAGTGAGCACCCTGTGCTTACGTAATAATAAAATTATTATTAAAAATATACATATTATGTAGGTACCTACTCTACATAGGTATAAGTATTTTTTTAGTGACCTAAGTTTTTTTAATTTATGTAATATGAATAGATATGTAAATATTTATTTTCTAGCCTAATGTGGAAACGGTGATAAGAATATTGTAATAATATTATTTATTATTATTCGGTAGGTCGGCTAATGTACTAAAATTATAAAGATTTGTTTGTTTGTCATAATGATGTTTGTATATTAGCATTGAATAGGCTCTATGTTCTGTAACTAGGAAATGGAACGATTTTGTTGAAATTTGGTACACATTTAGACAGGCTACTTTTAAGTAAACCCATAGTATTAAATTACCAATACCAAAGTTTATTTTGACTTTTAACGTCGTTCAACTTTGGCGGCGGTACCTATAATCACTTGTCCTAAAGTGACAAATGAAATTTTCCTGTCTGAAACCTTTAAGCCGTTTTCCTTGCCAGCCCGGTCTCCTTCGAAATAATTCGCAAAGGCTCTACTGGCTACGTAACACACTCACTTGTAAACTTAACTCACTCAGTCGACCTCGATGTACTGAGGAGAGTGGTTGCTTTGCCCCCGCCATCTTAGCTGTCATTCTGCGCGCCAATAGTGTTGTGGTTTATAAAAAAAATTTCAATTATCTTTTTAAAAATCCGGTTAATTTTTACATAAAAAAGGATAATTATTGTGGCATCAATTTTACCGTTTAAGACTATTGGAATAATTTGCAGGTAGTGTTCAGTGTTTGTTTTCCTTCGTTTTAGCGGATTTTGCTTTCATTTGCACGGTGAGTTTTTGCTTTATTCCTTTCCTAAACCTACGTTTTAGAACTTTGTACCACTGTATTATTTAAAAAAACAATACCTACTTATTTGTTAATGTTCATTTTTTATTGTGATACGCAATAGAATATACTTAGGTACTATTAACGATGACGCTTGTAATTTACATTAATTAATTTATTAATTGCTATAAACCTTACGTAGGTACAGAAGAATTGTAATTAAATTATAGAGAATCATAAAATAATGCATAAAAGGTCATAAATGGAGCCGGGTTATTTAAATTAATTAAATATCACGGTTTTATTGTTGAGTTTTACTTACCCTTGTCGTGCTTATTTCAGGTTCAATTTAGAAAAGATTTGGTAGTCGAAACGTCTATTAGTATTTGTATGGCTAGGATATGTTCCAGATGTCTGGAAAAATTCAGATCACTTCTTTTTGCGAAAAAATTTTCAGCGCTCTAAATGTTCTTGCAAAGGGCAACTCCGGGCAATATAACCTGAAAATAAATTTAAATAATTTTAGGGTAAAATAATACTTTTGTGTGTTTAATTAGTTTAATCATGTTTGTTTATAGAGCGTCAAAGGGTTTAATGCTATGTTTATGATCCGAAATTTAATGTAAACCAAATCCCAAGTGGCCATAAAATTATTACAGATCTGAGTCATAATATTATTACATACCTACTTTAAATAATAATTTGTATTGTCTAATGTTTATAGTATATTAAAAACTTGAACAATGTTGTTGAACTCGAGTTTCGCACGGTTCGGACGGATCTTCCATGTTCTTATATTAATTAAAACAATTGAAAATATTAGCTAAAATTAGTGATGTTTTAATATAATCTAATACTAAGCACAGTTTGGATAGTAACAAGCAAAGTCTAGTACAAATGTTGGTAAAGTAGTTATTAAGATAAAAGAAAAAGCTGATGAGCTTTTTTTTGTGACAGTATTGTTGAGATTGAACTTTATGCGAAAGCCAATTTTGTGACTTGACTTTTTTAATTGACTTGAAATGTATTAATTCAACTATTATCTCCCCTAAAAATGGACGATATCTATCTTTAATTAGTGTTCGACTATTTCTCTGTCGTTTATAGAATTAAAAATGGCTGAACTAAAAGTAGCTCTTATCAGCATTAGCTAATATAAGAAATACTTTACCTACATTCCGTTCACGCAGTTTCTTGATAAAAGAAAAGAGACTATAACTTTGTTAACTAGGATTTAGTGGCATGGGATTCCTTTAGCTCCAATCTTACCTTTGGCAGTCCCGCATCCAAATATGCCTATATGAAGGAGCGCTCTGAACGCTGAACGTTCACTGCTAGAATCCTGACTTCATCGTACTATCATCTCTCTTCTTTTTTAATCTGTATTGTACATAATATCTGGGATTTACTGCCTCTCACCCGTAACAGAGTTGTGTAGACAGTATACATGAGTTCTCTTATATTTTTTATGTGCTAATTTAAAAATGGAACATAATAATAGTACAAACATACTTTAAAAAAAGCATTTATTTCTTTGCGACGATCGAAATTCATGCGGATAATCAAAATTTCAATAATATTTTATGATAGTCATTAGCCAATATGTCTGCGTGAATCATTCCGTCTTCTCTAATGGCGGAACGCAAATGCAGAATTTACAAAACTCCAAGACGAATGACTATAAAATATTTTGTAAGAGTTTTAAATGTAAATGAGGTACTAGCTAGAATAGATTTTAATCTACTTCATTGTGATTTATATCATTAATTAATAATGGTAGCCGATTACAAATAAAACTAATTTAACGGATGTTATCGCGGTGTATTTGTATTTTTATTGCCTGTCGAAGTTTCGGATACATTATGTATTGTACAGCTACTGTAATCAGCAGAAATAACAAAATTAGTCAAGAAGAAAAGAGCCGTTAGTCTAATAGCATATGCAAATAACAATATTTTTTTTAATTCACTATTTTTATATTTCCTTCGTGATAGTTGTAAAGATTAACTTTTGATCGTGAATAATAATTTCTTTATATTGTATATAATATATAATATCCTTAACCATAAAAGGCAAAACGTTGTTTGCCCCGGTTTAATAATAATATCGACGGTGTCGCGGATGTATGTATGTCCCCGCGGCTCCGTCAACGGCGGTAGTGACGGAGCATCGCTGAGTTTTTAGTGGGTAGAGTCTGCGTCCAGTTCAACATCTCTTCGGACGCAGCGAGTCCTACATACCCGCGGTAGAAGTCCCCATCTACCACGAGAAGCGTAATGTCATTTTCTCGATGAAAAAAAAAGTTAATAATAATGTTACGTTTAATTGTTGTTTCTACCAATGGCTTGGAATAAATAATATTATAACTCCCTTTCTATCGGCTTCACATTATACCCCTTACCTTATCCAAATCGCATGTCAATAATATACAGGCAAGAATCCCATGAGTCATCGATCAGCAATACATGAGATTTAAGTATAACTGATTGAATGCACTTTTGGTTCTTAATAGAAATTAATTTCTACAATAATAACATTTTGTCATCAAATTTTTCAATCGTCAAATTACTTTTATCTGTTGAATAAATATGTGACTTTGACATTTGTTCCATACAAAATCTGCCAAAGTCACCTACTTATTCCTTAGATAAAAGTTATCTGACGATTGAAAAATGGGCCTATTTTTCAATCGTAAGATAAATGAATAGAAATCGGTAGTGTCATCTTGTATACTCTATTAAAAACGTTATAAAGTGGAAGAGTGTAAATAAAATGTTGTGTGTTATTATTGTCTCCATAAGTAATATTATTCTGGGGGTTAGGACGTCCTTTTAAAGGAGGACCCGCGTTTGCCACTAGTACCTACCTAGAACCTCGTTAATTGAAGTTTAAAGTTAATGCAAATCAGCTTCAATAGTCAGAAATCGATATGGCTCTACTCTGCATGCATACATTTATTGTAATTATTTAATAATACGGCATTACTTCTTGGAAGTTTGCCAATCTACAATCGGCTACAATCGCATTCCTCGTACACTGTACAGGGCTTGTAGATTGTAGGATTTGGCTCCGTATCAACACACGGTGAAACGGTAAATATTATTAAGCGATAAACGTTTTTGGTATCGTAATTTTTTATTAATTAATACTTATTAAATTAATCTATTATTAAAAACGTACAAATGTATTTACGCTTTAATTTAAGTATTAAATTTCCTTGTTGCTTCACTTTTGAGCGCGATTATTTTTATGTTGTTTATATTATACGAGTACATGGTTGTGAGTGGTTGATGTTGAGCTATCGATATTTTTTTTTAGTAATTGATCAATAGTATAACTAAGAATTGCCTAGTTACATTGATTTTAATATTATTTTATCTTTCTATTCTAGTATGACTAAAGGAAAGATAAGTTTATTTGTTTGTTTACTTTCGTCATACAAGAACAGATTCTGTATCAAATGGACTCATTATGATGAAATTAAGTACTGATACAGTAGCCAACTGGGAAAGATACAGGCTATTTTTATCTTGGCACAATGTAAGTGTGATTTCGTTTTTCATATACGAGGTCGCGGAAAACATCTGGTATAATATATTATAAAGGTGTTGTTACTATCTTTGATGAGTTTATTCAGAGTCAAAGTATTTTTTATTCAGAATGAATTTTACAAAAATGTTTCCTGAACGTCGTTTCTATATGATGCCTACCACTGGTTCAGGAACTAGCCCAATTTATGAATGACAGCACACCTTGAGAATAAAGTAGCCCTCTGCAAGGCTATATTTATATAGTTTAAAATTACTGTACTTTTGTTATTTAGTTTTAGTTCTGACATTAGTAAATCTTATATAAAAAGAGCAATTTTCCTTCTTTTTGGTAAAAGATGGCCCCATGCGAGTTTCTTACGCTGGTTCTTCTCGCTGGGCTAGTTCCCGAACCGGTGGTAGGCATCACATAGACACGACGTTCAGAAAACATTTTGTAAAATTTATTTTGAATGAAATGTTTTCATTTGATTTGATTTACGAAGAACCAGCTCAAGAAACTCGCAAGATGAACTTGATGTAACTCCTTTCGAGTATTATAACTACCATATATCGTTAATCTTAACATATTTTGAATATCATAGTTATTATTTAGTTAGACCACTTCGTAGAACTTTCATGTGACTCCAAGTAACTCTGAGATACGATCATAACATCTCCCTTATAACTGTCAACCTAATGACGACATCAACGCGCTCGCATCTCTACGTGACTTGATGTTTATCACATTTTTAAATTAATTTCTATTTACACAAAGTTAACTTGCTACATTTACAAAAACAAGTATTTATTTGAAATGTTATTTAAAATATATTTTACGTATATTATGAAGTAGTAAATATTACCTAACAGCGAAAAAAACCACTGGTTGTGTTTTAATTCTAATTTTAGAAAAACTTCGACAGATCATAACGACTTAGTTGTTTTAGAAATTGAAATTATTCTAATCTAATAAGATTTATTGATTTCGGATATTACAAAATACATGATAATATAGTGAGATATCGCATTTGCAAAATCAATGACAAGTTTTATGTTAATTATTATGTAATCAGGATCTCTATTATAAAAATGCATTTTTATAATATGCATGCGTGAATGGACTAGAATTAATAATAGCATATACAAATTATATAATTATTGATATATGATAATACGAATACAAATTCCTGCGTGCCCAAAACTGGTTGAAATTAAAAAAGTTTTATTTATCCACGTAGCATTTTGTAGGTATAAAAAGTTATTTCTACAGAAGAATAGACGAATTGACATAACGATTGAGAGAATCTGTGATTTTGTCACCTAAATCGTTGTATATTTCTATTGTTGTAGACAAAACACATATCTTGAATCATGTTAGCTGGTTGACAATGTTGCACGGTATCATGATACCATAAATTGGAAATATAGTTTATTGCCTCACGCCATAGGTAAGGTAGCCATAAGCAATGATCTATGATTTATTCATGACTAAACTGGACATCGATTTCTAGTTCTGTTATAAAAGCCATAATATTTAAATATAAAGTATTAATTATAAGATGACGTAAGCTATGATTCGGCGCCGGCCTACGCGCCGCCTTCGTTCATCACCTAACTTGTGAAATAAAAACTGTTCATTATATTTGTAAAACTCAAACAACAAAACAAGTGGATGATTTCATTAATACAGTTAGTGAAGTGATAAATTGATAAATGGATAAAGTGACAAGTGGAATAAAATATTCCGTCTCTACTAAAGATATGACTCGTATTTTGCATTACTGTTATTTTTTCCTTTGCATATGTATTTCTGGAACTTACTCATAAAATAAATATAATCAGCTCCAACGCCAAGTTAGATGACGGTAGATTTAGTTGAAACTCTTGTAACTCAGTGGGAAGCATGAAGGGATGACCAACACGACTAGCGAGAGTTCAGACGTCGGACGGACTTGTCAGTCACTAGACCACGGAGATGGCCGAAAATAAAATAACTCTATAAAATGTAATTTGCTTTTTTTAAATCTTATTTTCGGAATTCTGTTGATGATGAATTGCGTCGTTATAAAACAAATTAATACGGTACTTAGTATGGCACGTGCTCACAAAGTGACATGATATTTTAGCTTTTCTATGAATTTGCTTCTCGCCTAGAAATAATATTTCAATAGGGCTATAATAATAACAATCGTTAATATTGGTAATGTTATGTTATCTCGATTAACGCATTGGAAGAAGAATATACATTCTATATTATATAGTAAAGTAGGTATAAGTATATTAACTCGGTTGCTATTTATGTGGTTTTTCTTACGTTTTTTTACGAACTACAACTTTGTTAAAATTTAAAAAAGTAAGGTGTGGATGGATTTAATAATATTTTGTGGGAATATAAGATGGAATGCTCGGCCAGGCCGAAGCCAACTAAGTTAGTTTTTTTTTTCCGAAATGTTACTCACTAATGGCTTGAAAGCCGATTTAGCTGTATCGGACTATAACTGGCCGGGTGGCTAATAAAATTAGTTTTCAGATGTTGTATATTATATATATCGCCGGACTTAAAAAACTTCGCTAGCGCGATGCAGGAATGTGGCGCTAGTAGCTAGTTACAATTTGATAAGTTGGTATTTCTTTCTTCCCTAATTTGCATTAGTATTATATGGTATTATGGACAATATAGAAAGACATAATACCTATGACCTATGTCTTCTTCTCCTGCTATTATGTCTATAGCCGAATATCTGTGCTACAACTTATGTTATTAATATGAGATCAATACAAACTACTATAATAATGCAAATATTAAAAAAGTTAACTTGAACAAAAGCATGAAATGCAATGCAGACAATCTATATTATATAAATGTCAATGTCGAAGTGGCATTTGGTAACAAACGTAATTACTTCCTATAATAAGTGCATTTCATTATAAATTATCATATTTGCTTATTTTATAACTTTTTTGACATAATATTATAAATAATTATGTATATTAACCGAAGAGTAACCCCCTATGCCATATTTTATATTTTCATTTTTAAATTTTTTTTATTTATATTTATATTATATTTTCTATTTGACTGACTGACTCAGAAAAGTTACTTAACACTTGTCAGACAAAAACAAACAATAATATTAGTTAAATCCAGTGTGTAAATATTTTTATTAGTAAGGATATTAGAATGAGCCAGTTTTGCGTATAATGTGTAACGACAGGATGTTTTTGGGTATTTTATATCCATCTCCTTTTGATAAGGTAGAAGTGTAAGTGTTAGTGATAGTAAGCAGCAACCACTGCAGTAAAACTACAGTTAATGGACATTTACTATTTTACTTTCTAACTGGAACAAAGATACTGCTTCTTTGAAATAGCTGGAATTTAACAGCTTACAGTCTCTACACAAGATTTATTTTGTTAAAAATGATTTAGCAAAAGTTCAGAATAATAAAAACACAAATGTGTAGGTGTCTGTTGAAAATTGTCCTCTCGTAAATATTGCAAACGGCTTGACCGATTTTGACATAAGTTTGCTCAAGAACTTATTCAGGTCCTTGGCATTAAATAGTAGGCGTTTCGCCCAAGCATTTCGGAATCGAAGGACTGAGTTTTGAACGCACTACTCTAAGGTGCAGTACTGCTTTTCTTTGATTTACTGCAGTCATGTTCCTACTTTTATAAGCAGCAGTACCTTTTACCCGACTACGGCGAAACCAAAAGGGTAAAGACTCTAGCAGACTATGTAGCACGTATGTATGCTTTTTTCACCGCATCGCCTAAACTAATGATCCTACTTTACCACCAGTAAAGTAGATGTAATGTTATGTGCACAATAAAGTATATTTGTATTGTATTGTATTGAAGATGTGTCAATTAGATTTGTAATAATAGTGTAGGTAACATATTTTTAAGTCGGTTTTTCTTCATTAGATTTCTTATTATAAATTAATTAAACGATATTACCGAATAATTATTATAATTAGAACTAAGTTTTAGTTGTGAAATATTGCGATGAGTTTTTTTGTAATCAAATATGCTAAATGAATGTTGAATAAGGGAGGTAGCATACGCATCAGTTTTCAACCCCCGACGCAAAAATGACGGGGTGTTATAAGTTTGACGTGTCTGTGTAAATGTGTATGTGTCTGTTTGTGGCATCGTAGATCCCAAACGGACAATTTTAATGCGGTTTTTCTTATTTAAAAGGTATAACAGTCGAGAGTGTTCTTAGCTATGTTTGGTGGAAATCGGTTCAGGTCTTCAAGGTCATCAGGTCGTTTGTTATTACGTGTAATAGGAATCTTACACGCTAAATCGGGGTTTTTTTTATTATTTTTAATTTAATTTATGATCAAGCTCTGGAATACTTGTTTCCGCATTTCAATGGGATTCTTGTGATGCTATTGGATTGGGTGAAAGTGACTTGTATGTTAAGGCTTCAATATAGAGATAAGGCACCTGCAGCGAATCGAAGGTCGCGTGTCGAAACTCGTTCCACATTCGCCAGTAATTGCGTGGAACGGGCCGCTTTTGGAAATGTCTCCATAATCGTTTTCCCTACGTCTAGAGCCCAAATAGCACGACCTTACGTCTAATCGCTTCGTATGACACAAAAGGAAACATGCAGTTCCATTAGCGCTATGGCCTAGATTCGTTTTTTTTGCTTCTATATTTGCTGCTTTTAACAGTAAAAAGGTTGTTTTTTACAAAAGAAACAACAACAGATGTTTTGTTTTCCCTCAATTCTTGTGTTTTACCTAGAATTGCAAAAATATATTTGAATCGTCGTGATAATATCATATCTGTATTTGTTTATTTCAAGTAAAGCATTTTTTCGGTTGACATTCCGAGAGTAACTTGTTAAGTTTTATTTGGAAATAAAAAAAATTCATTTCATTTCAAAAATTAATTTGGTAATTTGAACTTACGTAAAAAGCGTCTGATGTTGGTTTGACGTTTATGAGAATACCATTTATACGCTGTTTTAATATATCGATACTGCAACGAAACAAGTCTGTAGGTCAATTCTGCTAACAACGAAAGTTAGCAGAATTGACCTACAGACTTGACTTATGAAGACTGCTACTGCTTGACATATGGCTGGGCGACACGAACTAGAACCACAAGTATTTATAGTATTAATACTTAGTATACAGGCAGTATTAGTATATTAATTAGTTTAGGTTGTGTATGAGCCGTATATAGAGTTTACTGTGAAAGTACCAACGCTGAAAGAGTTACTTTTTTATTATTATTGTATGGGCAAATTTATGATGTTGGGGCATTTCTTATAGAAACATGAAGCGCTGGTCGCTGGTCGCTGGTCCCTTCATAGTAAACTCTACATAGAAGGCACATACATACCCTAAAGTATTAACTATAATTTATTTTACATCTTGTATAATAAGACTCTAGGCCGCCTAGCCCAGGCGGTATCGATTTAGAGCTGGTTTTTGCGCTCGCAATATTGTAATAATATCTTAATGAATGCCTAAGCGACCTTCGTTATATATTCTCATTATGTTTGATCGCGGAGCTGCGTATTATTACTAGTATCATTTGATACCGTTAGAAATTCCGATAATACAGAATATTAGGCGCGGTTTGCTCACCCGGAGCGTAGGCTAAAATTATTAAGACGAACAAAATCAGATATCTAGTTTACATTTTATTTTATTGTCTATAGTCGGAATTTTAATTCGATTCCAGATTTGACACATTCAGTGTTGCAACGTTATGACAAGTACTAAATAGTGACGTGCGAAATTATTCGATACGGAAATGGAATATTTCCGGATCGATTCCTCTCGTTTATAGTAGTATACCTAAAAAAAGAGAAATAAAACAAATATATGTATTTTGGTAATATTTTATTTTATAAATTGTCGCCGTCATTGCTATCGCTGTCAATTTCTGTAACATGTTCTGTCTGTTATAAACTAGCTGACCCGTGCCCACTTCGTTGAGCATAAAAATAGTTTATGACTTAAAAACAAACTAACGTTCGCGTTCTTTAGTTATAAATAGTGTAGGTACCTAACACGACTTTCTTTTATATATATTATAGTCTAGCTGACCCGTGCCCACTTCGTTGAGCGTGGAAACCGTGTAAACCTTCGCGGGACGAACGAATATTTCAAGACCAAAAATAGCCGAGTCAGCTGATCTCGAGTTTTAGCGAGACTAATGAACAGCAACATTGATTTTTATATAGCCTATGTTACTCAATGATAATGTAGCTTTCTAATGAAAAAAGAATTTGATTAAAATCGGTCCAGTACTTTTTGAGTTAAGTCGTTACATACAAAAATACAAGTTATTCTTCTTTATAATATTATTAATGTAGATGTATAGAATACACCTACTAACATAAGCTGAGCCGGTGAATGCTCCGGTCAAAAACAGTCGGTCCAGTCGATTCGGAGATCATTAGTTTGATGACGATGATGATGATGAAAAGTAGCCTATGTTAATCCTAATAACTTTAGCTATCTACCAGTGAAAGTCTCGTCAATATCCCTCCAGCCGTTTCAGAGATTAGCCGGAACAAACAGACATGCGAACAGACAGACAGACAATTTTTTTTTAAATTGCATTGTCGTTTTCAGTATCCTTCATATGCACTTAGTAAAACATTGCTAATTGAAAGTTAGAAACAGACACTTCAATATAATTAAGGGCCGATTTTTCAATCGTCAGATAACTTTTATCTGTTGAATAAACATGTGACTTTGACATTTGTTCCATACAAAATCTGTCAAAGTCACATAATATTTATTCCTTACATAAAAGTTAACTGACGATTGAAAAATCGGCCCTTATTTGTATAGATGTGTCTGATGTTGTCAATTAACATATTATCTAACCTACTCATTTTTTCCTCTTCTTTAACCACATGGGATACGCATTTAGACCATTACAATAAAGCAGTGATTACCAATTAATAAATAATTATTATGAATAATAATGTATTTATTTAAATAAAAATCAATAATTTAGTATTTAATTGGCACACCATTATTATAATTATTAACATAAATCGCGATTGTTTATCGATTTTTGTGTTCATCACTACACTAATAAATGTGGTATCATTATTTTACAAAATGACAGTAGCTAATGTCAAATGTGGAATCTAATTAAAATTCCAAGTATAGTGTGAGACTTTAAATGAAAAATAATGGAACAGAGGAAAGCGGAATCACTAAAATATGACATAACGTGCTACCTCGCGAGGACTCCGTTTCATGTGGTAGGTTGTTTTTTTTCTATGAAATTAAAGTGCCTTAGTAATAAAATGATAGCTCCCCTCACCGATTTCGGTGTCGGTAGCCGATTTCATTGAAACAAGACCAGCTACGCAAGAGTTATTTTATAGTGTGTGCGCAATACACAAAGACACTCTCTCTTCCTTTTACTCTCATAACCCAGTGGGACGGTAAACCGACACGACTGGCGAGAGAACAGGCGCAGGACCGACTTTTTACATGCCCATCCGACGCATGGATCATCTTTCTTGTCAGACAATCAGGTGATCAGCCTGTAGCGGGAATCGAGCTAACGACCTCCGGGTCGAGAGCGAAGCTCAGAACTACTAGACCACGGAGGCGCTTTACAGTGCCTTAAAACTGTATAAAATAAAAAAAAACAAGCCTCAGCGTTTTCTTCTCTGATTCTCTCTGTGGGTAAATGAGATGAGAAACTTAAGTTAATCCCAGTGAGGTTAAAAACGTGACGTCTCGTATAAATGGTAAGTCATGGTTGTTCTGTGATAACAGTTCACCTTGCATAAACTCATGCAATAACTGTTACATAATTTAAAGTCTTACTCATCTAAAATATTACAATTGCTGTAGATAGTAATGTTTAAGTAGTATTAATGGGATTCAGTAGCGACTAGACATTTTACTAAACCCCAAATATTATTATGTACAATGAACATTCAGAACATGGTTTTCCCATGTTATGGGAGTTGGGACAATAAGACTTCGTTTTAGTTATCCACGGCTGGATATAAGACTCTCCAAAGTATTTCATGGGGGTTACTAGCTACTTATACTCGACAAGTTTGGCAGACGGGCTGGCGAGCGTAGTGTAAGGTCGCGAAACCGCTGCTGCAAATTTCCGGATAATTCTCTCTGTTGCCTTTTGAACCGCGCGAAGTTCAAGAAGGTTGATGGGGATTGGGGGGAATTACGTAATTACATTACAGCGTATCGACCTATTTTTATTTGGTTCTGTAGACCATATTTGTGCTATCTGATAATATTGTTTTGTAATAAACAAATTCAACACTCTAGTACCTAAGTGTTCCCAAAATTTTTCGCTTAACCAGAACAATAGTTTAAAGTGAACCAGATTAAGAAATATGTGACTTTGAGTTTAATGAGCTGGTAATTCAGATGATAATGGTATTGGGAAACGTCACGACGTGTGTTTGTTTTGCAGAATAGAACTCGTGATGTCAATACATAGTGCACATACCTATTGCCTGCTGAGTGCTGACAAATTGAAAGGAGCCCTATTCCTTGCGTAAGAAAGCGAGTCGTCTCATTTGGTAATTTTAAAAGAAGTCATGAACTAGTCGTTTGTTTTAATTGTGCTAATACATCGTAACTAGGTTCTGTCTAACATTAAGCTATGGGTAACAAAGTGAATTAAAAAAAATGCAAGTGAAATATTGGCAGCCAAGTAGAAAATACGCCTCACGAAGTTATAGTAATTAATCGACATTATAAACAAATATATTTATATTAACTATTAAAAAGGCTGTACATGTCAATATAACATCGACATTTTGTTTTGTTATTTGAAATTTTTTACTTAAGTTAATTCAGTAGCATGCATAATTAAGGTACTAACTACTAAACTAACTACGTAACTTCTAAATGTATTCTTATAACTAATCTTTATTTAAATGTATTTTAGAAATTGAAGGTTCCGAATTCCACTGGCACCTACATGTCGTCTGCTCAAGGAAGTAAAAATTAAACAATAGAAATTTGCATTTTCACTTACGATTATTGTAATTAAATTATAATAACGTACGTGAACGGTTTGTGTTACATACATTGTTGAGGTAGTTCCTTGGTGCATGTGAATTGTAACGTATAATTATATTATTTTAATCATGTGTTAGTTGTTGGATAAGCCAGACAATTATTGACAACGTACCAAAAAAATTTGGACAGTACCCATACAATTAACACTCGATATTACTGTTATAACATATTTTTACTACAATTTACAGCTACTATACGTATATAACACTTTGGTTAAGCCAGTAGATAATAGGGTTGGCAGTACCCCACTAAAATATGTATGTAGGAACAAGGTAGAGTAAGAATGGAGAAGTAAAAGTTGTTTACATTTTTGCCACTGTTTGTATATTTCGGTAGTTATTTTATCCTGGAATTCAGCTTAAGGTAACATAATAATTGCATTAATAAAATAATATTAATTATATCAAAGGCAAATAAATTGGAAATAAGTTATTTTAACACATATAATTAAGAACATAACGACGAAAGCGACTGCAAAAGCGCGTAAGAGCAATTTGCAATACCGCGTATCTAAAAAAGTCGCAAAATTCGTTATAGCACAATAGACTTTTGAGTGTCTATTGGCACCAAATGGAACGCGCCAATGTGAATTAGCCAAGGAACTATTTAAAAAGGGAAAATTAGAAAAATTAGAAAAGGAACTTCAATTTGCCCTCAATCTATTCTATTTACTAAGACTACACATATTTCTTCCACCTGTAAAATTGATAAAAATTTAATACGTTGTATTGCAAATTGTTCTTACGCGCTATTGCAAATTGTGCAGTGGCGTCGACGACAAAGACATATTAGAGAATAACCACAAAATGTTTTATACATTTAAATAATCAAAGAACAACTTGGAAACAAATGTAGCGCTATATCTTACTAGCCCGTTCTACGTGCAGTGTGCACTGTACGACGTAAAACGCCGGGCTGTGATTGGTCCAACATGTCACCTTGAGACTCGACACGTGCCCATAATATCTTATGCCCAGTTTTTTGCAATTGTTATTTACATAGAGTTTTTTAAGACTAAGTTATCTCGTAAGAATTATCTACGGGCTTAACCCAAAAGTATTAAGTTTAGAGCAACATAAACATAGGTGTGTTAAATGAGCTAGACTAGGAAAACAGGAAATGTGCAGATATGCAAAAATGCAGTTATGAGATTTAGGGCCAGCTTTTCAAATCTTCTTTTTGGTTTTGGATAGCTTATTCGGAAAATATTTTGTCGCTGCTTACTTTATATAGAAACAGGGACAAAACATGCAAAAATGACACCTATCAATAGATTGTAAAACAGACCTTTTAGTAGGCAGCATTATTGCAATACTTTTAAGTCGTATCTAATGTCTAGCCTATATTACGTTTTTTCTAGACTAAATAATATAATGACATGTTCTGCATTCTACGCTCTATGAAATACGGTCAAAAATGTCATTATTTCCGCTGTTTATAACTTTACTTTCTGTGGCAATATTTTAAGTAGGTATGATAATATTCTGCCTTTACAAGTATAGATGGATGAAATGATGTTTGTTACACTTTTACGCAAAAACTACTAAACAGATTTTGATGAAATTCGGGATTTTGCGCATACGAAGTAGTGGGAATCTTCTTTTACTTATGATGTATGGTAGTGAAAATGCTAGTGTAATATTGGCGGCCCAGTAGAAAAAAAACCTTATGAAGTTAAAGTAATTAATCGACATTTTATACAAATATATTTATAGTCAATATTAAAATGGCTGAACAAGTCAATATAAAATCGAATTTTGTTTTTGAGAGACGTTAAGTGCTATGTCAAGTCTGAGTAGTGAGCTGTGAGTAGGACATGAAATATATCGGAATGCCATAAACCAGGTAAATACTACTGCAATCGTAAGCGACAATTATTGTTTTACATAAACATTTATATCACTTGCCAGCACAGTGGGCGCAAGGAGACATGACGTCACTGCTATACACACGAGCACCTACATCAATTAATATTTTCCACGATCAAAAGATTATGGAAAGATGATAAATATTCAGAAATATTCTGTGGGCTGTGGTGGGCGGGACCTTGGCAATACAGGTGAACTTGGATGCTCATGATCTGCCATATGTAGTGACGATTACAACCACGTGAGGTCAAGAGTGCACCGTTTGTGGGAGTGAGTGAAATTATTATTCAACAATCAAACATTTTGAGTACAATTTTTCGAATATTGTGCAATAGCAAATTATATAACTTTGATATTCAGCATTATTTTTCTGTAGGGAAAGTTGTGCTGAAAACTAATTGTTTTTAAATAACGCTTAGATATACATAAAGTAAACAAACACACTACTCTCAGTCTCAGATTAATATTTAATACGCACTAGCCATAGATTAATAATTGGTCTCCGCGCGCTCCGACGCGCGCGAAGACCAATTATTAATCTAAGGCACTAGCAATTAGTATGCGTTTGATACACCCCAATTAACCGTTGACGTCTTGTCAATATGTTTTTACCATTTCTTCCACTTCAACATTTATCATTTTTATTCTCAGAAAAAAAGAAGAGGTAGGCATATAATAAAAATATCTATGGACGGTTCACGCCAAATCATTATGGCCCCGTATTAAGTATCCAAAGAACTTGTGGTACCAGACAATGGAAATATATTTAATACTTTTATACTGTAGTCTGTACTTTATTATTTCGAATCTTTCTATGTACCTAGGAACATAGAAAGTTTTTGTTCCTTCGGTTGGATTCGAACCAGCTTAGTCACCGACGCGCTCAAAATTCATATACATATATTATGTAAAGCAAACATTTTAAATACTATTTACAAGTACCTATGTGCAATAGGAATTTAAAGTTTCACAGTCACAACATTTACTAATTTTACAAAAAAAAAAAATAGCTGTAAGAACTAACTGTAAGTAGGGCTGCTGGAAGAAATTTCTTTTAAGAAATAAGCAGTACCTTTGTGTCGTCTTTCTTTGTAAATTGTACTATTGTTAATGTCTTTCTTGTGTGCAATAAATTCTTAAATAAATAAAAATAAGAAGATGTACAACGATTATTGATAACTAATTTTAATTTTTAATGTTGTTAATTAGGCCGGCTTAATCATTATGATGTATGGCCTTAATAAAATAAAGATTAAAAAAAAGATATAGAAGGATTTGCAAAAGTTAAGCAGCAAGTGAAGCAGACAGAATGGAGTTACAGGAACCACCACCATTAATAGACTGATTTCCTTCTTCAGCATAGTCGGGTAAAAATAGGTAGTACCTTGGACTTCCCGTAACAAACATTACCCATCACGATTGTCTGGAGCGGTCTTGATTACCTAATGACTTCCCGGGCGGCGAGGTATGCATACAAATACATCTGTAATTACATCGTGAGTTAATTAATGATTTGCCGATGATTAATCATTATTTCTAAGTAAGCCGCTGATCAAGCAGCTGTTTTGCAATTGAAATTGTACCTTTGAATAACGAAATTATACTTGAAAACAATACCTAGACCTACTGGCATACATATCTTTAAGTGGTTCAATAGTTAGCGGTGGCGTGGGGTGCTTCAATTCCTATCGGCGTCAGTTACCGCTTACCTTTTGGAGCCTTTTGGAGGCCCTCATCTCAGTAGGGCTTCCCTCTGAATAAGAACCAGCCTTCCACATTGACAGATATAATCCTTTCTAATTCATGGTGCATTTCAGTTCCAAGGAAATTAATAACGTTTTAAACGAAATTTTTAATCTGATACCTGTTTCTTTCGCCCTAAGTTCATACATAAAAAACGGAATGTTAACGAAAAAAAACATTATTTTCGTTTACACTTAGCAACTGGAACGAGGGGTCAATAAAAAAAAGTTCTTATGTGCGGCTATAAAGCTTCCAATTTAAATAGCACATATTCTAGATATAGATACCGTAGATACAGTAAAGAAACATTTTGTTTAAGTAGGGTTTTGCATTCGTTATTAAAAACTGTAGTGCCTGGGGACAGGTGGTTATAAACGTCGAATGGTTGCCCGGCACGTTCGGAAGTCTCACAACATAGTCTAGTCCATAGGAATGAGTGGTCAATACTCAATACGTCTAGGGCCAGCCATGTGCAGGTTTCCTCGCGATGTTTTACTTCGCCGTTAGAGCGTCCGTACTTGAGATCTAAAAAATTCGCTTTGGTACATGTCTGGGAATCGAACCTGCACCCTTTCATGTACTAATCATAAGGCTTCGTGGCCTTGTGAATACGCTCTAAAAGAGAAAAAGAAAAATAGTGATATAAATTGGGTCGAAATGAATTTTTATTTACGTTTGTATCACACCGTATTGGAAATTGGAATACACTAGATATGCCTATTCATTATACTTAGTGTATAATGTATAATATGCCATAATATGTCGATAGCTGGTACTCATAATGACTGATTTTGTACAAAACACTACACGTTTTAAGAATTAATTTATTTTAAGAGTATGACTTAATACATGCAAGCGTGTAGGTATATTATATAAAACATAATATTTTAATTAATTTGATAAGTCATACAGTACGACGCATGACTGTTTTTGCTCACATTTTGCGATGATAAATTGTTGAAACCGAAGGTGACTTTGATTTTTATGCATATAACACGAAGATCAAAGTCAGATATTTGCAATATAGGTACATAAAATATTATTGTTTCTATTTTTTAATATTATATTGTAACAGGTTTTTTTTTTTGCGTTAAATAGGATTCGAAATTGCTCGTTTGATTTTGATAAATTTGGGACAGATATACTGTGGACCAACGCGTAAGGCCTCAGCCTCGAGTTTTGCGGACAGCGGGGCGGGAGCGGCGGGATCTTTTGCGTAAAATCAAATGGACCGGTTCTCGAAAAAAGCGGCGCGGGAGCGGGTAACGAGCCGTTCCCGCGCCGCCGCCGCTCCCGCCCCGCTGTCCGCAAAATTTCTAGGCTGAGGCCTAACGGGTACCTACCTACGGACTACGGACATACGTTTTGTATAGCAGTAAAATGTACCGTTCCAGCGGGATTTTCTGTCATGCGTACTGAGTTGCGGAAAACATCCACCAGGCATACTCCCGACACAATAGAGAATCGAATCAGTTCGATCTCAAAGGCTTTTGATCTTTTATTTGGTGGATTACTGGTTAGTTTCACCAGGATAACGAAAATAGTTAGATCGTAACTTTTTGTACTCCCGACCGTATCAGTCTACTGAGAATCAAAATAAACAAACGTCTGTTTATTGGGATGTACGCGGAACGTTTGTATATGAATCAAAATCGACTCAATTTGAAGGGTAAGGCCCCAAGATACTAAATTCCATATGTAATTCTCAACCACAAAACTCATAATCATGTCAAATGGGAAACAAATAGCTCTACAAGGCAACTTACATATAGAAAGTACTCATGTTATTTAGTTTAAGTTTAATATTTATATGTAAATACATACTATATACTTTTTTTAAAGAGAAAATTTCCATCTTTATGGTAAAAGATGACCCCACGAGTTACTATGCCGTTCCTTCTCGCTGGGCTAGCTAGGCATCATAATATAGAAACGATGTTTAGAAAACCTTTTTTGTAAAATTTATTCTGAATAAAAATATTTGAGTTTGAGTTGTGTTAAACCTATCGACTCTACATTTTTTGCGTCCCCAAAAAAGGTCTCCTCGTTTTCGTTGTCGCACTGCACGTAATGACAGTGAACAAAAACTGTCAAGTGGTTCGATTCTCCTCGACCTTGCTGCGGTTCTGGCAGTCACGAAGTCCACTTTGCGCCTAAAAGCTCTTGACAAGGTCACTGCGGGCACTGTCAACGCGCCGGGCTCGGACATGTTAATATTGTTAGATAATATCCACGTCACCAAGCTTCGTTAATAACAATAATAACCCATATATGGTGCGCTAAACAATAACGATCTTCGATCAACAATGCACTAGATACAAATTCAAATTATTTTATTTTCAAATCACATCTATACTATCTACGAGTATACTATAATATTATAAAGCGTAAGAGTTTGTTTGTTTAAACGCGCTAATCTCAGGAACTACTGGTCCGATTTAAAAAAAATCTTTTTGTGTTGAATAGTCCATTTAGAGAGAAAGGTTTTAGGCTATATAACATTACGCTGCGACCAACAGGAGCGAAGCGTCAGTGAGAAATGTTGCAAAAACGGGGAAAATTAATTACATTTGGGGACTTTCTTGCGTGCGCTGCATAAACAAACGGCTTAAGTCACTCAAAAACCACGTGAACGAAGTCGCATTCGCAACGAGTTCGGAACAAAGACATTTTAAAGTTGTTTTGGTAATTTGCAATCGCCAATAAATTATGTCACTTCAAATTTATAAAAATATAAATTTATACACACGTTGCGGCAGTAACACGTGTTGATGTCAGCAGAGTTCCAAGCTAACTAAATGAAATAACAGCACACTTTTAAATGAACTGGGGCCTTACTCTCCAAACTTATTCGATTTTTATTCACATTCGATCGTGCTGCACACTCCCGAATAAATTGACGATTGTTTATTTTGATTGTAAGTCGATTGATATGGTCGGGAATACAAAAAGTTATGATATAACGATTTTCTTAATCCTGGTTAGTTTCAAAGTAATTCACCAAATAAAACACCAAAAACCGCTGAGATCAAACTGATTCGATTCTCGATTGTGTCGGGATAAGCCTGCTGAATACTGATATTCGCCGAGACGGATTTCATGTGCTGACACGATATCTAGTGTATTGTCGGAACGTTATATTGTGATAATCCTACTTGCTACTCCATTAAATATGTGAAAGTTTCAGATTTTTTAGCCCGCGTAAGGCTGGGGCTATATTATCCTGAAAAATGTCAGTGTCAAATTTGACAACTCGATTCAGAATAATAATAGTCCCAGTCCTATAGTGCCGCGGGCAATAACTAGTACACAATACTAATAAATAGCAGGCTTAACGAAATAGTAAAATATTTATAAAACTATTTAAAACACTGCAGTAACAACTACCTACTTCTTATTACGACATTCGAAGATTTGTCTAAAATTTAAAAGAAAAGCGTATTTCTGTCTTGTAAGTAATTACTTTTGCTAAAATTATTTCTCTAACCGCTCGCTCATACTCAACCACCATTTTATTATGAAACTTGTACAATGTTGTACGTATTTACGTAATGATTATAATAATTTCAATTGAAATATATTTGCCTTTTGTATTATTGCAAACACACATCTGCTAAGTGCATGTAATAGATTTTGATGGCGATTGCCCATTTAGTTATGAAACATTACATAACATAGGTATGAGGTACTCACTGCTCACAGTAACAAAAGAAAAGCGATGTCACAGCTCATGAGCTCATGAGTTACAAGTCCGAACGGCCTTGCATGTGCGGTTTTCCTTTATCGGTAGTCTCAGGTGACGCGTGAATAACTTACATTGTTACTGCAAATCTTAACAAAGGCCGACAGAATCATTACACAGTAAATAAAATGTAGAACTATACAACATCACTATTATTAACATTAAAACCCTATTTAACTGTACTAGACTGTAAAAGAGGAAGGTGGGCATAAATCGTTTTTTTTATTCTGCATAAAATAAATTTATCATAATCCGTTACATCAAAATCTTTACATACTTTTATAGTTACATATTTTAGAGGAAATATGTAATGGGTTAAGGGCGTGTTTCACCAGGCAATGTTAAAGTTAATCCTTCGTTAAATATCATGTTATCCTTTTGTAATTCCTATCAATGAATGAGAAGCCATGGTATTTTAACAAGCCGTTAGCACTAACATGCGTTGGTGAAATCGGGACTTAAGTTAAAAAATAAAACGATATTATAAGAGAGTCAATCAAAAGCATAGGAGCACAATTATTATTAATTATCAGAATTGTGTTCCAATGCTGTGCAGACTTTTTATAAAATAAAATTAATGAATATAATATTACTCTGTATGTAGCTTATAAAAGCTTTTATTAAAGGTCGATTAGTTTACTATGGTATAAGTAAACGAAGCTACAAAGCTATGAGGAAATGATGTAACATCTGATTGGCATATTAAAATGATTACTGATCGAACACTATAGAAGAGATTAATGTGAACAGAAAAAGATCCAAGTTATTCAATTAAATAGCAACATAATGACTTAAGAAATATAAATATTTGACTTATGCGGTCAAAAGTTGGTATTACTTATTTTCGTTAGCAAATTATAAAGAACTGTGATTAAACTATATAAATATCGACGGCCTCTATAACTCAGTGGTTAGCGCGTCGGCGAGGAGTCAGAGGTCGCAGGTTCGAATTCCGCTGTGCGAGCAAACAATTTTCAATGTTCCTCGATCATGGATGTGTATTAAATATAATATATATAATATATTAAATATAATATGTTTCCCTCTCCTAATACCCGTATATATTTCAAATTCTTCGAGCCACGGGACCAGATGAACGAGGTCTAAAAGCCAAAACTCTAACTAAATTACCCAACAAACAGAATTAAGTGAATAGGAATACAGAATAAGTATTATGTACTTGGTATTATGAAAGGATGTTGTGTAAATATAAAAATGTAACAACTACATAATATAAATCGTATTTCACCGTTTTAGCTGTGTAATAACATGAGTAACCCATCACATTATAAAATAATTATTCGAAATAAATGTAAGTAAAACTGTGGTACATAATGCGAACGGCAAAGACATATCTGCGAGTGCGTGTTCGGCCTTGCGCTACTAAAATACAAATTACAACCAATTAAAATGAAAACTTGAGTGTACACTATTAAAACTTATTTTATAAAGCCGCCGTTTGAAGGCTTACCGTTTACTGCGATTGGAAGTACTGCAAATGAGATGCAGGGCCGGATCTATGGTAGAACGACTGACGTGGTTTAAGTTGAAAGGGTCTTAATAAAGAAATAATAATAAAATAATACTCAATCTTTGTACTGAATATTTTTTTTCATAATTAATTGTTACGCATAAATTGTGCTTCCTAGCTTTTATTTTGTATGATTTCTGGAAAGCCGTGGACAGTGCTGTAGGCTTCACTATTATTTAATTTTATATGTTTTAATTTAATTATTTATATACATAGTATAGTTGTTTGCTGTTCCTTTTTTAATAAAAATAAAAAATTAAAATAGTATAATATGTATGGACGCTTCACACCACGACTATCTGGCCCCGTGCTAAGTATCCGAAGAACTTGTGTTCCAGGTGTAACAGACAACGGAAATGTATTTAATACTTTCATACTATAAACATATTTAAGATTCTTATTTTTAATAAATAAATTTATTATACATCCATGACTCAAGAACACAGAAAACTTTTTGTTCTTTCGGCAGGATTCGAACTTGCGACCTCCCGCTCGACGCGCTCGACCGCTGCGCTACGGAGGTCGTCAAATCAATAGTGCCTTCCCCATACCATATGGAGAAGTCAGGATCATTCGACAGCCGATATGATTTTTAATGCAAACCGACTGTTAAGTTGTTATGTTCCATTCTATGTAGATTGTAGACCACTGGACTTCTTAGTGCTTGTCATTTTCTTTTCAATGTTGTTATTATGTACGTAAGTAGTTTGATTCATTTTTTACGCAGCCGGGGTTTTTTTTATTCTTATTTTTATTGCGATAGGGTTTTACAAAATCTCGTCTTACCTTCGCAACCTCGTATCTACGAGTATCTCTACCTATCTATAAAACTACAACTTTTCAATAGAGTCAAAAAACTTAATAATTTTAGATTTTATTATGACATGGATTTCGTTTTCAATGAGGTTCAGTTATGTACAGTATATATCCAAAATCCATGTCATAATAAAATCGAAAATTATTAAGTTTTTTGACTCTACTGAAAAGTTGTTGTTTTTTAGATACGAGATTGAGAAGGTAAGGCGACGAAAAGTATTTTTAAATAGTAATATTCAAGCTAATATTTAAAAAAAGTAAAGGTAGCCTTAGTGATTAAGCAGTTTGTTGACGTTGGACGTTGAGTTGACGCCATGACCGAAACTAGTGCGCGAGACTCAACAGCCTTGGAATGGCGAATGTAAATTAACAAGTAAACAATACGGTTCCGAGGCTTCAAAATAAACTAAATAGAGCGAATATGTTTACATGGACGGGCAGTCGAGCAACGTATGTAGAAATATGTAAATATTTTATATTAGATCATGATTGTTATTATCGTAATAATTTGTTTTCCAGAAATTGGTTATACAGTTGTTGCATGTTGATTCATTGGTTTATTATGTTACTGTCATATATTATATTTGTTCAAATTATTCAAAGTTTAAGAAATGTATGGCTATCGTTTTTGCGTCACCTGTAGTCCATTTTAGGCATTTTAAACCCCAATCTGGGGAAAAAGTCCTAGTAGGTAGAATTTTTGTATACACCTTTATTTCGGTGATATTATATAAAGTTATAAAGAGTGTATACAAAAATTCAGCCCACTAGAAATTTCTCGCCAGATGAAACCCTAAAATGACTGGACTACTTTGAATTAACACGCTTTTACGAGCTTGATCTCTATGTATGTATTTTCACCCATTTCTAGAAGTTTGATTAATTTGAAAATTTGCATACGTATCAAGGACAGAGCATTAATTTATATCAGTTTCCCATGATGTTTTATTAAACTATTAATTATTCAAAAAAAAGTAACTATGTATTTTCTACTTGTCAATTATTTACACAGACAATTTATTCTTGCTTTTAAAAAGCTGTTTTGCGTTTCAGTGGTGAATTATATTTCGTCAACGATTAAGGACGTAACTGTTACGTCTTACGAGTTGAAATATTTATAATGACCATCATATTGTATGATTAACATAACATAGATCAAGAAACCTTTAACTCGTAGCTGAGAGTCATCGAGGAATGATTGAACGAAGTCATCAGCGAGTGACGTCCGATTCGAATTAGTGATTTGTAATACTACCTATGATGTATTGGTGATAATATATTGGTGGTACAATGATTTATTTATTCTTTTCTATCTTGTAAGTTTGAATTTCTAACAAATACAAACATACAAGATACAAATACACATCCTCACTCAGCTCACGTTAGTATTTGTACAAATACTCATGAAAAAATCGCAATTTTGCATTAAGTACATTAAGGCCCTTACTAATTAAAATATTACATTACACTGTTCAATGTTTACTCCTTATCTGTGCGCCTAGTGCGAATTTTGACAAAGTTAACTACTTACAAATTGTGTATAGCAACGAAACAGCGCCCCTAGTGCCAAACTATGGTAACTAATTTGATGCTAAACAAATAATTGTAGTTCGCCAAACAAACTTCGTCACCATGAACATTGACAAAAACTCACATTATGCTCACAGAGACGTTAGAAAAGTCACTTGACCGACAAGGACAAAACAATGTAAACTTTCTACTTGACAGTGGTTTACTTAAATTTTTTAATTTTGTTTATATGTTATAATTACATAGATGTTCCTGTGACAAACACAATATATCTTCCGATGGATATCCAGTGTTGCTACACTGGATAACCCGACCCGTAAAATTGTAAGTTAGCATATTAAGGCCAAATTCCTTACTTGTTTGTTATTTTTATTTTTTTTATTGAAATAAATCAGTTAAAAGGCCAACAGCAGAATTAGTTTTAATACTGGTTTCCGATAACCAGGAAGCGGTTAACAGATGCGATCGCCTTTTACGAAGTTACATAAATACTAAGACTGATTTACGATAATGCATCACATCTATCCGTGTTGCAAATAATGTTATACCTATAGTTTTAGGGCGTGTTGCACCAAGCAATGTTAAAGTTAACGCTGTGTTAAATATCATGTTATCCCCCTCGTATTTTCTGTCAATAAATGAGATGGCATAGTATTTTAACATGGCGTTAACTTTAACTTTGCTTGGTGAAACACGGCCTTAACATTGTTTTACTGACCTACGGCAAAAACAGAGGCGTTATAAGTTTGACGTGTCTTTTCTCTCTTTCTCCCTCTGTGTGTGTGTGTGTGTGTGTGTGTGTGTATGTTTGGGTGCGTATGTGTGTGTGATATCGTCTGTAACATCATAGCTCCCATGGTTTTAAAATAACTTGTTCTATTACAATAAGGTACTGATAAGTGATATCGTTATTCGTCAGAACCACAAACTATTGTGATCGTGAAATGGCAAACGATGCCTTTCGCGTTCGAGTCTCGTTGATGAAATCTATGTTGTATTTTTGTAGCGTTATTAGAGCCAACGCTCACTTAGGACACGACAGAATGCAACCACTAAACCCACTAGCAGACTGCCATTAGCCTCTATGATAGTGGATGGCCCGGATCTGTCAAAAACAGGACAACTCGCACGACTGTGAAACCACTTGCGGACTGCTATCTCCTCTACTACTCCTGCCTCTACGATAGAGGATGGCCCCAGAACTAACATAGACAAAACCCTGTCTTAAGACTGTTCGAAAAAATACATCGGTTCTAGGACAGTTGTGTCGATCCTAGACAGTTTTATGTATAAAATGTTTTCTTGAGTGTGCGTGTCTCCGTATTATATTGTGTAATGCAAGTAAGTCTAGTTATCTAGTAAGACTGTCTGTATGTTAAGTGCAGCGTTGCCAGAACGTACCAAAAAGTACAGTTTTGCATACTTTTTGTCACACGACCTCAACACTACCGTACCTGAGTGTGGACCGAACGTTTTTCGTACCTTATAAATTATACTGGTAAATATTTTTTTATACAAACTATAAAAAGATTACTATGGGTGGACTATAGAATTGTAAAACCGTACTTTTCAGTTAAAACACGTACCTACCTTTTCAGAAAGTCAGTCGTAATTTTTTGGGAAATCATACCTCCAACACTGGTCAAGTGAGCGCTTACCCTTAGTTATTTCATCGCATTATTAAATACTAAATGGCCTTAAGCTAATTAAAAAAATATTGTGCTAATAAGTCACAATTAGTATTAATTAAAACACATTTAATGTTACTTTGTATTGTTACATTTAAAAATAAAGCTTTCGTGAGGAGTAACCGACACCGACAAAAATCACGCTAAGTTCAAGGTAGAGGCGACTAAAATAATTTTATTGGCATTGTGTAGTATTTAATTAGGCTGATGATTATTATTAAAACTAAGGCTATGTACGAGATATTAAAGTAATCAATTATTTTCGTAATATTTTTATTATTAGTTAAATACTATAATGTCTAAGTTCATCAGTGTATCACTCTTTTATCATATCTGATAATAATTTAAGATTGTTTAAACCTAATTCACTGATTAATTAGTAATTGAAAATTAGTAACGTAACTTAATCATAAAAAAAAAATAAGTAGGTACCCTACTTGTATTGTACCTTTTTTTTAAATTAATATCTGTTTGTATTTTAGACACAAAGAGTATTGTTGTACACCCTGAGCTGGGTTAAGCCTTTTCAGAATGAAAAGGAAAAAAATGTTTTCTGACCGTCTTTTCTATATGATGATTGATCCTACCACGAGTTCGGGTACTAGTCCAGCGAGACGAACCGGGCGTAAGAAACTCGCATCAAATCTACACTACTCCATTATAATACATGTAAATAATAAATATATTAATACCTACTATGCTTACAGTCATATATGTAGGTTACATAACATAAAGAAGAAAAATGTTAGTTAAAAACAACCTTCGTCGCATGATATAGAGTCGAAATTATTCATTGTCCAGAACCTGTCAACTGCACCGTTTATGGCCAAGGCGAGCGAGCGTTAGAACTTAGAACGTATTATTGAATTAGACGAGCTAATTATACTTGAACAAGACAAGCTCTTAATTATAGTCGCTGGTTTGTATTAACAATTAAAGTATTGTTTTTATCTCTTCGCGGTTTTATAACAATATTTTTATTATATTCTTAGGGCATGTTTCACCAAGCAATGTTAAAGTTAATCCTTCGTTAAATATCATGTTGTTCCACTCAAACCATAAAATGTATGTTAGTTTACAGTTTAAGTAAGGTTTATTCGTAAAGTCACTACGAATAAATATGCAAACTGTTCGTCTTTGCATATTATTTAAACGGGAGATTCGTTCCCTATAAACAATGGCGTAATGTCCTTAGCAGATATCGCAATACGGCGATAATGCGCTGGAATTTACTAACAATTTGCAACCCCAACTATTAAATTCTATGGCGTATAATATGAAAATTTACTGCAATATTGTGTTCCTGCGGTTTGCAATAATTTGCGTTGTTTATTTACCTAATCGTTCTTGTTATTTTCTTCGCTCTTTGTTGCAGCTTTTAAAATTGACACCATTCTTAATCACCCGAACAACAATGTAATTTACGATTTTAATGCCAATAATTTTACCTAGTAACTTCAAAGATGAACTTGTGTTATTCTTATTTTAATACCCTTTATCTATGGCTACGGTGGCTCAGTGTTAGGACGTCGGTGGTGTTTAAACCTCAGGCAAATGTCGCAGGTTCGAAACCGCAGAGGTAGTAAAAATAATGGTTAGAATGTTTCTTATGTTTAGTGGCGAGGGGTTCTCATAATTCCATTCTTATCGAATTTACATATCTCTTACCTTTAAAAGATCCTCATCCAAACGCCTACCTAATATACATGTTAGGGCTTGCCTCTGAAAAAGAACGAGCCTTCCACTGATAGTTTCCGTTTTGCATCCGTTATTGGATGATTTACATAGTATACAGCGAAGTAACTACTCTTTAAATACTGTAGTGCCAGACTTCCCCATTGGTGTATATGTCGCAGTCATCTAATTGAATCCGCTATTTAATTGAATGACTAGCGCTTTCATTGAATCCTGTTTTTACTAACAAATTTTAGAATCCAAAACTAGGACAGCCATTTAATATTTTAGTTTTAAACTTCTAAATTTCCGAATGAGTACTAATAAAACGAACATTAAAGTAAATTAATCAAAAAATATATCAACACATTGCTATCTGTACGAGCTGTTTGACGCCATTATATAACCGCCTAGTGATTCAATTAAATAACCAGATTCAATAAGATGACTGCGACATATACATCTAATATAATAAAAATTAAACATATGTATAATATTAAAAATATATATTATTTGATGCCTGGACCAGCACGAAACCAGACGTGGTGTGAAAACACTAGGTATAAAAAATACGTACAACCATTGTCTGTTATACTAATTATACTAAGCGGCTGTTATGATCGAGATTATAAAGAAATCAGCTGGATATTTCGCCATTTAAATCCTTGATCGCCAATTGGTTAAATGTTTTATTTTTGTATATTTTCATCTCTGTCAGTGGCTGGGAATCAGTAAAATTTTACAAAAGAATATTTTTAATTCTGTTCTTACTTATTAAGAAATTATATGTTACAAGATAAATCATGAAAAGTACTCTACATTATTGAAAATGCAATATAGAACCGCGCACAGTTTAACTCATAACTGTACTGTTATCTTCTAAGTTATTATGCAATTATATATTAAGTTGCATTGGACATACAGAATTAAGTCATAAACAAAACGAATTGACTTATCAAGTTGCCTGGAAAGGCGCCATAAAGTAAATCAGACGGGGTATTTTCGTTATAGACAATTTATTACATAATAAGCTCTCACACTTGGGAATAATATTGCATTGACAGGCTAAAGGGTCTTATTTGCATTTATAAATATGTAAATAATTATAATATGTATACGAAAGAGTGCGATAAACCTTGTTGGATAACAGCGGATTTAATCGATATTTTTTATAAATGTTTGAATCTCAACAAATAATTTATTTGTTGTTGGTATAAAATATAATTATTTGTTTTGATAAATAACAAAACCTCTATGATGTGTGCTACGACTTAGGTAAATATTAACATATCGAAACGTCAAGAGTTGTTTCTGGTTGTTGGTATTAACTTTACGTTTAATTTGGGGTTGGACGAGGATGCATGGAAAATAACATTTTAGATGTTCTAGACTAGAACAACTAAAACTTTTGAGTTTAGTTGGAACAATCCAGGCTAATTACCTGATTATCTTTTGAGAAAAATGATGATCCCTGCATGGGGTAGGCACTAGTATTTTAGTAAAAATATTATATATTAGTGTCAGTTATGATAAACATAAAGGACAATAATATATAATATTTTTGTATCATACACTTATGGTAGGTATACTTAGTAAAAAGCTTGTGTCCACCTACTGTCACACAGGGTATCCTAATAATATATTGTTAGAGCTGGTAAGTACCGTACCAAAAGTATGTTCCTCTTGACACGAAAAGAAAAGTAATGTATTAGCCTCAACCTTTTAACCTTCTTACACAACAGACCTTTTTGTGTAATCAATTTGAACTTAATTATAACAAGGTGCGCTATAAAATGAAGATTAAAACTAAATCGGCGTTTAATGTGTTATTGCGGAAGTTTTTAAAATGCGATGTCATTTTATTACGTTAATTTATGTACATAAAGCTTTTTAAAGTTAATTTGTTACATAATACACATATTAATGTTTAATTAATACTGCTAGTAGACGGCGTCAAGAACTAAAAATCATTTCTTTGAAAAACTCGATTATGTTTGTTCTTAATCGAGTTTTATAAAGCAGGCGTTAACACCCCGATAGCGCAATAAATATCGATTATCGCTTATTTATTCGTTTGTCAGAGCGAGCTGTAATTACTCGCACGAAGATAACTCGCTACGATTTGATGTACTTCTCGGAACGATTATGCAAGTTTTTTTTGTAAATATTCTTATTTTTTATGGTGTCTTAAATCATAACTTATCCTTGTTAATTCTGTGAACTTGTTAATCCTTGTAAATTTGTTACGTATAAAATTGAAGATGGTTTTGTAGCTAGCAATGGCCTATAGTAAGTAATGGTAAGGTGAGTTGTGGTAGGTATTTTATAACGTTAAACTCGTTTCCAACGCCTGCTAATATTAACATTCGTCTAAATATTGTCATGTATCCCTTTTATAACTATAAAGAACAAAAAAAATAGCTTGATATTTAATGAAAGTTTAACTAAAGGTAAAACATGCGTTGATGAAATTGGAACTTAGAATGCAATAATAATTCTATGATAAAATTATAGTCTTCGCTCATTATCATTTATCAACAGTGGCTCCACTATTAGGTTAAATTAGGTTAATATGCACATGCACCATTATGGAACAGAGCAATCGTCGCTTCAGCTATGACGACCACTGCTGGACATATTAACCTTATCCCAAAGTATTTTATTTCTGGGGGGGGGGGGGGGGGTGTCAGTTATACTCGCCACGCTTGACATTTCCAACATTTCCATACAAATATTTGTGGAAGTTAATTAAATTAATTTATTGAATATGGTTGGCACACAACTTTTCGTACACGAAACTAACGTCTATATGTAAATAAACTGTATTATATTAAAACATTATTATATAATACAGTTTATTTACAAATAGACGTTACTTTCGTGGATCGTGCCGGATGCCGGATCGAACTGACAAACTCGCACTTGTACGTTCCGAAGCGAGGGTTGGAACTGCGTGGGCGGTCGCATGATGTTACGAATACCGCCACAATTGTCACCATGCCAAAAAATACTATTCAACCATGAATCATGATACCCTAAACCCTTGAATAATAATAGAGTCTTATTAATTTATGCTACAATAATATTAATTGATTCTTCTTAAACGCGTCATTAGAACGAGAACAGAGTTAAATTCGACCTTAATTTAGTTGACGTGTAATTGATTTGATACAATTTAAATAAGATACCACGGTAGAAAAAAGGTATAAAGCTTGACATTTAAAGTCATTATCTGTTTAACGATTTGAATATCCGCGTTTTGTTTGTTTACTCAGAAATCCTATATGGAGTTCAATAAACAACAATTTAAACTAACAATCCGATTTAACCCTTCTTCGTTATACATTAATTGGTTTTATCTTAACAAACAAAAGGCTAAAGTGATTTAAGAGCATTCAAATTATTATTGCTACTAAAGCTAATTAGTTTTATATAATTGATATCTGGGGGCACGGGAGTGCCCCCGTCAAGACGAGCCAAGCGAAGCGCAAGGGCACTACCTACCTTTTCTCGAAAGGTTTCGTCGTTTTTTTGAACTCTCATAACTTTGCTTTGGATGATGCTACATAGTTGAAAATTTCAACATGTAATGACACCAGTAAAAACATGAAACATACAAAGTTTCAATGTTGTAGCTATTATACTTTAGATTTTATCAATGTCTAAAAAAACCAGATTTCGTCACTGACTCATTTATAGATCATCAAAATTCATAAGGTACTTCCTGACGTCCTAGTAAGCTGATATTATTTATGTAAGCTGTTATTGCTACAAAACCAACAAAAAAATTATTAAAATATAAATGCCGCCATTTTGAATCCAATATGGTGGACGGTACAAAATGGATGTTTAATATGTTTATTATACGGATATGATCTTTAAGACATAGACAAGAGAAAAAAAATATATTATATTATACAATATTATACAAGTACATAAAAAAATAAGACCTACTTTTTGTAGGACCGATAATCGGTCAGATTTTTGCTCCATATTATTTCTATCCCACTTTATTTATTTGTGTGCGTTGCACTACTTGCAATCAGTATGTTCTATTTTATTCCGATTATTAATCGGTGACCGACTTTTTGTAAATGAAAAATATGTCTATGAGAAAATTAGTTTTATATCTACTTATTTAAAATTAGGTACCTATTATATATTTAGTAAGTAAAAATTAGGTAAGAATTAACAGACAGCAAGTAGTAATTAGCTGTCAGTGTACCTACATAAACAATATATTGCGTCGATCACTTGAAATTGGTCCGGCACAAGCTTCTTAAAGATACGTGAACGTAATAACTTTGTTAACAGGGAATCTTATGTAAAAACCGTTCGACACATCGATAGCGCGATGTAGGTGGCTTACAGCGCAATCTATGTTTGGAACTGTGAAACATCTAAACACACATTTACCAATACATATTTTAACCGTCGGTAACGATATAATGATAACAATAAACGAAAATATTACACGATCAATGTATAAATAATTTTAGTGTTTAATCTTATGACTATTATAATATGATTATATGATTTTTAACACGTCACGTCATGACGTTTAAAGATGGCCATAATCAAAAGAAAACCTTAAAGCTATTTTTCAAAAATAAAAATAAATACATTTTTTTTCCTTCCAAAATGCTAAGTTGCACTTAGGTGTATGCAGTTAGCATATTATATATTATGTTTATAAGAGCCGTACAAGAATTAGTACCTCTAGTGACCAACAGATGGCGGTGACCGTCGTCTACATACGATATTATTATAGACTTACTGTATTATTTTATTAAGTATCAACATGCTTTATTAAAGGCAATCTCCCTCGTATATATAAGTAATTCTCAAATTCTCGAATTTTATTAGTGTTGAATTTATACTAGTGGCATCCTAGGATATCCAAATAAGAAGTTTCACTCCAGCAATAAAATAATGTATATTTTATAATTTATATTTATTATATTATTATAATATAATTATAATATATTATAATAATATAACAATAATAAGAATAATATTATAACAAATAAAGAAATATGGACGAGACATTTATTTGAAAATCGGCCTCAACCTCTTAAAAATTACGGTGAAAGTTTATACACGGTATAATATTGACGGTGACATCAGTCGACGTCACTAGGCGTCACTATGCTAAGGCGCTGACTGTTCTATTTTCCGTAAGTAAAGGCCCGGGGTCAAAATAGGTTATCTTTAAATTAAAAAAAGTCCATTAACCAGCTTACAAAAATAAATGAAATCCCACCAAAAACATTTTAATGTAAAAATGTTGTCAAAACGAGCGTACACAGCTTACCCTGTGAAAAAGTTATCAGATATCCTATAAAGCCAAGCTCTACACTACACCTTAATCAAAATCTATCAAAAAGTGGTTAGATCTCATGTAGAACCAAAATTCTTGATCTATGCGCCCTTACTTCACCAGGCTTAACTTCACTTACGCTTTATAGCAGTTAAAACGTGATACTTGACCGTTTTGCTACCGTTACGAATATTTCATACGAATTCATTAATCGTGTGCTAAATAAACGGCCAAGCATCACGTTTTAACTGCAATGTAGCGTAAGTGAAGTTAAGCCTGGTGAAGTAAGGGCGCATAGATCAAGAATTTTGGTTCTACATGAGATCTAACCACTTTTTGATAGATTTTGATTAAGGTGTAGTGTAGAGCTTGGCTTTATAGGATATCTGATAACTTTTTCACAGGGTAAGCTGTGTACGCTCGTTTTGACAACATTTTTACATTAAAATGTTTTTGGTGGGTAAGTATTTTTAGGATACCTAAAGATATAAGGATGTTCGATTAACACAATGTTATTGAATGTACTGTAAGTTATTGATGGAAATATATGTTATGTTATAATAAATAATAATACACACATTACTTGCACTTTTCCAATTTATTAATGATTTAACATCAGATTTATTAAAATACACCACCGGTTTCGACTAACCCCCGGTTTCCCGTACGCTATTCAAATGAATGATCGACTAACATGGCATTCAAATCAACAATCCATATTGAACGCTGATTGGTATATTTTATAATTATATCACGCAAGATTTGTTAAAATTCCACAGGTAAGGTTAATTCACCAACGACACCGATTAGTTGACATACGATTTGAATCAGCGAGCGAGCGTGATGTAATTATAAAATATCTGTCCGTTCCTTTCTGTCTGATATTCCACCAATCAGCGTTCAATATGGGTTGTTGATTTGAATGCCATGTTAGTTGATCATTCATTTGAATTGCGTACGAAATACCGGGGTAAAATCATCAGGTGAAATGTTCGATTAGAATCCCTGAGATCCTCAAGCAATAAATTATGCGGTACACAATACAATGCAGTAGTGACATATTGTCAGGTGTCAATCACCTACATACCTAAAACCCGATACCAATATACCTATAATAGAGATCAGAGATAGCGTATTATTGTGTTTGACACAATAGGCCATAGCACAATAGAGCTATCTGCATTAATACCCATATATTTCCTAACGTTTATCGAATTGAACAAATAAATATCTCGAAAGATAAATATAAACATTGTTTTCATTTACCGAGTCTAGAAATCGTTTATCTTTCATTCATTAACATTAACAGTGTACCATTTTAAGAGGGAAAACTAAATCAAGTAATATTGGGTATCAATAATGTGTGATAGTGTTATATACAAATGGAAATACTGAAATTTGGGCGACCTCTACTGATATATAACCTTTTTCACGAAATTGAAACTAGGCATAGCACCACAGCCTGTGATTACAAAGATTAATTTTAATGTGCAAATATTCCAAAAATTATAAAGAAGCCTGTGTGATTATTGGAATTTACAAAGGTTACAATATTTGTATCGGTACTTTTTATTTAAATGTCCTTAACACAAGGTAATGGGCCATTTTTGGTCACAAAACCTTGTGTATTACTGAATGGGAGTTACCGGTATACTGAAGGTAATATCATTTTTTGACAATTCCTGACTAAATATTTTTATTGCACTACATTTTCAACTCAACCTCGCATTAAATGCATTTATATAATTAATTATTTTACTAATTTAATTCACCACTTAAATCCTTTTGGGAAATTCTTTATTACTAATTTAGGTCAACTTAAAGTCTGAATGACGAACTGGTAATAACGTTATTTCGCAAATGATTTACGTATAATCACCATTTTTTGACAACCTCCGTAGCGCAGTGGTTGAGCGCGTTGGTGTTCGAACGGGAAGTTGCAGGTTCTAATCCTGCCGAAGGAACAAAAAGTTTTCTGTGTTCCTGGGTCATAGGTGTGTATTAAATTTATGTATTAATATATATTTCCGTTGTCTGGTACCTGTGACACAAGTTCTTTGGATACTTAGCACGGGGCTATGGGCGTGGTGTGAAGCGTCCATAGATATTATTATTATTTTACTATGTAACATGGCTCGCTCATTAATGGCCACATGTAGCATGTGACAATCCGTGTGATGACGGAGTTAGAATATCACCTCCCATCAACCCTCGCCTTTTCCGACTCCCATGGGGAGTCGGAAAAGGCGACAAAGGGAATATATCTGGAAATGGCATCAGCGTTTTCGCGGACATCGTTCTTGTTATAACACTGCGCTCTGCAACCCACCTGCCAAAAGAAGTATTTAAGGGTGGGCGAGTATAGCCAACCCACCCTGAAATACTTTAGAGAAAGCTTATGTTCAGCAGTGTACATCATAGCTGAAACGATGACGACATGGGTCAATCTTACTGTTTTACTCGTCTAAAATAAAATAATACCAACACAGAAAAAACAGTGTAGAAAATATGGCGTCGCAGACTGCACGAGACTTTTTATTTCCTAAAACATGGTAAGTAACTATTTTGGTGAGACGACTTTTTCTTTGCAACATCGGGCGTTTATATTTAGAGTTGATGTCATGACACTCGAACATGGTCATATTAAACTGCGGTATTTAATCTGACCGGTCACCGCCAAATTTGGACTACCATTCCTCTCGGCTCGATACATCAACGCAAACTGAATACAAATTGGCGTGAGGCCATTTTGTTTCATAATGTTGCAAAGTTTCAACTTGTGTTTAGTTATGAAATAGAACAGTTTATAGATTATGCACAACCAGATGTCGGCAGTTTAAAATAACATTGAGTCTATTTGTAAATATTCACGAAGTGTACGATTATTTTTTTTTTATAATCTATATTATTAATATTATAAAGCGGAAGAGTTTGTTTGTTTGTTTGTTTAAACGCGCTTATCTCAGGAACTAGTGGTCCGATTTGAAAAGTTCTTATTCTTGTTGGATAGTCCATTTATAGAGGAAGGCTTTAGGCTATATAACATTACGCTGCGACCAATAGGAGCGAAGCGTGAGTAAGAAATGTTGCAAAAACGGGGAAAATTATGCACATTTGGGGACTTTCGTTGCGTGAGCTGCATAAACGGCTTAAGTCACTCAAAAACCACGCGAACGAAGTCGCGGGCACAGCTAGTAAGGATATAGTTTTACAAAGCCATTAAACTCATTTAAAATAAACTACTACTGTCCCATACAGCCTACAGGACATCAAAACATCACTGTCGTTGCCAACTACCCAATTTTAGAGGCTCTACTATTCATTTCTTCATTCATATCCTTGCTCATATATGACACAGTGAGTCACTTAAGACGAAGGCTTAATCAGCGATGACGTCACAGCTACCCACTAACAAGGCACTCTGACGTCAGACGGTCAGCTCGAAGAAGAAAGGTTGTATTGTTACGGTTTCAAAGGACTCTTTGAGTCTTTGTATGTTCTACATAATCCGTAGACTATTGTATTAGCACCCCGAACTCGTAAAAACAAATCTACAATATTTTTTTAAGTTTTTCATACTTACATTTAAACAAAACTTAATATAGGCGGCTATATTAATGTCACATTGAACAATGAAGAAAAACAATGACACATCAGTTTCGTCGAATTTCATATTTTACTCGATTCCGACGAAGTCCAAAGGAAGGATAATAATTTGGCAGTGTATGTATGTTTTTTTAAGATATCTACTGACTGACTTTTAACCAATGAGGTGTCAAATGTTTCGTAATAATTGCTCGGGTAACATAAATTAAATATAAAGTTATATATATATATATAAATATAAAGTTATACTTTTACAACAACAGTAAAAATACTTGTATACGTTTTACAAAAAAATAATTTAAAATAACTAATAATTGATAAAGTAATAGTTGATAAGTAAGTAAGAGCAAATGGTTACTAAGTGTGTATTTTTATTGTATAACATGATTTTACACTAAGAACCTACAGTACATTCAATAAAATTATATTTTTTTAATTTATATTAATGGTCTTTACCTTTGTATAGATTCAAATAGTCGATAAACTCTCAAAATTCTGAGAGGTCCTATATAATTTAGCATAAAAGTTATATTTTCTACCTACATAATCAAATTAACTTATAATTCGTCATTTAATTAATTAACGAATACCAGAAGTGTATGGCGCCTTCGCTCCTACGTGTCGCCTACATGCCTTGCCAAATCTTCCTTCATATCAGGTAATATACTTATGTTAAATATTACTAAATTGACTATGTCAAGGTCATATTGGCAATCTCGGGTCTGTGTAGGACTTGCCATAACAATTATGGCCGCATCATTAATTTGTACCATCGCATCGAAGCTACAATTAATATCCGAATTGTAATTTTGTTCGTAATCGAATTTATAAAGGTACAATTCAATATTTTGCTTGTACGTGGCGTATTACAATACGCATTATATATATTTTTTTATTTATTAGGGACTAGCTGACCCGTGCCCACTTCGTTGAGCATGGAAACCATTTAAACCTTCCCGGGACTTCCACGAATATTTCAAGACCAAAAATAGCCGAATCAGTTCAGCTGATCTCGAGTTTTAGCGAGACTAACGAACAGCAATTGATTTTTATATAGCCTATGTTACTCAGTGATAATGTAGCTTTCTAATGAAAAAAGAATTATTAAAATCGGTCCAGTACTTTTTGAGTTTTTTCGTTACATACAAAAATACAAATCTTTCCTCTTTATAATATTAATTAATTAATTAATAATAATAAGTGTAGATAACAACAGCCTTAACTTTTACATTAAAGATACTTACCGTCTTAGATCTATTAATATGTAGTACATACTGAGTATTTTTTTTTATATTAGGGATATCATCCTTAACTTTTACAGTAAAAATACTCATATCTATTAATATGCAGTACATAAGGCCAATCTACTACTGGTTAATTTTTTTATAAATCATATGTTTATAATCAATGAAAAGCGTTCTAAAATGTAAAAAATTGGCAACCTGCTAACTACTACATGCATATGTCACAGAGTTACTTGACGTAACTATTTAGAGCAGTGAAGGTTTTGCAGGCGGCATTCATTAGTTGAACTGATATTGGATTAGTGTGTGGTGCAAATGGATAGCGAATGAGAGTACATATTAAGTTTTTAGTAATAAGCTTATGCTGATATTTAAAGTGAAAAGATTTTGTTTGAATTATTTGCACAAGCTCCGAAGTTACTTAACCAATTGTTATTAAAGTAAGGCTCATTTATTCTAAAATTAGACAGCGGGAAAGGCATAAGCTACTTTTTATCATCAAAATCGGTTTATGCGAGATTGTTTTGTACACTCAATGACGGGCAGTCAGACGGTTATGTCATGTATAGCATATTTTTATTTTTTGACACAAAATATTGTAAAATATCTCTTAGAGGCCAATCAATTATTTGTTTTACTACGAGCTAAAAAATAAACACCTAGAACCTATTCTACATAAAATCATACAATTCAACACCAACAGTTTTGCAGGTCAAACAGATGAACTATCTGTTAATAATATCCAAACTCGCTACCGCTTATACGCTTGTACCACAAATAACTTGCGATTAAACAAATGTTGTAAGTGTGACAGGTGAGCTCGGTATAACGCAAGTGCGGCGAACCGGTCGCCCGTATAAGGCCCGGAGTCCAGTGACAAAACTCTTGCAAAAACCTAACTTCGCCAACCCAAAACTTTCATCTGTGAGTTTAGTGCGAGTTTAATCACTTTTCACTGTGGGGAAGTTGTTAGAATTTGTATACTTCGTCCCTGATAAATTTAACCTAAAAGTAAACAAACCGAAAACATCACAATTTTCAGATATCAACTTACTGTGGACACTTATCAACACTTGGCCAATTGGCATCACTGACTTATCTATGGCTGTGTCATAGACGGCTTTGTTTACGTTTGGGTTGAATTTATCTCGGACGTACTATAGGACATCTAGTAAAGGTGGGTTTACATCGAAAGAAAAAAGAACTAGAGCTAGTACAATAACATTATTTCTTGATTATTAAGTAGCTCGCTTGCAGTCTTTACATTACCCGGCTCCACACTACTCGCGAAGTTCCTCGGCAAAGTACGGCGAAGTACTAGTAAAGTTTGACGAGGTAAGCCGAAGTGCATAGTTAGACGAATAGGATAGTGTAGAGACACTATCCTATTCGTCTAACTTCGTTCAACTTCGCGAGTAGTGTGGAGCCGGGGAAAATAACAACTAAATATAAACAAGCAGCCGCGAGCGAGAGAACAAAGAAAGAATGCTCAACGGCTGTTTAGACTTAAAGAATTTGACAGAATGAGACTTCATTTGGTGTAAACCAGGGATGAAATGGAAAGAAATTTCGGATACGGATCCATATCCGTATCCGAAATTTGGATTTTAAATCCGACATAATTTAATATCCATTTATTAAATTATGTCGGATTATCCGTTTGTTTTGGATAATTTCGGTTACGGATGTATACATTTTGGTTTCTTTTTTACAGTAGCAAAACTTTAATCACAGATTCGGTTATGGTTATGGATATATTTTTATATCGGATATCCGATAGTTTCGGTTACGGTTACGGAGCTTCCTAACATCCCCGATGTAAACACACCTTTAGTTACTGTTGTTCGCCACTAGAGGCGTTGTTTTTACCACACAAATTGTAGTTAACTTCGACTCGGTAAATAGTGACAAAAACTAGCACTTAACTTTTTTACTGCAGGTTTCTGTATCAATTGCATTCGTATAATGTGTATACAATTTTAGTCATGTACGTGAATGCATTAATTCATCATTACAATGCTATCCTGTTTTGCAATCTGCCCATCATCTAGACAAAATGACATTGCGGAAATAGTACAACTGTTCTTATACGTACTGCAGATGATTGTATTTTATATGCATTTTTACCATTTTTGTGACTCAGAGTTTTTCCTTTGTTCCTTGTAAGTCAAGTCGGTACTAGGAAGCTAGTAAGAATAATAATATTCTTCACCATTATTAAGGCGAGTAACTCTTTTGACGTTAATCAAAATAACATAGAGCTAGATCTAGAAAAAAGAGTTTTTTCTTGGTCTTTAAGTTAAAAAGAAAGCTCGTTTTAAACGTTTACAAACGTTAACGAGCTGACTATAATTAGCATCCGTTTATTTGGTGTAAACTTTTAAAAAATCCAGCACCGGATAAATCATACAAAAGACTTAAACGACATCGCGGTTCGCTCCAACGAGCGTTTTAAAATAATTTAACCACTAAACTATCAGGTGCCATAAGCAATCATAAAAAGATTTTATCTACAATCGATTTGATTTCACATTGCAATAAAGTTACGAAACTAACCGACGAAAAATGTGAAGACGTTAGCAAATACATAATTGAAGATTACCATCTCCATATAATTTTGCTCTAATGATGTGCGTTTAGTGTATTTTAATATCGATTAGTTTAAATCGTCCTAACCTAATCGATATTCTACCCTTCGGCGTCGCGGCAGGTGTCAATCAGAATTTGAGCAACACTTAAACACCGGTTATCGCAGAAATGTTATTACGGTTGAAATGGATCTCGCTTTGACCTTTGTTAAATGTTATGCCCTTACGTAAATGATCAATCTGCCACTCACATTATTTCCTTTTTATTTCTTACGATGAAAGTATGTATTACTGAATATAAACTTTATAGTCAATAATACATACTTTACATTCAACGACATATTATGTTAAGTTAATAATGTACAAGTTGTAAAATAAATGAGTGCCTCCTATGTAGAGTTAACTATGAAAGTATCAGCGCTGACAGGCTTACTTTAGATTTCTATGTTTCTATTAAATTACCGCAAAATTATAAATTTGCAAATAATTGAAACAAAACTAATTCTTTCAGCGCTTAAAATTCCATACACGGGACCCATACACACCCTGAAGTATTATCACGCATTAATAATATAGGCTCCTGTATAATAATTAATAAATAAATAACCTTCCCATTCAATTGCGACCTCATTCGTTGACAGGAAATACAAGAGGGATAACATGATATTTAACATGGCGTTAACTTTAACATTGCTTGGTGAAACACGCCCTAAGTGACATACGTATCAATTTGCTTATGGCCTGTTTGCACCTAAGGACAGATCGAAATTTGAAATCGAGTAACGAAACATATATATTTTTGTGCAGTAAATAAATAAAGTTCAATATAGAATCGCGATCTTAAATATGCGGCACCGCGTCTCGTTGTGAACTAAAGTATTCCAAGTGTCGTAAAGCAATAATATGAGAATGCGACTTCAAACACTTATAATTATACGGTTACTTCTTGTGTACTTTGATAAATGTATGTTTCTTCCTTGTATCGATTCCTGGTTAATATTTCACATCATAATTTAGCTCGGTTAATATCTGCGATATGGCTTATATAAGAGCTAACCTTTAAACGTGGTGTATAGAGGCGAAACTATAAAACGACGTAACGTGAAGCATCTCATCGTCTCTACATTACACACACTCTATACTCAAATATTCATGTGTGGACTTAAACAAATTAATGTAACGCAATAGCTACTATGTTTATTATGTAATTTAAGTTATACTATATCATTCATTTAACCGTCGTATATTGTTATATCTAACGCAATCGTTAGATATAACAATATACGACGGTTAAATGAATGATATAGTATAACTTAAATTACAGTAGATGTGTTATGAATTACATTGGTTTAAATACACAGCAAAGTAGGGTTATATGTTGTACATAGGATGAGCAAATATTGCCGCTATTATATCACAGTGCTCATAATCACGACTTCTAGTGAACATTAACGGCTAATGTTAAACCATTTTTTTAAATATAATGTTTCATTGTCATTATGAAACAAGAAATATTTTGCTTCTAATACTAATAATTCATCCTAGTTCTATTTAAATATATAATAGGTAAAAGTGATTGAATGATCTAAATGCAAAAATAAAACAAGTCACGGGCAAAATGAAATCTAGAAAATTTACACACCTATTCCTCATAATATAACGTAGGCATCCCATAAGGATTTTTAAAAATTCAACACTCAAGAGAGTGAAGTCTTTTTGTCGAAGACGAATACAACCAGAATCTCGCTGGTGCAGTCCCTTATACTGCTAATCATTGACTACGGTGATGTGAGCTATTTTGACCTCAATGCGGACAAACTAAATAAATATGACCGACTCCTAAACAACTGTATTAGATTCATATACAATCTTCGTAAATATGATCATGTATCCTCCTTCCGTTCCAAGCTGCAGTGGCTCCCAATACGCCGACGTCGTTCACTCCGCGCCCTATGTACCCTCTACTCTTTTCTTCACTCCCCCAATTCCCCCACTTATTTAACATCTCACTTTCAATACCTCTGTAATAGTCACGATAAAACCCTGCGTTCTTCAAACAATGCCCTTCTCCTATGTCCTTCTCATACTTCTAGTCTTATCCATTCATCCTTCCACATACAGGCTATTCTTCTCTGGAATGCTCTCCCTTTGGAAATCAGATTGTCTTCAACCAGAGAAACGTTTAAACGGAGGGTCCGTCAATGGTATCTTAGTTTTTTGGCACAAACCTAATGAAATTATCATCGTCTTTATTAATTATAGTATTAATTATATGTATATAGTGTAGTATTGTACAGTGTATATATAATATAAAATTATGTATTTATGTACTTAATAGTATTATATAGTATGTAGCCTATTCGTTTAATTTGTATTATTAGAATATTATAGTATATATATATATATTTAATTCATATTATATGGTATTAGCATTATATTACGTTTAATTTAATTTTATTCCTTTTATTCTTCCACAGTATTTCTCTCATCGTTTTGCAGCACCTTTTCGTTTTTTTGTCTCTGCATCACCCTATGGTTGACTGGTAGAGAATGCCTCTCGGCATTAAGTCCGCCATTGTACGTTGTGCAAAAAGTGTAAATAAATAAATAAATAAATAAACCAGAACCTACTTTTAAATATTGCTCGTGGGTCCTAACTCCTGAGTGATTTATGTAAATAAATTTATATTTATTGTTTCAGGTCGAAATGAAGCGCCTATGGGACTTGTAGCGAAAGTGAAATGACACGCATGACTGCCACCAAAAGAAGGAGGTTTGTATTTATATTTTCCTACATTTTCTTTATTTGCATGAAAAATAATTTTTTAATATTACCTTTATAGAAAATTGTAGAACGAACTCCTACGATCTTCTATACGACTAGTGCTGAGACATGCATTAATGATTCAACATCGATTGTACACAATAGAAAGAAAGATAAACTTCTCTCTTTATGTAGGTATACCTTGGAACTCTTGGATCTAATACTAAAAATAGTCCATTATACTTTAAATATAAGCATAGCTAACATTAAAATAGGCCCTTAACTTAGGTAAAAGCAAAGACTTAGTGCAGACCCTGTTGCAGATAATAATATCAATGATATCGAAACGAGTTTATCGATAACACATCTCGAGGTACCAAGACCGGGGTACCTCTTACCCGATGTCCAATGAAACTGATGCCAAGACTCATGAAGCCAGAGATGGCGATGGGGTAGAGAAGTGCCAGACCGATAACGACACGAAGGAGCCCAAAGAGGGCAAACAGAGATCAGTTTCGTTTAATAGGGACGTCCACGTCAAACGATTCGGTGAGTGCTTTGGACGTGTAGTTTGGCATCCTTCGAGTAATCCATTTGTTGACGCATGAACCTTTTTCATTTATTTAAAAAGTGATGATAATTTACAAAAAATATTGGGATCAAGGATTTCAATTGTAGATTTCCGATGTCTTATTGTTATCTATGTTAAATAAACTTACTCGTATTAACGATTTGTTTTAAATACGAAACTGATGGATAATTAAATGCTTAAAGGGCATTGTTTTCAGTCTAAATTGCTTTATAGAAGTTCTATACAATGTGCAAAACAGATCAATTATGACAAATATATAACTTTATAAATATTAAATGAAAATGGATTACGAAAGGATGCCAGTTAACAAACTAATTCGTAACTACCATAGTAACAGGAGAACGAAAAGAAAACAGAACTTTCGACTATTCTGACTAACTTCGTTTCTAATGACTAATAAGACACGTTTGTCATATACCAATGTGTGTTTAATATTTTCCTACTAGAGTTGTTCTAACGTTTCTTTGTAGTGTCTTTGCTTGTTTATTTGTTGTGTTTGTATAATTCTATTAACCTGGGCACTGGAGTTTTATATGTACTTCATGTACGATTCTCAGAAACAATCCGATACGACGGATCCTGTTGTATATATATTTATTTATTAACGGGATATGTTATCAGAATATCAATAAAAGTAAACCACACGAACCAATTCTAGGCATCATACATAATGATATTATATTACATTATGATCGAATTAGATCAGACCTAAGATTAGCTATATTAAGTTTCATTAAGTTCATAAAATACTGTATTGTTATATGTAAACATTGTACGACCACATGCTACGCTTTTTCAGAACGTGAAACAAAGTATGTTTACTACTTATTAATTATTATTTTCTATTTTTATCTTCTAAATAATTTAGCTACGTACATTTTATTTGTAATCAATATTAGATTAGATAATGTACAAAGGTGTGAATACTTTTGTATTTATCAGATAAATCTTTTTATAGATTGTTAGGCTACAATAACCTCAACAAATCAGGGTCAGTGTGATCACGAACGTTCAATTACCAATCGTTTACCTATAATCGATCTTTATCGATTGCATTTTAATCGATGTTTTATCGAGTAATAGCGGTGCAGCTCTTTTTAGGAATCAATTTGTATCTTATTTCATTTTAATAATTACGATTAGTGTATTATAAATTATATTGAACTAGAATAATAGTAATTGTAATGACAATAGATTGTGTTGCAAATTCTAAGAGCTTCCTGACTATGGTCATAGTAATCTAGGTCTATGATAAGTTTTTTTAAATAATTAATCTTAATAGGCTAATAACTAAACCACAGACGGTTATTATAGGCGGCTAGATACGATCCAATTAAAACACAAATTCATGAAAACCCCGCTTTTTGTACGCATTAGCATGTATAAAAATCATTAAAAAACACTGTAACGTATTTATCATAAACAACTTAATGTATTAGGTAGCTCGTTTATAAAAATAAAATACAATTTGATACGCAAATAAATCCGTGTTAATACAACATGGCCGACACGCCAAGGTTAGTGCTGTGCCTGATTGATTACGATGTTATCTCAGAAGGATATCAATTAAGGATCTACTTTTTCAATTTCCTCGAAATAGGTCACATTATGTCGTTCTCGCACAAAGGTGATGTTATCCTGTCCACGTGGAAGGTATTAATGCTAACTATAGTGAGAAGTTAAAATCAGTAATAACTAATTATAATTAGCTATTACGAGTACTGATTTTAGTTTCTTTGTTTTGATCCTTGTAGTAAATACTGTCGTAGTTAATACGAGCAATTACTTAATAGGGAAGTACACAGAAAATTAACTTTGCGGTTCACATGATTATATGAACAGTAGTTTTGTAGCTTTAATGTAATTGCACAGTAAAACACGGCATTGACTACTTACCAGTAATAGTGTTACATAAGATATAGACAATACGCAAGAATTTACGAAATTTTGTGAGTCGAGTGCACTTACTGGCTATGTGATTAGATTGATGTCTTTAAAATGTTAAACAACACACGAAGTCTTTTATCGACAACGCAAAAACACAATTCACAACACTAAAACAGCATTTATAATAGTTAAAACTTACCATAAACGAAGTTGAATATGCTTTACTAGTTTATTGTACGCTTAACGTTACTCCTTTAGAAATAAGTTTTGTCTACAAAAATATTAATAAATTGTAGACTGTGGAGACAAAATTACAAATTTCCTTTAAAAGCTACTAAGGTCCGACGACCTTCGTGGTCAGTTGGTCGTTAAGGTGCTCAAACTGAAATCGCGGATTTGAATGGCTTCGAGGGAGCAAGAAGTTTAAATTGTAGTGGGTCATGTATGTGTATACTGTATAGTATAATAAAAATCTTAAACATACCTATCGTACAATCGCATTAAATATATTTCCGGTACCACTCGAACACAAGTTCTTCGAGAATCTGGTGTGAAAGCGTCCACATATACTATTTTTTCTTTTTCTCTTTTTATGTAGGTATAAACACAAAGTAGATAAAGACAGAAATAATTTCTATACCATAGTAAAATCAGTAGGTTTAACATTAGAAATTAAATGCCTCCGTGGTCTAGAACCTAGCTCTCGAGTCGGAGGTCGTGGATTCGATTCCCACGTTGGAACATCATAAAATTTTGTTTTCAAGTTTGGTTAGGACAGTTCAGGCTGATCACCTGATTTTCTGACAAGAAATGTTCCATGCGTCGAATGAGCATGTAAAAATTAGGTCCTGCGCTCGATCTCCCGCCAGTTGTCGGTTATCCGTCCCACTGGCCTGCGAGAGTGAAGGAAGAGAGAGAGTGCTTCTGTGTATTGCGCACACACTTGGGCACTATAAACTAACTCCTGCTGCCTGGTTTCAATGAAACCGGCCACGGCCACTGAAATCGGTGTGGGATGCATTTTTAATATTATTGTTATTAGAAATCGACTTTATTACTCCATTCTAGTTCCTAGTTGTCTGGTGACTGTGTATCGCGATCTGCTTCAGCCTTGTGCTCACTAACCGGCAAGATCTCCTGTTGACGCGTGAAGATAAAACATGTTTTACATCTGCTTCTGATCATCAGTATTATCAGCCAGCACCTGTTGCATATCTTAAAAATCATGATAATTTTACAGTTACAACTAGTTTTACTCGAGGAGTACGTATTGCCTTTTAAGTAATTGAAAACATGGCTATTTGTATTTGTATGGTGGGCATTTGCCCAACAATACAATTTTGTAATACTGAACAATATACAAAATTTTCTCTTTGCGCATATATTACCAAAATGTATGTCTATTTTTGTGTAGACATTTCCTCAGTGTTCATGCTAAGCGTGCATGAGTGGACAATCATTACTATATGTGCCGTCCACATTTGACAATTTCGATTTCACGAACACATCAAAGGGCTTACAAAAATTGGCAAATACGAAAATTCCGCCGTAAGTTGTAGACATGCGGCTTGTTTGTTTATTGTGTAAAATGCAAAGCGTCCAGTTAGTTCCTTATATGCGTTCTAATTTTTCCAAATACAAAAAAACACCCAATGGCGAAATAGTTAAGTAAAGTGCTAAACAAAGATTTAAGTTGCCTGTGCTTATTTCATTTAGCTTGAAGCCAAAAGTGAAACTTCCCGTACACTTCACCTACTTTGCCTCTGTAGCCTGTAATGGAATTAGGCAATGGAAACACATTTTAGCTAGTCAAGTGTTTGTCTGGTAATTGCATTACGTAAGTACAACACGTTGACATAGATCTAAAAGATCGTTCAGTTGACAGAATTTCAATTTCGTTAGTAATACTAGCACGACTAGCAGATTTGCCTGCGTCTAAATTATAAGAATTAATTATAGTATTGCTACTTATGCTTTGAATAAGGAGTCTTAATGCTGTGTAAAAAATCAATATTAAAATTATTGCGGATTCCAAAAGGAGATTATTAATTTCCCGACCTTTTAATAATAGTTATAAATTCTAAAAAAGGTAAGTTGATGATTAAACTAAGATTTAAAAACTGACTCTGTAATTAAATATAATATTAAAACGACTTTATAGGTAAAGTAGATAAGTACCCAACATAATAATACAACATTACAGAAAGTAATAAATACATTAAAGTCATATTTGATAAGGTTATATGTAAACATATTTTATTTACACATTCGGAACACATGTCTTCATAGTTGACATCGAGTTAGCCTTAAAAGGAGTTCACTTATTTTACAAGCGCGATAACGGAATCGTGGGCGATTAGACTGAGAGAGGCCATGACGACATTGCTAGCTGCCACTATTATCGTATATATTTTAAATAGTGTAGCACGACCCTTATGCGTCTTATCTTAGGCCACGATTTTCCGTAATAAATACGGTGAAAGGAATATTAAATATAAGGCCATATCTAATAAACTTCTTAGGGCTCGACAAAATTAGGTAGTTTTATCATATTATCTTTATGTACTAATCACGCAAGCTAATAAATTGTTAAGTCCTTAAGCAAGTTATCAAACATTTTTCTTTTTATTCCAACTTATAAATGTAATCATTTGATAGTTGCTTAGGAACAGGTGGAAAATATTATTATATATTAAATATTAAATATTTTTGTAGATAACCAATTTTATTCTTAAAACTACGAGTATATTGTTCAAACTAAAAAAAAATCTTGAGAATAATCAAAACCTGTTTTATTTAACAATTTTTTTAACTTAAACCCCTTTACGAATAAAAATATTTACACACTGTGTAAGGTACACAATGTTTTATCCTTGTCTGAATCGTTGGAATTGACACTTGACAGACAGAGACAAAACATTGTTTCGCTCAACCATTTTTAGTAAGACGGAAAATAAAATATAGACACAGCACGCAATAGTAATATGTATGTATAAGTTGAAATATAATGTCTATATTTGTTCATACTTGCTTACTGCGTAAAACCAACTCGTATTCGTTATTGAATAAAGACATAAAAAGAGTCTCGAATGAAACTGCCTTTTATACGATATCAATAAAAACGGCCTAAGAACATTACCCTGCGGCACCCATTACAGGATGCGTGGGGTTGATGATTTCAATGCGCTCGAGTCCCCGGCTTGCCAAAAAAGGCTATATGACTACACTGTACAGCTAATGCGGACAGTTAGCAGATTGGCATTGACCTGTTCATGGTGCCCAAATATGGACACATGTTTTGAAAGCTTTGACCAAAATATGTGCTGATTATGAGTTGAAAATTGGGGTATAAAGTTAAGTTATAGACACCTTCAAGATTTCGAATGAAACGTGGCAAAATCGTGGGCTGCTGGGACGGAAGGTCATTAATAATCCAGCACGTGGGTTCAGTGTTCAATCACCACGTAATGACATTATTGTAATGTGTCCGGAAAGGACGGACGAATTCTTCGATATAAGGCTAGCTAGCCTTATATCGAAGAACGGGTATAACCACAACACAGTGAAACATCACTTACCATTGTACACAATTCTCCTAAACTTACAAATGTCTAAAACAATAATAACACGTATAAAAGGAGAGAAAAATAACTATCATATTTTACAAGTATAAGCAATATCTAGGACTTAATTATTATTTAGATACTAGTTTTCGTAGACCCCAATTTTTGTTTTCACCTTTCTTATGAATTAGGACTAACACGATCGAATAAATGTTATGGAGCTGTTTAAAAAACGAATCTGGAGATTACTCGCTGTTATAACAAGACTGATATAACGATGACATTGTTATTATAACCACGTGTGTACTGAGCCTTAAGGCTCCTACGTAAAATTCTTCACATTGACCTTGTCACTTCATATTACTAATTATAACAAGCGTTCTATTGTTTGCAGTAGCACTTGTACAAGCAAAGATGTTCGTTCAAACTTCGAGGTTTGTAAACATCTTGGAGTTCACTTGAACCATTTAAAGATATTGTATCTTGTTGTTACTTCTTTATTAACGAATACTTAGGTATCACGTTTTTATTCGCTTAGTTTGAAAAATTTTCGTTGGAAACTTTAATGGACACAATTATTAACACATTACATATAAGTTTGGGTTGTATGTATGTTATGAAATCTTTGAGCAAAATTTTCTCAATACTCAATACTCTTTATTTGCATAAAACATGGATTCAGGTGTTACAAAAAATAGGATGATAAGTTACATGTTTTGCCAATTTTGGCATGCAAATATCACAATTCTCAAATGTCTGATTAATTTGAAATTTTGCACACGTCGTCAAGGATCAATGACAATGCAATTAAGCGTTATTTTTTAAAGTTTTTAAAACTGTTATTTATTACTAATAAATAGATTAATGTCTTTTCCTTATTTTTTCCTAATACTACTGGGACCTACCCAGTAGTATTAGGTTGAGTATAGTATCAAAATATAACCGTTACTTTCATAAATTCATAAATCATATTGATATTAATATTCATATTTTGTCGTAGCTATAAATATACGTAGCACCTTATCTGTAAATTAATGTTAAACCGCTTGGCTTAATTTAGTCGTGTAGATAATTATATCTACGTAAACACATCTTTTTTTAATTATAAATTGATCTTATAAACTTTTAGTAACATAAAAAATATTTTTAAAATATTCTTTCGTTGTCGTTAATTATGTGAATATTATAAAGCGGAAGAGTTTGTTTGTTTAAACGCGCTAATCACAGGAACTACTACTGGTCCGATTTGAAAAAATATTTTTTGTTGGAAAAATCATTTAAAGAGGAAGGCTTTAGTTATATAACATTACGCTGCTACCAATAGGAGCGAAGCGTCAGTGAGAAAGTTGCAAAAACGGGGAAAATTATTCACATTTGGGGACTTTCGTTGCGTGCGCTGCATAAACGGTCACTCAAAAACTACGCGAACGAAGTCGCGGGCACAGCTAGTCGTTACATAAATTAACACTTATGGAATATAATAATCCTTAGATAGATGTAGTCGCGGACAAAAGCCAGTTAATCTAAGTGCTTTACTAGTTCCCGAGATAATCACAGTTCACACAGCAAGCTATTTTCGCACACGTAATTATTACGTACAATGTTTCCAACGTTAATGACAGTGAAAATAACAACCTCTTCGGGTTAATCACACTGTGTTTACATTCTAAACTAGGCGACGTAAAATATCTAAATACGCAAAAGATTTAAATTTAAGAAGACAAGATGATCAGTTAATGATACTACTGAGTATTAAAGGTTACTACATGAATTCTACCTCGTTGTATTGTCTCCAAATAGCTCGTCCAGATGTTGATTTCCTCTGACGTTTCTAAGCTTTAAGTAGAAATTTCTTAATTTTTGCATGCCTCTTGTCCAAGCCTTGCTAAAAACTCTTAATAAAAAAAAAATATATAATAAATATTACAAAATCGAACAATAACTTTTTAAGTAATTAAAAAACCTACGTGTTGATAGTTGTGATACCTTTTTTTATGTCAAGCAGGCTTACTCCCGACACAAACGAGAACCAAATCAGTTCGATCTCAACGGCTTTTGGTATTGTTTTTAGTGGATTACTTTGAAATTAACCAGGATAAAGAAAATCGTTAGATCGTAACTTTTTGTACGGATCCGGATCATATCAATCGACTGAGAATCAAAATAAACAAACCTCAATTTATTCGGGAGTACGCGGCACGACCGAATCGGAATTAAAATTGAATCAGTTTGGAGAGTAAGGCCCTTGACTCCTGATATACTCTTATTTAGGTTAGGTTATTTCAACTTTTTAAGTTAGGTTTTTTTAAGGCATTAATTACATCATATAGATTAAGTCAGCCTTAGGGCGTGTTTCACCAAGCAATGTTAAAGTTAACGCCATGTTAAATATCATGTTATCCCTCTCGTATTTCCTGTCAATGAATGAGATGGCATGGTATTTTAACATGGCGTTAAGTTTAACATTGCTTGGTGAAACACGGCCTTAGGTTAGGTTATTTCAACAACATCAGAGAGTCGGGATGAAATTGTTAGAACAGACGTACAAACTCATAGCTAAAATTCAATTTGCACTAGGGCCGAGCTACGTGGCAATAAACGGAAGCTGTCAAGGCTCACTGCCCACTAATGAGTCCGTCTTTGTGTATCAATCTCGCGCGAGGTCTGCTTAGCACGTTCAGTCTCTTACTAGTCACTAGGAAGTCCAATAAGGACATATTTATGTAATCAAATGCCGATTTCGGCGGCGAAAAAACAATATTGATTTTATATTAGTTTATAGTTGTGTGTAGTAGTGGTTGGTTGATTTTTTGTGAAGTTCTTTAGTGTGATTTGTGTTTGATATGAATGGTGGTACCTTATATACCAATACCCTATAGTATTGATTCTTAAGGTACGTGATCGGATAAGTGTAAACTTCATATTTTACATATTATTTTTGCAAAGATAAAAATGACAATTATTTATACACTTCTAAACTATGTATCTACATTTTACAATAATAATTAATATAAAGAGGAAGAATTTGTTTGTTTTCGGCTCTGAAATTACTAAATCGATATAAATTAAATTTGGCCACAGTAAAGGCCATATAAGTATGTTATTTTTCGCAACAAAATGTACGGTGCCAGAGGAACTTCTCCATTGGGTTTTGTATTTACTTGCGGGCAACGAGTGCGCAATTTAACATAGTTAACAAAATAACAAGTACATTCTTTTGCTGTTTCATGATCGTTAAATACATTAAATAATGTTATAAATATAAGTATCGTTGTCTGAGTACACAGTACACAGGTGTTGGCTCGAGATTCCTAGAATATAACGCTTGTAATGAAAATTGTTCAGTGATGCGTAAAAGTCAGCGATTTTTTCATGGCTGTAATTACTGCGATGGAGCGTGCAGCTTAAACCGATTTTAGTAGCATAATCAAGCATAATCCATAATGTTTTACTAAGATGCAAGTAGTAAAAGATATTTACCATAAACCACCGAAACTTAAAATTTATTAATAGCCATAATTTTGTTTTTCCTTTTATGTACTTTCGGATACTTTTAAGTCTGAAGTAATTATTTTAATTATATGATCCGTGGAAAACATCAAACGCAAACTAAAAATTATTTTGTAGCGAAAAACATTAGTAAATTACGAGTAATTAGTAACGATTAACTTTACTTTTACTAGCTTAAAATAATTAAAGGAAAACATTTATCCAAATTTCTCTCACATAAAAAATTATTAGATGATGATTACCACAAAAATATAAAAATAAACGTCCAGAAACCAATAAAGTGCATAAAAAGAAACCCGTTCTGAGAAACTGACGTCAGGCAGCATTAGATAAAGTTGGTGATAAAAAATAAAAGAACTTACATACAATATGGCAAACAACAGTATAAAATATCCGGTAATAAAATAAATTAAAACCGGAAAACAAAAACACAGAAGACATCAGTTTATTACCTTATTTATCTACAAAAAATATTTATCAGAAAATAATTACCAACGTTTTCCCTCGCGAAATAAATTATGGAAATAGAATTAAAATATGATGTTGGAAAAATTCAATACTAAAAACTTTACATTACAACATAAACGGATGTTTCACACAAAATATCTAATATTTAAATATATTTTAGGATGAGAGAATTAATTTCCAATAAGCGCTTCACAACATTTCCGTTGTAATGTTATGTGTTGGGTACCTAAAGGTTGTTAGGATTTCAACACCATAATAATATTATGATATCATACCTATATAACATATTGAGATTAATGTCCAAATATTCAAAGCAAATAGTATCTTGTTAAATATGGACATAAACTCGGGTGCATATACTTAGCTGTTGAGGATAAGAATTGAATTATTTCAAACAGTTTAGAACACAATCGAAATTTTACAAAAAAAACTACATAGTACCTACGCGACATAATAAAGCTGTTTTAAGTTGAGAATTAAGCTTATAATTAAAAAGGCTGTCATCATAACCTTCAGAATGTATGAGATTTTACACAAAAGTATCATCCCAATTTTGGCCATTTCCCGCAAACAGGTTTCATTGCAACGCATTATCTCAAAAATTACCATCCCAATTTTATAAGCCTGGTAACAAAAAAGTACCAAGGTCTCTCGGGGCACTCTTCAAGGTTATTAAACTTCTGCGGAGTATCGGATTTAAGATAACACAGCAGCATCCATATAAAATAATAATATACGTTATAATAGGTTTTTTATGTTATCCTGGAATACATGGCTCGATCCATTCTGAACCCTCACTATATAATACGCTGGAAAAATGTCTCAGAACTCTACATTTTGGCAGAATGAATCAATTCTATTGCTATCTTGCATCTGTCCTTTATCCACAATCGGCCAAAACTGATGCTACGCCTGATGATGAAAAAAATCTGATCTGAATAAAGTAGAGAAAGTGCAAGTAATTTGTGTATTATTACTGTGCAACATGTATTTTCATCAAGAACCTACAGTACATGCAATAACATATCCAAAAACTGAATTATGCCATGCTTCTTTATTCAAAATACTATCTACCTACTAAAGTCTGGACAAAACCTTTAAAGTTTACAGCTTCCCTCTAGCTAGTATCGCCCACGCGTTCGTTCACGGACGCAACGGTGAAAAGTCAACACTCTAGATATATCGCAAAAAGCGGATGACTAAAATTGACAAACGCCGATGAAGTCACGATCGTACAGTCTTATGACTTCACGCGTATTAAAGGAAACTCGTAATTATCGGCCTGTGGTGCTTTGTCTAAACACACACTAAACACATTTTGAGATTGAGATGTCTGAAATTATTGGTTAACCTTATTATCCCCAATGGTTAAAACACAGGAATTGATATTAAAACGACCATTATTATTACTTTCAAAGTGAAATACTAATAAGAATAATGACACAACGTAACAAAAAAGCCAGTGCTACCCAAAACACGCTATCTCAAAATTTCGGACAAAAAGTTTATTCGGTCTGCGAACTTGCGGAGTAAGCTCAAGTTACGAGGACGCCTCACCACAGGTATTTACTTGACAAGAGCCACTCGGACGTGAAAAATTAGACCGAGATAACGAATCACGTAATTAATTTGAGACAAAAAATTAGTATCGCTTGTTTCTTGTGCGAACAGTACCTAGTTTGTCGTCGGAAATGCCTTCTCTACTTCTGTGGTTGTCTGATTTGCGTTTTTAGCGAAAATAATAAGCTAAATATTTTTTTAAATTTTAAGATTGCAGAATTAAAAGTGCATTTAAAACTATGATTTAAGTAGGAATATGAAAGTATTTGATTTCCCTCTTTATACGTCATGACGTTCTAAAAAACTCGTTGCCCAAAAACGCCTTTGCATTAAAACGTGTAAAAACTGGCAAATCAACTTTTTCAACAAAAACTTTTGAGAGAAACAGCCACATAATTGTCAATTTAACTGGTTTTTAGAACTTTAATTAAATAAACATAACTTTTGAACACTCGACACTTTACACTTGTTAAGGTTCACGTAGTTTCCTGCGTACGATCAAGATGTGTGTAATTAACGATTATTCAATTTTGCTGCTTTTTGTCTTAGCTAACATTTTGATGTTTGAGTATAATTGTGTATCATCAAGTTTTTGTGCGTATTTTTTTAACTTTGTTAACAAAGCTTTTTATAGGAAAATGACGAATAGAAAAACACAACTTAATCTTATGCGGATACTGTGTATTTTTTACTTACAATCATTAACAGCTAAAACCCCTTTGTATATTTTATAATCCTGTATATTTCATTATTTCTTCACAAGTACTTAAACATTTTTAAAAGTATATAAAAACAGTGACATTTATACCTTATTTTTATTTTCAGGTAAACCGCGAGAGCGGGGTACCTCTTCAGAATACCAAGCACCTACAAAAATAAGAAAAGAACCATTTACTCATCTCTCTGAAGAACAATTAATAGAAGAAGCTAACAAAGTTCTAGCCCAAGCCCAAAGCGTAACCTGTACAGCGGACAATCCCCCTGAAAAGTTTTTCTCACTTCCACATCGTAGAAAATTTAAAGAAGACAAGTCCATTAAACGTAGTAACGAAGACGGTGATATTCCAGAAGAAATTATAAAATTGCCGTTGGGAAGATCTACAAGTGATGTGACTCCAAGAAGAAAGAAAGAACGTACATCACTTTCAACTCTTTTTAGAAAATCGCAGAAAAATAAACCTGAGCCGGTTGCCGTTAAAACCAAACCAATAGTTGTTGTCAAAAGAAGCAAAAGTGACGTTTCTGATTTAAAATCTAACACTAACCTAAACAAATCCAAACCAATACGTAAAAGATCAGGAAGTGAAACAGAAGAATTTCTTAAATCTCTTAGAAATAAAAAGTCACAACTATCACCTATCATAGAAAACTCGCCACGAGAAGATTACTTTAAAACGACATCGCCTTTGGAGGAACATCAAAAGCAAAAGCTAGAACAAAAAAATAACGACACGATAATTAATAGTAAGACAGTTAATCCTATAGAAAAACCACCCAGACAAAATAAAACCCCCGAAACTCCTGAACCAAAACCTCCCACAAGAAATAAAAGAGGAAAATCAGCAGAAAAAGAACTGTCTCCGCCCATTTCCGAAACACCAAAACGAAAAACTGAAATAAAAAAAACAGTTTTGTGCGATGAAATCGATTCTAAAATAAAAAACGATTTTATAAAAACAAAAAGTAATACAACAGATGTAGCTGATAAAATTAAAGACAGCATACGAAAAATTGAAGAAAACGTCTATGGTGAACGTGAGATGATACATAGTAGTCAACAACCACCAGATAAATTGCCATTAACTAGAGGAAGCACTGTAAATCAAATGGTGAATATTCTTATTAAGGATCAAAATTCACCACCTCCAATGTCTCATTTAATTTCCTCAAACGCAAATAATATTAACCAACCATTTTCTTATACAAAGCCAAGCACTAGTCCTGATCCTAACCTTTTTATAAGAACTACAAGTCCCGACAGGGTTCTAACTCCTGTTAACAAAATGAATGGTAAAGGTGTTGTTTATGCTCAAATAAGAAAGGAACCTAGTGAGACACGTACTCATCACAATCATCAAAGCTTTCAAAAAGTGTATTCGACCTCCAAAGATAAATATGGAAATTTATCAGATGAAGATGAAGGCCTTGGATATGAAGAAAGGCATAAATTATCCATAGATCCCGTATTTAAATATGATTATAAAAACAGCAATGATAATACGAAAAATACAGAAGGCTATTTTATTAAAGAATCGCCAATAACACCAAGATACAGAGAATATAAAAAAATGAACTTTGATGAATTTGAACCAACATATGCAAACGGAAACGAACTTGACGGCATCAATGCCTTTAGGGGAAGAGCTGATGGAATGGATACAAAAAAGAAAACTATGGAACCAGACGGGAAACTTAACTTAGATTTTAATGAATTAAGTCATAGAAGAGAACTATTAGAATCACGCTTAAACGCTAGAAGATTTGATCGAGAAAAAAATAATTTGAATGATCCTATATCAAAATATGTCATGGAAAACGATCCTATTTATGAGGCTGAAAAAAGAATGAAACAAACAGAAAAATATGTCAATGATACTGTAAAATATTATCGCCATACTTTAGAAAGAGATGGTTTTGAAAGTACAGTAACAGAAGATTATAAATATGACTTAGATAACAATAAACATAAATATCACACTGAATATAGAAAAAGCCATAAAGTGATCAAAGATGACAGAGATAGACCAGAATTTTTAGATAGTTGGGAACCAAGTGATTTTAAAGATAAAAGAAAGGTTTTCCCTCCGGAACCGGAATACGAACCGCCTAGTCTTGAGTTTCACCAAGGCAAACCAATATCATCTCCTGATGAATACAAAGAAAAGAAATATAAAATAAGAAAACAATTTGTTTCCCACGATGTCCAAACCGGTCATAGATATCGTAAAGACGATATGTTTGGAAAAAGAAAAGGACATTATGCGTCTAATCCTGAAATTGCTCAAGAAAGAGAAGATGATTATGCTAACTTGCAATATAATCCAAAGCAGGAAACTTACCATAACTCTTTACGCCGTCCAAAAGGAAAAGAAAGAGATTTTAAAAATTATAGTGTTCGTCGTCGAGATTCTAGAGATAGTAGGGATTACTATCGCGAACAAAGTTCACCACGCCGCTACGATATCGATAACCGTTTAGTTGATTCTGGCATTGAGAACGACTTTAGGCTTAATTCAAGTGGAGAAATTCCTAGAAGTAGACATAAAAGAAATGAAAGCGATGATATGCGTAATACATCTCTTTTCTTGGCAAATGAAAGACAACACACAGATGATAATAATGTTTCTGAACAAATATATGCAAATACAGAAAGCTTTTCAAATCATAGGGACCATCGCAGTAGTAGTAAAAGAGATTATATACCTAGAGACAAATACATGGATGATAGTTCCATAACTGACCGCAAACGGTATGAGAAAAGTCCTTCTGGAAATGATGATAAAATTAGTGCGAAACCACCAAAAGCAGCAAAAAAACTATCTGGACTTGAAAAGGTACGTTAATAAAAAAGCTTTCACTTCTATTTCACTTACATTATTCAGAATAATAATATTAATAAATTTACAGGTGAAACAGCTGTTCTCTCGCGACTCTTCTAAGAAGAGCAAAAAAGAGAAAGAGGTAGTCCAGCCAAAGACACGCACTCGGGTGCTCAAGAGCCCAGAACATCTTGCAAGAGACGACCCTGAGTATAGAAGGTAAATTATAAGTTATAAAACTTAAAAAATATTGATTTAAAAAATTCTTACTCTTTGTCGGTACATATCTGCCTAACTGCAAAAATTGCCAAAACGCCAATACATTAATTGGCAGGAACCAGGAATTTATTGTTTTAAGTATTTCTAATATGAATATTACAGATACACGGACCCCGAGCCTAGTGACAATGAAGTTAAGAAAAGGGAGGATAAGAATGAAAATAGATATAAATATTCCAGGGAAGATTTAGATAGATACAGGAGTTCTGATTCACGTGAAAGTATTGAAAGGAGAAGAGAAGAACGACGTAGAGAATCAGATATTGATAACAGGTATGTACCAAGCATATTTTAAACGAAAAAAATCTTTTAACGACTGCTGCTTTTTAAGGCTGTGTCTTTTTATCTAGATTTGAAAGGACGTCAAAGGAAACAAGAATGTACAAAGAGCACCACGAGGGAAAGAGGCGATACCACTCTTCAGACAGAGACAGCGAACACCGAGCCTCAGAAGTGGAGGGTGACAGGCGCAGGACGAAGTACACACCGCTGGACTCACCAGCTTTGGTAAGTTTATATTATTACGTAAGTCATTCTTATCCATCCGAATATCCTATAGCGTAGGCAGTGACCTTGTTAGGTGCTTTTTTCACTTGATCCACGCAGAGAACTTCAAATATTTAAAATACAATAAAAGTAATATTTTATCACTGATGATTTCTATGATTTAGTTTTTTTAAGTTACAATGAATCTAATATTAAGTAATACGCATTACATTACAAACCATTTTAAGCGAAACTAAGTCCCGATTTCACCAACGCATGTTAGTGTTAACGGCTTGTTAAAATACCATGTCTTCACATTCATTGATAGGAATTAAGGGAGGAACAACATGATATTTAACGAAGGATTTACTATAAAAATTGCTTGGCGAAACACGCCTTAAGAGTATAATATTCATTATTCAACTTATTACTTTGAGACACACCTGTTAGTTAAGTGGGCGACAAGTTTGACTCGTCCTACGCTATTTATACCGAAGATTTATATTATTCTCAATGTATTGCTTACAAAATAACAAACTTCTTTATTGCACAGATTAAATAAGAGTAAAGTGCAACGTAGGAATGTGAGACGATTGGTGTCAGAGCGCAGTTCATGAGACCAGGCGGACGTTACTACATAATTAGGTGCACCTATGACATTTAAACCATCAGTATAGTCATATAGTGTATAGTAATAATCTGGATTCAAGTAAATAACCGAAAAGCTGTTCTCATTAAACCAACGAATGAATTAAAACAACATGCTTAGAAATGTTTATCAGCTATACTGACCGTTTAGCCTACAAATAAAGCAGCCTATCAAAGATCCGAGAAGAAATATCTTAAAGAATCCAAGGAGAGCAGAGTTGCTACATATCAGGAATATAATATCCATATACATAATATTAAGATTTTAATTCGATGATCCCGGCAAATAGTGACACTGAATTTTGCTATAGAGATCTGTAGATGTAAATGATAGACGTGTAAACCTACAAAAAAACTAAAAAGATAATTCATGAATCGATGAAGGTGATATGTCGCAAAAAAAAATTTCCTCCAAAATTTTGTTAAAACTGCCAGTTAAACATTATAGGATATGTTTACTACATGAGTATATGTTTACTACATAAGTACATTGATTCTAGAAACGGATCTTTAGATTAATGTAGTTAATACTTTACAACGTATTCTAAAATGTTTAAGTGATAGTTTAAAATCAATTTTCTCGAAATTATAATTTTGCTTTATATCACCTTCATTCATTCATGTCTTCAATTATAATTTTCAATCGCTTGCGCTTGTATTTTGCATAGCACGGATGGCTAAGCAGAAGTGAAAGTAATAGTACGAAGGGTCCGCTCCTGCTGCATTATCTATATTAATGCATCTCAAGATATTGTATTTTGTACACTGACACAACAGTACTAATGAACGGCTTGATAGCTTGGAAATATAACGCTATTACTAGTTTCTGCAACGATGTTACACCAGTGTAAAACAAAGGCATTCAGAACAGCCCAGAGCCTATATAGTTTCGCAGAAGTTACTTCAAACTGGGCTATGGATATCGGAATATTTTGCAGTTAGGCGATGAATAGCAAAATATGATTAAACTTCGATATATAATGCTGGGACAATAAGATTTGGAAACCGGGAATCAGGAAAAACCAGAGCCTTGAAAAATTAACTCTGAGCTATCCGGTGCATAAAATATTTAGATATACGAATATGAAAAATTTCCATTTCAGTCATAACTTTCTATCATTTTAATGCAAGCTTTCTACACATAGAAAGCATAAGCTTTATATAGCTTTTATACGTTCTATCTGATCACTTATGAAACCATATCAAGTTGGAAAAACACGTACAGTCGATATCCCACATAAATATACATTAACACGAGAAGGGAGTAATTTATTGAGAGCGTGTTGTAACAACTGAAAATCTTGTTTTCGTTTTGTTAGTGTCTGACAAATATGGTCTGAGCGTCGGAGGGACTTGTAAAAGGTGTAACTCGCCAGTCGTGTTGAGTACCGTCCCACTGGGTTATGAGAGTAAAAGGAAGATGTATCAGTGACAGTGCGTAATAATGCACATACTTGAGCACTATAATACTCATGCCTAGCTAGCCTGCAACGAAACCACCGGCGCCGAAATCGATGTAGGAGCTAATTTAATTTTACTTTAATTAACGAATATTCGCAAAGTCGGTGTAAAGTCAAGTGCCATTTTTGTTATTCCGTTGGCGTAGCGCATTATCCACGCCAGTACCACGGTGAGCCTTTTGTTGCGTGTTATTGACCGTCTCAGATTCAAAATTTCAAACACGTAATTAAATATTTCTACTTTTTGAAGACGCACAGAAAAAATGCCAAACGGCTTTTCAGGGTTCCTTGTCCAAAGGGTAAAAACGGCCCTGTTGTAAAGATTTGGCTGTTTGTCTATCTGTCTGCAATCAAATCTGCAAAAATCAAGGTACCTACACGTATCGTAGTAGCAAAAAGGCTGAAATTTTCGCAGATGCATTTCAATTGCAGTTATGACAAAAAACGGAATAAAATAAATATTTAAATGATTTTAACGTTTTACAAACAAAAGTGATTTTCGCCATTTTGAACTGAACCCTTTGTCGGACTCCTATTTGGCCACGTTGTTAAATATACAACGCACATAATCTGGGGGCACGGCAGTGCCCCCGCCAAGTTGTACGGCCGTACCATCTTTTCTCGAAGCACTTCAGGCCATTCGACCCCTTATAACTTCGTTGTACATAAAACTGAAGAAGCCTGCATTTTTATTTACTAAGTAGGCATTGTATAAACAAGGTATATTTCAAATTTTATTCAATTTGAACCAGTAGTTTACGAATTATAACTTCTCAAACTTTCTTCATTTTTAAATAAATAGTAGAATGACTTGGCAATCGTACTAAGCAATCTGATTTAATATACAATCACTTTTGAGATAGATAATAATATATACATTGTATATTTATGCGATTGCCAAGTCAATCTACTTATTTATTTAAAACATGAAAGATTTTTAATAATAATATTGATCTGATCGCTATAAGATATTGTTAGACCAATCGACTTACCCCACCTTGGCATCGCATGGATCTCATAACTTTTTACGGCAAAAGATCTTAGTTGCGAGACTTGGCACTTTTTACAAGTATTGTTTTTAATGGGATATTATTTACAATACATTACTTTGACCTAACCTTTTTAAATATAAAGGAGCATCACGGGAGACTGACAACATTGTTAATTAATTCTAATGTTGACACTAACCGACTGTGAAGGTTATCCATAGTCCATAAAAGCTATTTGTCAATGGTAAATAGCTATGTGAGAAGATATTATAATAAGTATGTGAGATTAATGTGGGTTTGTTCCTTGAATTTTAATGATGAAGCTCGTAAACCTGGCGGTATTTAAAACTCTAAAATAAATCCATTGACTATGAATAATTTAGCAAACTTGTTACTCAAATAAAGCCTTCAATAGTAGGCCGTCGTAAGGGTCGCAATAACTTCACATTAAAGGGCTTTCCTACCACTGACCTGTTCATCGCCCAAGCACAAACCCAAGTTACAGAACCACTGCCCTTTTCACACCATAAACATCAGGGCTACCCTTTCGTCCCGTTGTAGTACCTAGTATACTTACGTAAGTATCTAGTATACTTTTAAATTATTTTTCTCCAATAACACTGACAGTTCGTGAATAGCAATGAACTTTCAGTCGTTGATAACTATTGGATACAGATTTTAAAATGTTTTAGACCAGGTGATTAATGCGGGAAATATGAATAACATAATATATCTCTATCGGGCTTATTTTAAGTTAAATGAGAATTGTTATAAAAAAAGATTGATTTTATTACTCTGCCCTAAAGGTCTGAGATAAATTAAGACTTTGTACATTATTAAAATATTGCATATCATATTGGAAATATTTCATGATGTCCGAGCATTATGTATAATGGTAAATTTATTACTTGGTCCATAACATAAATATTGATGCACCCAATTGGAGAGTACTTATATTTAAGCGTATTGTGAATCTAACCTATTAACTCTACGTGCAATATGTCTTCTGTCTGTTGCGACTATTTCGTAAGTGCCCACTGCCCGGCCACCGACCTCTGATTTCTGTAATTAGACGTCTATTTGTATTCCAAATGGTGGTTTAGATTACAATGCAATCGCTAAATGCTTAACCATTAGTTATTTGCTGCAAAATCCTAATCACTGTCGAATAACTCATGACATTCGCACTACTTGCCTAACTTCCTCATCTACTTGAAGTGCATTCTAGAAATAATGTAATTTTAAGCACAAGTTCATACGTGAAAAACAGAATGTGATTGAAAATTTCGTTAATAACGTTTTTTCCTTACAACTGGAACGCACCTATATTAATAGCTCCCCTCACCGATTTTGGTGTCGGTAGCCGATTTCATTGAGACCAGGCCAGCTACGCAGGAGTTATTTTATAGTGCCCAAGTAAGTGCGCAATACACAAAGACACTCTCTCTCTTGCTTTTACTATCATAACCCAGTGGGACGGTAAACCGACACGACTGGCGAGTAGGGTTCAGAATCGGGAAATCCCGGTACCGAAAATCCCGGGATTTCCCGGTTCTTTGACTACTGTTATAGAACCGGTTCTCAACGCAAAAGAACCGGGATTTTCGGTATTTTCGGGATTTTTTTCACCTTAACAAAAAATAAACGCAACGGGCTTAGAAAAGTACTTTTGTATTTAAATTACACATTGTGGCATGTCAAGTTAAAGGATAATATATTTATTGCTATACAATGATTAAAATATCGTTATATTAAAGTTTTACATAGATATAAACAATTTTTATAAACATGAGTAATATTATATTACTAGATTTGGCCCGCGGCTTCGGGCGTGTGGAATTATTGTATTCGTAGCAAAAAGTTCTTTGCCAAATAACACTACAGCTGCAATGTGGTTTAGATAATGTTATAGTACTCGTAATAAACATATTATGAGTATCATTATATTTTTACCAATACATATAAAAACTTAATAGATTGTATACTTTTTACACCTTGGGTTACATTATTGGAGTTTTAGTAAGGATCCCTTTTTGTTTAAATATAATAAAGCCTGTGTTCACCGTTGATGGTGTAACTTTCCGACGGCGAAAAATGCTTTTAACTTAAGTACGATGTTATTCAAAATATTCTTAACTGATTTTACTATCTCAACATATTAAAATGAATCTAGGGGAAATGTCTGCCCATTAAATATATACTTAAGTCAAAATCAAGATTTGGGGTCTATAAAGGCCATAGAACCTAAAAATTATGAAAAAAAGTGCTGTCTGTCTGTCGGTACGTATGCGAGTCGGTACTGAATGGAATAAAATGAAATTTAGCAGGCCGATAGCTTCGAACCTAAACGGTAATGTAGGATATTATTATACCAAAAACGAAAGGGTGCCCGTTGGATTTTCAAAAAAACAGTAGCTACTTATTTGATGGTATTTCGGTGAAACTACTCGACGTATTTAAATGAAACTCGGCACAAAGGTAGATTGGACCATGAAATTAATAATAGGATTTTTTTGTTGGGATCCTTCCAAGGGATCATAATTATAAAAGCTGTATTTTTGAACTTGCATATAAAACAAAAATAAATTAGGATTTTTTGTATCATCGTAGTTATCTGTATTCTGATTTCTTTTAAAATACAACAATTAAAATAAATAATATTGCTGCTACTTATAAATAAAAATCGCAAAAACCAATTTTATAAGATATCTTTAAACTATGAATTTTTGTTAAATCAATTTATCTGTTGGATAAAGTTGTTAACTTTTTTGGAAGATCCATCTTTTTAGCCAGTAAAACTCACTTCGATATTACATTCAAAGGGTAAAAACTTACTTTCACAATATCTGCGTTTAAAATTTTAATTTCTGTCCAAACATTATACCGCATTTCGTGCGATTGGCTGAGCAGAAAAAAAATTTAAATGTTTTATCCATACTTAATATTATTTCAAACGTGAAACTAACTATGTCTGTTACTTTAAGACTCATGAACCGTTTTACCGATTTGGTTTAATTTTGGTACGGCGATAAGTTTATAATAAATAGGAATCAACGTAACGTGACGTTCATTCCTACTAACAAAATATAATTACTTATACTTAAACTTATAAAACTCCTCAGTTTTGGTTGGGTTTTTTGTACTACACAGTATTTTACAATATTATAAGTTTTAGTAAATTTACACCGGTAAAATAGTTTTCTGGCTTATAATAGATCGTAGATATAATATGCAATGTTTTATTTACCTATTTAAAAGTAATAACTTTGCAAGAGCGGGAGGGAATCTGCTAAGTGTGCCATATAAGCTGGCAAATCGTTATACATAATATAAGCCTCGGAAAAAAATATTGTAGTGCGTATGATCTGGCCAGAAACTGGATAGTGGATAGTCATATGATTATTGGTATAACATTATCTTAATCATACTGTAGCCATAGAGTTATTTGATAAAGAACTTTTTGTTACGAATACTGACGAAGTCGGCACGGGTCAGCTAGTACCTACTATTTTCAATGACTAGCCGGCCCACGACCACCGAAATCGGTAGGATATTATTATTATTATCAAGTAGATGGTAAATTTACCACTTTAAACTTTATTGTTCTTTTCGACAAAACTAAAACCGTTGTTCGTATGATGTCATTTCTAAAGACAATATTTTATTGTCAACAAGGTGTGATAATATAGCGTCTGGTTTTCAGAAAAAAGTAGATTATTCAATAATACAAAAGTTCAAAACATAATGTTGACATTATTTTATTGCTGTTAATAAATTTAAAGTTTTAACGACTTTATAAATTTCCATTTGCAAAACATGCCTTTTTAGGGCTTGATAGTATCTACAGGGAATCCTTTTTTCGCTTTCTTCTTTGAATTCTTTAATAACTTCGGTAATTGGGTTAATGAATAATTATTAAATATATTTACCTACTTTTGGACACATTACGCAGAACAAAACAGAAAATCAAAAAGATGAGCAAATTCTAAAATAAGAATTAGGATAAGTTTTAAACATTTTAGGTTTTAAGCCATTATTATTTTTTTCGCAAAACGATATTTGTACGCAGGTTGGTGTAATCTCTATGTAATGAAGGGTTAACAACGTGACGTCACAACAGAATCGATTGTTCGGGGTCATGTTCGCACCGTTTCAAATTGAATTATTTTCTTGTTTCATTCAGCCTTTTACACCCATTTTTGCAAAGTCGGGTTATAGATTTTAATGTTTTTTTATTTATATTTTTCTTCTCTTTTACACATAAAATATTATAGGTATTATATTTTTATTAAATTGACCATTACATAGAAAGTAATTAAACAACTAATACATAGTACTTGCATTTTAAACGTTTATTTTTAATTTAACAAAAAAACATAATAATTATTAAAAAATGCAAATACATATTCGTGGTGTGCTTGCCAAAACCTATCTTTTGGTAGCAATAATTATTTTTTTCGAATTTAATTTTCAAAACACAATATTTCGGAAAATGACTCGAGAGAGAAAAAAATAAAGAAAGAAAGTTACTCGGGGGATCATAAGGAATCGATTGACACCTCATTAATTAAAATCGAACCAGTAGTTTAGCTGCTGCGAGGGAACATACATACATAGACGGTCAAAATCAGTACCCTTCCTTTTGGCTTCGCCGAAGTCGGGTAATTATCGTATAGCCCAGTGCCGCATAAGAAAAACATTCTTGTGTGAAGGTTGTCTCATCAGCTGTCTTCGCCATATTTTTTTTTAACATGTCGACGCACAAAAACAGGCAATATGTTTGGCCACAAAAACGGCTCGAGTCAACAACCGGCAGGTCAATGTTATTTGCGATGACACCGTGACGTCACTAATTATCAACCGGCAGAGTATTGTATGTTATTATTATATTCTGCCGGGATATTACATTTATAAAAGAAAATGAATAAAAAAATATGTAAGAAAAACGTTAAAATCGCCTACTAAATTTTAAGAATTTCACCAATTTCTCAAAGATACCGTCATCAATTCCTTACCTAATGAATAAAGGACCATTTGGAAAGTATGCCCTATCAAACAAAAAAATTATTATGCCATTCGGTCCAGGGGTCTTTGTGTAATCGGTACATGATACATAAAATAAATATTCCGACGAATTCAGAACCTCCTCCTTTTTTTTGAAGTCGATTTAAAGCAGTAAACTCAATTGGACTGGTTAATCAAGTAGACATCGAAACTCTAAACCTAAAGGCAAAGGGTAGCAAGATCAATTTTTTAGTTGGTACTCCGACTCAACTTATAACTCAATATTGAAATTCGACCAAATGAATGTGACATTGTCGTTCTTCGTTGTGCGGTGAATAAGTGACACTTAATACAAAACTTTGTTTCCATTTGTACCACATTCATTGAGAAGTATAAGGTAAGGTAATCTCGCGGCGACGCCCTCTGCGACTGATTAGAAAGCATCGCTTGCTTCCTCTGTAGTCATGGCCTGATTTTATTAACTAGCTGGGAAGTAAAGATAATTTAAACTTGCAGAACTTCGCCTTTAATTAAACTAAGTAGGTAATATTTACTAGAAAACGTAGCTATTTTTTGCTTCTTGTGCCTATGCTTCCTACTTTACTTTTACCGAAAGCTAATTCATAATATCCAACATAACGCACATGGCAACGGAACGCCGTGAACAATTCGAAAATATTTGTTCGACTATTATGTTTCACAGTAACAAGTTTTCCCGTCATCGATGGATCCATTACAGTAACTGTGAAGTCAATTAGATATTCAAATATTGGTGTTTGGACCGTTGTCAAAACACTGAACAATTAGAGGATCGGCTTTTGGACATTAGGGTCAGTGGGCTGCAGCGTTTGGAAATCTAGATTTCATACAAAAAATATATGTTTTTCGGACTTTACAAATTTTAGGCACGAACAACTGGAAATCGAGATAAAAAACAAACCACAAACAGGTATAGTAACATACAAACTAATACATTTAAACCTTTTAACGAACGAATAAATTTAATCCTTTTCGTGGTCTTTCCAGTTATAAACATAAAACCCAAGCAGTCTCTGCTAAGTTCTAAATATATCGCGTCTCGAGCTCTGCAAAAAGAACTCTCAAATTATATTACCTATTGACATTTGCAAATGCTATAAAATAAACTAAAGCGGCCCAAACAAAAAATATTGGTTGATTGAATTGTAAAGCGGAAATGGCGCCTTTATATGGATCGACTATCTTGATTTGATTAATGATTAATGGTTTTAGTATAAAAAATTGTGGACCAGCTGAACAGTATTTTAATCATTGAAAATTATGTACATACTATATATACAGGGTGTAAAAAGAGCAGTCACTATAACTTTGGGATAGGATAATAGGACCTTGACTGATTCTAGAAATGATTTTTTTTCATTATTTATTTTTTGAAAGAGAAAAATTTTTTTTGCAATTTATTATTTTAGTCGCTGAATTTTTAAGAATGAAAACTTGGCTGAAATGTTTGGAACAACGTTCTGCATTAAATTCTTAAATTTTATAATTTTTGCCCAAGTACGTAATGAACGTCTTACGCGTGCTATTGACCTCTCAGCGTAATCAGCTGATTGCTGTGTTGTGCACGTTGTACATTGCCTATTGAAATTTTTTTAATTTTTAAAACAGTGGATTAAAAGCAAATGACTAGTACCAATGGATATATCTCTTGTCTGGTTTTTACCCCAAGAAGTTATAGTGACTGCTCGTTTTACATCCTGTATATATATAAATTATTATGTATTGGCTAGAAATCATTTCAAAAGCGGATCTTATTTGGTTGGGATAAAACAAACGGCCGTGCTCAACTTGACGGGGACACCGTGCTTCCAGATTATTAAACTTTCACATTGTTGTCTAATTATTTTTACGAACTGCATAATAAACATAAAACTGCATAATACCCAATAAATAAATACAATATATACTTACCTATAGTTAATCTATACAAATATATAAAGCAGAAGAGTTTGTTTAAAAGCGCTAATCTCAGAAACAACTGGTCCGATTTGAAAAATTCTTTTTTTGTTGGATAGTTCATTTATAGAGGAAGGTTTTTGGCTATACAGGGTGTAAAAAGAGCAGTCACTATAACTTTGGGATATGATTAAAGGACCTTTTCTCATTTTAGAAATGTTTTTTTTTCATAATTTATTTTTTGAAAAAAAAAAATTTTTTTGCAATTTATTATTTTTAGTCGCAAGGCAGAACTGTTTGGAACAACGTTCTGCATGAAATTCTTGAATTTTATAATTTTGCCCAAGTACGTAATGATCGTCTTAAGCGTGCTATTGACCTCTCAGCGTAATCAGCTGATCGCTGTGTTGTGCACGTTGTACATTGCCTATTGAAAATTTTTAAATTTTTAAAACAGTGGATTAAAAGCAAATGACTAGTACCAATGGATATAAACCTTTCCAGGTTATTACCCCACGAAGTTATAGTGACTGCTCTTTTTACACACTGTATATATATCATTACGCTGCGACAAATAAGAGCGAAGCGTCAGTGAGAAATGTTGCAAAAACGGGGAAAATTATTCACATTTGGGGCTTTCGTTGCGTGCGCTGCATAACCGTTTCAAGTCCCCCAAAAACCACGCGAACGAAGTCGCGAGCACAGCTAGTATTATATAAAAGCGAAAGGGCATAATAATATAGTTATTTATTTATTCAATCCTCACGAAATACCAGAATCTTAGGTAGGTAGACAAAGGAGTGAAATAAATGTTGTGTATGGAAAACGCCTAGGTGCTTCGGCCATTAATAATAATAATTAGTGATGTATAATAATGCCTTTAATTAAAAAAATGTATTGACATATAAAGTGCACGCCAGACGGAACAATGCGATGTTTCCATTGACCAGGATTAAGCGCAAGGCCACCAGCTCTGCCATATGGCACTTGGCCTTATCGCCGAACGCCGCCCGCCATCGTGACACACCCCGACTATGTAACCAACTCTCGAAAGCATTTATCCCTAAACTAAAGTCAAAACTCCCCAAAATCGTAACAAGTACTTTAAGGTTACTTGCGCGTGATAAGGTGTTTTTTTTTTATTATCAAACCTTTTTTCACAATACTGGTCTTATTAAAAAAAAACCAAAATTTAAATTTATATTATATTTCTATTTACTAGAGAATAATGGTTGTTTGTAAAGTTAATGCCTTTTTAACGTTGTAACATTAATCCTCTTTATATATTAATGATATGTGAAAATCACTTCAGTATTTTAAGTAAGGCAAGATTCGGGCGATTGTGCTTTTAGCTTTTGCAAATTTTGTCTTAATTTTTTAAACGAGTTTTTATAAGATTTTAACGCTCTCCGGTCAGCGCGAACACTTTAATTCCTACAATATTAATCTGACTTAAAATTGCTTGTCGATATAGCACTTGTATAGCGGAAAAATATATTTTACTAGTAAATAAAACACATGCATAATAACTCAAAAATATTTTTCCCCCCTAAAAAATCCTTATTCCGGTACCCGAATAACTGGGGATCCCTATAGTTTGGGGAAAAACTTTTAAGTTGGTAACACTGCCCAGTGCCCTGAGTGGCTGGCGGCTGCACTTCAATTATATCAACAAAATTATAACAACGGCATTAAAGAGAAAAAACCACTATCAATGAAATGAAATTATTTTTTTTGGTTCAGGATTAAGATTAAATTAGCCTGTTCCAAAAATTTACTGACTGTGTAAAAACTTAAAAAGTGAACCAAACTACGTACACAATAAAAAAACTGAAAAGAAACAAGCACTTAGGTGGTCTAGAACATAACAACTGAACAGTCGGGATCCATACAGCCAATCTATTTTTTCGATGGATCCGGACTGTTCAGTTGTTATGTTCCATTCTAGAAACCCATCACAATAAAACAATAGTGGGAAACCCAAAAGACAAATATTACACAAAAGTTTTGACAACAAATAGAGCTTATCTTTTTTCCGTAGACTGAAGATAATAATAATATTAGGTCCTTACATATGAAATTGGCGTTTTGTCGTACTGGCCACTTTGATCTTAAATATATCTCTCTTTGGTTAGGAATTCCAAATTCAAATTTAAACAGCTATTTACTCATGCATTTGTGTTTTGAAAACCGTAATTCATTTGTTTTTTTCTCTTTTGCTTTTTTTCTGCGTCACTAATTTCACAAAATGGAAAACTTAAAATATCGCAATAATTACGAGTACGAGTTCCACCGTGGCACCAGTGCTGCAGAAACGGCTCGAAGGATTAATGATGTGTATGGGGGTGGTGTCGCAAAAGAAAACACGGTGCGTTTTTGGTTTCAACGCTTTCGTTCTCGAAATTTCGACCTGCAGAACAAGCCCCGTGGACGGTCGGAGACCAAGGTCGATAATGATGAATTGAAGGCTATTGTGTAAGCAGATCCATCGCAAACCACATCAGAGCTAGCTACAGGCTGCGGTGTTAGTGACAAAACCGTTTTAATCCACTTGAAGCAAATTGGGAAGGTGAAAAAGCTTGAAAGGTGGGTACCTCATGAACTGAGTGAAGCAAACCGACAAACGCGCGTCGACTGCTGCGTTACATTGCTCAACCGGCACAATAATTAAGGAATTTTAAATCGTATCATTACATGTGATGAAAAGTGGATCCTGTACGATAATCGTAAACGCTCATCGCAATGGCTGAACCCTGGTGAACCAGCAAAGTCTTGCCCCAAGCGAAAATTGACTCAAAAAGTTACTTGTAAGCGTTTGGTGGACTAGTGGCGGTGTCGTACACTATAGCTTTCTTAAATCTGGTCAGACGATTACGGCTGATGTCTATTGTCAGCAACTGCAAACCATGATGGAAAAGCTCGCCGTTAAACAACCGAGACTTGTCAATCGCTCTACGCCACTGCTGCGTCAAGACAACGCTAGACCACACACGGCCCAACAGACGGCTACCAAATTAGAGGAGCTTCAATTGGAATGTCTAAGACATCCACCGTACTCTCCGGACCTTGCTCCAACAGATTACCATTTTTTTCGAAATTTGGATAACTTCTTGCAAGGAAAAAAATTCAATTCCGATGAGGCAGTCCAAACCGCTTTCAAAGATTTCATTGATTCCCGCCCGAATGGTTTTTTAGTAAAGGGATCAATGAACTACCTAAAAGATGGCAAAAGTGTATAGATAGCAATGGTACATACTTTTATTAATAAAATATATTTTAATATGAAAAAATCGACTTTATTTTCCTCCCATACAAAACGCCAATTTCATATGTAAGGACCTAATATGTAATATGTAATATTGTGCATATCAATAATGTTGATCTGAACTCTGACATTGTACCTAGATAATACATATTATTTGTAATAATACAAAGCTAAAAAGGTTGTTTGTTTAAACTACTAGTCCTATTTATTGGATACCCCATTTATCGGGGAAGACTTTAGCCTACTTATCATCACGTCTTAGCGTTCCTAGCTTCATTGGTGTTCAGCTCCTAATGGTTAAGACGTGAAGAATGTTATAACATTGGGATTTTATTTCAGTATTTCACAACTAAGTTGTATAAATAAAATGGCTTTACTTACCAGGCGGAGAGATACCGTGAGCGACGTCGGCTGGCAACACCGAGCCCTACGCCCTCCCCCCCGCGCCGCCAGCCCAGCGCGCCACCCGCCAACAACTGGTTGAAATCCCTGGACAGACTCGGCAAAAAGCGAGATAAAACCGCTAAGGTTTGTTTAAATCCATAACATTTTATGATGGTAAGATGCTGTTAAAATGCCAGGATAAATCCAAGTTTCACCAACGCTAGTGAACTAAATAGCATCCCTTACTTATAACGTCATATTTAATCAACACAAACTTTAACAAGTTTGTAAAATGAGCACTAAAAAGTTTTTGTTACTTCAGGTCGAAAAGGATAGCATCATCACCACTGAAGACGAGTCCACGAGGCGGCCCTGGTCTAAGCCCAGCAAACCTTCAGGAACTCTGTCCAAAAATCTCCGCTTCTTCGGTGACACAGATCCGGAGTCTGATACCAATGTGAAGCAATCATCGGCAAGCAAAATCAAGAGTCATCAAACTAAGAGTCATGGAACCTTACGGAAGACTGTCTCAAATTCGAGCACTGGGTTAGATGAAGTGGATCATAGCGAGTTGTCCCATAAGAGCAACTCTCTGTCCAACTTGCACAGAGAAGAGAAGAGGGAGTCGCCAAGAACTAAAGAATATTACAAAAGAAACTTACAGAATATCTCTGAAATCCAAAGCAATTCAGAGGCCGAAAGTAATTTTGATAGAAAGTTACACCCGAAGCCCCCAATAAATCCATATGAGAGATCGAGAAGTCACAGTAGCTCTAAAACGCTAAAGGCAACTAAAGCAGATGTGAGGAGACACGGAGCTGACGATAGGAGCTCGTCAGATTTGAGAAGCAGCAAACAGGAGCTACATAGAGAAATGAAGTGAGTATGTTGCTTTTAAAAATAACAAAATAATGTGTTCAGTGTTTCCGTAAGTCAATAAGTTAATTCGATGATTATTTACGTTTAGACACCGTCGTCGCACTCCGGTGACCAACTCGGGAGAGAGCAGCACAGAAGGTGACTCCAGCCACCAGTCCCAGCGCAGCGTTGTTTATTTACACGCCACAACAGGTGCCTGCTCCAAATCATTTTAACTATAAATGCTTTATGGCTCTCCTTCTAAAATTTGGACTAATCTCAATTACATAATATTTTAGTTCCTATCCAAATATTACGTAAATTGTGCCTATTGAGTAGGTATTTTCTACTTTTGTATCCAGTTGGCAGTTTCTTTAATTTAAATGATAAATTAAAAAAAATTGCACCAATTTCAATCATGTCTCTGATATCCATACAATATTATTTCCTACTTTTATTTCCAGTTGGCGATATACCAGACCCTGGGAGGGTGTCTCGGCACCGTTCACGCGACGATGTCTCCTCAGTCATGTCCTCCAATGTCCAGGTGAGGACCTCCACCAAAAGCTTCTCCCTGTTCGCGCCCTGGACTCCGCGACATCACAACGACCAGTACGACGTGCACTACGAACAGAAACCGAGAAAATCCAAACAAAAGGAGCCTGTCTTCAAAAAGTCGTCGTCGACGAAAAACTTGAGCGACGACAGACCTGTGACGCTGCAGAAAAACAAATCCTACAGTCAGACGACTCTCAGCAGACGGACTCCGAACGCGAATAGCAGATTATCTAACTCGAGCTCCACCCTGTACAGACGTGACAAGAGAGGAAAAGAAAACGAAAATACAACGTCGCGAAAGACCGTGAACGGGAGAAAGAGTAAATCGAGTGAAATACTCAACAAAGATGATAGAGATAGAGTTTCTCGATCGGTGTCTATACCTAAGGAGAAGAAAGCAGGATGGTTCAAGTTGTCAAGCAAAAGTAAAAAACAGGAGCCGTCCAGAGTACGATAAATAAGCCAAAAGTCACTTCAGTGTCACTTTCATGAATATAATATTTTAACATTCTTCTGTTTTAAGTCGGGGTAGACTTATAAAACCCTGTGTAAGAAACCTAACTACCTAATTAAGTAAACTATACTGTTTAGCTACCTACCTACTTATTCAACAAACACATTACTTTATTTTCCTCCTAGTTTCTAACTTTCTAACTTAAAGCCGGGCGCTAGTGGCGCCAGTCTGGGTTTGTCAATAAACCCAGAATAAGCTTGTGATTCTCTTTTATTTTAAGGGCCTGACTTTTGCCTTATTATTTGACGCAGACGGGCACAATAAAATCTAACAGATAATATTATTTTTTTATGTTTATGAAGATTAGGCAGGTACTACGTAGTTTGAACATGGTTCTACTTTAGTCTAGACCAGCCATACTCAACCTTACTGTTATAGGGGCCGCAAACTTGGGTCAGCCATCGGTGTCGAGGCTGCAAGCTAAAACTAGGTAATAATTGAAATGTAGGTAATTCCAAGTTAACGATGTACTTACTTTTAACGATGAACACTCTTTCAAAACTTTTTAAAGATTTGCTAAGGGTTATAATCTTATTTGGTAAAAATTTAAATGTTTTTTTTTTTATATTTTTACAATGGGCCAATCAAAAAGGCCGCTGGGCCACGTGCGGCTTGCGGGCCTCAGGTTGAGTATAGCTGGTATAAACTCTAGGAAGGAGTAACATAGCCTAAAAAGCGAGGTAGGACCTACTGTCGTCAACAAATTTATTAATGAGATCTAAATGTGGTACCTACACCGGATTTATCGGCATTGTACATAATATTTATTATGAATATTTATGTATTATTTTTATCAACATAAAACCTACTTATTTTATGTGCATTTTTAAATTTTATGAGTGCGTACCACAAGCATTTGTGAGGGTGAAGTTTCAAAATTTGTAAACTTTAAATTTCCTACAGCGTAAGTAATATCTAATACCTACAATTATAATAGGTATATGTTTTGTAACTTTTTATTTTAAGATAATTATGTTTTAAGTGCCATTTGCAAATAAAATAATGTTACCAATGTAGTCATAATTTTAACAGATATTTTTAAACTTAAAACGGCTTTTACTAATAAAAGTAAGGATTGTACTTATAGGCAAATAAAAATCTTATAAGGGATCTCTTTGCGACCTTATGCTTTATAAATACAAATGTAAATTGAATTGTTTGCATTGGGTTGAAATATTATGTACCCAGAAGAAATAAAAGATGTATTAATAAATAATTATAAAATCTAATTGATCGTTCTTTTTACTTCCACTTTATTAAGTACCTATTAAAATTCAGAACTTCTCATCTAATATTTAAGTAGGTAAGTGGGTATAATACTTACCATTTTTTATCACATTTTAATACATTCAGTACATTGTTGTATTAGTTACGTTAGGTAGTAGTTTATTATGTGTTTCGCTAACTTCTATTTTAGGGTTCTGTTACGGGGTGGTTCAGGGTTTGCTATTTAAAAAAAACTATTATTTAAAACCCGAAATATATTTATTATAAAAAATCACACTAAGAATATACCTACTAACAATAAACCTACACCCAACGGAAGTCCAATTCAATCTGACACGAATACTAATATTTAATTATATATACACGCAATAATGCAATGGGAGACTCAGCAGCTATACATACTACCACATGTGACTTTCGATATAACAGTTCCGTAACTCGCAAAACTCGAAAAAACAAGAACCCGTATAAAACAATTTAATAAAATTCAGCAAACTTAATTTAGGATTGACAACACTATATGTTCATAACACGTATTTCGCTATAGAACATACATACTATTTTGGTACCTGGGTTCAGTCTACACGCGCACATATAAATGGATATAATAAATTGATAATAAATTGAGCTAGATTAGTCTAACAGTTCTCATTAATAATATTTTTTATTATATTGTTCAAGTTATTTTGTTTAAAAAAATCTGATTCCGTGTTTCGTTTGGTAGCTAAGACTGACCTAACTTAAATTATTACATATTATATCAATTTTATCACAAGTTACGCATACAATAATTAGTCCCTATTCTAACTCCTGTTAAAAAAAAATTACTTGTCACTTGAGTTGACAGGAGGTTGACAGTTTTAGTAGTTGTCAGCAGTTGTCAGTGTCACAATACGTTTTGTGTTGATTTGGTTTTGTGAATAATAATTAATATTATAACATGAATCACAAGTTAATAATATTTTAGAAATTTACCTATATTACGAACCTAAATAACAATTATACATAACAATATTCCGATAGAATAACTTATCATTATTCATCGAAGTTTTAAGTAAAGTGCTTATTTTGGAGATTTAAAGTTAGCATAAAAATATATTATTACTTATAATATATTTAGTGCAATGTATATTGAAACTTTTGTATTCTTTGACATAGAAACAACAGGCTTACCACATCATGAACGAAATCAAACAAAAATTACAGAACTATCATTTGTGGCTGTTTCCAGAAGGGACATAGAAGAGATACCACTAGGCAGGATGCCTTGTCTCAACAAATTATGCCTTTCGTTCAATCCTCAGAGAAGGATTCACACTGAAGTTGTGAAAATCACAGGATTATCAAATAGTATACTACAAAATCAGCAATTTTTTAAGTTTCAAATTCAAAGCATTAATGCATTTCTAGATAATCTTCAGAAGCCAGTGTGTTTGGTAGCTCACAATGGAAATATTTTTGACTATAAAATACTAAGAGCCGAGTATATTGATGCAGATGAAAATTTACCACCACATATTTACTGCATAGATTCATTGGTGGGGTTTAGGAAAATACTAAAAGAAACAAATATAAACTACAATACATTACATTCTGTAGAAAATATTGAAGAATATTTAACGGATGATGAAGATGAAGAATGGCCTAAACTGAATACTAGCATAGAGGAATGGCAGGAGATAGATGACCTTGTCAATAGATTAAGAAATGTTAGTCAAAGTGATTCACCAAAAAAGGAAAATACTGTAAAAGAATGTCCTAAAAAAGAAAAAATATGCTACACACTATCAGCATTGTATAGAAGATTACTTAACAAAGATGCAATAGAAGCTCATCGTGCAGAAGTGGATTGTATTATGTTGCTGGAGTGTGTCATTGCTGTTAAGTCTTATTTTCTGGTATGGGCTGATAGCAATTGTAAACTTATTGATGAGATAAATCCTTTAATACGAAAGTAGCTATTTATATATATATTTTGTATGCTTTAAATTTTAAATCATGTTGTTAATTTTATATTTTAATACTTATTAGTATAAGATTTATCAAAAATTTATAAATTAGTGTACTAGAAATATTTAGATACACTAGACTATTTAATATAAGTGATGACCAAAAATTATTAAAATATTAGTTTATGTATCAATACTCAAAATATTCTCATTTATTACTTGCTTAAAAAAATGGATGATCTGATTAAGATCTTTTGTAGTGTATTTACATAATATAGGGTCATTTGGTCGGATAGCGACCAGTTAGTGGGGTTGGGCACTTTGGATGAGAAAAAAAAAATGTATACGCATCCAACATGATATCTTTTAGTGTAAATTGGTCCTAATTATAGTCTAGTTTGCATATAAAACCTAAAACTTTACACTTGCATCCATTAATTATTAAAAAATTACGATTAAGTAAAAATATAGTCAAAACTTCGGTTAGCGACCACTTTTATCAGTTTGCGACCATCTGTGAGCTAGTTTGCGACCACAATTTTAATATTAAGAATATGCAAATAAAACAATTGTAATTAAGTTTTTACAACATCTTTTTTTTTATTTTATAATAAAACACAAGTACAGAAAAATAATTATAAAATCAACAATCTTAAATTTAGTAGGAACCATGTTTTAATAGCATTTCAATTTAGTCAAATTATAAAATTAACCACATAAATCAAAGTAATATAGTATTTATTCAACGTAACGTAAAAAAAATCAACGTAAATATTTTCTAACATAATAATTTGTAATAATCATTTGGTTTGGTTTAGTTTTTATTATTAGGAAACGCGTCTCTTATTTATCTAAACATATAATATGATAAATTATCAACAAATGCAATAGATATTTTCGTAAAACTATAAAATGTTAACACTTAAAAGACTACTTATTATTATATGACATTATATGTTTTATATAAACATTATTTTTTTACTTAATTATAAAATTTTTGGGACTTATAAACTTTTTTGAAACTTTTGGCAAAAGCTTTTTTAATCGTCAGCTATGCATATGTAACATTTGAATTGTTTATCCATCACGTCAATGTATGGCAATCCAACGAAGGTAGTACATTTTAAGTGGTACCACCTTTGACAAAAATCGCACCCTATATTTTTCTCTTCGTCTTCTTCAGCGTCACTTATCAAAATATTTTCGCACCCAGTGCACAACTGTTTTAAAACTTGGTTCTTGTTTTTTTTGTTTTTAGTTACCGCTGCTCGGGTCCTGACTTGCGGCTTCGCGTTGATCTTTAACTTCTTCTCCATTGCTGCATCAGCTCTATTTTGTTTCCTTTTTAAGGTAGCTGCTTGTTTCTCTGTCTTGAAATTTTCTTTATCTTGGTAAAATTTTCGCCACGCCCCAGACGATATAGCAGCAGGTGTTTTTGATTGTTTCGGTTTAGCTCGTTGTGGTGGACTAGGGATAAACAAATGTCTGCTAAAAGCTCCAATTTCTGATATCGACATATTTTTGGGAGGAGGTATTACGACCACATCATCCAAAGAAACTAGTGAACCTACTTCCAAGTAACTGTCCACACCCATTCCAGTTAAGTGGAGCGTTGATAAAGTGTCATCAACCGTCATATTTTCGCCTATATCTATCGGTATTTCTTCTGCAAGATGCATTTCGATTGTCTGATTATCAGTGGGTACTGCTACTTCAGTCAGATCATGCGTGAATAAGATATTATCAGGTGCCAGATTGTCCTCTGTTCTGATTATTTCGTCATCAGGAAATGATAGAATCTCCTCAAATGTGTCTTGATTAACTCTTGGCAGCAGGAACCTTGACTCATTAGTGACGGTCGTTACTTCGGGATGGCTCGGCTTTTGAAGAGTGGGTGTGGAGGCGGAATGAACTTCTGCTGTGACAATAATTGTATGAGACTCAGCTGTATTATTTTCAGTATTAGAGATTGTTTCAAATCTGTTTTTATCATTTGTGCTAGACAAAATGTCACTGATATTAGTCAAAATCGACAATGATGGATCAGTTATGGAAACTCCCTCTGTAGAATATTCCATTTGGAGGGATGTGGACTGATCAACGGAATTGTCTGTTATATCTTCTGAATCAGTTTCTTGATTTGCAGTCTTTGTTTTTAATTTACGCAGCTCTTTTAAAATAATACTGACATTAATCTTTTTTTGTTTTAATACCGGTCTCAGGTGTTTTAGTACCTTTCTGGTACTAGCAAGATCCATATTAGTTATGTCCTTCGATGATTGCGTCGGTTCTTTGTGCACATTCTCAATAGTATTTAGGACACATTTACTGTAATCCACTGCATTGGGATTAAAGGGGTATAGGCCACATTTTCGGAACCCGTTTTTTATATTAATATTCATGTTTGTGTCTTCTAAAGTGTCTCGAAACAACTGACAAAAATTCGTTTTAGTAACGCACAAATTTACGTTTTCTGGTTTTGATAGAAATCTTCTGACGACCGCCTTCCACGAAGACTTAAGTGGAGCAAAAACGCTTACGTCGGCTGGTTGGAGCATGTGTGTTGTGTTTGGAGGAAGGGCGTACAAAATGATGCCAAGTTTCTCACACATGACACTTAAAACCAGTGACATGTGCGACTTATGACCATCAACCAATAGTAATATGGGCTTTTTTATGCAGTTACGATCCACCCAATCATTAAAATCATTTGTAATGTATTCAAAAAATACATCTGAACGCATCCATCCACTTTCTGATTTGCCAAGACACCATTCTTCGGGCATGCTCTCTACAACAGCTCGTGGTGGGCGAATGTACGGAAATACAACGAGCGGTGGACTCACTTGGCCAATGGCATTGAAGGTGATTAGCACCGTTAAGTTGTCCTTTTCGTTGCCCGTTTTAATTTGATATAAATTTCGGTATCCTTTCGGCGCTAAAACTTTTCCGCTTTTAGGACACATAGAAAAACCACTCTCATCGCCATTGAATATGCGCTCTGGGCATTCTAATATGTCTTGATTATTGGCATCTTTCAAGAACTTTTCTAATTCATTGAACCAAGTTCTTATGGATTCTTCGCTTACTTTTGCTCTAGCTTTATTAATTCCTTCAGCTGCACGGCATGAAACATCAGGATTCCGTTTTAGGAAATTTGTGTACCAGGTCTGTCCTGGACGATCGTCTGTGAAGGGAGTCTTAGTACCGTTGTCTTTCACAATTTTCTGAACTGTATCCAATAGCTCCTGTTTTTTTACCGGGAATCCACACCTTGCTATCGTTAAAAGCCACTCTTTAACCTGCTTTTCGCCTTCTATGCCTAGTACAGGATCTGGTCCTCTCGTCTCGATTACATCACGTCTCTTCCCACTAAGCCGATCTTGAATTGTGGTCCGAGGGATTTGATACAGTCTACAAGTTTCTCTTATTCCCTTGCCTTCTTTTCTTATATCATTAAGAGCTTTTTTTAGGGCTTCCTCGGTGTACTGGACAGTTTTTTTCATTTTTTTTGATGTACCCAAATTTGTCTGGGGCGCCATCTAAAAAAATGGGTATATGAAAATTTTGTTTTGTCTGTTGTTTATGACTTATTAAAAAGGTGAAAAAGGAAATAGGGTTTATATTTAGTATTTACCAGATTACAACCATATTGTTGCCTGCTAAAATAATTATTGCATCAACGAACCAAAAAATCCTACGTGGTCGTATACTCAATACATTTACCATACTTATTTCAGTTTACGGCCGCTGTTTCTCTCATACTAAATTATGGTGGCCGTAAACCAATGTCTTTATTTCAATTATGTGGGTATGCGACCACCTACTTAGCACTTAATGTTTGGGGGTAAATAAAATAAAGTTCTGCCAAAGGAACTGGTGGTCGCTAACTAAAAAATTGTATCTCTATACTTTTACTACGCTACATCTTTAAATTCAACAATGTAGTTCAAACCATAAGGATTAAACTAAGTTAAACAAAAATATACTGTGACAGTCGGATTGCGACCACATGGCCGCAATTCGGCATTTTTAACCGACTTCAAAAAAAGGAGGAGGTTCTCAATTCGTCTGTATGTATAATATTTTTTTTTTTTTTTTTTTTATGTATGTTCACCGATATTTTCGTCAATTATAGACGGATTTCAAAAATTTTTTTTTTGTTGTATAGAGTTCACTTCTGAGGTGGTCCCATTTTCACCAGGTCAGGATCTGATGATGGGATCCAGGAGAAATCGAGGGCAACCACCGAAAATTGTATGCTCGTATGGTGTTTTTGTTACGTAATCATGTGTTACTCAGGTATATGCTTCCGGGTGTCAACATCTGATGCTGCTGTGCTGATGATGAAGCTACAGTACTCCTTAACGGTTAGGATTAGGAGTTGGAAGGCAGTACTGCAATTGGTCGATGGAAACTATTTAGTAGTATGTAGGGCTAACATGTTGCTTGTGAGGTATGCTTGAATCAACATCTGATGCTGCTGTGCTGATGATGAGGCTACAGTACTCCTTAACGGTTAGGATTAGGAGTTGGAAGGCAGTACTGCAATTGGTCGATGGAAACTATTTAGTAGTATGTAGAGCTAACATGTTGCTTGTGAGGTATGCTTGAATCAACATCTGATGCTGCTGTGCTGATGATGAAGCTACAGTACTCCTTAACGGTTAGGATTAGGAGCTGGAAGGCAGTACTGCAATTGGTCGATGGAAACTATTTAGTAGTAGGTATGTAGGGCTAACATGTTGCTTGTGAGGTATGCTTGAATCAACATCTGATGCTGCTGTGCTGATGATGAAGCTACAGTACTCCTTAACGGTTAGGAGTTGGGAGCAGTACTGCAATTGGTTGATCGAATGTATGTAGGGCTAACGTGATACTTGTAATATACCATCCAGACTCACGGCGAGAAATCTCGCCGAGAAGTCTCGCCGGCCCTTCTCGCGAGAACAAGCAATTTATCCACACTCTCATTTTTCTCATTCGTGATCTGTTTCCTATGCAGTATGGACGACATTGACGAATTGCAACTGCAGCAGGTTTGGCTGTGTGTTATTGCATATTATAACTTTGTCAATGTCGTTGGGTCTACCCATGATAATAAAAAATATAAATACCTAATAAGTATTATATTATCAAACTCTTTCAACTAAGTACCTATTAATAACAATTATAGCTTCCTAAAAATATGACCAATTCGACAAACGGACGTTGTAATTAGTGACTATATATTAAATAAACTGAAACCCTTAAGTAAATGAACTAGCATCTATTTAAGTTCACAACGCATCAACACAACTAAAAATCAAGAAATAAAATGACTTTTAAAAAAAAAAATTAAACCGACTTCAAAAAAAATAACTAAAAAGCGATAAATAAACTAATGTATCTACTTAATGCATAATATATACCTACAATTATTTAAATATTTACAACTCAATACCTAATACTTTAACAAAGTCATCTTTAACTATTTAAATATTTACAGTTATCACTTATTTTTGAAGTCGGTGCCAGCCAAACAAATAAATGTAATTAAGAATACTGACCGACACTAAAATTCAAAGCAAAACTAAAAATACGAATTTGCATAAGCGCGCTGAAATAATCTATTTCAACGCGCTTGCCAGCCGCGCGCGTCAAACAACACAACAGACTATGTTACCTAGTTACTTATATTTGGAGTCGGTGCCTGCAGGCTGGCACCGACTCCAAATATAAGTGATAACTGTAAATATTTAAATAGTTAAAGATGACTTTGTTAAAGTATTAGGTATTGAGTTGTAAATATTTAAATAATTGTAGGTATATATTATGCATTAAGTAGATACATTAGTTTATTTATCGCTTTTTAGTAATTTTTTTTGAAGTCGGTTTAATTTTTTTTTTTTTGGTAAATATGCACTTCGGTTATCGACCACTGGATTATATTTAAATTTTACATGTAAAAGTAACAAAATACTGCTGAATAATTACGAAAACATTATCATTTCACTGATTAAACGCCTAACAGGTATGTGAAATATGATATAATTCATGAAACATACCTTTGAGCTCCGCGCGCCGTGTTAAGTTTTGTCTTCAATCACCACACAACCACACACCACTGAGTCATAGAGCGCACTGAGGAATTTTTACTCAGCGCACGGTTAAACCTATTGTTTGAAAATGCGTAATTTTTTATTTGACAGTTATTTAGAAAACCTGTAAAATTTTTTTTTTATTGTGATTACCTCTAGAAATGCTATTATTTTGATTTAAAGAAACATAGTTCGTCAAATGGTCGCTAACCGAAGGTGGTCGCGAAACCGACTAAACGACCCTATTTTTAAGGCTTAAAATGTTGTTTCTTTTCCTAATTTTTGTGAACATATTATTATTAAAAACAAGATTTCTTTGGTACTGTTTTAATGCAATCCCATACAAAAGTAAATAATTTAAATAAAGTACCCTATGTCTAGTATCATAAACAAAAAAAAACCTTTTACTAGTATACACACCTTATAAATATTAGATACTCATAATTCTAGCGTATTATGACAAAATTAATTCAGTTTATACATTGAATTGAGCATGCTCTGGTCCCTAATCATTTTTATGAGTTTTATTTAAAGCTTCTATGATTACTTTAAATTGACAAAGTGTATATATTATGTTGATTATTGAAGCTAATTTGTAATAAGCATAACTTACTTATTATTATATTATACCTACTATAAAGGAAATTAAAACCACCCACTGGTGTTATATAATGTTACTGACCATGATTTTGAATTTTTTGAAATGATGAATAGCTAACCAGTTGTGTAAATATATACAATATACATCTTTATCTTTATAAGACATAGAATATGTAGTACACAGCTATAATTGAGGTTATCAACATAGAAAAAATAGGAACCCAATACTTTTGTATGGTATTTCTGTCATCAGTCTGGACCCGTACTTTTTTCTCTTTATACTTCTTTTTCTTTCCGCTCAGTTTCCATTCATACTCTGCTAACTCTTTGCGATTCCTTTCTTCTTCTAAATCCCTTAATCTTTTTTCCTCCTTTTCCTTTTCAATAAAAGCTGCTAACTTTTTGTCCTCGCAGGTTTGGTCACAAGTAATTTTGAATTCTGATTTTCTGACTGCATTGCAAGGTGCATCTTTCTTCAAATTGCCACAAGGGCATAGCACCTTAGTTTTTTTGGTACATTCTTGATATTGTCCACATATTCCATTGTGGCATAGATTTTTACATCTATGACCACATTCAATATTTTTTGGGCATTGTTGTTTACAACTGAGCATATCTTCAGTTACAGTCAATAGCTCAAAACACCGTAAATAAATCTCTGTTACACCGCAATAACAAGGAATTTTTTCAAGAACCTTGCAAGGTGGGCAAGGTCCTGGATGACATCCTTGTTTGGGGCATTTGTGTGTACACTTTTCTGGACGGTTGACTAGGCACTCTTTATTGCAAGGTTTGCATAAATAAGGCACATTTGGATAATCAGGATCATTTTGATATAAATGACACAACTGTGTGCAGTTATGATTTCCACATTCTAATGGTTTTCCACATTCCCGGCCACAAGGTCTTCTTATGGCCAAATGACATGCTTGATTATCAGCTTCATGTTCACCGAAACATATCACTGGCACGGGCATTTCACATGGTGGACAATCCAGTTTCACAATCTTTGTCTTTGGAGGTTGTGCTTCCCAGGGTGTTGCAGGTTTTTCAATCTGTTTAAATGTGGCTAAAACATATTCATGACATACTGCTTTGCAATTATGACCACATTTATCATAAACTTTATCACAAATTGCTTTGCAAGGAGGACAATCACCAAAATGGCAATTATGTTTGTTTTCCTCAATGTGTCCACACTTATATTTCAATTTGCACAAAAGGCTGCATTTGGGAGGTTTGGTGTGTCTTTCTCTACCACATGGTACTGTCACATAGGTTTCTTTACAGCGGCAAGTGACTTTGGAATCTAAAGGACATGGATAACATGGCCCACGATGACAAACTGAAGTACATTTGTGACGGCCACATTGAAGAGGTTTGTCACAAATTTTTTCACAAGGTGGACAGCTTCCACTGCAGCACTTGCGTCCACATCCATGTTTACCACATGGCCTTATTCCTCTGCATTTTGTTTCGCATTTAAAATCTTTACTACATGGTAATGAGCGAGTATGTGTTGAGCAGTGACACTTTTTTTCCACTAAAACTTGGCACGGTGGACAATCAGCTTTATGACATTTCTCTGGACAACTATGCTGACAACCTTCCTTCTTCTTTCCACAAGTGCTGACACATGTTTCAATTGTATCTGGACACTCTATGTACCGCTCATTAGCTCCACATGGACATGCCATTACACCTGAATTGGGACAGTTTCCACACTGACCAAAGTGGCAAATTCTTTCACATTTATGATAACCACATGAAAATTGTCTTCCACATTTCTTTTTACAGTGCCAGACCAAGTTATCACAAGGCCTTTTTTCCTTCTCAGAACCACATTGGCAGAACTGCTCACTTGTGTAATTACATGGAGGGCAATCACCTTCATGACAGATATTTTCACATCTGTGTGAATTGCATTGTAGCATTTTCTTACACTGACTGCCGCAGGACCATTTGGAAGTGCTGCATCTTACTCTTTTATTTTCTTTTTCGCAAAAACATAGTCCATTTACAGTCTGAGGGCAAGGGGGGCACGGCCCCGGGTGACACAACAAAAGGCACTTGTGTTTACAATTATTTGTTAATGAAAGACTCTTACCACACACTTCACCACAGGTGTGAGGCAACAACCATGGGTGATACTGGGGGTCATCAGTTCTGCCACAAAAACAACGGTACTTGCGGGGTATTTCTTCTTTAGTATATGAATATCTGCACTTCGGGCAACACCATTCTATCTTTTTTTGCTTATATACAGAAATTGGAGCCTGAACTTCTTCACTTCTTAAACTGACACTATCATTACCCCACTTTTGAATACAAGATAGATGGAAATAAGCGAAACAGTGATTACAAGTCCAAATCGCGTCTGATCGTTTTATAGATCCAATACATATCAAGCAAGTTATAGATTTTCCACTTGAAGCTTCTTCTAGAAGTATTTTGGTACGATTCAACATAAGGTTATCTCCTCCACCCTTGCAATAATTTTGAAACATTCCTTCCAAGACATTAGGCTCAAATGGTTCATCGTCTTCGGAAGACGATAAATCTTTAGTAACTTTTAAATGTTTTTGGACGCTCTGCTGCAATTTAGCAGCGGCGTCACGATATCTTCGAGCCATTATTGATTAATGTAATACAGCGGTCCGTTACAAAAATAAACAGACTTCTTACCGTTACACATATGTGATTCAAGACAGTTTAAAAACATTTTAAAATACCATTTTCAATACTATTGTAAAGAAATCGGAAATAATTAAATCCGCTTCCTACGAGCTAGGCTGTTGCAGATGACAGATGTCGTGCCAATCACGATGACGTTGACGTGACACGAATCAAGAGTCACAACATTTTGTTTTTTATATATTATATATGTTGCACAGAAATAACTTATTTCAGCCTGGATAACCATTTTGTTATTTTATGATGCTGATGTACACTACGTAAGTATATTATACATTAAATAAAATGTAAAAAAGTGCTCATCTCAGATTATTAACTGCTCCCAGCAGTAAGTTTCAAAGTCTTGTTGGCCTTTTGAATATATAAAAATCAATAATTAAAAGGAGCACAAAGGGACACAATGCGATATAGGTATTTACACTAACGCATTTTTAAGTGATTATTATGGTTACAAAATATTCTTATAAAAGTAAATGAATCGTCAACTATTTGAAAAAATGCCTGATTTGACAGATGTTATAATATGTAAGACACACTTTTAAAAGTTCCTAATTTTCAACTTTCGTGTAGCTTGTAGGTACAACCACTACATTCAGCATAAAACTAAATGACTTTATAAATTCAGCGCCAAGTTTCCCGTAAAAACTAAGAGTACTTTTCTTCTTCTCGCTAATCTGCCCGAATATTAATATTATTATTATATTAGCAAATAGGTAGGTACTTTCGCAGATACGAAATACTTGTACTATATTCTTGTAAGTATAGGTAAATAATATAAACTCGAACATCGTGTATTTGAAATGTTTTATTTTGAAATACTACATAATATAATAATTACATAATTTTTTCAGATCGACAAAATATTAACAATTAATAAAAAGAAGAAATTATAATAATGCTTTGGTAATAAAGTTTAAATGGTACACCGAATCATGTGGCATGATGCGATACTATAAAATAAGCAATAGTAAAATAAAAATAATTATGATTTGACTTAGATTATTTATTATTATGAAGCGTCCATAGATATTATTATAGGTAAAAATATATTATTACACATCGAACCCAAATTTGTGTCTTAAACTAGAAAAAAGGTGGGTTTTATAATAAATTGAATACAGTACATATTAATTTATTCCATTTAATATTGCATTGTGTTAATTGCCAATATACTTGTCTATGGTACAATAATCACAATATCTCCCTAAAGGCAGATAATATGTAGTAAGTAGGTATAAAATAATATCCAGAATGTACCGCCGTTTATTTGCAGGTTAATGGCTCTTTAGTTATACTTATGTACATTTCTATAAAAATTGGCGCTTACACTTATTTATTTAAGTGCGAAGAGAGACCTATTATCTAAATAAATATTCACATATTCACATAAATCACTATTTACATAACATAAAACATGAAATCATTTTGTCTATGATGGAACTATCAAAACTAGCTTTTGGTTAGAGAATAATAATAATATTATATACATATTTATAATTATTATACCAGTCTAGACCTTTCGTAACTAGGAAGCTAAGAAATGTTTGCAGGTAGGTACAGTACAGACATTATATCAATCTCAGGTAATGAAAATAAGAAATATTCTATACAAGTTCAATGTGACAAACCTCTTGCGCGGTTTGTCACATTCAGTTCATGTAAAACTCTAGAAAATACAATGCTTACGCACTTGATCACTTGAGTGTTACTAAAGCAAAACTCTAATGTATTTAGTTACATATAATACAAGTCATACATAACTCTTTCGATACACAATGAGCAACACGTCAACTATAATATTATTTAAACACACTCATGAGCATCTTAAAAAGCTATTAGTAAAGCCTGATATGACGTTTTAACTAACAATTAGGTATTTAGTGACTTAACACTTTTTTTCATCATAATTTCGTACTAGATCTACAACCGTACAAAGCCATTGTATGGAGTTCCGAGCAGCTTGCTCCTCACTGGACAAGTTGCGTCTTTCCGCCAACAGATGGCGGGCGCGGTCGGAGTCTCGCGTCGCGGCGCGAGTGATATGTGCCGACTCCACCCTGAGTTGAGTGTTCCTTTTGTGCAGGTCTGCCATTTCTTTCTTACGTGCTATAATAAAACATTGAATTATATTTGTGTAATATGATTTTAATTCCTTGTGATGTTTCATTGTCCCAAATAGTTTGGCTCTGTTGTAATAGCCGTGAGGTTCATTAGGAGGTCCGCTCGGCAAGCTCCCGCCTGCTTTAGTGATAGCTTGGATCGTAATTACCTACATTAGACTAATATGGTGCAGGGATGAGACCAGATAGCAGAACGACGTGTCGGAAAATATAAGATCCAAAGTGTAGTGTAGGTAATAGGTGCGTAAATAAGATTTAGAAAGTGAATAACAATATTTTTACTTAAGTATAATGCTAAATTTAGCAAAAATGAGTAGAATCGAGAAGAGATAATAATATCAATTATTAAACAACTTACATTAATGAAGTACCTATCTTAACTAACTACGCCAATAACCGAAACACATACCTATGTCATGATCCTTGTATATTTTAACCAAAGCTTCCACTCCTGGCCAAGGAAAGGATTCGTCAACTTGGCATGTAAAGTCTTGTGTCCTCTGTGAGTCTATCAGCTCTGTAAGTGGCTGTACATCGTCTAAACCTGCTGCGCAGTTACTGGGCTCATCCATAGACGTCGCTGGCGCCGTTAGAACCGTGCAAGTCGTTTGCTCAGACTTCAGTGAAATTATTTTTGAAATATTTGGAATGTTTATATCAGGATAAAACTTACAAGAGCCTTGAATGTTTTCGCTATCGAACCCTGGATTTAAATCTCTTTTCTTTGTATCTTGACCGCTAAAAAGTTTTACACTTTGATCGGCCATCTTCGAAAGGCGGCTTAGCTCTGAAAAATTCTTTTCTGCAAGAATTTTAATGCTTTCTCCATTAAAGCAAGATGAATCTATTCTTTTCTTTATAAGATTATTGTTATCACTAACGTGTTTTTTAATTTCTGTCAGGATTTGTAATTGATCGTTTGTATCTATATCCGGTAATTCTGTATTCTCAAGTTTCGGCAATTTCAACGAATCATTTGTTTTCATAGGATGCCCTCGTCTTTTACGTTCTTTAACAATTTCTTCCCAAACGGCCTCATAATCTGAAATAAGAATAATAGAATAATATAATTATAAAGTATTATCTAATCTGTTAAATAATCGTTTTAAATATTTCGTTTCCTGTTTTTACTGAAACATACCTGCTTTATATTTATCTGTGACTCTTGTTAAATATAAATTTGTTAAAAAACTCTGTTTTGATTTCTGATTACTAACATTTTCTTCTTGGACTGGCGATCTTCTTCTCTCTTTGTAATAAAATGCGTGATTTTCTTTATTTTCTTTTGAAGGTTCCTCAATTGAGATACAATCTAATCTTCCAGCTGCAATATATGCCGATGCTACGGCGTCTTTTCTCAGTGTTCTTTCTTGACGATCCAATACCTTTTCTGAAATATTCATAATTAGTGTTAGGTATGTCTTATTAGTAGTTTAATTTTAAATAATAAATGTACTGTCAAAAGTATTATATTTAAATAGTATTGTGCCAAATTACTGAAATCTAGATAATATCTAGGTTTTGTATGAAATAAATTATACCTTTATATTCAGCCTGCGTCGCTAGTTTGAATATTGCTAAAAATTCTGCCTTGGTAGAATTATCTTCTGCCTCTACATTTGTTATTGATTTGCTGTATTGGCTTATTATTGATTTATATTCTTCTATTTCATCTTCAGCATATTCACTGTCGTTGCCGCTACTTTCGTCATCAATTTTAACTTTTACTCTGGTTAGTTCTTTGTAAATTTCGGTCTTCATTTTATCTGGTGTTATAATGTTCCGGCCGCTATCTTGAAGTTTCTTTACTTCGGCTTTTGGCGATTCTGTGCTTTTATTATTTGTTAAATACTTCAAGCGTCGTAACCGTTTACGTTTTTCATACATGTCAAGAGAGCTTACTTCTTCAATCTTTGCTATTTTAGGTCTTAAATTTGTAATAACGATCTTTGGTTGAAGCTTTGAATCCATTTGATATGGGCAAGCTATAAAAAGTTTATCGTTTTTGCTCTGCTCAAAGGGCTTCTGAAAATCTTTTTTACTAGGCACTACTAATTTAGGGAAATCTTTATTAACGAAAGAAGAATTAAGTTTGTTGTCAGCATCTACAATCATGGGTACTTGGTATACTATTTGTGGATTCACAATTACTTTTTGGTTAGCAGTTTGAAATAAAATGTCTTGTTTTGTATTATTGCTCGGAAACGATTGTAAAATATTATTGTTCGATTTAAGAACATGGATTTCTTTATTTTGTGTAATGTTTTGTGGTAAAGTATTTCTTGTAATATTATCATTAGTATTATTACACGTATCATTTGTAATTGTTCTATTTTTATTAGTATCATTGCCCATTTTATTGTTTTTTACCATCATCAAATTAGCTGGAAATTGGACATTACTTAAATATAAAAAATTCGGTTGCAATACGACATTTTTTGACTCTGCTTGATTTGGTTTCTCAGTTTGATTCTTAGTTTTTATTCCTTGTTCTTGCGAGGTTCCTTGCGATTTCTCCTTCACGACAATCTTATTGCCATAAATTTGATTTTCAGTTATTAGATTTTCAAAATCATTCTCATCACAATTTTCTTGATGTAATCTTTTTAATGAAACTACTTTGGAAGAGGTCCCATTCTCGTTAACTAGTTCTTCTTTACATTTTTTCGTTTGGCTTGAAGGTCGTGAAGGAGCTGACAGGTTTTTTGAATCGTAACATGTTCTTTGTACTAAAACTTGTGGATTTTGTTGTTGAAATGTTAACAGCATTTTTTGATTAGGTGGATTTTTGTTTTGTATAAATAATATTTGATTTTTTTGTTCAGCATACGTGGTATCTGTAGTTTTTGTTTCAAAAGTTGACTTGCTCGTTTCTATGTTTAAAGGATTGAAAATTGGACGGTGGGACACACTACTAGCTGGAACTGCTGCTGATGAGTCTCTTACATCATTTGTAGAGTCTGATATCATTTCTGGTTTCTTGAATTCTGAATCATTTTTATTAATAGCTTCAGCCGCATTTAATAGAGTACTGATACTATTATTGGATACTGCTATTTGAACGCCGGTGCTTTCTGGCTCTTTTTGAGCACTTTTAATTACAATATTGCTTTGAATTTCGACTTTACTATTTATTTCTTTATTGGGTGTGTGAAAAGCAGGATTAAATGGTTTTTTATTTGCGTTGTTGAGAAACGACGAATCAGTTGAATTATTAACACATTTTATGTCAATTTTACTTATAGGTATGCTTGTCTTCAGGCTAAATCGCTCCGGTGGTTTCCTTTTGATTTCTTTGTTAGGTATTTGAGACGGTATAGTTGTAGAATGTGAGGTTTGCGGCAAAGGTGTTGTATTGATTTTTGGTTCAAATATTTGTGCATTCGAAACATCTATGGATGGTTTTAAAATCGAAGGAACAATTTCTGGAACAAAATGATCTTCAAAGTCAATTTGCGATTTAGCTGTAATGGTCGATGGCATATTTTCTGTGCTTTTTTGTTCCTGTATTTTGTCTTCCAATATCTTTTGATTATTGTCTTTGGAGGGCAAGTTCAGAACACTATTGTCGATGCTGGAGTTTTCCTTCTGAGGTAGAGTTACTGTTGTCGGCTGCACTATACCGGGATAAGAAACGGGTTGAAAGGCAGAATATCCTGGAATAGAATACATAAACCCGCCATAGTTCGGGTAGCCTGGCTCCACTTGTTTTGTTGTGGTCACACTAGGGTTCGGGTTTGGAATAGAGGACGGGGAAATTTTCGGTGAGTGTGATATGGGTTTTGGTGTAATAAAAGTTGGCTTCTCTAAGATGTTAGCCGTCGAATAAATTGATTTTTCGTCAGGTCTCAACGAATCTGCACTTTTTGGAATGACTATTGCTGGTTGTGAAGTAGTCGGAGGTACTTGTTTGTCTTCTTCGATCACAGGCACCGCCGCTGCAGACCTAGCTGTTGAAATAAAACAAATATGAGTATGTAAATAAAATATATCTTGAGATAATAAAACTTTCCTAGCAAGTATTGCTACTTATCGTTTTGAACACTGGAAATATCAAGTCGATTAGTACCTATCTTTAGGACATTACCATAACATTTTAACGTTAAAAATATATTATATAGGTAAAAGCATAAAATAATAACAGTTACTTGATATAATTATCTACTCTACCAGGATAAGCATGCGGGATGAATATAGAGCATAAGAAAAATGTTTTAAGCAGAGCAGAAATATAGAGAAGTACCTAAGTGTCACAGTGAAGTACAGTAAAATTTAGAAGGTCTAATTTTAACTATTTTTTTCCTATTGTCATAATCTTAGGAGTAAAACTAACTAGGAGTAAGACGCTGGAAAGAATTTTATGAATTGAAGATAGATAGTAGTTGCAGCACAGCACCTGTTTGTCATTTAATCGGAACCCTGAACTCGTATAGGTACCTAATATTATGTATTTATGCATACCTAAGTACGTAGGTACCTACTTAAGTATTTCACCTGTATATTATTTTGATATTAACAGAAAGTAGAATCCTAACCTAGAAGCTTTACCTTCCTGTGGGCTTACTCCCGACACAATTGGGAACCGAATCCGTTCGATATCAGTGGTTTTTCGTACTTTATTTGGTGAATTACTTTGAAACTAATCAGGATAAAGAAAATTGTTAGATCGTAACTTTTTGTACTCCCGACCATATCAATCGAGTGAGAATCAAAATAAACAAATGTCAATTTATCAGGAAGTACGCGGCATGATCGTATCTGAATCAAAATCAAATCAGTTTGGAGAGTAAGGCCCCAGGGTAGGCATCTACTTTCTAGATACGGTACATCATAGATGCGAATGGCTCAGTGGCTAATTAGCCGCATACGGCAGATATACCTAAGTGTCGTGGTACTCCGATTGATTAGGTAGATCTGATACAGACCCCCATTATCTGGCGCACAGTAAGCGTCTTTTACACGGTGTGCTGCACAAAATTTTCCTGTCTAATTATAATAATTCATTAATATGAAGATATCGTTAGGGTGCTGGAGACAGAACACCATCAATCCATCAACCATCTTCCCCGTGAGTGCCAGAGGTACCAGAGGTATTATATCCAGAAATAGGCAGCAGCGTTTCCGCATACGATGATATTATCTGAAAACGCTCGTCAATGCAGCAAATATTCGCGACGATATGCAGCTGCGTTGACGAGCGCACCCTCCCCCCCCCCCCTTAAAATACTTTAGGGGGGGCTTATGTCCAGTTGTGGACAGCTGAAATGATGATGAAGAATTATGATGATTTAGTGCTTTATAGATTATGTGTATTGTGTACTGTTTGTTTATTAGATTATGTAACTTGTACCGAACAGTGCTGTTTTATTGTTGTCGTCTGTAGCGAGAATAAGGCATAGGGCGCACTGAAGGTTACAGCATACCTATTACCTATGCTTAGTTGCAACCTACACCTGTCCTTTAATGGACCGCAGCACAAATAGTAGTACGTACCAATTAATAGTAATTGGTACCTAGTACCTATCTATTTATTGAAGTTATACTTCTTTAGGCGCGTTATGAAAAAATGATGAGAGTGAAATTTTAAGATGCGCGCGCACCTGTGACACAAAATTAACAGTATGAAGTCGTCTGCTTAACCGCTCATTAAGTCTCGAAAAAATTATATATAGATATATATTATATATATCTATATATAATTATATATATATATATATATAATTATATAAAAAACTATTTTTTAATGATGCTAAAGAAGTATAACTTCTCACGCGCGTACATAAGTACACGCACCCATTTTTTTTATCAATAAATTAAAGCTTATCAGTTTATTTTCCGATACTTACTTAACCATCAGTGTGAATTTGTGAACCTGATTGAATTGCTATTATTTTTTATCTCAAAGATTGTTTGAGGTACTTTAGTGACTGATCAAAACAAATGCGTAGCTGCAATTTTTTCACAAGAAACGAGTATGTCTCTTAATCATCGACTCAGACTCAAAAGCAGTACTTTGACGGCGAATTCGCTATCGCTTTTTCACCAACTTCCAAAAATGAGGTGGTTATCACTTCAGCCACCACAGTAGCGGCGTATGCCGAGCTTATAAACGCCTCCGTCCGGTGATTTAGAGCTTGGCTTGGCCTGGCTGCCGACTTACCGCGTTGGACAATAAAAAATGATGTTTTCAAGTGTGGTGAAGATAATGTAGGCTGATCACCTCTTCGTCTGGCAAGAAAGATGATCCAAGCGTTGGGACATGTGAGATGTCGATCCTCGGTCTGGAGACCAAGCGGGAACATTTGAAGGCTCCGGAAAGTAAAGTAAACGATTGTCAATTGTATTGACGCTCTCAAGCTTATATTACTATAAATCTTATGTTACGTAGAGCAACTATTTAGATAAGCATGTAGCATTAACTGCAGACTAATTAATACTTTACCAAAGTAGTAAATTCATTACCAGAAGCGGAGATTCCTGAAACTGCATTCCTAACTGCTTTCCTTTCCCCTTGCCTTTTGTGCATTGTGCAGCCTCATCCAAACATTCCTACTTATACAGCCTAGGGCTTCCCTCTCAAGGACAACCGGCCTTCCCCACTGGTACGTATAGCAAGCTAGTTGACCAGTTCACCAGACGTACATAATATGTTCATAGACATCTGCAGGCCAAGCGGCTGTTGACTGGTTGTTCAAATTATAACTTTTTCATTCTTACTCAGATACCCACATACCTTTAGTAAATGTAGAGACACAGTCCTCACATTGTATTTAGCGTGGGTAATATGGTTATAAACATAGCTGGGCATTAACTCGTTAATCCGTTAATCGTTAATTAACGAAGTTAACATTTTCATTAACGGATTAACTTTTAAGTTAACTTCTTAAAATGTTAACGGACTCGTTAACTTCCGTTAATATCCAGAGGTCCGTTAATCGTTAATCCAATGCCCACTATTTACCGTAAGGCACCAGGGCGCGGCAAGAAAAACTAATTCAGACCAGTATGAAACGACAAGTGCCGCAAGGCGCGTGTTGTGAGTGAAACAAAAGCAGCTAACAAATCAAATAGCTCCCACTCTTTAAAGAGTAAAACGCAAAGTCTCGTTAAACTGTGGCTGGACATAAAAATCAAAAGAGTCATTCAAAGATATTGCATTCCTCGGTGAAAACATATTCATTAATCTGTTCATTAAATACAATAGTGCCATACCGTCAAGCGCTGCAATTGTTTAATTTTTTCTTTAGGTAAATACATTATAACCGCAAAACGAGCAACACTATCGGATGAAAACTTTAATTAAATTAAATGTAATATATTAGTATTCATGAAGGGGAATACATTTTAATAACCTATACACGTCTTTTATTGTTCCTAACCTGTTAACTTCTTAAACCTTTAGCGAATTTTAACGGATTAACGATTAACGTTAACTTGCGTTAATTCTTCCCAAATGTAACGGTTTAACGTTTAACGAAGCTAACTTTTTTAGTAACGGATTAACGATTAACGAAGTTAACTGTGTGATTAACGGTGCCCAGCTATGGTTATAAATTAGTGTTAAGTGTAACACTTTAAATGCGCTATGCATTGTGTATGGCCCTTATAATTTGTAACTCCTTAAAACAGTCGCAATACACAAGAGCTCAAGGGTTAACGTGTTTTATTAATATTCGTATTCCCTTCTGAGAAGAGTTTTTAGGTTTATACCAAAATAAATATATTATTTCCTACTCAAAACTTAATTGGTGTAAAGTAGTGACTCTCTATTTAAAACCTAAAGTAAATATTAGGTAACTCTGAGACGGCATCTGTGGCTCAGTGATAAGCGCATCGCCACAGATCGCTAGTTCGAATCCAATAGTTTTAGTGGTCGTGACACATAGATGCGTTTTTAGAATCTGATACGTATTATGTATAGTAAAATAATATATTATTTTCGTTGTCCATGTAATTTATTCGAGAACTTAGCACTAGTTAGATTGACGTGACGTAATAGCGTCCATGGATATTCTTATTACCTAGTATTTCTTATTTACGACAAAGCTAAAAGGGAGTGAAAAGATTTGGCACTCTATGAATGTATGTTTGTTCCATCGTAGATCCTCAACTAGAAAATGAGGTGTCAATAGATTTGTAGTAATGACCCAGGTTACATAAGGTAATTTTCGTTTTCGGTTTATAGTTAAGTTTAAGTAAACTTTACTCAATATGAAAAAGAAACAACCAAAATATAAATCCTATGTAGATATTCTATTGCAAAATATTTAGTAATGTAGTAAACTATACTTATAAACACCTTCTGAAGTATTTTCACGACATGGACATTCCAAATAAGAAACCGCCGACGAATCCAACTGAAGAGCAACCGTTTCTTCTGACGAAATCCTGAAAACTGTTGATTTTGTCCTGAGCGTGGCTTAGAGCGTCCATGACTCGGTCCCAGTTAACGTTAATATAATCCAACTCACTAGCAAAATAAAGAAGTATAACACCTCCACCTAACCCAAATGCAGAAATTTTTCCCAGTTTAGTTACAATCACACCAGACACCCAGCCGCTAAGTGCACCAAATAACAAATGTCTGTTCTTTTTAGGTCTTCCGCTGACTGCCTCTGTTGCTACGATATTTCCGTCTTTTATTGGAAGTTCTTTAGCAGAATAGTTTCGCAGGTCCAACTCAGGTATGGGCCTAGCCATACAAGCATGTTTTTTGTATGCTTTTTTCATTAAATGTAATTTTTTTTAGAATTTTTATTTAAATTGCAAATTGATCGGATGCTTTTTGACAGAAGAATTATTTGAAAGAAATTAAAGTCATGGACAATTGATTCAGATATTAAAAGTTGCTATTTAAACTAGTCAATTGTAAAAGATTACCAAGAGAAAAAAATCAAAAAAAATTGCGATTATATAAAGAACTTATTGTAATTGGGTATTTATTTATTAGCGGAGAAAGGCAGCTATTGAGTAGCTTTTTCTATACTTAAAACTTCCACTTCGTATTATTTGTATGCCAATTTTAATCTAAATAAAAAGTTATACATTTTTTTTTATTCTGATTAAAAAAATCAGTTAGAGCTCTTACACACGAGCGGCATGTTCCCAACGGCAGAGGTAACTACAGCCGTCGATTCGCGTCGGCGACAACCGTCGAAGGCTTCCGTTGACGCGTCGACGGCAGCCGTTGACATTTCAACTCCGTAGATCAGCGGCTCTCAGTATAGGAGTCAGTGTCAAGTGTCGCTATAGGTCGACTGCGCCGACGCGCGTCGACGGCTGCAGTTACCTCTGCCGTAGAGAACATGCTGCTCGTGTGTAAGAGCTCTTACTCATTACTAGTGAATACTTGTTCTTACACGCGGTTTCGCTGATAAATCTATATTTCTGCTCACTAAAATGGCACTCAAGTCACAACACATACACCATCTACATGCTAAATAAAAGCTAAGTAAGGATAGGAAGAGGTGAAAAAATAAAAAATGCCACCACAGAGCAGCAAGCTTCATTTCACTGAATGTATTTTCAATAAAATCATAATTTTTTCACTTGTTAGGTATTGTCCATATCATGTCTAACTATATGTAGTATTTACACATCGCCCGCTAATGATTTGCGCGACTTCAAAAAATGAAAAAAGTGAAAAATATTGAACACCTATTAAAAGCTAAAATTAATAATAACTATCTAAGTTAGACGTATAAAGAGGTTTTATATAATATATACTTTTTTGTTATAAAACGACACTTCCAATGTTCTAAACGGCAGTCGATCGCCCGGAAACGTGGTAAGTCTTATCACAAATGCAGTAGAGTCGTATTTCGCGAAGCGGATTGCACTCGCGGCCCCAGGGGGCCTCAATTAAAAGGCTACTTAAGTTACAAAAAGAAGTTCCGAGCGATCTTTACAAAAAAGTTTTCGAACAAAACTCTTTTCAGCCGAGCGAGGAGTACTCGAACCGAAAGCAGTTTTCCTCGAAGCTATTCCTATTTTAGTACTAATTAGTTCAGCCAACGTCCGCGAGCGCAGGCCGGTACTAAGAGCACAGCTTGGCAAAAGAGAGTAGAGAAAATTATGGCGTCACTATCACAATAATTGTTATGACCACCGCGCCGATATGTCACATACAAATTATAACTATATATAATACATATTGCATAAAAATGCACCATTTAACTTCTAATTAACAATTTGTTGTCGTCGCTGACCCTTGCAGGCACCGACGGAGCTCGACAGTTACACAATAACTACAAAAACTTTCGTTACAAATGTAGAGTTATCATATTACTTTGTTACAAATACTCTATTCCCATAATCTTTTTTCCCAGGCTGTATGTAGGCCGCCCGCGGCCACACCCGTACAGTTTACTATGTATAGTAGTTCCTATATTATAATAGCATACAATCATTATCGGCGATCAGAGGCTTCAATAGACATTCGTGTGAATACCGGGCTCCTACGTTCGAGGAGAAAATTATTTACAAAAAAAAATAGAAAATATTTTCTTCTCGACTGTATCTGTATCTCTCGAATGCAAGACTATTGAATTGGACAGTATTTAAGCGGCATATATCGTCTTAACAGCTATCGACATTTCGTATTGGTGGACACGCATATAAACATCGATTGCACTCTTATCAACTATGTATTCGATCGGTGTTGCCACATTACACACAGTAGGAACTTCATCTCTATTGCACTCGAATGTATCGCTGGCTCGCTCTAACTTTGCAAGCTCGATAGAGACAGGGATACATCGGTTAAGCCCAAGAAAAACAGTGTACGGTTACACTACATTATACTGCATAATATTTAAATGACAATCACTACTTAGAAGTACCCGCCGCTTTTGTACTTATACACTAGAATTGGACACATAGTTAACGCCCAATTTCACGAATAAACTGAATACTAATACATAAAGTAAAGAAAACAATCGAATAAATTGAATACTATAAGTATTTGAAAACAATCATAGACGGTGGAATCAATAAGAAGTTATTTGGGACAAAAATAAACATAAATAACAACGCTACTTATAACACTCGGTTTCAACGAACCGTTTAGTAATTAAAGTTAATTATAATATAAGTGTTAAATATAGTTAACGTAGAGAATTTAGGGACTCGTTTTGGGATAATGGACCCTTGTCGTCGTTGTACTTTTAGCACCCTGGTTAAGCAATTAGTAGGAGTAGACCAAAAGTGATGGAAGATTATGGATTACGAATACAGTAACTATTATTATCTTATCAAGCGATGTAAACGGCAGATCTATTTTTTTATTGTAGCACACTTTGGCCTAAAACTAAATTTTATGATCGTGATATAAACTGATTCTAGATAGGTTACTTGATTTTTAGGGTGAGATACGAGTATACAATATACATACTTTTACAAGAAGGTACTTAATTTTGTTTTACTTTCTATAATACTATATAGTGAGATGAAAAATAGGAAGAACTCTAATAAGGTAGCGTGTGCGGCGGCAGTCTTACTGGTCAAGAGTTTAACATCGAACTACCTTCGAAAGGAGTCGGCGCTTTTGACCCGCCTAAGAAATAAGATTTTCAATTTTGTACGTTAAGTTGCGGTCGGGTCATCGGCGACCGGCACTCCTGACTAAAGGCGCGCGACTACGAGCGGGTCAGACTTTGAGGGGGGGCAGCTAGAGCGGGCGGCGCGGTCAGGCGGGGGCGGGCTGCGGCGTGTGCGGCGCGGGCGGGGCGGGCGGCGCGGCGGGCGCGGGCGACGCGGGCTGCTCACCGCGCGGCTCGGCCTCCGCTTCGGGCTCGGGCTCCAGCGCGCGCGCCTCGTACGCGTAGGGCCGGTAGGGGCGGTACAGCAGCGGCGGCGGCAGCGCGCGCGGCAGCCCGTACGGCGGCGGCGCGGCGGCGGACGGCGGGGCGGGTGCGGGCCCGTGGAGACTGCGCTCCTTCTCCCGAGCCGCTCTCTCTCGCTCGCGCTCCCGTTGCTCCTTCTCGCGTTGCTCACGCTCTCTGAAAACAATGAGGTAAGGGTTAGGACTTTTATATTTGAAACAAAAACAAATGTAATGGAAAAGGTGCAGTTATAACATGTACAACTTACCTTTCTCTTTCTCTCTCCCGTTCTCTTTCACGTTGCAGCGCTATCTCCTTCTCGCGGTCCTCGTGTATGGGGTGCGACGGGTGGGCGTGCGCGTGCGCGGCGTGTGCGTGCGGGACGTGTGCGCCGTGCGGCACGTGCGCCGCGTGCGCGTGGGGGGCATGCGGCGCGTGGGGCACGAGCGGCAGCGGCGGGGCCAGGGGCGGGTACAGCGCGTACGGCGGGAGCCATCCCACACCCATACCGACGCCTACGCCGCCTCGGAATACTCTCTCCAGGTACATTTGCTCTTCGGCCGCTAGTCTGTAAATAAAAGAATATAGTTTGTAAGTTTGAATATTTCTCAAAAGCTTTATTTTAAAAAAATCTGTTCGTTTTAATAAAATGTGAACTCTCAATAAAAAATTCTAGAGATTTGCAAACCTGTACTGCAGTGCAGCGCTGGAGTACAGCGACGGGTGCGCGTACGGCGAGTATGCGGCCGAATCCAGCAGCGGGAACGTAGCGGCGGGGTGCGATAATCTAAAAGTGCAAAGTATAAAACTAAATAAAATATCTAACTAAAAAAATAATTACGACTAAATTATATACATATAAACATTTTCAATATGATAAGCACGTAAGCAACAACATGATGCCGTAAATAGATTTTTAATTTGGGCCTGCACGACATGAATCAAAACATTGCATGGCAATGTGTTATTAGAAAGTTGAAGAATTACGGGAGTGATCAAATGACTGCATTAATTAGCATTTTGGATGTTGGCATTAAAACAATTTTCGTTTACAACAGTAAAACCTATAATGTGCCATTTGTCCGCTAATCAGTTCGCTATTCATTTCTTCTACCGTAAAAAGTTGTGAGAGCCATATGCCAATTCGGGGTTAGGTTAGCCACGCTCAACAGCATTCCACGGATCGCGGGTAGTAGGAGAAAATATGCATACCTATCATCGGGCCTGTAGGGCTGGAAGCCGCTGGTGGGCAGGTGGTGCGGCGAGGCGCGCTTGGCGGGCGCGGGCGGCGGCTTGTCCTTGTCCCGCTCGGCGGGCGCAGACGCCGCGGCCGACGTGGCACCTACACACTCGCGCGGTCAAAGGCGAATCCTACACGCTAGTCACTTATCACACGAGAGTACTTTTGGAAATTTCTCAGAGTCCATGGCCGTGTTCGTTGGCGTTTTTTTTGGCGCATGCGCTTGTAAAGCAACAATCAAAAATCTTTATTTTCTATTACCTGTCAATTTATTTAAAAATTGTAGACAACTTGACATTCGTCAAAAGTTGTCGCATGCGTCAAAAAACAAGCCACCGAACACGGCCCTTAAATAGATAATCAGATTACTAGTGTGCACAATTGAAGTTATGAATCGATGTAGGCGTTATGTCGCAAAAAAAAAAACCTACAAAATTGAGTTTAATCAGGCACTTAAACATTTTAGGATTTGTAGTAACGTATTAGGTACATTGATTCTAGAGACAGATCTTTAATGTACTCAAAACTTTACGACGTATTCTAAAACGTTTAAGTGACAGTTTGATCTCAATTTTCTCGAAACCCTAATTTTGCTACATATCACCATCATCCGTTCGTGTCTTCAATTTGTAAGATAGCGAATTAGTTACCATAGTTTGCCGCTAGGGGCGTTTTTACATTGTCATACAAATTCAAAATTGGTAGTAAACTTTTCCTCACGGCGCGGCGATAAAAACTCGCACTAAACAAAATCTCGCATACAGTGTGTGCGAGATTTTGTCACAACAATTTATATGACATTGCAAAAAAACGCCTCTAAATGCAAGCAATAATAACTAATTCGTTGCCCTACAAATTGGAGTTCACTTCTTAATGGCGCTATAACGAATATTGTAATTTGAAAGTACTCTTGTGTGCGAGTAGCATTCGCCAAGGTAGCGGTACATACATATCGTCGTTGCGCTTAATTGAGTTAGGTATCACTTTTGCATAACGATGCTAAAGTCTCTTAGACACACTTGCCCCAGTCAGAGTTAACTAATAAACCCCGCTAGTGAGCTCTGGTTTCCTTGGATAGCTTAGCCATAATTTAGCGGTAAATTACGTTTTGTTTAGGCCTAGGAAACCAAAGTTTATAGAAGTTTTATAAGCTAACTCTAGGTTCATAAACAAACCTAAGCGCAAGTGGGCCTTACTCTGTTTTATTGTTTATGTCACTTGAAAAAAGGTATATTCGAAATGAATTTATGAACTAAGTAAATGATACGAAATGTAAAATGTTATTTAATTTCGCAAGAGTAGTAGGTACTCACAGAGTAGTAGTCTAATACTCACAGAGTAAAATGAATTCATTCATTCTCAAAAGTATTTTCATAAGTAACAAGGACGATATGATACCTACCTATACTATATTACACAAAATGCATAAAATACAGGATAAATTACAAGATATGTAATATTTATATAAAGATTTCTACCACGTAGACAGTGTGAACATTTAATACACAATAAATATTTTCTATAACATAAATACATTGTCATAAAAAAAACAAAATACATTTTTACTTTCTTATTCACCAAAATCAACATCATTAATTATTTATATAGAAAGCTAACTACGCTATCTCTGAAATTGAAAAACCGTTAAATTATACCTAAGTACATTTAAAATTTAAACAACTAAGTACAATCCATAGGCTATATTTGGATTCTGTTATTCCTTTCAAATACTATTTAGATGAATATTCACCTTATAAACTACATAATACGTATCCTATTTGTATGTATTATCCGTAATACGATTCATCTTCTTTACATGGACGGGATAACCCAACAAGTGTAGATTTTTGACATTGTTGTAAAATGAAATAAAATGAACGAGCAATGTTTAAATAAATTTATATTAGCACTTTAGAGCCCATATTTTGTTTGTATCTCTCTGGTTAATAAAAAAAACTGTAGATGAAATGTTTACCGTCCATAGATAATAATTACACTAACCTGCATACAAATTAAAGACATGAATAGATGAAAGTGATATGTCGCAAAAAATTACCCAGAAAATTGAGTTTAAACTGTCACGTAAACATTTTAGGATCTAGTAACGTATTAAGTATCTACATTGATTCTAGATACGGATCTTTAGATTCATGTAGGCACTCAATATTTTACGACGTATTCTAAAATGTTTAAGTGACAGTTTGAACCTAATTTTCTCGAAATCACAATTTTGGTACATATCACCTTCATCCATCCATGTCTTCAATTATAGTTTCATGAAAAAGAGATAGATACTTAAAAAATAAATGTTTACTAAGACTTATCCAAATTCTTATTGTTCATTTTGTTCATCTTTGATTCCATTCTTCAACCTGGGCCCTGATTACGTAACTTCTTTGGCTTTCCCGACCGTCGACATCAACTGTCATTGTGACGTAAAATCTTTTTAAAACACGATTTAAAAAGTTAAAACGTCAAAATTATGACATATTAACTTTTTAAATCGTGTTTTAAAAAGATTTAACGTCACAATGACAGTTGATGTCGACGGTCGGGAAAGCCAGACTCTGACATTGGCGACTCACTAAGGAGCCATTTTTGAAGAAGAAGAAGAAGAAGCCAGAGAATTTACGTAATCAGGGCCCAGAACTGCAACTGTTAGTAGTAGCTTGCATTATTTGAACATTGCTCGTGAGGGGGCGGGAGGGGGGTGGCAAGCGGTAGCACTCACCGTCTTTGGCGTCCGGCCCGGCGTTTTTGGCCAGCGTCCGGAGCGCGGCCGCAAACGGACCGCCCTTGTTGGGGGCTATGTCCGTCCGCTTGGCGATTTTACTAGCGCTCACACCTGGAAAGATAGAGAAAACTATGTTAGACGTTAAATGTTGAAATGACATGTTTATAAATTTAATATATACATGGTTCATATATTAAGCTGATTATAGTATAAAGATGATGCGTGGAGCATTTTTTGTTTTGGCACATCATATAAACCACTTACTAAAACGCAACAAAAAGATCTCCATAAAAGTCACAAAACATGAGTTTCAATGTGGGTCAGGTCTTAGGTCAACAAACCCCGGCGACACAACCCGGCAGCCTGTATGAAAAGAATCATGTCGGCAACATGCGCCCGCGCGTGTTACCCGCCGACATGTTGGCGGCTTGGGTACGCCTGCGCTCAGATGCCCAACGACTGCCGCCGACCAAATTTTCCGACTTGTAATAATAACAGCTCCCCTCACCAATTTCGGTGTAAAACCAGGCACATGGATCATCTTTCTTGTCAGACAATCACGTGATCAGCCTGCATTGTTCTAACCAAACTTGAAAACAACATTTTTTGTTGTTCCAATCGAACCCACGACCCACCCACGACCTCCGGGTCGAGAGCGAAGCTCTGAAACACTAGACCTCGGAGGCGACTTGTAAGACTATAGTTGCCGACATAATATTATGTCGACGGCCCGGCCGGCTCAATGTGCATTGCGCTTTAATGTTAATGAGTAGTGAGGAACAGTCTCTTGATGAATTGCGGCACGAAGTACTGAACACCCTCCGGTGAGGTCAGACCCAATTGACTCCGGCATCGCCATGTGCTGATGTGCCGCACTAACTCATCCGACGGCATTGTACTAGTTACCTTTTAATATTAACCGATGTTAATTTATGTACCAAAGTATATTTTTTTATTTACTACTAGCTGTGCCCGCGACTTCGTTCGCGTGGTTCTCGGAAACACTATCGCGATTATCTTTAAATTGCTCACGTTGGTTTTTGTTATTATTGAAGAGGTATCATTCTTTCGTACAAATTTTAGAGTAGGTAACTTAAACCGTTTATGCAGCGCACGCAACGAAAGTGCTCAAATGTAAATAATTTTCCCCGTTTTTGCAACATTTCTCACTGACGCTTCGCTTCCTCCTCTATAAATGGACTATACAACAAAAAAAGAATTTTTCAAATCGTACCAGTAGTTCCTGAGATTAGCGCGTTTAAACAAACATACAACATACAAAGTCTTCCGCTTTATAATACTAGTAAAGATTTATTGCACACAAGAAATATTTACAATCGTACAGTTTACTAAGAAAGGTACTGCTTCTTCTAAAAAGAAATTTCTACCAACAGCAATACGGAGAGTTATGGGAAAAAAGTTAGCAAATAGAACGTGCACAATTATTATAAACAAACAAAAACATTTATATAAAGTTATTAATTATTATTTGATTTTTTATTGATAACGCAACATATCTCTGTAGATCACTACTCCTTATCTCTACAAAATTTCATCAAAGTCTGTCCAGTACCTACTTTCAGAGCCTATTCAATGTAATCGAACAAACAAACAAATCTGTCCTCTTTATAACATTAGTGTAGATAATATTATACGTTTTCTATAGTAAAGCATTAATTTCTATAGCATAAGTTGAAACCCGGTTTCAAGGAAGGTCGAAACGTATATTTTAACAATAATATTCATCATCTACTCAATCCATTGTTGTCATTGCTATCGTCCACATTGGACCACAACGCCCTTTCGAATTTGTAACCATAGTTTGCCACTACAATTATGGTATAGTTACCATCGAAATTGTAGCTAACTTTCTCACGACGAGTAGAGACAAAGACTCGCACCCAGCACACAGAATCGTCCCCAGTACTCCGGAAGTTTGTCGCACAACGCTCCGCGCTCCAGGGTCCTCAATTGCGGGGTCAAGCGGGCGCGGGTCCAATTGACTCCGCACAATGGACCGCACTAATTCATTGGACCTCGCCTCTCCGTCTGAACGTAACGAATGCCAATTTGTTGACACATCCACTCCGCAGTCTCATCAATACCGGATTTCACCGGTTATAGCGCAAACAATTGAACGATTGCCAAATTAATTCCATCACATTTTATTGATACGCCATTCGAGAGTCGTTGACTAAACATTGCCGTTTCCACGTATAAGAAGCTAGTGGGCAATCAAATTTAAATAGCCAATACGTAGTTTTGAGATTTGTTTTAGGTTCGTCGCGCCGACGTAAAGGCTCTACCACGACTTTATGTAGTGCTATAATAATTATGTTGTTCGTCTACTGGTTCAGAGCTTCGCTCGCGACCCGGAGGTCGTGGGTTCGATTCCCGCGTTGGAGCAATAAAATATATTGTTTTCAAGTTTGGTTAAGACAATGCAAGCTGATCACCTGATAATCCGACAAGAAAGATGATCCATGGGTCAGATGGACATGTAAATAATCGGCCGGCGTCTGTTCTCCCGCCAGTCGTGTCCGTTATCCGTCCCACTGGGCTACGAGAGTGAAGAAAGAGAGAGTGCTTCTGTGTATTGCACACACACTTGGGCACTATAAAATAACTCCTGCGTAGCTGGCCTGGTTTCAATGAAATTGGCCACCGTCACCGAAATCGGTGTGGGAGGCATTATTATTATTATGTTGTTCGTGACTGAACCGCACATTTTACCGCGATAAAACGTAACCTAAATGGCACGTGTGAAATCCAAACCCTCTACAGCCGTACCTAATTTCCTGAAAATCTGATCAGCATTTTTGTGTGAAAATCAAACATCCATACCTCCATTACATCCTTAAAAACCTACACATTTATAATAATAGGATTAAAAAATATAATATTCTACAAATCATCTACTACAGTAATTAGTTAATTGGCATTATTGAATCAAGGTCGAAGTATATAATACCAGTTTGAAGTGAAATAAATTCTAGTACTTTTGAATAAAAAGTAATATAACAACATTGATGATACAACGATCACAACAAACATGTGTAGGTACACGCATACTTAGATCACATTTATTAATACAGCGGTTCAAACAGTGGTCAGAGCAGTTAACCTCCCGTTTGACTCCATTAGTGCGCGGTCCTTACGCTCTCTAATGAGATGAGACTCGAGATATCGTTATGGTCTCCACTCGTAATGAACAATAACTACATATTATTACATACCTATTAGTTTATCACAACTACAAGTACGCCTTACAAGTGGGCACTTCAGTAAACCAAGCAGGAACACTTGAAAGCTCCGTAAAGTAACGTAAAAGAATTATAATTGTATGAAAAACATGACAGCGCAATACAATTCACAATTGATTACTTTATGTTACGGAACTTTCAAACGTTCCTGATTGGTGGATACTATTTGCTAATACATAGTAGCACGTAGCGTCTGCCTGTGTATTTTATTACACGACTATAGCCGAGAATGGAAGGGTAAAGATTTAAGCCATGTATCTATGTAAGTAATTAAGTATGTGTCATGTCATGTTAAAATTAAACGAGACGTACTTATACTTAACTCAATGTAGCCGCCATTGCAATGGATTCGCGTCAATGTACTTACTACAGGGGCCTTACTCTCCAAACTGATTTGATTTTGATTCAGATTCGATCGTGCCGCGTACTCCCGAATAAATTGACGTTTGTTTATTTTGATTCTCAGTCGATTGATATGGTCGGGAGTGCAAAAAGTTACGATCTTACGATTTTCTTTATCCTGGTTAATTTCAAAGTAATCCACTAAGTCCCGATTTCACCAACGCATTTTAGTATTAACGGCATGTTAAAATACCATGCCTTCTCAATCATTGATAGGAATTACGAGAGGAACAACATGATATTTAACGAAGGATTAACTTCAACATTGCTTGGTGAAACACGCCCTAAATAAAATACCAAAAGCCGTTGAGATCAAACTGATTCGATTCTCGATTGTGTCGGGAGTAAGCCTGCAGTACAGAGCGGGAGACGCGGACGGGTCACGGGACCCAATTGACACCGGGCTGCATACAGTGCACTCGGTACTGTCTCACGCTGCGATCATTTGATTGCGGAAGCAAAATATGTCACTCGTATAGAGTGCCACTTAATTGTATTACCTATTTTGCGTCTTACAGTAGCTATTCTGTCTATAAACCGTACTGCCCATCGTCCAATCGTCATGACGCTGCAAACTTGATCCAAACAGCAGATTTACTACACCTTAAAAGTTCACTGTCATGCCAATCTGCGCCTCTACAAGGTACTAAGTTACCCTTATGGCCCAATACTGAAACACGAATTAAAGCCCTTTGTAAAGTTTGCAGCCTATTCACAGGCCGACACTGTCAGTGTTTGGCGGAATTACAGCCCTTGTAATTTCATTTATAACGCCTATAAATATCGTTTTACTATCCGGCCATAGGTTTTTATAGTTACGAAACTAATTCTTTCAGAAGCGCAATTTTTTAAATTTTATGATTAAAATATCTACCTAATTTCCTTTTTTTCTTTCACAAGGGAAACAAAATCTGACTAATTTCCTTAGCTAACAGCGGTTATAGTCAACGCTAATTTGAGAAGAAAAATTTCCATCGTTCCACACAAACAAAGTCGTCAGTATTATAATAAAAGGAATAAACACGTCGGTACCGCGTGAAGGGGTTGGAGGAGTAATTAATTCTGTCTGAAGCGCTAATTTCACCCCGAGCACCCTTCGCTGCCCCCGCCTCGCCTAACGCGATCATAATATTATATTGCCAGCTCCGCGACACTCCACTCATGGCGTATTGAATATGGCGTAAATTCATTGACGAAAATGCTGAAGTTCCTACCTGATACTCTGGCCTATCTGGAAATCTACTCAAGATGACATCGCTGTTTATCGCTTTTTCGAAATTCGAAAACAAAATGTATGGGATTTGGCATATGCTTCGCTAAATGACGAGCGAATTCGTATGTCATTTAGCGATGCTTATGTCAAATTCCATATATTTCATTTTCCAATTTCGTAAGCGATTAATAGCGAAGGCATATTGAATCAGGGCCCAGATCAATTCTCTAATAGATAGATAATAATAGTATCTATGGTCCACAGAACCACAGCACTCTTCCAAAAAGCTAGCACGGGACCACTCGTGCTAAGGTAACAGAAATATATTTAACACTATACACATATTTAGGATTTAAATATACACATTATATTACATACATTCAACACACCTCCATTACACAACACATACATTTTCGGAATTGAACCAGCGACCTGAGCACCGACGCGACGTGGCGACGCATTCAACCACTTGGTTAAGAGGTCGTCAATCAAATTGGTATCTTGTATCCAAGTCAGCAATTTGTTTGCAGTCAAATATACTTTCTATACCTTAGCATCTTTCCTATTTACCGGCATTTAAATAAAAGTTCGTGGAGATAATAAAAGTCTCAAAATAAACAATTAGCGTTGGTACCGGGTGTCGCATCTGTAAGCTATAATGTTTACAGCGCGTGAGTCGGTATCTGTTTATGCGGCATTAGGAACCGCAGGCGGATTTATAAACGTCGGTGGGCCGCCGAGTCGACAGATCGGTGGCGGGCCGACTTCACAACGAATGGAATACAAAAACCACATTTTACGTAAATTATACAGGGTGTAAACAGTACAGTCACTATAACTTTAGGACATGGTTATAATACCTTTTCGTTTTTTCTTTTTACAATGTACATTTCCTTAGTCGCAAGAAAATACAGCAAAAAATATTTTTTTTATTTTATTCTTAAAAAAGGTAGTATAATAATATCCCCAAATAATAACTGTAATAGTGTCTAACAGCCTGTATATCCCATGTTACCAGTTCTAGTATTACTAACCTAATGAAACATCTTTCATTATAATCGGATCTGTAGTCTAGGCAAAAACAAATACATACTCTACCAAAATCAATCTTCCCTTTAGAATATCCGTAGTTGAGTAAAAATACGACGAAACAATGGAGAAGTGGTAGTACTTTACTTTAACGTAATCCAATCTAACCTAATCCAACATAAATCTTCAACCGACATCAAAATGAGGCAGCATCCAAGTCAAGAGTTAAAGTGCTAAATGTATGTTTCATCATACATTACACGATTTGACCAGAAAAAGTACTGCATTAAAAATCTCCATCTTATGTGAGGCAGCCACGAAATTTGGACTGCTGCCTATAATTTGTCCGTATAACGAGCGAGCGACTTTTTAGTGGGCGCGTCACTAAAATACACCGCGACATCTGCTTCGCATTGACGCCGCTGTCAATCAACCGCTTTACCCCATAAAATCTCCATTTCAACACCGATTTAGAATTTCAAAAGTTTAATGTACCCTCAAAAATAACACACCGCGAGAGACATTCAGAAAATACATTGTGATACTAAAAAGATGCTCAGACGATGTGGTCGGATTAGTTTAATTTCGCTAAGAGTGTAGTTCGAAAAAAGTATTTATACAACTGTAACGTGAAACAAACGATGTCATTTTATCTGTAAGCGTAAAACCACTGTACCGCAAACACTTTTTATTCGTGTTTCGTAAATATGACAAAAGGAAAGGCCCAAGTCTAGACTCGAGTCTGGAGTGCGATATTAAAAATGTTGATTGTAATACAAAACATGGCACAGGGATGTAGACACACACATACCGTGCGGCACAACAAGTGTGCTGCAGGGCGGCTCGGGCGGGCGGCTAGGGCGGCTCGGGTGGCTCAGGGTGCGAGTCGGCGCACAACACTCCACGCTGGCTGCGGTATATGTGACAAGCGAAAAGCGAATCGCGAAATAGAAAGATTAATAAAAACTAGAGTTAGAGTTTTATCTTGACATAAAAAAGCTTCCTTTTCCTATTCCATGCAATTTGTAATGAACTTTTTCACGCCCAGTAGGTTGTGAATAAAACTCGCCTTTCAAAAGTTGTCGATTCAAAATACATCACATTAATTGTAAGATCGGACAACGTAGGATCGTAATTCGTAATTACAATTGAAGACATGATGGATGAAGGTGATTTGTCGCAAAATTCCGATTTTGAGAAAATTGCAAACTGTCACTTAAACATTACGCATTAATCTAAAGAAACGTCTTTAGAATCAGTATACTCAACACGTTACGACATAGCATAAAATGTTTAAGTGAGTTTAGATGAATTTTTTTTGGCAAACAAATTTGCGATATATCACCTTCATCCTTCAATTGTTACTAAAATATTAGTCTGAAATTAAATCTACTGTAATGTTTAAATACTCGGATATTTAAACTGTCCGTGTATTTAAACAACTTTATTTGAATTTGAATAAATTTGGTGTACGTTATTATATTTAATGATATTGCGCATAAAGCTAATGCTCTTCACTTGTACCAAGCAAGAGCGGCATCGTCTGCAAATTCCCATTACAAGCCAGCGGCGCACCACCCACCCCACTCGCCACCCGCACGCCAAACAAAAACTCAACAAATTGCTTACTTTTATGCCTACGCGATGAGCGCCTCTCAAATGCTGAATATTTTGCTATCCATTCAGGATAGCAAAATACTGTTACTTCATTAAGCGTTGAAAACTGTTTATGCTACGGTTTCCTGTTGTAATTAATACCACTTTTTTATTAATTAATTTGTAATAATGAAGTGAATAAAGAAGTTAGTCAATAACAATTTAAAAGACAAGGCATTGTTAAAATTCTGATAACAAGGTTATTTCCAAAGCTCTAATACGTAGATAGTATTTACAAATGTTACGATAAATATATTGCAAAATAATAAAAAAAGGTAAACAATATAACGAGGTACGAAATAAATACATACAACATTTCAAATCATACTCTGTACGCATAAACAGCCGATACTGCGCCGCCAACTTCAGCGGGATCAAGTCGATTACTGTTCGTAATCGCCCACCCTCGCCACTTTTACGGAACAACATTTCATGAGCTCCGCAATAAAGTAAATGTCTAAACTACCGAGACCCCACGCAAACCTCGCGGCCCCGATGAGAGGGAGCCGAAATGAAAACCGGCGCCGTATGCCGACAGCTCTCCTTGTGTTGGATGGGGTCATACGACCGTTCAGTTTGCACGGAATCAATTTCTACATCGGCACCAGCTCGTCGCAATGTGGGCTCTACAGCGGCGTGATAGAGTATAATATCCGTGTTCACGGATTTCTGTAAGATTATCTTCAACTTGTTAGGGTAATACATGATTTGCGGCGTCTGTAGGATGAGATTTTGCGCTCGGGTTGAGAGAGAGGTTTATTTATTATGAGGTCTATTGTTCAGTGTGACGCTGTATTTCGGTCGGGGTCAATTAAGCGAGGGTTACAATAGGGGCCGCATTTCACACCGACATGAACTTTAATGAGTATTTTGAATAAGGTTTGATTGTTGACATCGACGTCTAATTTACGTAAACTGAGTATTGTAAAAGTACTTAAATTTTTACTTGAAACGTGCCGCGTATAGCCATAGCCACCTCGTATCACGGCGGTAACTTATCGCATACGGTGAGAAGATTCCCATCCCACGGCGCGGAGGCGAGGGTGGATTTTTTTATCGCCTCCGACGATCCACGGGATAAGGACATCCTTGCCATTTTATACGGTTATCCGGTCGGGAGAAGGGTGACAACGCAATTTGAGAAAATTGGTATAGAGTGGGGTGAAGATAAAATCTCCACTTATTTCGGACGTCTACATAATAAATAGGTCGCTTTTCCTTTCATTTATTAGCACAAAAAACGACAAAGGACATTCACTTTCAATGTCGGTTGTTTGAGCATTGTGAAATAATATAATTGGGATGATTATGTCATTTTTATTTTCTTATAATAAAAATGCAAGGTATATTGGCAAAATAAGGTAAATTATTTACACTTTTATATTATTAAAACACATGCTGCCACACTCCGATCTTCAGCAGGAACCATTTACATATTACGCAAGATCCCATGGATTCTTGCATATTGGTACTATGCCAATTGCATATAAGATTATAATCATCCATTATCTATGTCAACCGACAACTACTATTAACACAAGACTAGTAACAATAATAAAAGAACGAAAAAAAATAAAACAATGTTATAGAAAATAATCTTACAGAAATCCCTTAATAAAAATGTGGCGTAAATGAATTAAAAAGGAGCGATATTAAAATACCAGGATTCCTTACGACGTTGAGCGGCAAAACAGTTGACGTTATTAAAATAGACCGGCGTTGTTCAGATACTTTGCGGTTCAACTTCAACTAACTGAGCTGAGACTAACGACATTAGATAATTTAATTACTTTATGTAATGCGATCCAGAAGCGTAGCATACACATCGTAATAAACTCGCATGTGTTATGTAGGTACTCAAAAGTGACCGTGTGGTGGAAATTCGACTATAAGTCAAATTTAAAATTATACGTTTCAATTATTTTAGGGTTCTTTTTGTCTTAGAAGCGCAATAAATATATATAAATGTTGCCTTAGATGACATCTGAAGAAAGAAAGAAATATGGACATGAAATAATGATTTATAAAAATGCCAAACTTATTACAAAGACGCGTGATAGTGAGATAATGAAAAAATATTATCATTTTGCCTACCTCTCCATAAATAAAGTATAAGTATGGTAAATAAATATAGAAATCCTCCGAAAACGCAATTTTCGGAGTAAGACGGAGTACAAAGCTTTCTGCTCGTTTTTAGATAATAGTCCACTAATCACTATGCATTCCGTATGTTAGCCTAAGGTTAAAATTAATCGATCTAAATTATCTACGGTTAAAAAGCTGTGCGTGGTGTGAAAGCGCGAGGGGTCTCGGGGGTCGGGGGTTCGGGACTCGGGGGGTATAAATCAGCAGGCGGTAATTGGCGGTCGGAGTGCGAGGCGGCGCGACAAATCTGACGGCCATTTCCGGCCGCTATCCCGTTACACCCCCCTCCAGTTCCGGCTGCACGAATTTCCGTTAGTCGAAATGTAATACCGTGTTTGGACCAAATCGCGTCGATTATTATTTGGAGAAAATTTATATGTTTGTGTTTAACATATAAATTTTATGGAGTTTAATGAAGTATTTAAAATTCAAAAGTCGCATCGGTTTTGTTCCACATTTTTGTACCTTTTTGATGTTTGCATATAATTTTTTATTCGATATTTCTTAAACACTGCCTATTTTGAACCAAAGGCTGTCTCATTATACAAAATATACAAAACCACAAACACAACCCAGGAAATACTTAAACGCTCACCACTTATCGCTTGTACCACAGACACAAAGCGTCGGGCCGGTCGGGGTGCGCGCGCACTCCGCTGGGTTACATATTTGTTTATCGTTAGCGGAGACTGTCCCGCCGTGTTTTGTTTTGTACGAGACACAATACTTCTTGTACCAATATTTTGGGGCCCTCGAGCGACGTTGTACAAATATTTTTTTATATCTACAAATTATTAGTATTAGATACAGAGCCAAAAATTCTACTATGTATGAATTCATAACTGTTTTTATCTTTGTTACTCTAATTTCGTAAGTTATAAGGTTGCCTTGTTAAACAGTATTTAGCAAGGCAAATTATACAGCAGGTGAAGCGGTCGTTATAAGAGAAATCTGAATAAAGTCAGGATATATGCATATCATTAGTGTATTAAACTATATTAATAAAAAAGAAGCTTTTATATCCAAATAGGCTAGAAACTAACACTTTTAGAATTGTCGTACATGATGAGCTACCTTCGGTTCGGGGACTAACCTGGCGTAAGCAACTCGCGCGGGGATAAAAGACACTGTCATATCATCCTTAACGTATTCAAATAATCTTCCCACATGAAATCTTGTAAATTATACAAAAAATATCTCAATACCAAGAAAATCGGATACACGCCATATCCCACATACACATACATACACTAAAAGCTTCCGTCTCTATCGTGTCATTAATAAGAGTTAAGTTCAGCCGCGCGGCGCCGCGACAGGCCGCACCGCATCAATCACGGACGTGCTAATAGCTCTGTCTGCTGATGCCATCCATCACGACATCTTCAGCCTGTCAGCCGCCACCGCTCACGGTGATCAGTTCAATAGGTGGAACTAGATTCAACGTCAATTCCCGGTGGAGTATGGAATCAAACCATACGCCATAGTGACAGTTAAAAAAAACAGTTTTGTCAACTGCAAGTACCTTATGTGTTTTCAAGGAATCGGAATGCAATACGCTTCTCAAGAGCATATTCTATACGATGAAAGAAAACATCAGATAATTGCCTATAGCCCAAATTCTTAAAGGTAGAGTAAGATGCTCTTAAGTCACATATTCTCCTTGTCATACCAAGGAGAAACAGAATCAGAATATTTTTTCAAGCCTACTAAGTTTCGAGACTCCGACCAGCATTGCAAAATCTAAAATGATAGGCTCTCAAGCTCATGTTGTCCTATACCTAGCAAAGACAGTAAAAGCATGTAACTTAAGTGGTTTACGTAAGTGCTTGTAGAAGCCAAGCAGCATTTTAAATTCTAAAATAATCCTTCATAAAAAATGGCCGCCCCACGTGTAGAACGCCGCGCGCGGTGCGGCTGAAATATAGATACGTCTAGGTGCAGCACTCCGAGTGGCCGGCCATCAATCACTCTGCTCCAGCGCGTCGAAGTCATCCTGCGATGCGCCAATTAACCCGTCTACCGAAATAGTCATGGCCTCCACCGAACGGTCAATAATATCGATAACAAAAGAAATAGTCGTCGTTGTTTCAGATATGGACAGCTGCATATAAGCCTCCCTCAAAGCATTTCTTGGAGGGTAGTTGGAGTCTTGGAGTATATAATAGCCACGCTAGAGATGCGTATAACAATAGAAACAGTATGAATAGTCGTCCGTAAAAACCATTTCTGTGTGCAGAATGCGATATTTTGTCACCGCTCGCTGTAACAAAGCTAATTTCAATTTGTATAGTATCAAATTAGCCAATTTTGCCAATAGGGGGCGTCGTTTCGATGCTCTACAAATCGTAGAACTAACTAATAAATTGGTCACAGCGAGTAGTGTCAAAAAGTCGCGATCAACACAAAATAGTTTTATCATCTCATTATTTTTACGTCTGTTTCCATAAAATGTGCTTACTAAAGTACAATATGTGTCACATTACATAAGCTTTACTTTTACAACCTCGTATTTATAAGACCACAACTTTTCAGTAGAGTCAAAAAACTTAATAATTTTCGATTTTATTATGACATGTATTTTGGATGTATACTGTACATAAATAAACCTTATTGAAAACGAAATCCATGTCATAATAAAATCTAAAATTATTGAGTTTTTTGACTCTACAGAAAATTTGTACTTTTATAGAAACAATAGGCACTAATGTAATTCATTGATCTTCGTATATTTAAACTGTATAATATGAACAAGTATAATACATATCACGATAATGCACTACACAAAATCAATTTAAGCATATTTACCTGGGTGGGGGTAGTAGGGCGCCCCGACGCTCATCATCGGATGCGGCGCCCGATAATCCATTTTGCACTATTCGCACAAACACATCACTGACTCTATCGATAAACGATACACATCACTAAACATTGCCATGGCAACTCAAATATTATGGTTCATTTTCCAACACTAAAACAAATATCAATATTACCTAATGCCTAGTAAATAACTGAATTATTGGTAGCTAACTTGTATATTAAAAAAAATACTCCCTAGTCCTAATAACTAAAGCAAATTATTACCAAGCTTCTTTATTACATCTCTATATCACGATATTTGCAATAAAGCATGTTGAATAAGTGATGTCCGCGTACCTAAGGGAGTGAGTCAAATATATCGATGTCTTTGTGACCGCATAGAAACATTTCATCACGGTTTTGTGCTGTCAGTATGTGATTTAACGCCACTGTCTAGATACGAGCATTATGCTTCAGTCTAGTTGCAAGTATTTTAAAATGTGCGTTTATTTTAAATAACAAACTATTATCTTTTTATTAATAATATTTTTTTAGACCGCGACAAAAACCGACTTTGAAGTGTCTGTATATATGTAGATACTAAATATGTGTATTTTTGTGGTATTGAAGTTCCCAAATCGATGAACTATTTCGATTTAGTTATTTACGAAAACTGACATGATCCCGAATGTAGTCATAATTGATCATCAACAGATCGCTAACTGCTTTGCTGTTAAGTAAAATGTTTAATTTTGTTTATAGGTAGCTAATAAGTAGAAATCTAGTATTTATATATACACCATAAAATAAACAATAAGCGATCCATACACAGTAGACAATATGATGTTAGTCCCAAGCACTGCATAGCGTAATCCGCCTCCTTATTTATGCAAATCGCGTAATGAATTAGATTACACTGTGCACGTTAAGGCTGTTCAGCTTGGCTCTATACCCAAAGTGCTATAATACTGCCATTAGGAATATACATTCTGGACTGTTCTATACGCGTTATAACTTTGATTGGACAATATGGTGCTACGATTGTTGGTCATCTACATCCTTACATATTATATAACAAAACGTCTGTCTTTTCATTAAAACTCACATTTACTGCATACCGATCTTCACGCTGTTTTCATCAATGGATAGAGTTGAAAGTGAATGCTGATTATGTATCTCGCAACAGCAATTCGACAGGCGTAAATTGTACAATATCGCTGTTAAGTGAATACGTTTGACAGCGATATTTGACACAATTGTACAATTTACGGCTGTCGAATTATTGTTGCGAAATACACAATCAGCATACCGGTAGGTGGCGCTATTGTTAGTGGGACAAGAAACTTAATTGTAAGGCGGCACAGAGTTCGCAGGGACAGCTAGTGATATTATTAAGCTGAATAATTTAATTTCAGGAACCATTAAAAAAAAATTTGTGTTGATAGTCATTAATCGATCAAGACTATACAGGGTGTAAATAAATTAGTGATAATACTTTAGGGTATGTACGAGTCCCGTATATAGAGTTTACTGTAAAAGTACCAACGCTGAAAGACTTACGACTTTCATATTTGTATTAGAAATGCCACAATATCATAAATTTATACATTTTTTTAAAGTAGAGGTACTTCAGCGCTGGTATTCTCACAGTAAACTCTATATACGGGACTCATACATACCCTAAAGTGATGTCACTCATTAACATTATAGCCTGTATATCGCCACCAACACTAATAAAAGCAGAACACCAACGGGCGAGTAGTGGGCACAGCTAGTAACTATAATAAAATATTGAATGAAATGTCTGAAATCCGTGATCATATATTTTCCAAACAAAGATAATCCTGATTCAGGGATCGGCGCGGTCACCTCATTGTGCGGGTCGTTATCAGATCAAAGAGTTTACCATATCAAAGGTAATGCCGTGTTTATAACTTGTGGAAGGGAGCACTTTAATATTTTTCCTGTACTTTATTATTTGTAATATTTTAGTAGTAATATTATTAGTAGTTATATTAAGTCCTGATTTCACCAACACATGTTAGTGCTAACGGCTTGTTAAAATACCATGCCTTCTCATTCATTGATAGGAATTACGAGAGGGATAACATAATATTTAAAGAAGTATTAACTTTAACATTGCTTGGTGAAACACACCCTAAAATAGACAGTTTTTTATACATATACCTACGTTGTCAAATAACTTTATTTTATATTTATAGATTTCGTCTTTCGTTACAATGTGTTAAGTATATTATTTTGATACTTTACACAAAAAAATACTCAATTTTAATCCCTTTTATTTTGAGTGCATGCAGTCACGACTCATGCATGTATCCGACTAACGGATAATTGAATACTACGTAAACAACGAGAAGAAACGGCGATAGATATATAAGAAAATACTAGATTTAGACTAAATGTTAAAAGTCACAGCCGACTCCGATTTTATTTATGGAGTGTACAGTCTGTAGATACTACAAGTGCAACTTTACTTGTAATAATAAATTTTTATTTCATTTTGAGAGAGAAGTACAAGAATACTTGTGTATCATAGTGATGTAGGTAATTGTCCTTTACCGTAACATAAAACATTTTCATAGTGATGTACTTGTCCTCACGCGTAACAATTTGTAGTCAAGGCGGCCCAAGTGCGCGACAGGGCGACGAAGCTAATACCCCCATTATTAAAACATATACCCTAGCTACCACTACTCAACGACTAGGCACGGAACAAGTCTACCAGGGTAGGGTGTTAATTTTAACAAACAAAATAAATACCTACTACTATTTAAATATTAAAAATATATATTTTATCCCACTAATCTGAAAAATTTATATGGTATTTTGACGTAGCAAAATTTTTTTATTTAGTTACCTACTAAAGACACTAAAATATAAAACAACACACACACTCACTATCACATTCTTTTCGACTGCACTAAAGTTCAATTACAGTAAACTCGACATATCGACAATATCACAACACTATTAAAATGTGGTAACGCGCCCGAACGTCGCAGTGTTTCAACGAAGACTGTACAAGCGCGTCCGACAGAAGGCGCGTGCGCGTTTCAACCGCAACGAAACATTTCAATTTGATCCTTAGTTCTACTGAATAGAGTTTAAATCGGGGTGTAGGAATTACAGACACCTGTACAAGTGTGCAGGGGTCGGAAGTCCGCGGTGCAGTGTCATTTCCACTCTTTCCACATTGCTTCCCTAATAAAAATGAGATTTGCCCCGCGCCGGTGAAGCGATTACGTCGGCACGCGCTCGGGGCCCTATAAATAGCTACCAGTCGGATCGACATCGATGCACTTGTTTACGGAAATTTTTAACGTTAAAACATTTTTACGGCGGCATAATGGTAGACATGTAGGAAAAATGTAGAGTTTCATTCATATTATGTATAATATGGTGCGTTTCCAGAATAATTTCAAATTATTGGATCGTTTTCGAATTATAAGAAATGAATATCTCCTCATCGAGTAGGAGGTAGCAAAGAATTGTGTATTTATTCCACAATTGATTAAAATCAGGGATGTTAGGGAGCTCCGTAACCGTAACCGAATCCGAAATGAAAGTTTTGTTACTGTAAAAAGGAAACCAAAATGTAATATCCGTAACCGAAATTATCCGAAACAAACGGATAATCCGAAATGATTTCATATCCGTATCCGTATCCGAAATTTCATATCCATTTCATCCCTGATTAAAATATATAAGTTTTGTAAACTACGCTGGACCTTGAAATACTATATTCGTCTGCCTTGAAGTATGTTTTCTAACCATGTAAATTCCAAATTAATTTAAAAAGTTGCAACAACTGCAGCATACCTGCCGCCTGCCACAGGCTGCACACCAACAACCACATACGGGGAATGTTGCCGCATTAATTAGTAAAAGTTAAATTGATACATTATACCGCCGCCCGGAGAAATGTTAAATAACGCTGGAGGTATATCAGTGTGACGGGAGCCAATTTACACGGACGCTACCGGCTGTTGCGTTCATCCGTTAGAGATGTACCAAAAATATAATATTATCGATATCGATAAAAATGTGTTTTCAATATTAATTATATACAACGTGTAAAATAAATGAGTGATAATTTTTTAGAGTGTGTATGTGCCTCCTGTGTAGAGTAGACTGTGAAAGTACCAGCGCTGAAAGGCTTATTTTTGACTTTCATGTTTCTGTGAAAAATGTACTAACATCATAAATTTTCCCATACAATAATTTAAAAAAAAATTACTGTTTCAGCGCCGGTACTTTCACAGTGAACTCTATATACGAGACCTATATATTGTAGAGTTATTTCAATTTGTCTTTTGTTCTAGTTCTTTACAGATGAGAATGTAAAGGTTAATAAATCGAAACATTTAAAACGCCGTAAGTCTTCATCAATAAAAGTATTTACACACTCAGCCATACAATGTCTGACGAGTGACTTGTGACGTATCAGACAAGGCATCGTGTGGCTTATACCTATAGTGTGTAAATATTTTATCAGCGAGGGGTTAATCGATAAAAGAAATTCCCCGCACTAGAGTATGCCATTTAATAATACATCCCGACGGAACAACGGCAAGCCGAAACGTAGTCTGTTTACTGATATCGAGTGAATGCAGCAGCGCAGTCGAACTGCGAGAAGTCAGCGTTTTATCTCCACCATTGTGCTATTATATTTTAATACATTTATAGAGCTAATAAAGTACGGTTAATCTTTTAATTCAACAGATTAGTTGCAATTGTATAACATTGTAGAAAAAGTTAAATGTTATTCGAAGTATAATGTACTATTTTCAGTTGAATCAATAACCAAATTAGTATGTAGATAAAGTACGTATATTTTTCATAAAATTACTAGTGTAAGAAGAAGCTTATAAATACAAATTATATAGGACGAAACCAACTAAAACGAAAGAATAATATCGTCGCTTTACTATCACAACCTCGTATCTATAAAACTACAACTTTTCAGTAGAGTAAAAAAATTTAATAATTTTAGATTTTATTATATGGATTTTTATTTAAATTAACCCCAGTTAAGTATTGTATCGAGAAAACATTGATTTTTAGATACAAGGTTGAGACGCTAAAGCTACGTTAACCCGTAGAACCACGTTGTCTTGAAAACTCTACATTGTAGGAAGGCACAAATAAATCACTGTAGAGTTCAAGTGAATTCACCTCGCATCGGTGAGGCGGCACAGGCGGGCCGAGACGGTTCGACATATCGACATGTAGTATAGCTCCACAAGTACACCCCTAGTACATACTTGGTAGCTGTTAGCTACGCCGTGTTATCCCTACTAACCACTCGGGTCAACGCATGCGCCCTCGCTTTTCACAGACCTACTCGCTTATTGGACATGACGGTTTTATGTTTCAAACGAAGATACCTCCCAAGCATACCGTCAAGAATCTACTTTATCCGCTAGCACCTAGGATCTTGAAAAAACCAATACATAAAAAGAGAGATTTTAGAAATTGAGAAATTCAAATTTGAAGCTAAAAATCACTAGTATATGCCAAGCAGGAACTTGACAGCTAGGTAAAAGTAACGTTATCGAATGATAATTGTATCAAAAGCATGATAGCGCCAATATAATAACATTTGATAACGTTACTTTTACGGAGTAATCAAATGTTCCTGCTTGGCCTAATGTAGTTTAAATCTAATAACATCATAAAATAAAATGGCCTAAAACCTTATAAATTGTCGCACAATTGAAGATATGAATCGATGAAGGTGATATGTCGAAAAAAAAATTTACCCAGAATTTTATTTTTATATTATCTACAGAGACGGATCTTTAGATTAATGTACTTAATACTTTACATTCTAAAATGTTTAAGTGGCAGATTGAACTAAATTTTCTCAAAATAATAATTTTGCTACATAACACCTTCATCCATTGTATTCAATTTTCGCGTCATATCTAACAGACACAATGTACAGTAACTCTATGGCACGGTAGAGTATCGGGCGGGGTGCGATCGCATTAGCCGCTCGCCCTCCAACACTAATCACGCGCCGCCGCCGCGCCGCTGCCGTCGTCGCTGCGTACTTCCCTCGCCAACCCTCCCCATGGAGCGCGCGGTTAAAAGCCACAATAATACGTCTTATCAACCGATCTCAGATTTGTTAGCTATTTGTTATGGAGACGAATTAATGGCATGGCATGGCGAAGATAAAAGGAAATAAGTATCGGAATATATTTATGATTTGAACAATGATGACGATATGGATCAAATACGAAATGGGGGATTAAAATTAAATTTTTTTTTAATAGCTGAAACTACTGTCACCTTAGTATAAAATCTAAATATGTTATATTATCTCATATATATAAGAGATAATATAACAGTTATTAAGAGATAATATATAAATAATATAACACTTGTTAGATCTATATAATACTAGCTGACCCTTGCCCACTTCGTTGAGCATAAAAAGAGTTTATGATAAAATTCAACTAAAAAAAAACAACGTGGGAACCCGAAACCCGAAACGCGGAAACCCGGAACCCGCAACGCGGGAACCCGGAACCCGCAACGCGGGAACCCGGAACCCGCAACGCGGGAACCCGGAACCCGCAACGCGGGAACCCGAACCCGGAACCCGCAACGCGGGAACCCGGAACCCGCAACGCGGGAACCCGGAACCCGCAACGCGGGAACCCGGAACCCGCAACAGGGAACCTGAAACCCGCAACGCCGAACCCGCAACGCGGAACCCGGAACCCGCAACGCGGGAACCCGAAACCCGCAACGCGGGAACCCGGAACCCGCAACGCGGAACCCGCAACGCGGAACCCGCAACGCGCGAACCCGGAACCCGCAACGCGGGAACCCGAAACCCGCAACGCGGGAACCGGGAACCCGCAACGCGAGAACCCGGAACCCGCAACGCGGGAACCCGGAACCCGCAACGCGGAACCCGCAACGCGGAACCCGCAACGCGGGAACCCGGAACCCGCAACGCGGGAACCCGGAACCCGCAACGCGGGAACCCGGAACCCGCAACGCGGGAACCCGAAACCCGCAACGCGGGAACCCGGAACCCGCAACGCGGGAACCCGGAACCCGCAACGCGGGAACCCGGAACCCGCAACGCGGGAACCCGGAACCCGCAACGCGGAACCCGGAACGCAGAACCCGGAACGCAGAACCCGGAACGCGCAACACGGGAACCCGGAACCCGCAACGCGGAACCAGCAGCATGGGAACCCGAAACCCGCAACGCGGAACCCGCAACGCGGAACCCGCAACGCGGAACCCACAACGCGAAACCCTAACGCAGAACCCGCAACGTTCACGGAAACGCTGTCAAATGGAATAAATAGTATCCTATGTCCGTCTACTTGCTCTAAGCTACTTCCTCGCCAATTTTCAGCCATATCGATAAAGCCGTTCTTGAGTTATCAATAATTTAACTAACACGACTTACTTTTATACATATAGATGTATAGATTACTCCTACTAACATAAGCTAACGCCCGGCGAATGCTCCCGTCACAGTCGGTCCAGCCGATTCGGTGATCATTAGTTAGATGACGATGATGATGATGATGATGATGATGAAAAGTAGCCTAAATTAATCCTTGTAACTTTAGCTATCTACCAGTGAAAGTCTCGTTAAAATCGGTCCAGCCGTTCCAGAGATTAGCCGGAGCAAAGAGACACGCTGACAGACATGTTTTTAAATTGCATTTTCGTTTTCAGTACCTAGATATCGTTGCCAATGCCAAAAAAAAAGAAGAAAATATCGTTTAAAATGTCATATGCATTTAGAAAAACGTTGCTAATTGAAAGTTACAAACTGACACTTCAATACGCATACATTAATAGATTTCTGAACGCATAGTTGTTACATCATTTGACAACAAATGTTTGACATTTGATGAACAAAATATGAGCATTTATTTATATGATTAATTATTCATTACACATCAAGTTTTCACTATTTTTAATATGTATTCTGCTATTCGGGGAGGAGACAAATCCAACGAATCAAAAGCCATGAAAATTGGTTCAGCCGTTCTCGAGTTATAAGTGTTGTAACAAACACGACTTTCTTTTATATATATAGATATATAAATGCTCGCAAAAACTCGAGAAGGGCTAAACCAATTCGGTTATTTTTAGTCTTGAAATATTCGTGGAAGTCCCTGGAAGGTTTAAAGTTTAAACGTTCATCACAAACTGTTTCTATGCTCAACGAAGTGGGCACGGATCAGCTAGTACTAAAATAAAAATAAGCGTGACGATGAAACGTGAACCTGATGATTACTTCAATATCGAGTAGTTGTCAAAGTAATCCGGCAGTCAATAAGTTCTTAATTCGAAACTATACATCGAAGTCGTCGAGTTAAATAACTCGCGGTGGGAATCTTTCATATTGTTCGCACAGTCGGGGCGACCGCGGACTGGGGGGGCGCCCTACCCGCGCCGCCACACACAGGCGCTGCCGGGGAAATTGTTTGTACATACTTATTCTACAGGATCGTTATTGCGAGGGATGCGACCATCTCATATTTCAAGCGTCAATATTTTCACGATTGAAGTGTGAACATCTGCCTCTTTAGGTGTGACAATAGTTTACGACAATCCAGTAGTCATATCACACACACATACGCAGCGATTTTAGTAATCAAAACAATAACACATAAGTTAGGGGCCAAAATTTACAACTCAGTATATTAACGCTAACTAACATTCACATTATTATGGTCATTGCTATAAATATTCACAACAATAATTTTTCCTTTTTTTTCATATTTATTATATCGATAAAAGTTGTAAAAGTCGCAACACTAGGGGCCAGAAGTTCGTCTAGTGAGTATGGTTAGGTAGGTCGGCGGGAGCGACAGAGCGGGAACTGTAGTCTGCTAATCACGAGCTAACTTCTACCTTCGCCCCGGGCGACGTAGTGACGAGCCTAGATCTTATCGATTAATCTATAATAAAGTATAGCAAAGGAAAATATTACTTTATATTTTCCTTTGCGATACTCTATACCATGCGGGGTATTACAAATTGTATAAAGCTAAAACAAAATATAGAGATGAAATAAGTACGTTAAAAGTTACCCACGCGAAACTAAAATGATATTATAAACACATTATAAATTACTGAGTTTATACATAACAAAGTAAACATAACTAATTATGACATTTAAAAAAAACTAGTTTGCAAACGCAAAGGGCGGTTTTATTGCTGTACAGCAAATTCTTCCACGCAACCTTTGATAAAATTAAAAAATATATTTTCCTTATCGCGGGGCTTCTCTCATGGAAAAATCTACATATTATCGATAACTGAACAAGCCCTCACTAGACGCAAGTAACAAGTACCTATGCATTTGGCGATGTGAATAATTCCGGTCTAGCGTCTACCGAGTCGGCGCGCGACACTCGTGGCCAACATGAAAATAAATAATTTATGCTGCGGTTGCCTTGAAGAGGCATAAATGTAAAATGTTGAAAAACTTTAACAATGTCCGTGGCTGCCTGGAAGATAAAAACGTAATTTTTGATAAATTTCATTGTAAATTTACATGATATAAAAATGGTTTACCGCTGAAAAAAGTAATAAAACTGTATTACTTTATTTGCTTTATTACTTATTTACTTACTTAACATAATATCTTCGTTTTAAAATATTGAGGAATAAAACTTATTAATTTTAAAAAGCTCGACAGAAAAAAATCGATGTCACACTTCTTTCACATCCCTACTTATGCAGTAAATTGTAGAAGTTTGCCAATTTTACATAAATCTAGCGCTGGCGCGGGCGGCTGCTTTAATTTATTTTCAATTTATAAGCTGTGTGTTCAGTAACAAGTAGTCTATGGGCGAGAGTAGAAGAAGCCTTTATAAAAAGCATAGTGCGGTACTTTTTATGATACAACTATTTTTCGCACTTTCTTTGAATATGGTTAACTTATCAGTATACATTTCTGCAAATAGCACCCATATTGTATAGTATGACAAAACATGCAATCAACGTCATACGTATTACATATTATCTTTATAATACAGAGAGCTTATATTTTAAGTTTCACAAGCGATTCAGTGACGGCAAAGGACTTCCATTTTTCCTTTTTGATTCAACGGTCGACTTGTTGGACAGTCTGCAGAAAATCTGAAAGGCTTTTCATTTGGGAAATGTAAGGGCAGCACAAAGCGACGGCGAACGCTTCGCCCTGAAGCACCGTGTCGTCTTTGCGCATGCGATGTGGAACCGTGTCCGTTGTACGATCTTATGACGTCACGATAGTTGCAAATACCGAGTTAAATAGTAATGAAACATTTAAAACTTAGCGTTACATTTTCATCAATACATAAGTAATCTATTATTACTTATGTAATAAAGAACATGTAGTGTTTGACTTACTATAGAAACGCTACTTATAAATAAAGGGTCCCCTTAAATCACAGGCTAAAGCACAGACACATTGCCACTCTCTGGCCGAACGACAACATATTTTGACCTCAGTTCCACTTAATTTAAATAGCATTTCATTAGACCATTCAATTTCATGAGTCATTTTAAGTACCAGGTTCAGATTCTGTGTGAGTTTTTTCACTGCTCACCGTCACCGTAAGGAATTTAACTACTAATTTTCTATGGCATCTAAAGAACGCTACCTAGTGGCAAACTACGGTAACTAATTCATAGAAAACACCGATAATGATGTCGAATTGGGTGAGCATCGGGGGGTGAAAGACAATATTTGCGGCGACAATGGACCCGCGCACTCACGAACAACACCTAAAGATTAAACGCTCGTAAAGAGGCCAGCGGGCGTCTAAGCCAACACGGATACGGGGTCTCGATGGCGGTCAGACTCACACTACGGAACCGCGCGCCGTGTAATGAGTGATGACATAATAGGGCTCCGGGGTTGTTATGAAAATCCTCGTACAGTTTTTGTTTTTTCGTTGTATTATTTTAAATTACGTTTTTAAAACATTATTAAAATCTATTTCATCTATTACATTCTAATAAGTGGACCAGTAATTTTAAAACGAAGCAAGAATTAGAATTTGCCGGATTCAATCGTTCCTTCCACGCAAATATAGAACACAGATGACCTTATCTTTGCCAGGCAGGCAATGCTGATCAACGCCAACCTAAAACTAAACTTTTATCCGACAAACTAAATTATATACCATCTCTACTAAAATAGTAGAGAAGCTAGTCCGAATCTATCATTGATACTATCAATTTGATACATTAATAAATTAAAATCAGTACGGGGGCCTGATTCAAGATGCCATCGCTAATTATATCGCTTACAAAGTTCGATAACAAAATGTATGGGATTTGATTATGTCAAATGATGAAATGAAAAAAATGATTATGCTACGGTAAATTACCGCGATTTGGTATGTCATTTAGCGTACCATATGTCAAATCCCATGCATTTTGTTATCGAACTTTGTAAGCGATAATTAGCGATGGCAAGCCCCCAGTAGTTTATGCGTTATGACCGACCCTTCCTTTTTTTCGTCGCAGTCGGTTAAAAAGATCCCAACATATTATCACACAAACCGCTACATTACAACCTCTTGTTCGCAACGGCTCTATTACCGTCCCCCGTCCCCCCGCGGCACGTCGCGATTTCCCTCCCGGGCGGGCACGTAAGCGTGCGTGAAGGTCCGCCCCCGCCCCCGACCCCATTAGCCCGAGCCCCTCTAAATTATTCACGTCGCCCAATAAAACTGAACGCGAACCTGATGCTCGGTACGCAAGGCATAAGCGGCTGGCGGGAGCCGATGGTGCGCGCTCACGCGAAACGGTCTTGTGGAATGTAGCGACCCGGCATTTTTATAGACTCATCGTCGATATAGGTATGGTCTATATTTCTTAATATAGGCCTTTATATATTGTGGACTTTATCTTCTATATATATAAAAATGAATTGCTGTTCGTTAATCTCGCTAAAACTCGAGAACGGCTGCCCCGATTCAACTATTTTAAGTCTTGAAATATTCGTGGAAGTCCCGGGAAGGTTTAAACGGTTCTCCACAAACTGAGTCTAGGCTAAACGAAGTGGGCACGGGTCAGCTAGTATAACCTACATATAAATCAGAATAAATTTTCGGAAAAACTGCCCAGCAGTCCCTTTATGTTCCTATTTATGTGCACGTCTACAAGCAAGGTAATGTCTTCAGAATGATATTATGATGATTGATGATGCAAAGAGTTCCAAAAAATAAGCAATTTCTGATTTGTGATTTGTGCATACCTAAACCATGGGTTAGGACGCAACATGTTGTGTGATCAATTTTATCCATTCTCAACCATTACTATATTATATGCCGAGACCTCTCCATTTTTTTCAACAAAAATTAGGTTCTTGTTGAAAAAAATCAGGAATGGGACGGTCTTTATGTGACCAAGCGTACATAAAGACCGTCCCACTCCTAAAAATACTATGGTATGTTCCTAACACGCTTTAAATTTCACAATCGAGTGACAATTCTTCAATACAATAAACCACTTCAGCCGCTGCCGCCTACAAGTTGTACCAGGAGCCCAGGTCGGGTCGTAAAGCGAGCCGTCTAATGCATCTCTGTGAGACGTGATCTCCGCTGACACATCCTACGCCTGGTTCCGCTACAACGACCTTACTGTCGACATTACATTGTAGCTAAATGTATAATATTCTTATAAATCTATATAATAACAAGCTGACCCGTGCTCACTCCTTTGAGCATACAACCTTCCCTGGATTTCCACGAACATTTCAAGACTAAAAGTTACATTACATTGTTGCTAAATGTATAATATTCTAAAATATCTAGATAATAACAAGCTGATCCGTGCTCACTGCGTTGAGCATACAAACCGTTTAAACCTTCCCTGGACTTCCACGAACATTTCAAGACTAAAAGTAGTCGAATCGGTTCAGCCGTTCTCGAGTTTTAGCGAGACTAACGAACAGCAATTCATTTTTATATATATATGAAGACTTGCTTACCCGTGGCCACTTCGTTGAGCATACAAACCGGTTAAAATACTTCAAGACCAAAAATAGCCAAATCGGTTCAGCTGTTCTCGAGTTTTAGCGAGACTAACAACCAGCAATTCATTTTTATATATAAGAAGATAGAATATAGATAGATAAGACATTTATCATTTATTCAATACGTTTGAACATTAGGTACACTATATTACACACAAAAAAAATTGTAAGCTAAATACATACACTATACAAAATAACCTACTACATAAAACAAAAAACTGAAGAGAGAAAAAAGACATGTGGCACTCGGGGACTGCCGCGGTAAAGCTATTGCATACTTACTTACTTATTGCATATCAACTTATCCGATACAACCAATGCCACCTAGAGGCGAGTTGTTGAACTAAAGAGACAAGCGTGGTATTTCAAAAAAGTCATTAAAAGTTCTGCTATTCATCGATAGATGGCAATAAAAAGTATCCGGTCGGAGTGGGGGGTGTTAGGTTATTTTCGTTACGGAATTTCTAGATTCGGTCACCACGCTCAAGGCCCGCGATAGAAGCTATGCAATAGCTTAAAAAAGTAAAACATAACAAATAGTAAGTAGGTACCAAATTACACATTTGCATGGGAATTATTGGTAGGTGGTGTAACGCACAAACTCATGAGATGGAGTCCACTCAGGTATACGACTGCGGAAACCAAAGTCCCTGATATTCTGTGGATCCGTACTGTGTATGTTAACCAAGTCTTCGTGATCCAGTAGTTGGTTGTCGACTCCGGAGCTTGTTGGTTCGATTCCCGATTAAAATTGTTCTTTGCAAGTCTGGTTAGGACAGTGCAGGGCGATTACTTGATTGTCTGACAAAGATGATCAATGCGTCGGATGGGCATAAAAGTTCGGCCCTGCGCTTCGTCTCTCGCCAGTCGAGTCGCACATCCGACATACTGGTTTACGAGAGAGATGGTATAATATAAAACATAGCTGGATGTAAAAAAAAACAGCGTATCGACTTATCGACTAAAGAATCAGGAAATTATTGAAAGTAACGACAAAATAGTAATTATCATGTTGGTAATAAAATAGCAAAAGAACATTGATTTTCTAGTCCTTATCTTATTAACACTAGTTACAAAAAACATCTAACAGTTACAAAAATCTAAATCTTTCTACCTTTTCCATTAGCATTAAAAATTGCGCGCAACAGAATCAATTAAAACATTTTAAAAACCCAGTTGAAATATTATTAAAGCTACCAATATCCGGGACCCGGAGTTAATTCGCATAAATCGAGTCCGCGCATAAGAGGCTTACGGCGGGCGAGGGCGGGCGGGGGAGGGCGAGGGGGTGCCCCACCCCTCCCCGGTGTAAAAATAAACCACTACACGCTATTGTCGGCAAATAATCGCGCGAACACTGCGCAGGCGCTACTGCGGTAAAGCTGCGGCCATAACGAGGTAAAGTAATAACCAAAGGTTTGTGAAAACAGCTTAAAGTGTGGTATAAAAATATTATAGCGCATCGATTAATAATGGTAATTCACTTTTTATCCGACTTCAGCGATTATGGCAGTCTATGTATGTATGTATGTTCCCTCGTAGCAGCTAAATAACTAGTCAGATTTAATGCATGAGGTGACAATCGATTTGTAATGATGCCGCGAATATCATAGGCTACATAATTTTCCGAAAAATTATTAACAGTAATAAAGGAACAATATGTATCGCACGCATCACCCTATGTGAATGGCGCAAAATTTTCCCTTTCATTTTTACTAAAGACGTTATGATTCATTACATAACGTAAACATTTTAAGAGAAATTAATATTTTTAATGTTACAATATTCAATATCCACTAAAAATATAAATATTTCAACAATTCAAACCCCATTTGCCATCGCAATGTTTGTGTACAAACAAGTCATTTCAAAAACAGTAACAGCGCTCTCTTGGAGCTTTTGATGCTACAAAGTGGTTAAAATAACGATGTCACAGTTTAAAAGCAAAACAAAAAGTCACGTAGCCCTCGTCGGCGGGCGCGGGATAAAATCTGGTACAGTGCTGTGGAAGCAAAACAAAGCCAAAGGGGAGTATCGCCCAGCGCCGACATCACTCCGCCTCCGAGCGCACAAAGGAGGCCGCTAGTGTAGCCCGCTGAGACAAATATCGATATCGATAGAACGTGAAGGCGAAATACATCAGTATCTACAAACTTTATTTATTATATAGTACGTCCCGTTTAATTTTAACACAAACAAACCCGTCTATGACACAACCACAGTGATGCCAATTGGCCAATACAATACACTAATTATTGTTTGCGACTATGAATCCATTGACTATATTCTACAGTCGGCAGTATCAAAATGGCGTATTTTTACTGTGAAACTTTTGTATTTGATTTGATTAAAGTATATCAATTATTGTTTAATTGTTATAAAATGTATTGTATAATTAAGTATGATCCTTTAATAATCGTGAATGTGTGGAAATTTGGGTATTTTCTACTTACATTGGCGCAGAGAAAAACGAAAAATTTTCAGCTATAGCATAATATTTTATTATTTTAAGTTTTTTGATTTATTGTATTCGGTTGTCTGGAAGAGACTGCTGTAAGCAGTAAGACCGCCTTTGTACAATTCCTCTTTTTGCTTTATTGTTGTATGTGTTTTTATGTACAAATAAAGAATTTTCTATTATATTACTTAATACTCATATCTATTAAGGTACACATTTGTATAATTCAAGTATAGTTACAAACGTAGGCTCCGTGATATAAACGAAATCGCATCGACGCTCGCTACCATATCTAATACATAATACAAAATTGCCGCTAAGAATAATGTAACAAGCACATTATCGATTGTGGTGTGCACGACAATACCGTGCACATCCCTAGGGTAGAGCTGCACTCAAGTGGAGTGGCCGTCACAATCCGACTTCAGCGATAGGGCTGAACAAACGCCGTCGCCCGTCGCCATCACCCGCCACAGCCAGCAGGCTTACTCCCGACACAATCGAGAACCGAATCAGTTCGATCTCAACGGTTTTTGGTGTTTTATTTGGTAGATTACTTTGAAACTAACCATTATAAAGAAAATAGTTAGATCGTTCTTTGTACTCGCGACCATATCAATCGACTGGGAATCAAAATAAACAAACGTCAATTCGAGAGTAGGTACGCGGCACAATCGAATCTGAATCAAAATCGAAATAGTTTGGAGAGTAAGGCCCCTGTTTATACCGCCCAGAGCGAGCGCCCAATATTGCGCTTTGATTTATTTGTGTACAATCCGTGAAATATTGCCGTAGAGAGCCAATATAACGAAATGTAGATACTTGTTTTAGCAAACTTTTTAATTGGCATCTACTGACGACATTGTATGGCCTTTCTAGTACTTTTGACGTTTGTAGCGCAGACGTATATTCTGAAGCTGGAAGTCGCGGGTTCGAATCCCGCCGACGTGCAAAAAGTGGTATAATATGTTCAGCTTGTGTATTAAATATGTGTAATATGTTTAATATAATAAAATTCTTAAATATGTATTGTAAAAAAAGTTATAAATATATTTCCGTTGTTTGGTACATGTAACTCAAGTTCTTCCGATACTTATCACGAGGCCAGATTGGCCTGGTGTGAAGAGTATACAAGGTTTAAAAAAAGTGAGTGACTTTATGGTGTATAATATGCACATATTATGTAGAGTTTGCTGTGAAAGTACCAGCGCTTCTATGAGAAATGCCCCAACATCATAAATTTGATCATACAATAATTAAAAAATAGTAACTTTTTGAGTGCTGGTACTTTCACAGTAAACTACATATACGGGACCCATACACACCCTAATGTATTATCACTCCTTAATATTACAGCCTGTATAGATATTATTATTATTATTGTAGTTTTACCGTTCATCCCAAACACTTAAATATATGAGGTGGCACATAAAAATCCGATATTTATTGCAGCGCTAAGTGCACAACACGCATGGAACTAAACTCGTTGTTAGCACTAACTTTTAACACGCCAAGCGGCGTCCTCCCTACGCTCCCGTAGTGGCAATTTAAAATTGTATTTACCTTTAAAAGTTTGTCCGGATAAAACATAATTTAAACGTGGGTTTAAAAGCGACAAACTATAAACCTGCATCACGCCATGTTGAAAATTAGCCACAACAAACACAGCCTGGTAATATTTAATATTCTTGTATCGTAGCAAACTTCATTTAAGACGTTCACAGCCCGTCGTTTATTTGAAACGAAGGAATATTATTATATCTAGGCTAAAGCCAAAATAATTGCTATTAAAAATCTATGGAGCGAAATTAACTGTAGCCGAAAACAAATATTTCGTAGCTTCGTAGACGTGCTACGAGATGCTACAACCTTATTTTACAAGTTGTGAGACAGCATTAGTTATTCTTCTTGCATTATGTTCATAAATAATAAGTAATTATATATAAATTTTTAGCCGACTTCGGTGAAGCCAAAAGGAAGGGTAATAACAGTCTAAATAGTAAATTATTAAAACGCGATACGTCAGTGTCCAATATTTGTAATATAACTAGCTGTTCTCGCGACTTCGTTCGCGTGGTTTTTGAGTTACTTAAGCCGTTTATGCACCGCACGCAATGAAAGTCCCCAAATGTAATACATTTTCCCCGTTTTTGCAACATTTCTCACTAACGCTTCGCTTCTATTGGTCGCAGCCTAATGTTATATAGCCTAAAGCCTTCCTCTATAAATGGACTATCCAACAAAAAAATATTTTTTCAAATCGGACCAGTAATTCCTGAGATTAGCGCGTTTAAACAAACAAACTCTTCCGCTTTATAATATTAGTATAGATTAACCAATTTTTATAGCATTACTTCCACTCGCAGCATAACAGACGCGACACCCACACATACGATATAAAAACATAATGTACGGGATTTGACATAAGCTTCGCTAAATGACGACCGAATTTGTATGTCATTTAGCGAAGCTTGTGTCGAATTCCATACATTTTGTTTTCGAACTTCTTAAGCGATAAATCGCGATGACATCTTGAAGCAGGGCCCAGGGCCCTAATTCTCAGGCCTCGAAAATAGTGTTTACTATCGGTCTGTCCCGCTCATGCAAATGAGATTCAGCGCGCGTGCGTGCGGGATATACTAATATTCGAACTTTTTTCCACTGCCCGAGAATCGTGCTCCTGATATTGCAAAAAGTAACAAAATACCGTCGTGTCGAAGGAGAGTTTGGTTTATTGCACACATACGATATGAAAACATATCACATATTTCAAAACTAACAAAATACCGTCGTTTATTGTCGAAGGAGAGTTTGGTTTATTGGTGTAACAACGTACGGGGAATACGTGAAATACATCTCGGCCTGGGAGCGTACAGCGAATCAATTCACATATCAAAGTGCTATACATTTGGTACAATATGTGAGTGACGAGCGAAATCTGCATAAGTAACACTGAGAAAATGAATGCAAACATCGAATATCAGCAATTGTTGGAAAAAGGGGTGCGGCTGTGTTATAGACAAGTACGTTTCGTCTCTTTATCTTCACGGCCTCGTATCTATAAAACTACAGCTTTTCAGTAAAGTTAAAAAACTTATTAATTTTATTTTTTATTATGACATGGATTTTGTTTTAAATGATGTTCAGTTATGTACAGTATACATCCAAAATCCATGTCATAATAAAATCTATTATTAAGTTTTTTCACTCTACTGAAAAGTTGTAGTTTTTTAGATACGAGGTTGAGAAGGAAAAACGACTGTTTGTTGTGTGTGAATATCCTTACATAGCATAATTAATTCTTTAGTTATGCAGTTCAGTAGTGTGACTGAAATTTGTACGGGGATGATAGATATTATGTAGTTTCAACACTAATCTGAATGCCTCGATTTTGTTATCAGTGCGTCCCTATAAATCCACTTTATTTAAATATTGTTCGATAACATTAATATGTTTATTGAAATGAGCTATGATAATTCATAGCTCATTAAAATGCGTAAAAATTAAAATGCTCATTAAAACTTGTTGTTATATCTTCACTATCTTCACTTCGTTGAGCATACAAACAGTTTGTGATGAACCGTTTATACCTTCCCGGGATTTCCACGAATATTTCAAGACTAAAAATAGCCGACTCGGTTCAGCCGTTCTCGAGTTTTGGCGAGACTAACGAACAGCAATTCATTTTTATAAATAAGACTAGCGGACCCGTGCCCTCTTCGTTGAGCGTACAAACCGTTTAAACCCTGGACTTCCATGAACATTTCAAGACTAAAAATAGCCGAATCGGTTCAGCCGTTGTCAAGTTTTAGCGAGACTAACGAACAGCAATTCATTTTTATATATAAGACTAGCTGACCCGTGCCCTCTTCGTTGAGCGTACAAACCGTTTAAACCTTCCCTGGACTTATACGAACATTTCAAGTTTTAGCGAGACTAACAAACAGCAATTCAATTTTTTATATATATATATATATATATATATATATATATATATATATATATATATATATATATATAAGATTATTATATATTCATTATCGTATTAAAATAATACGTAATAGTGACTAAAGTCTGACAAAGTTGTGGAACTTATCGCTTATACCTTACGCCACACACCAAATATTTACGGAATACCAATATGTTGCGATCCACCGCCTCTCCCTTTAACCGCCCGCTTTGACGAGACAACGCCGAGCGCGTACAATCCAATTTGTGTTCTATGCCGTGCAACACAAGGTGCATTGTGTAAAACACGCGTGATATTCCACACTCGTATCAAAAATGTTTTCACTTCCAAATTTAATAACAGCGCCTCAAGAAATGAGGGTTGTTTTGACAGTTGGCATGTCTCTTTATTTGCTCTGATATGGAACGTGTATGTTCATTATCCACTCCGGTCTTTGCACATAAAGCGCTTGTTTGTCTTTTGTTTTGATTAATTCAATTTACATAATGTAAATTATCATTAAATCACCATAATTAAGATAACATTATTATAGGATAAGCTTCTTACATAGAAACCATAGTAATGTTGCCTGTTAATAGAAGTAGACAACATGATCATAATCGATCTAGAACGCATTCTTAAAAATAACGAAGGTACGACCAATTAAAATTAACAATAAAAAATAGAGCAATATCAATAGCGTCTGTTACGTCACAATCTGACATGGGGTCATATCATTTTACGAGACAGACGGGAATTTCTTTTAGATTTATGTTATATTCATTCTTAGTTAGTATTGAGCAATTAAATACTTGATGTTTAAATGTGATGTACGACATTGGAAACGTCCTTATTGATATTTCTTTTCTTCTTTCTTTCTTTCTTCATTTTATTATAAATATTTCTGCCGACCTCAAACAGTGGCGACCTCTACCAGTCGTAGTGAAAAAGATCCGTAAGGAATTCAACAGTGGTGTCCTCTACCAGTCGTAGTGAAAAAGATCCCTAAGGAATTCAACAGTGGTATCATCTGCCAGTCGTGGTGAAAAAGATTCCTAAGAAACTCAACAGTGGAGTCCTCTACTAGTCATTGTGAAAAGATCCCTAAGAAATTCAACAGTGGTGTCCTCTACCAGTCATAGTCAAAAAGATCCCTAAGATATTCAACAGTTATAAGGACCGGTACCAGTCGTGGTGAAAAAGATTCCTAAGAAATTCATATAATTCCTAAACAAATGGAAGACACGAGTGGATGAATGTGATATACGGAAAATACTGATTTCGAGAAAAGTGAGTTCAAACTGTCACTTAAACATTTTAGAATTCGTTGTACCGTATTAAATTTATTAATCTATATATCCGTCTCTAGAATAAATGTATTTAATACGTTACTACATATCATAAAATCTTTAAATGACAGTTTAAAGTCAATTTTCTGGGTAGAAAATTTTTGCGACACATATACCTTCATCCACTCATGTCATCAATTGTGAGATGACTAACCTGTGTCCTTGTCCGTCTTGCCTGGCGCGAGTCTCCTGTCGGTGAGCGCGTTCTGTTTGGGACTATTCCTCTTGGTCGTGCACCGCGACATCACCAGCGACTGAGGTATCTGCGTTAGGTCGTACTACAATTTTATTCTAGGAATAATTCAACGTTTAGTGGTATAAATACAAACAGAGTAGAGCACTAGGTATTCATTTTAATATTATTATGAATGCCTATTATGCGGAGCCAGATTCATCTCACATTGACACAGTATATAATAACTCTATTACATTATTTAGGTGCAAATTAGTATTATCGAAATATGGTTACAAATAGACGCGCGTTAAACACAAGGACGCACCGCGCTCGCTACAACATTTCGATATTGCAAATTTGTACTTTGACAATGTAACAATAGACTTTTATAATAAACTATAGGTAACAAGGTATATAGACAGCGTGTCTCGTGGATCATACATAAAGCCGAATATAGTGTAAAGATAATGACGCGTAGAGCATTTTTTGCTTTGGCACCTCATATAAATTATTTACAATAATGTGACAAATCGCGATTTAAGATCTCCATAAAAGTCACAAAACAGATAAGTTTCAACCCTGGTCAGTTGTTAGGTCAACGACCAATGCGTCAGTGCGTATAGACTAGGAACCTGCGAGCTTTAGCATAGTAAGATTTACTCCTTGTGGTCATTTTAGCTTTAGTTTTTTTTTGAGTTATATTAAGTAATTTATATGAGATGCCAAAACCAAAAATGCTCTAAACGTAATTCTCTTCACACTATATTCGGTTTGGTACATGATCCGTGGGACACACTGTATATACCTTGACACTTCTACTATATGGCGATGTGAGTTGAGCCCTAGGCACAGGGCTCCGATCTCGTACCTCGAATATCGGTGTGATTCTCAGTCTGTACCGCTTACACGCACATGATTAGACGCGCGCGCAAAACTAAAAAATTAGGTATGAAAATCGGGGCCCCGATCTGTTTATACAGCTTCAACCACTTGACAGATTGCGCTGTAAAATATCTAAGGCGTCTCATCCTCACCAGCTTGTCGGAGCGGTCGCCGGAGGGCAGGCGCGCTATGGTGACGTCAGCGCTGTCCTCAGGCGGCGGCGGCTGCTGCAGCCAGTTGTACTCGCGCTTCTCCGCCGGCACGCCCCGCCGTTCGTAGTCGGCTGCTTGCGTTCTGTGTAGTCAACAACATAATGTTTAACGTGTCACAGTATTACTTCTAGGTACAATCGCGAACACACGTGCCGTTTATTAAGCCTTATTAATTGTTCGGAAATATTGCGTTCTGTATATGTTTTATCTGTAACACCATTGGTTCTAGGTCCAGTCACGAACCTTATAGTTTATTAAGCTGAGTAGCGTCAAAAAGTCATAACTATAAATATTTTTACTGAATATAAAATACTAACATTCTATGTATCGAATACTAATAAAGGATGACTGCGCTGGCTTACCTTAAACTTTCGTAACAATCTAAACATACTACGGCATAGTCGCCATTTTCTAATAATAATGAATTCTCTGTTCGCCTCTGCATTAAAAATGGAAATTCCTGTAACAAAAACATATTCGTAAAGTAAAGCACATGCATCAAAATAAATTCATGACAATATCCAAATATCACTTTAGACGGCCCATTAGACGGTCAGTAAAGCGTAAGTCAATACTATCAATTATATATTAAGTATGATTTCTTGTTGCTGTCTGAATTTATTATCTAGACTAGAAAATCATGCCGACTAGTCGTCAGTCAAACCGCATTCTAACCACGCTGTGGTAAAACTGACAGCGAAATCTAATGTGTGTGTGATCCCTATAATTCATGGGGCATTTCACGTCAAGTGGGACAGAAAAATAAAGTCAGATGCACTTCCAAAATCCTGAATAAATGTACGTCCTTATTTTTGTTTGTTTATTCCTGGTTACAAATTTATGCGCCCTCAAATAATCAAAATCTAAATTTGAACAATATCCAAGATCTGATTTTTCTGTGGTCCGCTTGACGAGAAATACCCCATATGTTGATAACACACAGTTGCTCAAAAGAATGGAAGAGTCCAAAGTTTGTATAGAGAGAAGTGTGTACGTTACCTTAATAGGCAGCGCGCGCACCCGTTTACGGTACGTCTTTATGCCGCACAAGTGGCAGTGGTAGTCGTGCGTGTTGTACACGCGCCGCTCCGCCGGGTACCCGCCCAGCGCCTCGTATCTGACGTCACAGATTATTATAGTCATCGTCATAATATGGGAAAGCTGGTTCTAGGCATTATTACATGCCAGACAGTATAATATAACAGAGCACAGGAATATATAAGCACTACAATTTTATAGTCTATTGATAAAATAATACTACTAAAAATATACACAACTAATTAGCTATTCAATTTTCATGTGTTGGATTAGCCCCTTGATAGAAAAATAGATGGCTTAAATATTTTTAAAGTGATAACTACTTATCGGAGTGTAAGCAGTTTCGTTATGGAACGATTTACGGCGCCAATCTGTCTGAGTTAGAATATTACCACTGTGGGGTGTCTCGAGAATCAATCATATTATTAGTAATAGTGGTCGAGTCGATGATGATAATATTTAATCATATCGGCTATATATTGTAACATTACGCTGGCTAGAGATAGAGTACGGCACAACATAACATTGACAAATAAGGCATACATGTTACAATAATGTTTGCGTATACATTCTGCGGTAGTGACTGCGTTAAAACGCAGTTTGCTAAAGCAAACAAAAATATTTTAAAATAAAAGTAAGCTCACCTTCTCCATTGGCTTAATAACGAGTGGTAACAAAATGTACAGACTAGAGCAGAACCATTTTCACGCAACTGTTCCGCGTTCGGATGACTCTGAAATATAACAAAAAAATATATTAATATTTGTAATAATACATGAATTTGTCTTTAATGAGCGTTTTGTATTTATTTTCATAACGCTAAGGCCGGGTTTCCACTGACGCGGAGCGGAGCGGAGTGGAGCTTGCGGTGCCCGAATTGACCAGTCACTGCTTGAAATCTCCGCTCCGCTTTAACGGAAACAGCACGACCAATCACTATGATCAATTTGGGCACCGCTCCACCTCGCGTCAGTGGAAACCCGGCGTAAGGGCAGCCCCGACGTACACAAAGTGTCATCTGCACGCGTAGCATGACCACCATAGAAATGATTTTGCCTACATTTCCTTAGCAATGTGTCATGTTATCTTTTCTACAAAAGAAAGAAATCATTTCTATGGTGGTAATACTACGCGTACTAGTGGCGGAAATAATATCGACAACTGTCAATACGATAAGAATTTTCAACACTGTTGATGCCACCGGGCAGCACTATGTTAAATTCGGGGCTTAGTCATGTCAAATAGCTGTCAGATCTGACGAACTTAAACCGCAATAATTATCGATCGATCAAAGAAGTTTTATGATCTGCGGTTTAAGTAATGAAGATGGTCTGTACCTGATGCGTGAGTAGGCACGGGAAGTAGGGCGCGTTGCCCTGCGGCTGGCCGTACAGTATCCGCGCCAGCGTGAAGTCCGAGTGGAGCCCGCAAAGGAAGCAATATATCGACGTACACGCTGAAGACAAAATTATTGTAATTGTTCGTTAGAATGAAATGTTCAAAATACTATGTAGCCGATGTGAAATAAATTTTATCATCATCGACTCGACCACAATTGGGTATTTGACAACATAAAGCTTGTGTTGAACGTGTCGTTAACCATATTCATATTATGTTTGTTATCTCACTCCACGTTTTACATAATTTCATTTCATAACATATCTGATGAACTAAAAAACAAAAGATGTAAAAAACGAGTATTTACCGCTATTGCTTGCGACGGTCCGGTCGGACGTGGTAGAGGGTGGGGTGGGTATAACTCGGTCGCCGTTCATAGACGAATTCGATGGTAGCGGAGACGGTATGTTATACCTGCAACACACAAACTTAATTTTATAGTATGCACCCACAATCATTTAGAAATTTTATTAAAAAAATTAAAGGAATAAAATATTTTAACAGTTTTTGCCAATAGGCGGATTGACGCTAAGCGAGCAGCCTTGTACGAGCTAGCGAGGCAGCTCGCTTTATGTGGGCCAGCCTTATAAAGTATAAATAACGCTTAGTTACTTTCCTACTACACGAGCTTACCTTCTATGTTCTAACGGCACTCGCTCCGCGTCCAGCAGCTCCCACTGCCGCGCCAGATGTCGCACGCAGCGCGAGCACGCCAGCACGCGGCCGCCGCGCGCCGCGCCCGCACCCGCGCCCGCCAGGCACGGGAAGTGCATAGCGTGCGAGTTCATATACTCCGCCGTCGTCGACAGCCATTCCATGGACTGCTGCGGGAAGAGTCCCGCGCACACGTAGCACCTGTCAAACAAAGACATATTAGACCTGTCTTTTTATATTAACGTGGTTTAAAAGCGTCCATAGATTTTATTATTACTATCATATCAAAGATATATTATCTCAACATAGTTTGATGTTGTGGATTGCTTTAATCGTCGATTAAGCGCTTATGGTAAACTTATAACATGCGCGTAAGTTATATTTTTTCAGCAAGTCGGATTATTTTTATTGTGTTAGCGAAACATTTACATTATCTTATATTCGTCAATAATATCAAAACGATATTTTACATAGAAAACACTATCTTGTCTCGATAACACCGCAGACGATATAGTCATTATTTTTAAGATTAGATCTAATCCTATCACTTAAGTCTTCGATATCCGTCAAAATACAGCATTATCTATACGCAAAATAAGGATTATTTTATTTTGCATTATGTAATATTAACGGTGACAGGTTTTTCTTTATTTGGCTGCTTAGCCATTGCAGTGATTTTATATACAGAAAAGGGAAAGGTATTTTTTGGATAAAACTTAATTATTGTTAAAACCAACAGCCAAAATAAATTGTTGGTCTTACCTATATAAGCCCATTCCGTTCTCCCCAGAAACTATTTGACTATGTGGACTGCTGGAGAGCGCATTGGACGGCCGCTTGGTCGTCTGACCAGACGGACTCTTCATATCGTACGGCTTAAATCTGACACAATACATAACGTATTTATATCAAAACAAATGTACTAGGGGCACACATTTTTGATAAATAAAGTAAATGTCAGACGGCCGAATGCTGAAACGATTGTTAAATTGAATAATGATCAGGTCACATGCTGCCCTTGTCATTCCGCCTACAAGTGACAGGAACAGCCGATGTGAGTGTCCCAAACTTTAATTCGCGCTTCAGTATTTGGCCGTTAGTTAATATTTTAAAAGACCACCTTTTATGATTCTCGTGAGTCTTAAAATTCAAATATTATGTATTGACTGTATAGACTTTATTGTGTATTGACACACTGTGTAGACTGCACCATTGAAAACATGAATCGATGAAAAAAAAAACACACAACAGGCAAAAAAACCCAGAAAACTGAGTTTAAACTGTTGCTTAAACATTTTAGGATAATATGTAGTAACGTATTAAATACATTGATTCTACAGACGGATATTTATATTAATGGTCTTAATACTTTATGACGTATTTTAAAATGTTTAAGTGACAGTTTGGACTCAATTTTCTCGAAATCACAATTTTGGAGAAAACATTGCGTAGCGTATACGGTGTTTAAATATTTTCATTAATAACCCATGTGTGTTATATAAGTAATGGTACTGACCTAATATTATTATGCGAGTTATTGTGCGCCGGGTTGGGCTCACCATTCTCGCTGTAGGCGGGATACTTGTGGGGAATGCTCTTGTAGCACGACGCGCAGATCTGCACCATGCCTGCAAATCGAAAAAATGTATTATGCGCTTCAAATATAGAGTAGTTTTCTCCATTATTGGTAGGATATAAAAATCTTTGAGAAGGAGTTTTTCTAGGCAAAACAACCCATAAACAGGCTATAATATTAATGAGTGAAAGTTTAGTGTGTGTATGGATCCCGTATATAGAGTTTACTGTGAAAGTACGAGCGCTGAAAGGGGTACTTTTTTAATTATGATGTTGGGGCATTTTTCATACAAACATGAAAGTCAAAAGTAAGTCATATAATATACAGTATACTCTACATGAAGACACATACACACCCTAAAGTATTACCACTCGCTTATTTTACACCTTGTATAATTCAAACATTAAAATTATATGCGAATTTCAACCACAGACGACCTCTAATATAATCATTATAAAATATGCTAGATTTATTTTTTTATTACTTTAGTAGTAGTAAACCTCCATTACGTTAAAATTATTATTAAACATCCTGCTAATTAATAGCTAATATCAGATGGATCCCATCCAGCTAGGAACCCACAAGCACTGGGTACACACTTTTAAAAATGACTGAAGGTACATGCTTAATGGTGTACCAGTCATTGGTCAATGGCTAATTAATTCTAAATTAAAGCACATTTGCATTCTTCCATTACATAACATAAAGGTGAACTAACCCTGCGGGCTGGCACCAGGATACGGTTAGATACAGTATGTTTTTGTAAACCTTCTGCTACCACTGACTAATTAGTAGTTAATATTAGGTGAACAAGAACTAGAGTCCAACAAACTAGTAAGCTAAGTCCCGATTTCACTAACGCATGTAAGTGTTAAACGCTTGTTAAAATACCATGCCTTCTCATTCATTGATAGGAAATACGAGAGGGATAACATGATATTTAACGAAGGATTACCTTTAACATTGCTTGGTGAAACACACCCTAAGATTCACACTTTTACCAGCGACTTGGTACATACTTTAGAACACGTATGGCATTCTTCTCATGGAACTCTAAATTAACTAATGTGGACTATTGCAGCTGGCATCGGGGTGCGACGAGCCAGGTCATGAGCTAGTAGTTTTTACCAGTGACTATTCACACACTTTAAAAGCACGTTACATTATTCACATGAAAAATCTCTAAGCGCCAATTTCACCAACACATTTTAAAGTTAATCCTTTATTAAATATCATGTTATCCTGTCTATTTCCTGTCAACGAATGTGAAGGCACTGTATTTAACAAGCCGTTAACACTAACAAGCGTAGATGAAATCGGGACTAGGAGGCTGGGGATGGTGCATCAGGTGGTGAGCGGGTTTTTTTACTGGTGAGCACTTTACACTTTTAAAGAACGTTATCGCACACATCACATTAACAACCTCTGACTTTTTAAGGTAAACTATTAGAAATGTCTGGATAATAAAGGCGAAGCGTTTACTAACCCTGCGGGCTGAAGAAGCTGGGGATGGTGCATCAGGTGCTAAGCGGGATGTTTTTACTAGTCACCACTTATACACTTTTAAAGAACGTCCACAGATCCCATTAACAACCTCTGACTTATTATACTATATTTAAAAATGTCTGGCTACTAGACGCGTTTACTAACCCTGCGGGCTGATGGGGCTGGCATCGGGGTGCGGCTTGAGCGAGGTGATGAACGGGTAGTAGGGCTCGCGCTCGGGGTTCGCGCAGCAGTACACCAGCCGCAGCTGCGAGCTCGCCGCCGACACGCCGCACACGTAGCACACGAACGACGCCGTGGCCTGGTACACGTGTTATCTCATTATCGACCGATACATTATCACTCTTAATGTCTAGACATTGCTATTTCCGGGATAAGCAGGTGCAATTCGAGTTCGGATACAGATAAATGAGATTATGAACCGAACTAGTAATTTATTTAGTCCTTAGCCGCGCACGCGTGACGACACCGTCGCCTGTTGCGTGATTTTAGTGATGGTGTCAACTTCTCTAATGTCTACACAGAAAAGTACGATTTTGATATACCATCAGTGATAATTTTAGATATATCAAAAATCCTACTGATAATTTATCACATTCATAATTCTAGACATAGTGCGATTATGAGTGGAACTGGTAATTTATTAGATCCTGCAAAATTAAAAAGTATTTATTTAGGTGTTTACGTGTGCTGAGGTGCATAGAAACAACGTCCCATGTTGCAGAAATGGGTAAGTACATACTTCGATGCCATATACATTGACTTTGTCACAGAGAGCAGTGACAAAAACACGCACTCAGCTGACGCAGAACGCAGCATACGAACTATGCCATCAAGCTGACATGCCATGTACAGTAAAAAGCCCCCTTAAAAAATAAAGAAAAAAAAACTATGCCATCGACTTCCCAATATTTTAGTGTAATACAATTTGATAAGAAGTTCGGTTATAGATAATTTTATTGCAACGGAATTATTATATATTTAAAGTTCCTGGAAAAATTGCTAAATAAACTGTAAAGTGTATAGCGATTAGTCATCATTTCGTTTCCCCGGAATTCGAATATTTTACAGCAACTATGACGTAAAAGACATAAGCTATGATAAAATCCAGATAATAAAAAAAATATAACCGATGTAAAGGGCGACTAGTCTTTACTGTCCAGAGATGCCGCCACTAGCTGTCAAAATGTTTGAAAATTATCGTGACACAATTTTACACGTGCCTGTTATCTCTGATATTTAAGCCAAAAATATATTTTATCTCTTACTTTATTTGCTAGTTACTAGAGACATGTTTATATCGGAATTTTAGTAAAAGAGTATATACACAGGCTATAATATTAATGAGTGATAATACTTTAGGGTGTGTATGGGTGCCGTATATAGAATTTACTGTGAAAGTATCAGCGCTGAAAGAGGTTTTTTTTTAATTTATTATATGGGAAATTTATGATGTGGGGGCATTTCTCATACAGACATGAATGTCAAAAGTAAGTCTTTCAGCGCTGGGACTTTTACCGTATACTACATAGGAGGCGCATACTCATTACACACCCTAAAGTAATATCACTCATTTATTTTACACCTTGTATAATGTGTATATTTACCTGCGAGGGCGGTCGTTCTAGCGGCGAATGGGGGGGCGCGGCGCGGTCGGACGAGGCGAGGCTGAGCGGCGACGGCGGCAGCAGTGACGGCGGCCGCGTCCGCAGCGTGTACGCTCGCTCGTGCGGCGGCACGCCACGCATCTGGATAAAAAAAAATATAGTTATCAAATATATTTTGGTTGGTTTTATTACTCTGCCCAAAAGGTGATAAACAATATGTATAATAGCCAGTCAATTTTAATAATAGAATATTTATCATAATGACCGGGTGTTATGCTCAATTTTTACTTGGTCCATAACATACATAATACTTTTTATAAAACAAATTATTCACCTTGCATTACTTCAAAGTGAATTCGTTGATGACCATGTCGTTAGTGTCAGTTTTTCTACATCAACGAAAAAAAATAGTTTAAATTACTCGTTCTCAGTTCGGAAGTGAATTTGTCAGTAGGTATCTAGTATAAATAACTTAGTTCAGAACACACAAACTATATTAGATAAATTAAGTGTAACTTAAGTGACCAACCAGGCCCAATAATCGGTTTTATAACTCGTAATTAACACTATCGGTGATAGATGTCGCTAACACAGAAATTAATGATGTTATTTATAAAACAAGTAACATTACCGAATTACAGCAACAAAAACTTTCTCCTCCAATCCAATTTGAAAAAGATTCATCTAGTTTAAGTGACTTTTCACCAAGACTAATTTTTTATTGTTTTTAATTTGTTATTTATAATTTTCTTAAAATTTTTCATTATTCATAAATATTCACTACAAAATACATCTGCATAAACAAACAAACAGAACCGTTCGATCTAGTGGAAAAAAATAGTGTCTTTACTTGCTAGTTACCTTAGATAACAAAATATCCATGTATCTATGGTTTACTATTCATGTTTATGTCCATATAAACACCTAAATTACTTATTTATTTAAGTTATTCAAGGACTAAGCCCATGTACAGATTGAGATGGTGTGGATACTGGACGCGTCTATTGATATTCTGATAATTTCAAGTATAGGTTTACAGCGTATCTCTATTTATTTTACTATGAACTGTGTTAATAGTGCTACTTTTTGTCACGGGGAGTTAACTAGATTTTTATGCCATCGAATTAGTTGCCACAGTTTACCACTAGGGGCGTTGTTTCGATGCTATTCAAATTGTCTCATCAAACGTCCTCTCGGTGAGCAGTGATAAAAACTCGCACTGTATATTGCTCTGCGATATCTGTATATCTAGAACATTCACACGTGACATATGGCGCGGGCGATGTGACGGACAAGCCACAGGCTATCTCGGGCCACGCATAAAGATAAACATAATAATATCATGTAAGGTCAACTGCTGACACCGCCGCCCTTTGCTTATTTATACGAAATTAAAAATATAAATATCATTTAATTTATATCTATAACGCCCAAGAGGAAAAACGAGAGATTAAATACATTTATTTTTTAAAGGGGAGATACTACAGAATGATTTATTTTGCTTATCTGCTAGTGAATGTAAATGATGTAAATGTCAAAAGTTTAACGCAATGCTAAAAAAACTTTGATATCAATAAACAATGTATCATAATAAAAAGAAACTGTTAATGTAGAGAATGAAAATAATATATCAGAAAATTTTAATTACTAAGGCCCACCCACTTGCACTAGTCGGGGTCAAATAATAAATCCATAGTAAGCCTTTAATTCTACTGTATATTCAGTGGCAAACGATTAGGCACAAAACCTACAAAACTGTTATACAAGTGCGCCTAGGATTAAGAAATCACTTCACCTTCATAAATATGTAATTGCTTTTGTAAAAATAAAGTCTGAAAATTTTCTGACGAAAATAAAAAATTACATTTCTATAATGAGAAAAGAAAGTATCATCATATCCCAAAGTTATAGTTCTTTTATACCCCGTAATCGTATAGCTATTATAACTAGATATTAGACATAATAAGTATAATATGGTATAAGTATAATATGTAGAGTCATGTAGAATGTTATGTAAAGTCGACTTTATTGTTCAGCATTTTATTTATCACCCTCTTAGCAAAATTTAAAATTACTATTAGAGTAGGTATGTCAATTTCACTTGGTATTAACTAAAACAAACATTGTCTCTATCAAGTATCACTTTTAAAATAATCTGCTTCTCTCAATCACGTCACAGCTGTTATGAACTTGTGCGTCTAAATGTATATTCTTATGTATTTAATCCATATGCCAGTAGCCCCACCGGCCGGGTTATCGCGAGTTATCAGGGTCGGCGCAGGCAAGTAAACAAATAAATATCACGCACTCGCCTCACCATATTTATAACAATTATTACTATTCTCTTTAAATAGCCCCGTTTATTATCTTCATAAATTATATTGCTTGTTTGCGAGATGTTTTTATTTACATCGACTAAATTGTAAAAACATCAGTAGTCAAACTAGTTATAGTTAGGCATGGTACATTAGCAATATTAAAAGAGCATTAATATCCGGGTCTGATCAAGTATTTCATAATATTATGAAGAATATTTCTGAACAAATTTCCCTATTTACATATGTAATAAAATTATATATTTTGTTATATTCTAGGTTCATCGTTTCTGGAAAAGAACAGATATTGGTACCTATAATAAACTACAGAGAACAGTGGTGTGGGGTTCCAATAACTCTATTTCTACCTGCTTCTCCTACATCTTAGCTTTCGAAGACCCCATCCAAATTTCTACCTAATATAAGGGCTATAAAGCATGACCAGCCTTAGCCACTGATAGAGCATAAACAGAAATCTCCGCTAACAGTGTTAGTATTAGGCAACAAAACATTTGAAAATACAACGCATATCGTTTGGTAGATACCTATTCTGTTAACTATTATTTTGTGCGTGTGCAAAATTTGTGTCGTAACAAGAGAACAAACTCGAACATTACAATAATGTGACATGTGACAGTAAAACTGATTTAAAAAAAAACTGCTTAGAGCCAGGGATTCATCAAGAAAAGTTATAACGTGATTTTAGTGATAAAGTGAAGATTTTTACATAGTACAGACAATATTAGATATTACACGTATTTAAGTTAAGTCACCGACATAGACTAATTAACCCACTGTTGCGAATAGAAGCCAAAAGGAAGGGTTAAGATTTTGGCATACGAATTGTTTGGCAGTATATCTATGAGTGTAGATAATAGATATATATCTTTGTTCCACCGCAGCGTTTAATCTACCGATCCTTTTTTTTTTGTAATATTATTGTAATAAAAGATGTCAACGGATTAGTAATAAAAGCCTGGGTATCATCATAAGGTAATTTACGTAGTCGGTTATTTAATTATGATTATTTTAAATAAACAAAAATGTGTTAAACCCTATTTATTAGACCAAGAGAGGTTTAGGCAATGGTCTATTAAATACTTTTGATAAATATGTAGGTACATTAAAAATGATAAAGTATCAAAATATTATTCTGCCACATTCATCATTGATAAGAAGCAACTTCGTTGATAGTATAATAAAACTTAATACAATAATACCACTAATCTTATCTTGTCAAGAGTCATTACATGCAAAAATGTATTTAGATAATTTACATAGTGCACACATACGCCAGCCATCAACACGAGTATGTTGTTTGTCGGGGAAAGCCGCTTCCATCATCATGATCGTCAGGTAGATTCATGACTAAGCCTAAACGTTTTTGTTTTATAAACAAACAGACTTTCAACACAGATGAGATACCTACCATCTATAACTAAAAATGAAAAATAATTTACGTTTGACAGCCGTTTTGATAATGAAAACTATGAAATGGCTCCTGTTTTAAAGATTGTGTTACCTCTTAAAACAATAAAATAAGTTACTATCTAATGTTATTATAGCCTTTTGGTTCATGAGTAACCCGAAAAAAACGCTTACGATTGGTAACCGTTTTCAATGATTTCCAATTCATAACACAAAGCAAAACAAAACAAATTGATGATTCTACTATTGTGAAATAAAAGTACAGCAAACTTAATTTTTACTGTCTGTACTATATTTGAATGATAGAATATAATGTCCTTGGTCAGCCTGTATAGTGGGTAGGAATTTTGCTGAGTGTTTTTGAAAGGTAAGGTTAAGTATTAGAACCCCACGCCTCACAAACTATAGTTATACAATGTTGCACTAAAACTTGAAGTAAAGTGGTAATCGACTGCAGTACTTATGATGTTAATAAGTGGTTTTAATTGTGATAAAATTGATAATAACTACTTTGTAGAGCTTATGTTATATTGTAACACTGACCTTTCTCATTTACTTTGCTACAATAAATAATGATGAGTAGTTTTTGTGTGTAGATAAATATATGCATACCTATATGTACTACATATTTGCTCTTCAATGACAGCAAGTGGAAAAATACAAAATTTAAACATCAGTACGTTTAAATAATTTTAGCGAAGTAGTAATAGAGACAGCTAAAAAGAGAGAAAAGATAGCCATAGTTTCGTTTATCACATCTCAGCAATAGTTTCGTCTAGCCATTACTAATATACAAACGTGAAAGTTTGAAGTATGAATGGATTGGAATTTGTTGCTCTTTCACGCAAAAACTACTGAACAGATTTTGATGAAATTTAATACGAGGGTTTAGCACCTAAGCTACGTTTTAACGAAGCAAATTATATGGCTTCCGCAGGAAACATAATATAGTCCATAACTACATATAACTCAACAGCGATTTAGTGCCAATTTCTCCACACGTTAAAGTTAATCCCTGATTAAATATCATGTCATCCCTCTCCTGTCAATAAATAAGAAGGCATAACACTATATATAAGCATGGGTAAAATTGGGACTGAAGCTGGCTATTTTTGACCACAAATGCAAACCAGTCAATATCATTAAATGTCGTGCCTGCGACATCGTTTCGACAACACTTTATATTATGTAACAAAGGCTTCTCCTATTCATAGGTAGAACACTTTCTCCTAAATGAGTCGTTTATTTGTTTACCACGTCCCGCGGCCTGCCGGGTCAACAAAGCGAACGGAATAATTTCATACGATACCTTATCAGGACTAATGTCAATTGTCAACTTAGCCGATTAGCTGACGTCTATTAGACGACCACAACAATTATCTGCCACTGGCCACAACATTAATAATATGATGTACTATCAATACTCTCCTACATCTTACAGTTTATAGTAAGTCCCGTTTAATTTTTAACCCAAACGTAAACAACCCCGACAGACGGGTTTGTTTACAGTCAAGTCAGTGATGCCAATTGGACAATACAATAATTAGTGTTTGCGACTATGAATCCATAGACTATATTCTTCAGTCAGCGCGGCGGTGTCAAAGTGGCTTATTTTTACTGTGAAAGTTTTTGAATTTATGTGTAAATATATTAATTATTGTTTATTTGTTATAATATAATACATATTTAATTTATTATAATATAATAATGTGTTACGGGTCTCAGACAACGGATATCAGATTATCGATTATAATGCTTTGGTAACTATTTCGATGCTATACAAATTGTATTTTAAACTACTTCAAAGAGTAGTGACAAAAATGCACCCAGCACACTGCAGTTTATAACTAATGGTTTCTTCTAAAACTAAAGCAGTATTTTATGTTAGATTTTTCACACAGCTGTGATATGCGCAACATTTAATCAACTGAATGTCTGCGTCATATAATATTTAGTTGTGACGCAAATCGCGCCTAAATATTGGTACGATTGTTGTAATACTGTCTTCGCCAAACTGTGACGGTGTCTGTATGTGTGCCTATATCAACATAAGTCACCTGAACATACACGCGAGAGCAAACATAACTTGAATACATAGTAATTGTGTTCAAAAACAAATTTGAACAAATGTTATGCGCGACTATTTACAGATGTAATGTATAAGCAAAACTATTTGAGTGTCAACGTCACTAGCAGTTGGGGAATCACAGTTGTTGGCTATTGACTTTACCTATATTTGCTATCTGGGCTCCTGTTTAACATTAATTATTATAGAGTTAATTCTATAAATATGAGACGACAATCCTTTCAGCTCACGGATATAAATAGTCAAATATACAGCAGGATGTTTGTTATGTTTAAATGAAGGCAAGCAAATATTGCCTACGTAGCAAATAATTTGCAATAAGATATAATTCGCGTTTACAAAAACAACGTCAAAGTCTGCTTAGTTAGATACAAATAAATTGATTAAAACATGAGATAGGCTACCTTTCCGGCAACTGACAATTCCTTTCCGCACATCCCCAGCTTATCAACCTATAACATCCAATGCGTTAGCTTCCACCACTCAAAAGACACACAAATCACCAAACACAACATATACCTCGATTGGTCTCACACCATAAACACTTTTACACTTCATTTTGTCTCATTATCACTGTACAATAGCACTGGAGTATAGGATAGCACTATAATTGATTGCTTCTGTAATCTGTACGAAGCCGTGCGCGCACTTTGGCTCTGCGGTGGCGAGTGCGCGACAAGATTACGCGTACATTTGTCAAACGCGCGCGATACGGCTCTGCTCCCGGGGTGAAAGTAATAACTGATATACCAAATTAATTGGTTTGACGACCACACTAACTCATTAACTGGCTGACGTACAAAAACTTAGGGCCGTATTAATAAAGAAGTATCAACCCCAACCGTACTTAAGAACCTATTTGACAGGTAAAACGACGTAGCGTTTTACTTTTCATTACTTCAAAATAATAATACAAAAAAATAACAGAGTACGAGAATAAATATATACATTTGGAAATAATATAATGAACTCGAAAAGTGTTCGGCCCAGAATGGATATGACTTCATTTTAGTCTAGACCTCTCGAAGATATTTACGCCAATGTTCCTACGATGACCACCAATTAGAAATGAGGCCTTTCTTGGGAAGAATAGAGAAATTAAGTAGGTCATAGAAAAATAGTATGAACTGCATTCATGTTTTTACAATTAGTCACTCTTTCTATACTTCAATAGAGTAGATTAATTTCAAGGGCGGGCATTGCTGGGCCCTAAATAAAAGCACAAATTATTTGTTGTATTAATTGATAATACCATTTATAAATCAGGCAGTATGCAGATCAATTAATGTTTAAATATTATATCCTTCACTTTCTTTTCCGTTCCAATTATTTAAAGCAAGGTCTACTAATATGCAAAATACATTTTATCTTTAAAATTCAAATGAAAACCAGTTCATGGAAGACAAAAATATACATGAATTAATTAAATCTCAATATTCATAGTACTAAAAACATTATATTTTATTCATAACATTTTTATTACGGCGTTAAGTTTGTTAAAAATTAATATGTTAATAATTTAAGAATAGTTCTACCATATTTATTGAAGATATATTAGATTGTTACCAAATTTGGAACACAAAATAAAAACATATTTTTCCTTTCATAAAACCTTCGCTTTTGCTCGATAACTATTTTTATCAGTACCTAAGTATTTAGTTACAGGTATCTAATGTTATCGGATTACGATAATAAGGATTATAACAGGTTTGTTATTTAATAACAAACTTAATAATCATTTGCAGTCCTGTACAATATGATTGTACGTACTATTTTACGACTTAAATATTATATTGCCAGTAATTTAGTAATAACCTAATCATGAGTATGTCTGAAGATCCGTGGGGTGCCAGGAAAAGAACCTCCCCATCAATATCCCGTGGATGTCTCCGATGTAAAATAATAATAATAATATGGTCACTTCACACCACGTCATTCTGGCCCCGTGCTAAGTATCCGAAGGACCTTGTGTTACAGGTACCAGACAACGGAAATATATTTAATACTTTTATACTATACACATATTTCAGATTTTTATTATATTTACACACAACTTTAATACACATCCATGACCCAGGAACATTGAAAACTCTTTGTTCCCTCGACGGGATTCGAAATACTCTGTAAGAAAGATAATTAAGAGAATTTAATAACCGGATTTATCATAATGGAAAGTTGTAAGTTTCTAGCTCTTATAGTTTTGAAATTCCAGAGGAACTTAAATCCATTTTTGTGGTCGATTACTGGTTAATAATTAACATTATAAAATACATGTCTGAAACTTTATTAAATAATATTTTACTATTTGAGAATATCCCTCACTCACAATGTTAGAATTATTTTTGACTATAATAATCTTTGAGGTTAATGGAAAACCTAAAACCTATTAGGCGTTGATAACGCGAAATCCTACCTATACATTATTTACATGGTCTAAATTATGTTATTTAAGCGTCTATGTGAATTAAAACCTGTTATCAGTACTCAATGATATAATATAATTGCAGTATCAGAAATATAAGCCGTAATTCCAATCATACCTATAAATAATAATTGACGATAATGGCAAAAAGTGATATCATCCACGCTTCGTTTTAGATAGCCAACAAATCGCTTATTAGGAGATATGAAATCAAGTAATTATATCTATAATATGGGTATATCTATAGCAAAAAATAATACCGCTTAATAAATGTGACATTATGAATCCATGTTTTTAAATTTGTGATAAGCCGGTCCAACGACTTATAGACTGGCTCCGAGACACCAGGCAGGAACGTGATTACGACACTTATCAATAAATATTATATGGAGGTACATCTATATGTATATAATATAATACAATTAAATGGTACGAAGCGCGTGGCTCGATAAATATTAAAATATTATAAAGGCCGAAACGCAGCGGCCGAAAATTTGTAAATTAAAATTGTATGCATTACAAGTGTTGTTGTAGCCTCATTGATAGCTAATTCATTATTATTTATGCTGATAATTAATCTGAATTTAAATTAACGTTTTGAAAAGGTCAATAGTAAAACAACTATGAAAAATAACAAGAATACCGTTACCACTTTTTTTGTTACATGTCTACCTAAATCATTGAAACCAAAAGGAAAGACTTAAGAGTAGGTATGTATGTGTAATGCGAACTTAAAAAAACGGCCAAGTGCGAGTCGGATTGACGCACGATATTTTTCATTTAAAACGAATAAAAAATATGTTTTAGTATTTGACTAACTGACCGTGCCCACATCGTTGTGCATACAAACCATTTAAGCCTTCCCTGGACTTCCACGAATATTTCAAGACCAAAAATAGCCGAATCGGTTCAGCCGTTCTCGAGTTAAAACGCGAGACTAACGAACAGCATTTAATTTTTATATATAAGAAGAAGAAGAAGATGTTACAACGGCAATCATGGTCATCTGTGGAAAGTTTCATTTGTCTTGCCATCATGTCAATGCCTGTACGCAGGCCACCTCCCGACGCAATCGAGAAACGAATCAGTTCGATCTCAACGGCTTTTAATATTTTATTGGGTGGATTACTTTGATACTAGCCAGGATAAAGAAAATCGTTACGATAGTTACTTTTTGTACTCCCGACCATGTCAATCGACAGAGAATCAAAACAAACAAACGTCAATTTATTGGGAAGCGCCCGGCAGGATCGACACTGAATCAAAATCGAATCAGTTTGGAGAGTAAGGCCCCAGTTTTTACCATTGCGTACGGAACCTTAAATCACATACAAGGTCGTTGTGGTCGACAGTTATCTAACAGCAGGCGGACTCAGTTAGCGACCACTGCATAATTTTTGCAGCAACACGTCCAGCACACCTCTCACTCACGACTAAACTTTTAAAGCCGGCGCAACAGTGGCATAACGGTAATATCTAAAGCGGTGCTATAACACTTCTATAGTACGTCCGAGATAAATTTAACGGAAACGTAAACAAAGCCGTTTATGACACAACGGCCAATATTAATCCAATGATTATTGTTGGCTACATGAATCCACAGATAGATTATATTCTACAGTCGGCAATGTCAAAATAGCGTATTTTTACTGTAAAGATTTTTCATTTGATGTTTAAATATGTTAATTATTGTTTAATTGCTATAAAATGTATTGGATAATGAAGTATGATCCTTTAATGAGTATACCTGTGAAAGTGTTATTAAGTGTGCACAATAAGTGAGTGAAGTGAAAATTTCGATGTTTTCGGTTTGGGTTAAATTTATCAGGGACGAACTATACAGAATCATTCAACAAAGTTTGTAAAAAAATGTTTTATGGCCATAACTACAGTATAATGTATACGTTTTTAACATAACCGCTTAACACAACAGTGGGTCTCATGAGACTTAAAATACACTATTCCTGAAAAAAAATATGTTATAGTTATATATTACTTATAATCTGTATAGCTTTAGATGTTTGATATTATATCATTAGGTGTAGTTCATTCTTTATCCCAATATTCACACTTAAACGGTTAGTTATTTACAGAGCGGGAGCGTAGCTGTAAAGGCAAACAAACATAAACAAAAGTACATAAGTGAAACCGGGCTCCGAGAATGCCAATACTTAACGCATACCCGTCAAGTACCTACGCAAAAAACCAATATTTTGACGACCTATGTTAAAATTTTGCAAGTTAACCAACTTCCAAACAGGTCAGTAGACATCTTAGTATGTAAAAATGTTGTCAAGGCATCAATGTATTTACTTGAACCATAAAAACACTTATTTATACAGAAAAATATTAAATGTGCACATGTGCATTAATTGAGTATTAAATGTCGATGTTGCATCTTAGAGTGGTTTCTTCCAGACAACTATTAATCTTCATTTAAGATGGAATATTAAAGCTATTTGAATAAAACATATTTTGGGCGCTATAAGGAAAATCAAATGATTTATTTAAAAGCGGAAATATTATAACTTTTTTAATTTATCTCATGTCACAAATTATTTCTAATAATAGAAATATGAACCAGTTTAACTTGACCGAATGTATAAGATCCTGAGATCATAATAAATTACATGCATACTTGGATCCATGTTCCATTGTAAAAAAAATCTTATAATAACAGCACTAAAAGGCAATAAAAATCAAAAACAAATGTAAAAAAAACTATAAATGAATATGATCTATTTTACATCAATGGATTACAGAGCTCACACAATTTTTGTAAAACTGTCAACACCTGTGACCGCCTTATAACTTTGAACGTATATTCGATTTGCTATCTAATTTGGCTTCTCGAAATGTAAAATGATTGCAGGTACTTTGGTTAATTTGCTACTGAATGAAAAACAGTAATATGGACAGAAAGTTAGTTTGTACTCATACAACAATATGACTCTTGCCTTCTTAAAAATTAAGGATCGACAGGGATCCTCAAAAACCCTTTGATATGATCTCAAGGGTGCCCGAGAGATATGCTAGGTCTGGGACCTTACTGACCAAACTGATTCAATTTTGAATCAGATTCGATCGTTCCGCGTACTTCCGAATGAATTGCCGTTTTCATATTTTGATTCTCAGTCGATTGATATGGTCGAGTCTCGAAGTAATCAACCAGATAAAATAACAAAAACCGTTGAGATCGAACCGATTCAATTCTCGATTGTGTCGGTTAATCAGAAGAATAAAGGAGGAGTCAGAAATGTTCCAGTTGTACCGTAGGTTATCATCACGCCTCCGTGGTCTAGGGTTCGATTCCCGCGTTGGAACAACAAAAAAAATTTGTTTTCAAGTTTGGTTAGGACAATGCAGGCTGATCACCTGATTCAAGAAAGATGATCCATGCGTCCGATGGGCATGTAAAAAGTCGGCCCTGCGCCAGTCGTGTCGGTTATCCTTCCCACTGGGCTACGAGAGTGAAGGAAGAGAGTGTGCTTCTGTGTATTACGAACACACTGGGGCACTTTAAATAACTCAACTTTCAATGAAATCAACCACGGTCATTGAAATTGGTGTGGGATACATTAACATCATAATATTATGTTTACCTGGTATGTGTTCCACTGCTGCTGCAGATGGTGGTGACAGGCGGCGCACGCGCGCACGGTGCCCTGCGCGTCCTTAGGTCTCGAGCGCGGCGGCCGCGGGTGCTGCTCGCCGAATATCGGGAAGTATGGCTGCTTGTTCTGGAATCAAGTGGAAAACATATTAGGATATTTAATAATTCAAAGATATTCAACCCAACACGCCAGAATAATGATAATATCTAAAGTATGTTACATATTTATGTTGCTTTCACGGTCAGTTCTAACTGATCCAATCGATAGTCATGGTGATTGGACGATAGGCAGTATGATGTTGGGGCATCATTTTTTGTTTGACTTGTTACCAGACAAAACATAAAATGTCAATTTCAATGGCCTGCCTCAATAAACACAAATCTGATCGACATTATATAATTTGAAACTCGACTCAAATCTTTCCTTTGTCTAATTCGTTTATTTTTAGAAACCCGAATTTACATAATTACGATAACGACACCGTAAGGTTTTGGCGATATTGCATCATATGGTGAAATTTGCTTTTATTATAAATAAACATACGACATAAGACACAAGCGTTTGTTTAGTATTTCCTCTATTTACTAATTTAAACTCGATGCAGTCACATTAATTTACAAGTCGTTACTCGTTCATAAGGAACAACCGAGATTACAAGGATGTAACCACTATTTATTTATTCGTATAATTAACGGCTTTCAGATACTACCTAGTGTATTTTACTAGACATCTAGGAGTTTCCAGTAAGTATAAAATAGGCATCGAGCAAATAATCTAGTTATCTAGGTGATTGTGACGGTGTTTGTGTTATGAGACACAAACACCCAAGAATCAAGACCGCCTTTTATTCATGGAATTATTGAATATAGAGTTTCCTATATCAAGATGGAAAATAAATCTATACTAATATTATAAAGCGGAAGAGTTTGTTTGTTTGTTTAAACGCGCTAATCTCAGGAACTACAGGTCCGATTTGAAAAATTATTGTTGGATAGTCCATTTATAGAGGAAGGCTTTAAGCTATATAACATTGCGCTGCGACCAATAGGAGCGAAGCGTCAGTGAGAATAGTTGCAAAAACAGGGAAAATTATTTACATTTGAGGACTTTGAAGATGATAAATTTGCCCATACAATAATAAAAAAAAATTACTTCTTTCAGCGTTGTTACTTTTCAGTAAACTCTGTATACGGGACATATACACACCCCAAAGTATTATTACTCATTAATATTATATAGCCTGTATATACAGATTTCTCTAATACATAATATTATTGAATCTTAGTTTTTTTTAAATGATATATTATGCAATATACTATTCATAAAAATAACGATAGAGCAACAATACCTAACTCAAATACAGCGCCCCCTTATCATGACGATCGTTTTGATTAAAATAATGATTGAGATAAAGGGATTTATCACATGATGTCTGTATCAATCATGGATATAAATAATATTTTCGACGTGTTTTTCCATTTTAAAGGATCAGTTTCGTATCAGATTAGGCATTTATATTCTAATCGGATTAGACTATCGATACGATTACAGAAAAACCTGTATTTTATAAATAACATTTGACTTAACATTTTTACAGCTGGTATCTAGGTTGATGATTTTATGCTTGCTAAGAATGAAAACTCTTTTGTTTTGTGCAAAATCATGTCACAATTTATCACAATGCTTAATTGGTTTTATTATTATATTGGTTATTGTATTGATACCTACTACATAAAGATAATTTTAATATCTTAACAGAATTAAATACATCTTAGACTCTTGTAGAATTTTAGCAGTGGTATAAACTGCGTAAGTATACTTGCTAATAGACAACTGAATAGGTATAAAAAATTATCAACATATTAAAGTGTGTTATTGAAAATTCACAAACATGTTTTTATTTGTAATTTTCATCATTACCTAAAAAAATATTTTTGATCAAGTCATAGTAAAATGGCGTAGCATGTTGCCAGACGTTTGCAAATTGTTTGTATCAATAGTGTTCAATAATAGCAGTAGATCCGTGTGTGAAATTAAGTTCACATATGACGGGTTTGTAACCAAAATCTGCTGTAATGCTTCTGGACCAAATTTGAGTTAGTAATACCCGTTGGAAACCTCGTAAAAATTGCTATAAAATGCTTGGCTAGTTTCGTACCAAAACCCGCTAAAACATACAGAAATCTGCCCACCAAAAATATATTCAAAATCAAAAGCCCCTATAACAGTGCATGCCAGTATAAAAATCCGATTATGCTTAAACGATTTTTTGTATCCTGTGATATTTTTGAAAAGTACGTTTTAGTGGGTTTTGATACTATAACCCTCATATTATACTAATCCCCACTTGGCCTCTTTACTTATCGTCTATTGTCAAATACCAAATATGGCCACACCTCTCGTCACGCCCACCCGCAACGTAACAGCGATCATTGAACTATGTATTACACGATTTTCGTATACTCGTGTGTTCAGTGTAATATGTAAATACGTTAGATCACACGTCTCGCCCCTGATTTAAGATGTCATCGCTAATTATCGCTTACGAAGTTCGAAAACAAAATGTATAAAACTTGACATAAGGTTAAATGACGAGCGAATTCGTATGTCATTTAGCGAAAAATAGAAGCGTACATGTCAAATTCCATACCTTTTGGTTTTCGAACTTTGTAAATTTCGAAATTGGTAAAGTCTTAGGGACACACGAAATTAAAGCCATGTCTACATTTATAAGCTTAAGGCCGTGTTTCACCAAGCAATGTTAAAGTTAACGCCATGTTAAATATCATGTTATCCCTCTCGTATTTCCTGTCAATGAATGAGATGGCATGGTATTTTAACATGGCGTTAACTTTAACATTGTTTGGAGAAACACGGCCTTACCCCTTACTAACGATGCCATTTTGAATCGAGCTAATCGAATAGAGCCCTTTGTCTATTATGACTGGACGTTTAATAAGCTAATTGGCTTATTATATTCAAGTAAATTTAAGTCACAACTGTGGAAAGTTATCGTGTTTGACCCAACTGCACCGACTGATAGGCCACCTCTAGCCTTGGACCTTCCATTTCGATAGCCTGGTAACTTTTATAATTAAGGTAATCTTATCGAGTAACATGTACGACCTTTAGCTACTAATCAACCTCAACTATCGGACAGATCCGGCCAAGTTAATGTTTAACATTCGAAGATTGGGTTCCGTATGGATAACATTTTTATGGAAACAATGAGGACGCTAGATTATAAGTAACAATTTAAAAAAGATTTGGGTACATCAAATTATAAAAAAAAGCAACGTAATAATTGATGAACAGATGAAGGTGATATGTAGCTTAATTTAGATTTTGAGAAAATTGAGTTCAAACTGTCACTTAAACGTTTTAGAATACGTCGTTAAATATTAAGTACATAAATCTAAAGGTCTGTCTCTAGAATCAATGTACTTAATACGTTACTACTTATCCTGACTGTTTAAACTCAATTTTCTTGGTATTTTTTGCGACATATCTTCCGACCTTCATCGATTCATGTGTTCAATTAATATTAAGCATTAGGATAAATAAACACAATGTTTCAATGAGTTGTGGGCTTTGTATGGAAAAATATTTGTATCTACGTTCGCAAGTGAAATACTTTTAGTCCCTTATTAATAAACAAGTCTCAAACTCGGTCTCAAGAATAGCGATCGCGACCTCTACTTGAGAACCTATTTGATATATTTCACTTTAAAAAATGAAGAACTTCACTTAGAGAACCCTAGAAATCAAGAATGCATTGAGTGCATTGCACAAGATTAACATGCATTAAAACGGGTTATTTTCGGAAAGTCACTCGAGATCACGTTCTCACCAACACAATGATTTATGCACTATATTAGCACCTCCTGTGTTATCTTAACACAACAATAGTTAATATTATAAAGCCCGGTTAAACATATAAATAGAACACTAGTGTAAAACACTTAAAACGTAATATTTTCTATTTTACACGTAGGTTAGCTGTACCTAATTTCTTCGCTAAATGTGGTTTTACTAAATTACTGATACATACTTAGTAGTTTGTTCATTAGTGATTGTTGGAGTTTTGTTATCATACTTTGACACAAAACATGCAACACATTCTTAAAGTAGGTTCGACTTTAAGGTAATGTTACGATAACAAATTTAAAAGACTGATAATAATTAAAGCATAACTTTATAAAACTACGAGTCGAGACCACTGCGCCAGTCTGGGTAAAATAATGAACCCAAAGTTAGCCCCTGTATAGGAGAATTAAAAGCTGAAGACGTAATTATAAATTCATAATATATTATAATAAATAATTAATCTAAGTATAATATATTAATTATTATATTTATATGAAAGAACAGGCATTATATACAATATATTTTTTATATATTATATCTATTTTGTATGTGCCGTTGTGAGATCTTCAGACTGATAGGGGGCCACGGAAGACCAGGCGCCTCGTGGTCGATGCTTGAGTGGCTACCCTTTGAACATATTTTGAGTGGACAACGCAAAGCTGTAAACTAATTGTGTATTTTCAACCCTAGTTTTTACCTAGTTTTAAGTTTTTAATATTTTATTGTATAATATTTATCTCTTGGCTGTGTGTTTTTTATCTCTTATAATATGTTCAATAAAGATATTTTTATTTTTTTAATTCACAGTTATGCCACAACTCAATGCATCTCGGTATTTATTTAATCTGCTATAAAGAGGCGTTCATCTCAGAAGAAATACATATAAAATACATGTGCATTACGCTGTGGACATAAAGATTAATTTCTTATATTCATTTTCGGAATTTCGCTTCTCTGCGTTTCGACTATATGCGTACTATCACTTATCATGCGTTTTATGTATTTTACCATGTATGCGATTTTGTTGTTTCTTTCTAAAAAAATAATCACACATAATCGTAATTATTAATGCTAATACTCGTTAATGTATTTTTATTTATCAAGAGCGAGGAGCGACCATACAAAGTAACAAAAAATATTCGCAGTTTCTGTTAACCTCAATCGTATATACATAAGGTTATCACACTTAATTTAAGAGTCATACGCCTTAATAATGCCAGTTTTAGGCCGTTAATTACGTTTCAAAATGACATCATCAGGCATGAACAAACATTTTCTTTATCGAAGAAAAATGTTTGAAACTTATTGATTGATTCGTCGTTTTATTCAGACCGATGGCAAATACAAAACTATGTTGGTACTTGTATTTATCGTATCGATACGTTATTGTCTGAACGTGATAATAATCGATTGATCGAATTAGATTTTCCATCACCCATCGTAAAGATCTTACTACTTTATATTCCTATCGGAATATTGAGAGAAGTAGATAAGCTATAAAAAGGGCTGCAGGCCGTTTTAAAATAATATTGGAATATATCTAAAATCGTTGATTTTTTAATTATTTAAAAACAAATTACGTCACAACTGTTGGCTTTTAGTAGCCCAATCTGTCCCGCACCGTCAAAATACAGAATTACGTAAAAAAATATTTTAAGTATCTAGATTCTTGCAAATGCGTCGTGGTCTGTAATTATTCTATTTTACTGTAGCAATACTTATTTCTGAACGAAATTTGTAATTAAAAATAAGCAGTAGTTGTATTGTTATTAATTTGTGTGTACAATATTCTCTTACTGAAAAAAAACGATTCTAGGCTTTGATCATCAGACTCTGATAAACAAAGCCTAGAATCGAATAGAGGTATTTATTACTGTGAATATGCCCTCTCTTTCATCAACGTGAACAACGAGAGAGATAACATGAAATCAACGATTAACAAACGTTGGAGAAATTGACACTAAAGATTGTGGGTGAGTATTGACATAGAACCAGAATTTTGTATAAAATGAGAACATATCGGAAGTTATTGACAAACTAATACAATTGTCCGGTTGGAGCGTACGATACGAGTCCGATAGCCCGCGGGTTGTGGTCCGGTCATAGGTCCGGTATTTTCCACACGCGATAACTGAGCACATAAAGTGAATACGTCGACATTGAACCAAACTGGTATTTGGGTTAAGTCTAGATTTGTGATGACGGAAAACTAAGAATACAGTTTTCACTGGTCCACTTAAAATATATACTAATATTATAAAGCGGAAGAGTTTGTTTGTTTAAGCGTACTAATCTCAGGAACTACTGGCCCGATTTGAAAAATATTTTTTTGTTGCATAGTCCATTTAGGCTGTCCAGGCTTTATAATATTACGCGAGACGGAGCGAAGCGTCAGTGAGATATGTTGCAAAAACGGGGAAAATTATTCACATTTGGGGACTTTCGTTGCGTGCGCTGCATAAACGGTTTAAGGCACTCAAAAACCACGCGAATGAAGTCGCGGGCACAGCTAGTAAGTTATAAACTGGTAATGCTCTCGTACGACCACACGACGAACAAAGGTATACATAATACATATTATGTGTTCATCACATTCGTATGGTCATACGAAATTTAAATTGTTTTAATAAAAAAATATACGATTCGTGAGGAAATTAATTAAACAAGTACACTGTAATAAGCGATTATCATTAGAGTACTATTCGGAGTAACTAAGGCTCACTTGCGCCAGTCTGGGTTTTTATAAACCCAGGATTCGCTTATAATCCGTAATATTAAGAGGATACACCACGGTCTAGAGAAATGTAAAATAGGTATTTGTAAATTATATTGCTGTCCCGCAACTGCCCGATCAAACCGATAGAGACAATTGCAGCTTGGACTGAAATCACCTATTAAAATCAGGAGAAATCGACGAGACGACCCCTGTTTCCATCTCCAAAACTTAACCTTTTTAGGTACTTTTTTCATTATATAGTAACAAAAGACTTGAGCTATGTTTCTATGTTTTGATTTTATCATAAAATGTACTTAACGACAACAATTTGTTTCCAGGAAGTTAAAACACAGCCGAAAATCTGACCATATTTTTTTGGTTTTTAAACGTCCATATTCTTTGAATAATTAATTTATGAAAAAAATTAAAACATAGGGACGCACTATAATTGTTACTCTAGTGGCATACTATAACTATAGGGAGGAAACAGGTCCCTGTTTTTGTATGGGAAAACGGCTGTTGTGTTTCCTCCTTAAGAGGCAAATCCAGAGTGTGCCTAATTATATAAGTAGGCTTGGTTTATTGATTCTAATAATTCTAATCTTTACTAGCAACGTCGATTTCAAGAATATGATTCAAAATAACTTATCCTGTATTATCAATAAAATTGATTATGAATGACCACGTCACGTTTTTAGTTGATCAGGCCATATGACGTTTTGCAAAACTCAATTACGTATACTTCGGGCGCATGATTTGCTGATTACGTAAATAAATTTAATATTAAAAACATAAAAAATAAGTTTTAGCTATAAAATAGTCTACTGGGCGGTGCAGTATTGACCTCACTGAGACACAGCCAATTTCAAAATTATGTTTCCATGAAAAAAAAAACAATTTGAAATCAGCTGTGTCACACTACACATGACAAATTTAATGACCTTCTCATCTCTGAGTTTTCATCCTAAATTTTATTTTCGAATGTCTGTTTTTTCTACCTAAACGTACTAACATAAGCTACTGCTTATGATGATGCTAAATAGTAGCCAAAGGTTATGTAGATGATTTTGCGAAACGATCTATTTGCGTAATATATAAATTTTAATTAGAGTATTTCTGCTAATTAGTACTGTATCATCTATCTTTATATTCGGGTAAACAAGGACATAGTAATGAGCATATAACGACTTAATAAATAATATATGACAAACTAATTATTGTATAATGTGTTTGTAGTACAGTTCAAGCTGTTTATGATTTTTTTTTACATCATCAAAAATTTTATAAAAAAGAAACTACGTTTAAAAAAACCGACTTCAAAAACTAAAACAAAACAACTATTATTTTATGCTAAAAGCATAAAATAATAAATAACAACATTCTATAGTTCCTGACTTGACTGTGTAAACGTAGTTTCTTTTTAACCGACTTCCAAAAAAAGGAGGAGGTTCTCAATTCGTCTGTATGTTTTTTTTTTTTTTTTTTTTTTTATGTTTGTTACCTCAGAACTTTCGCCTGGGTGAACCGATTTGGATGATTTTTTTTTTATTTGAAAGGTGGTGCTTCCCGTTTGGTCCCATTGTCACCAAAGTGGTGACCTGATGATGGGATCCGTGAGGAATCGAGGGAACTCCTCAAAATTTATATGGAAACATATATCGATTTTGATTTTTTCTGAAGTAGCCCAAGCATATATTACCAAATATTAAGATTTTGCACCATATCCTGGACCTAAAGTACTGAACAGAACTTCTGAGTCCTTAGAGATACACGTTTGAAGATTGCACCGTTGTTTAAAGAAATGCAAGCATACGCCACTACGTCAATTACAGTGTTGTACCAGTGTTTACCAAAGTGGTGACCTGATGATGGGATCCGTGAGGAATCGAGGGAACTCCTCAAAATTTATATGGAAACATATATCGATTTTGATTTTTTCTGAAGTAGCCCAAGCATATGTTACCAAATAGTAAGATTTTGCACCATATCCTGGACCTAAAGTACTGAACAGAACTTCTGAGTCCTTAGAGATACACGTTTGAAGATTGCAGCGTTGTTTAAAGAAATGCAAGCATACGCCACTACGTCAATTACAGTGTTGTACCAGTGTTTACCAAAGTGGTGACCTGATGATGGGATCCGTGAGGAATCGAGGGAACTCCTCAAAATTTATATGGAAACATATTATATCGATTTTGATTTTTTCTGAAGTAGCCCAAGCATATGTTACCAAATAGTAAGATTTTAAAGTAGTGAACAGAACTTCTGAGTCCTTAGAGATACACGTTTGAAGATTTCAGTGTTGTTTAAAGAAATGAAAGCATACGCCACTACGTCAATTACAGTCGAACATGGTCTCATAGTTATCAAAGTGCATGCCTGATGATGGTGTCGTGAGGAATCGAGGGAACTCCTCGAAATTTATAGGAACACTCATAGTAATTTTGTATTTTTTTCGAGTAACATGCTTATGTTACTCGATATGCTTATATCCGTCTAAAAACAAACATAATTTTGAATCAACTATCAAGGTATACCGCATAGATCAGAAACAGGCATACAGGACTGCTTAGTCTATGAAGTTATACGTTTGGAAATTACGACATCGCTTAAAGTACTGCAAGCATACTTTAAGCGATGCCACTATATCAATTACAGTACTCAACACCACCTCTGTCTTCACCAGATAGTAGGTATCCATATATACTATCATAACAATATGACGAAATAGGTAAATATTAAAAAGGGAAAAAATTGTTTTAAGCCAAATAAAGAAATGTAAATCGACTAAAAATATTAAAAGAGTTATATAGAAATCATATTCAGTTTGGCTGGTACCGACTTTGATATTATTAAAATTTGTATATCATTTTATAGTCAATCAACTTGATATATACAATTTTTGCGCTGCTCTGGCGGTACCTAAATATCCCTACTCAGTCTACCCATAACTAAAAATCTTAAAATAAAATAATTTTAAACAAAAAAAAAACCGACTTCAAAAGGTAAACTAAAAAGAAAAAAATAAATTTACTTCGCACAAAGTAATACTTATTTTCACTTAAGTAAATAAATTTATTCTATAATTTTGAAGTCGGTGCCAAGTGAGTACTTCAACAACCTTACTGCAATATCAAATTACTAAATATATGTAGGCAATCACAGAAAAAAGAATCAGAAAAAAATATACAAAAATGTAACTATTACTATATATTATGTACCTACCAAAGTACTGGCTTACAAACAATATTAAATGAAAAAAAATTATGAAAGAACGCTGGACTTGGCACCGACTTCAAAATTATAGAATAAATTTATTTACTTAAGTGAAAATAAGTATTACTTTGTGCGAAGTAAATTTATTTTTTTCTTTTTAGTTTACCTTTTGAAGTCGGTTTTTTTTTTGTTTAAAATTATTTTTACTCTTTTTGTCTTTAAGTCAAAGTAAACTACACAGGAATAATCCGTTTGGTAGCTACGATCCTACAAACAGACTGAAACCACACACTCCATATTTATAATTCCACCTCCTTTTAGTGTCGAGAGTCAATTAAAAGTGCAAAAGTAAAAAACTGCTAAATTAACCATACTGAAACTACATCAGCGATGTAAAAACGATAGCACACTTATTCTCTAACTCTGGAAATTGGTGAAATATACAAGGTGTAAAAAGAGCAGTCACTATAACTTCGTGGGGTAATAACCAGGCAAGAGATATATCCATTGGTACTAGTCATTTGCTTTTAATCCACTGTTTTAAAAATTTTTAAATTTTCAATAGGCAATGTACAACGTGCACAACACAGCGATCAGCTGATTACGCTGAGGTCAATAGCACGCGTAAAACGTTCGTATTACGTACTAAAATTATAATATTTAAGAATTTAATGCAGAACGTTGTTTCAAACAGTTCAGCCTTGCGACTAAAAATATTTTTTTTTTCGAAAAATAAATAATGAAAAAAATTCATTTCTGGAATGAGAAAAGGTCCTTTAATCATATCCCAAAGTTATAGCGACTGCTCTTTTTACACCATGTATATAAAATAAAAACTACAGGGCCAAACTATGTGAAATTTTTAGGGTACCAAACGGCTATTCTATGTTGAATAAAAAAAATCACGCAAATCGGATCATTAGCCTCAGAGTGATCGGTGTACATACATAATAATAAAAAACAGCCATAATAGAGAACCTCCTCCTTTTTTGGAAGTCGGTTAAAAATACGTAGAAATGTTATCTTAGGTATAATGAATATCTACTAATACGATTGAAAGCACACCTAAATCGTTACGGGAATCTATACTCGATATTATGTCGTCATAATTGTTGCTGTTATCGTAATACTATAATTCGCGATAGAGGCAAAATAACAAGCGTGTTTAACGAAAAGAGTACAAATAATTATTATACTATCTAAGTTCTTCATTTACTGATTCATTTGAAAAGGTCTAATGTTAGATATAGAATATATTTTGTTCGTAGTGATAAGAGTATAAAGAAAAACTTAGGGGATTAAGTACATTTTGACAAGTACCGCTTCCGGATACTTATTTGACACATTTACGTAAATATATTGTCATAAAAATATATGAAAAACTGTTTTTCGATCGCGCTGAATCATAAAATTAGCTATAATCCAGGCATTATGTGATTATTATCACATTTATATTGTGCAGATAAGGAAAAAATATAAAAATTCAGTAACGAAGACTTTGCGACAAGAGGTAATTCCCCGGAAAATATAAGTCGAGACAACTGTATTGCAGTGATAATAATTTTAGAAAATATATCAGTATAACCAGGCTTTAGCTCAGTTTTATTTACTTATTTAATGTATACGTAACGGAATCTTTAAACACTACTTTTACCAATTTCGCATATATATATGTCGCAGTCATCTTATTGAATCTGGTTATTTAATTGAATCACTAGGCGGTTATATAATGGCGTCAAACAGCTCGTACAGATAGCAATGTGTTGATATATTTTTTGATTAATTTACTTTAATGTTCGTTTTATTAGTACTTATTCGGAAATTTCGAAGTTAAAAACTAAAATATTAAATGGCTGTCCTAGTCTCGGATTCTAAAATTTGTTGGTAAAAACAGGATTCAATGAAAGCGCTAGTCATTCAATTAAATAGCGGATTCAATCAGATGACTGCGACATATACAAGGTTTAAAATAAATGAGTGATGATACTAAAGTATCACCCTAAAGGTATGGGATGGTGTATAGAATTTACTGTGAAAGTATCAGCGCTGACAGACGTACTTTTTTAAATCATTGTATGGGAAAATTTACGGTGTTGGGGCATTTCACATACAAACATGACAGTCAAATGTAAGTCTTTCAGCGCTGTTACTATTACAGTAAACTCTACATAGGAGACACATACACACCCTAAAGTATTATCACTTATTTATTTTACAACCTGCATATTACCAATGACAATCTAATTAAGCGTGGTATTTTTATTCTTTTCAAAAATTTATTTCGTTTCACATTTAGTTTAGATAAATTCTATTACGCAAAAACCTACAACGATAATTAATATTTCTCCGCATCATCCGCCTATACTAAATGGGTAATCACGATAGCTTGTATTGACATTGTATATTTTAATTGTACATACACAACATTATACATGCATACGCAGTCGATAATATATAATCATGGCCAATCACTTAACACATAGAAAAACGACAATAATCAGTTTTATTCGGTTTGTTGGCTATTAATGTTTTCGCTCTTATACATTGATCAAAGTTGATTTGACAAAAAAAATATTTAAAAACGCGAAAACGTATGCTAATAATTCCAAAAGCCACTTCGGTTACAGTACTACAATAGAGCAGGGATGTTAGGGAGCTCCGTAACCGTAACCAAAACTATCGGATATCCGATATTAAAAATATCCATAACCGCAACCGAATCCGAAATTAAAGTTTTGCTACTGTAAAAATGTAACATCCGTAACCGAAATTATCCGAAACAAACGGATAATCCGAAATTATTTAATATCCATATCCGTTTTCGAAATTTCATATCCATTTCATCCCTGCAATATAGCAGTGGCGTGGGGTCCTCTCTCTTTCCATTCCCACTCCATTTGTATGCCTTTGAAGACGTGTTACGTATCATTCTCTAGCGGTCTACCAAATTCCTACCTATTTACACGCTAGGGCTTCCCTCTGAAGGAGAACCTAATAAATTAACTATGATAGTCTCCAAAATGTTTTGCGGCAATCATTGGTATTCCTGTCGTGTAGGTTTATTGTTCTGGAATATTAACCCCCGGTTTCTGAAAGGCTAATCAAATCAATCAGCTAACATTTCAGTTAATAAGCCATTTTTTTAAATACATATACATTGAACGCTCATTGGTGAACACCAATCGCAACAACTTCGCTCAATCGCTACGTTCACCAATGAGCGTTTAGAATGTTAACTCAAATGTTAGCTGATCGAAGACTTGGCCGGCCTCTCAGAAACCAGGGCCAAGGCCCCCTAAATACTGTACAAATACAACCTTAAGGAGGAGGCCCTTTGAGATTGTACTATAACATACCGCATCTGTGCTCTAAAAACCATTGTCATTCACGGTCAAATATCATTTTCTGTCTCAACTAATTGACAAAAGGAAGAAACAGAAAAACGGATAGATATGTCTATTAGATAAAGAAATATATACTTTTGAAACCATAACCGGGATCAAGTTCGAGACAAAACAGCTATCCATTTACTAATTAAAATATTTACACCTCCGGTAAGGTAATATTATATGGCTGTCCTTGTCTGCCATGTAGCCTTTCTAACATACCAGAAAAAACAGAAACATGTACAACAACCTAAACTAACCACGGAAAACATTTTTAGTAACAAGGGGAATAGTGTACACACAAAATTATTTTACTTCTTGAAAAAAGATTGATAAATCACTAACACACATTTGATTTATAACCGTTCTTGGGTGCGATTATCGTTACGATTAAAGATCCGTATTACTATTATATAAGTGTATATATTTATTTACGTGAACATACGACACAAAAATACTGCCTTTTTTTTAAAGAAATTTCTTTCAGCAGCCCTACAATGCAAATCATCACGTTAATAAATCATTCGTGTGCACTAAGTGAGCATACCTCTTTTCAGTGTTATTGGCCATATTCTTTTTACATTTGATAATCAATAAGAGATATCGACACTGGCGTCAACTCAATGCAAAGTAGATTAACCGTACTTAAGAGATTAGTCCCTTCCAAGTTACTTGGACTTACAGTCGTTTTTCCTGTGGCACACTTTTAATGGAATATTTAGAGTACAAATTCTCTTACAATCGTACTCTCTAATAACCAGCTGTTCTAAAATTATCTAACTCAAAACGTACCTAAATGTACCATTGGTGTCCGAAATAGCACATATTTACGTTAGATCGCACCGCACTTATAAATACTATAAAAACTTAATATTTCTATATTCATGTAGAAAGATTCGGTTTCCATTACGGCAACAACTTGTTTCAGATCAGTAAATATCATTTGCTTTTATTAGCATAGTTTTTTAATTAGAGAAATTATGCTGACTATACTTTTTTTAAAGTAAGTTTGTGGTAACGCTTTCACCACTTTCCGTAGCGTAATAAGATCAAAATATATAGACATGAATCGATAAAGATGATATTATGTCGCAATAAAAATTATACCCCGAAAATTTAGTTTAATCAGTCACTTAAACATTTTAGTATATCTAGTAACATATTAAGTACATTGATTCTAGAGACGGATCTTTAGATTAATGTACTGAATACTTTAAGACGTATTTTAAAATGTTTAAGTGACAGTTTGAACTCAATTTTCTGGTAATCATAATTTTCAATTCATGTCTTCATTTATCCCACAGATTGATATAAACAAAACCAAAAGATTTGTGACCCTATGAAAGCAATTTTAAAGACGTAAGTATTGGCATTAAAATATACAGTGTGTAAAAAGAACAGTCACTATAACTTTGAGATACGATTGTACTACTTGTCCTCATTTTGGAAATGTATTTTTTTTGTAAAAAACTAAAATAAATATTTTTTTACTTTTTATCATTTTTTTTTTGTAAAATAAAATACATTTCCAAAATGAGCACAAGTAGTATAATCGTATCCAAAAGTATAGTGACTGTTCTTTTTACACCCGTCATAGATAAATAGTATATGTTAAGGGGTTTCCCCCCCAGAGTATTGTAGAACCAAAATCCTTTACCTTCACAACACTAACCGTTTTCTCCTTGGGCTCCTTGGTGTGCAAGTTGTACAGGGTGCCTCGCTTGTACTCGTCCCCGCACACGTAGCACACCTCCGTCATAGAGTTCTTGTCGGGCATCGACAGGTCGAGGATGTCGCGGTCCGAGCTCGAGTTGGAGTTGCCGGAATACACGGACACCGTTGATCTGAAACATTGCGATTGATATGTTAGGGTACATTCGCGCTATGATATCATAGCTATGCCATTCGCTCTATGAAATAGTGATAGCTATGTTAGAGAACGTGGTTGAGAGCTTGGTTCTGGAGCCAATTTCCGCGTTCAACGACATAAAATGTTGTTTCAAGTTTGGTTAGGACAATCTGATCACCTGAGTATCTGACACAACAGATGATCTATGAGTCCTATGGGTATGTAAAACTGTGCATGTTCTATCGCCAGTAGAGTCGGATGTCTGCCTCAAAGTATTCTCATACTCAGAAGTAAGTGTCCTTGTGTGTTGCGCACACACTTGAGCACTATAAAACTACTCCTGCGTAGCTGCCCTGGCTTCAACGAAACCGGCCACCGACACCGAAATCGGTCTGGAAGCTTCATAGAGTCCATTTCGTCAAAGAAGTCTTACAGCAATTAGTACTTATCTAGATATATGGGACCTATGATTTTGTAGGTTATATTATTATAATATACTAGCTGTCCCGGCAAACTTCGTATTGCCTTATTAATTAATTGCTTGACATACTGACTGCAGCGTCACCTATCGGTTCCAATTGTAAATCTAAACCATTCTCGAATCTCCACGAACACACACAAAAAATTTCATCAAAATTGGTCCAGTTGTTTAGGAGGAGTTCAGTCACATACACACGCACACAAGAAATATATATATTAAGATTAGCTTTTATCCTTTTTTAATTGCAACTCTTTATAAAATAGGTTGATTTAACATTCTATCGAGCGATCGAAGCGCCGCTTCTAGGATTACTTAAATTACGGAATGGACTCTAGTTATTAAGTAGAAGTCCAATTACTATTAAGTAACGGCACCACTCTATCTAAGATTTATATGGATTTTCTGCTGTGCAACACAAGATACTATAAAGTTCCAGCACGACCTCCTCCACACCGCCACTGCTAGCGTTGAACCGTTGGAGACTACACATACCTAACAGCGTCCAGGTATACTACGGGCTCGGAAACGCCCGAGTGCTGCGAGCCCGCGGAGATGACGGGGGGGTCGCGCCCACGCAGAACCAGCACGCTCTCCTTGTCTACACTATCACCACCGCCAGCGTTGTACATCTGGAGACTGTAGCACATACCTGACAGCGTCCAGGTATCCTACGTGCTCGGAGACGCCCGAGTGCTGAGAGCCCACGGAGATGACGGAAGGGTCGCGCGCGCGCAGGTCCAGCACGCCCTCCTCCACACTACCACCACCCCCAGCGTTGTACATCTGGAGACTGTAGCACATACCTGACAGCGTCCAGGTATCCTACGGGCTCGGAAACGCCCGAGTGCTGAGAGCCCACGGAGATGACGGAGGGGTCGCGCGCGCGCATGTCCAGCACGCCCTCCTCCACACTACCACCACCCCTAGCGTTGTACATCTGGAGACTGTAGCACATACCTGACAGCCTCCAGGTATCCTACGGGCTCGGAGACGCCCGAGTGTTGCGAGCCCACGGAGATGACGGGAGGATCGCGCGCGCACAGGGCTAGCACGCCCTCTTCCGCACTGCCACCACCGCCAGCCTTGTACATCTGGAGACTGTAGCACATACCTTACAGCGTCCAGGTATCCTACGGGCTCGGAGACGCCCGAGTGTTGCGAGCCCACGGAAATGACGGGAGGATCGCGCGCGCACAGGGCTAGCACGCCCTCTTCCGCACTGCCACGACCGCCAGCCTTGTACATCTGGAGACTGTAGCACATACCTGACAGCGTCCAGGTATCCTACGGGCTCGGAGACGCCCGAGTGCTGCGAGCCCACGGAGATGACGGAGGGGTCGCGCGCGCGCAGGTCCAGCACGCCCTCCTCCTCCGCACCGCCTCCACCGCCGCCGCCAGCGTTGAACCGCTGGAAATTAAAACGAGAAATTATATTATAACCAAATCATTACAAGTTTGATGAGGGTACCGTAGAAAATACGTGTAACCCTTAAAGTTTGTCACTTCTGTCGTCTGTCCTTCCTTGGTAATATAATACGTTAATAAACCACAACAAGTGCAAGTAATTTGTGTATTATTACTGTGTTCTTTGCTAACTACGGTAATTATCAATTTAACATATTAGGTATAATAAAAAAAGGATAAATAGACCAACATTTTTATAGTTATGGTACCGGTTGGAACCTCTACGATACGCAGCAGCAGATGAGGTGTCGTCGCGACACTTTAGGTTTTCATGTATTTCTATTTTCTATGGCATGTATCGTTAGCTTCGTGTAGTTAGTCGGCTACGTAGGAATTCAATAAATAGCTCCCCTCACCGATTTCCGTATCGGTAGCCAATTTCATTGAAACCAGGCCAGTTACGCAGAAGTCGTTTTATTTCAACATTCTTTTTTGTTGTTCCAACATGGGAATCGAACCAACGACCTCTGGGTCGAAAGGGAAGCTCTAAACCACTAGACCACGGAGGCGTTTATTTATTAACAACTCCATAGGAATACATAATATAAACCAGCAGCATCGCGACGACACGTCATCTGCTGCTGCGTATCCTGGTTGTCCAACTGGTGCCTTTATAAATTGCAAATCATTTTGTTAAAATATATTCATTTACTTACATTCGTTTTACTTACATTGTTAAACTTCCCGGTGTGATTATTCTCCTTCTTGGGCGAGGCGATTCTAGCGGCCGCGTCGTTTGGTCTTGAGGCGGGCCGGGGGGTGGTCGGCGCGGGGAGGGGATTGCTCTCCTCCCTGCTGGTGTTCGTCTCAGCGCCCAAACCGAGCACCTGGGCTGCATACTCCCCTTGGAACGACATATCGGCACCTGGAACATAGTTAGTAAGGAAATTAGTTTTGACGTCTTTACAATACCTTTCATAAGGACGCAATAAAAAAATTAATGATGACAACATCGGGGATATGGTTAAGTGTTGCAGCTACATATCTATTATCCCCATCCAAATTACAATTATAACGCTGTATATAGCTTTAGAGGCAAAGAATTTATAACGCCTTTGTAAGGACAGCATTCTCGTACAACTAACGGCCGTTTCCATAACATTCCATTTTATTATATATTTTTAGAGTAAATCTTAACCTTGCTGCTCCAGGCCTTTAGGAATAAGGATACCTGGGCACCAGTGAATTCCCACTGAATTTCCTGCTATAGTGTTTGGTGATGATTTTGATGTATTTTAATCAGACTAGTAGGGTCTACAACTTAGACTTATTTTCACGTCTCTTTACATTTAACATTACATATTATAGTATTTACGACATACCTACTACATATTATAAGCCTACGAATAACTCAAAGGTCGGAATAGCGTGTAGGTTAGCCTGCAAGCCTCTTGTCTGTGGGCGCCGGTAATCACATTTACATAAAGGTGAGCCGCTGGGCTGTTTGTGCCCTTTGTTCTATTGCTATGTTTAAATCAAAGAACTGAACGCCGAATACTAAAACGCTAATTAAATTAAGTGGCCCTTGTCCTTTCGCTAAGCAATGCCAGTGAATAGCATTACTTATTATTAAGTATTGTTTCAGCATTCGGCAGTGAGTGTAAAGTGCATTCTACTATAAAGTCTAGTTCCTTCAGAAGAAAGCCCTAAAGTAGCAATTTTAATAAGAGCCTTCAAATTGTAAGGCGTAAAGCCGATCAGAATCGAGTGATAGGAACCCTACGCCACTGCTACCTACACCTACCGGCATCAGTCAACAGGCTTGGAGCCACGATAATGCAAATCAGGGGTACCAATATCCTGCCAAACCAGAGTCTCAATAAAAAACATCCCAAAGTCAAGTGTCGTTGCAGCATACGGAAATGTATGTACTAACTCAAGTCCATTGTACCTAACAATACCGGCACCAAAGGCTTTGAGCATGTGGAGCCGCGATATTGCATATCGGTGTTCCCATATCAGGCGCAGTCGCTCCCATCTAGCCGCTGAGTCACGTTCAGGTCGCGACCTCGACACGGTCAGGCGAAAGCGGCACACTTCCAGCGCAATCGGAGCCGCTCCTCCACAATGGACTGTGACGCAACCTAACCAGATTAGTACGGCGCAGTACAGCAGCTCACGTCAAAACGAACCGCATACTTCACAGCTACGAGGTGTGCTACTGGTGTGTATTCTCTAATGACAGAGAAGCATTCGTCCAAAAAAGGGATGACATTATAAGACATGAATGGATGAAGGTGATTTGCAGCAAAATTATGATTTTGAGAAAATTGAGTTCAAACTGTCACTCCAACATTTTAGAATACGGCGTAACGTATTAAGTACATTAATCTAAAGATCCGTCCCTAGAATCAATGTAGGTACTTAAATACGTTACTAAATATTCTAAAATCATAAAATGTTTAAGTGACTGTTTAAACTCAATTTTCTGGGTAAATTTTTTTGCGACATATTACCTTCATCGATTCATGACTTCATTTATGTATTTCTACAAAAGATCCACATCTTTATTTACGTACGATTCGCAAATTCTGCTTTACTCCGTTTCGATTCAATACAGGGTTTCGAAATAAGGAGGTTCGATTCCCGAAGATCCACATCTTTAATGACGTATGATTCGCAAATTCTGCTTTACTCCGTTTCGATTCAATACAGGGTTTCAAAATAAGGAGGTTCGATTCCCGAAGATCCACATCTTTAATGACGTATGATTCGCAAATTCTGCTTTACTCAGTTTCGATTCAATACAGGGTTTCAAAATAAGGAGGTTTGATTCCCAAATATCCACATCTTTAATGACGTATGATTCGCAAATTCTGCTTTACTCCGTTTCGATTCAATACAGGGTTTCGAAATAAGGAGGTTCGATTCCCGAAGATCCACATCTTTAATGACGTATGATTCGCAAATTCTGCTTTACTCCGTTTCGATTCAATACAGGGTTTCAAAATAAGGAGGTTCGATTCCCGAAGATCCACATCTTTAATGACGTATGATTCGCAAATTCTGCTTTACTCAGTTTCGATTCAATACAGGGTTTCAAAATAAGGAGGTTCGATTCCCAAATATCCACAACTTTAATGACGTATGATTCGCAAATTCTGCTTTACTCCGTTTCGATTCAATACAGGGTTTCAAAATAAGGAGGTTTGATTCCCAAATATCCACATCTTTAATGACGTATGATTCGCAAATTCTGCTTTACTCCGTTTCGATTCAATACAGGGTTTCAAAATAAGGAGGTTCGATTCTCGAAGATCCACATCTTTAATGACGTATGATTCGCAAATTCTGCTTTACTCCGTTTCGATTCAATACAGGGTTTCAAAATAAGGAGGTTCGATTCCCGAAGATTCACATCTTTAATGACGTATGATTCGCAAATTCTGCTTTACTCCGTTTCGATTCAATACAGGGTTTCGAAATAAGGAGGTTCGATTCCCGAAGATCCACATCTTTAATGACGTATGATTCGCAAATTCTGCTTTACTCCGTTTCGATTCAATACAGGGTTTCGAAATAAGGAGGTTCGATTCCCGAAGATCCACATCTTTAATGACGTATGATTCGCAAATTCTGCTTTACTCCGTTTCGATTCAATACAGGGTTTCAAAATAAGGCGGTTCGATTCCCGAAGATCCACATTTTTAATGACGTATGATTCGCAAATTCTGCTTTACTCCGTTTCGATTCAATACAGGGTTTCAAAAAAGTCGGTTTGATCCCGGCTAGGCAAATTGATTTATTAAAAAATGCAGTTTAAATTTTTATCGAAATCGAGCTTACATCTCCTTTTAGTTTTTAGATGTTTCCAAAAACGCTAATTGATAGGAGCCATCTTGTAGTTTCAGATATCGCCTACCATGCCCGTTTTCAAAATTCTGCCTGAATATTATGTAAAAAAAAACATCTAAAAAACTTCGTCCGTCTTTCGTAATATGTCGTCCGTCACTGTGCGTGAGCACATTTGTATCGGTAGCATTATAGCCACTGAGCTTTATTTACATTTTGATTATATTAAATCGGACTAGAATATAACTGAATTTGTGAAGCATAAGATGTCAAAGATGGTGGATTTCTATGAATGGTTTTTGCAGATATACATAAATGTCATCCAATTTATACGGATGAATGCCTTTCTGTCATCAAGCAACACGCGCCAGATGTGACGCCTCCGTATTTAAGATGAAAATACATAAAGACATCCGGTACAATAAAATAATATTAACAAGTAAATAAACGAAAATTTTATTATCACAGCACAAGCATTCCTATCATCAAAGAAACGAAATTGCTTAAATAAAAACCGATCGAGTGCGAGTCGGACTCACACACACTGGGTTCCGTACAAAACGCAAAAAAAATATGTTTGTTGAATGGAAACCCTACTTAAATATTTATTTTACTTTGTTTTCAGTATTTGTTGTAATTTAAATTACAAATACATAATTTATTTTTATGAATTTCAACTGTCTCGCATCGCATCGATCGCAGTTCTTGAGATACAGCACGGTGACACATATAGAAATACAGACATCAAAGACATAACAGGGTCACGTTCTTACCTTCGGGTAAAGTACCCTGAAAACGAACTATGTATGTATAAATTTTCCATTGTCTGTTTTCATTAAAGCAGAATTGTTGAGCGGATTATAGACAAGTAGGTCTACTTACTGTACAAATATATTAATCACTATGATTAAAGTTAAGGAGACCTAATACTTTATGATAAGAACATAATTATATTATAACGCGGATTACGGTTCATAAAATATATATAGAGCACCTACGTACATAAAACGTGGCATTTATAGGCCCTCAAAAATGTTACTGCCTACTGTCATATTATTAAAATGATGGGAGTATTTTAACGTGTATTTGACCACCACAAAGTTAATAATAAACCATCAAGAGTTTCTTCTATAGTTAGTTAATTGTAATCTAAATCTAAATGTATACTGTGTTCCTAATTACTTAGTTTATAATTTGTCAGTATGTTTTAATTGTACTTAGATATAAGTTAATTAATGTAATTGGGGTCACCCGTTTTAATTAACTATAAAATAATAATAAATAAATAAATCTACGGAAAACAAATTATGTTTGTATAAACTACGTTTTAACATCTTATTTTTATAGTATATTTACAGTAGGCAAGCTATTTTTTACACGATACAATTTTTTAAATAGAGCGCTGAAAAATAAAATAGTTTACATAAGGTATAGTGTGCTAAAAATGAATGGTTTTATGATATTGTAAAGAGCCCCATATAAAATTAGCTTTATAACGTCGCATTGCTCGTAAGTTGCTACGATATGTACCCAAACATGCACCAATTTAATATCTACGAAGTTTATGTTGAATGTTCATAGCAAATGTTTATGTAGATAGATAAGAGAATCTTATCAACCGACAAACGAAACGGAGTAGGCTCTGAATTCGACGCGTATTTTATTTTCATCTATTTTTATCAAGTAGTTACCTCATTATTTATGAATGTATAAATAAAATTTCACATGTTGCCAAGTACCCAATTTAAACGCTCATTAAAATTAAATTGTCTGTTAAACACAAAATCCGGAACCCATGCTACGAACAGTTACAGTTAATAGAACGGAAATTAAACTGCCCTGTTTATGACATTTGATATACATACACACTATTGGAAAAGGTTAAACCAAACAATCACAACATGTCGAGTGGCGTGTCCTGTATATTGCAGGGATGTTACGGTGTTCCGACTCCGATAAGTCGGAACTTCCGATTATTATCGGTACTATACTTTTTTTCCATTATTAAAATGTATCTTCGGCTACTAAACATTTAAATCGGACGATTTAAGAGGTCGATGGATAGCACATAGCGATGCGATGAATGATGATTCACTACTGTCGCAGCGAACCTGTGACTTGTGATATTTCTCTCTTTCACAGTCAGATCTCCAGTTTCGATTCCGTTAAATCAAATTTGAAAACTACTACGTCTGTCCCGGTTAATTTACCTCCGTAACATCCCTGGTATATTGTCAGCTCGCGGTTATGATGGCTTTGCTGCACTTAAAATGGAAATAATAAAACTGCATTCTTTGATATGGATTGACCGCTTTGTTTTGATGGCAGAAGCTATATGAATAAAATATTTTGCAAATTGGAAACAAGCTATACTCTGCTTCAATTCAATGTGATTTGTACATGAAAAAAAAGTTAGCCCCAATTAATGTGTCATTGCATTGGATTGGAGTATCCTAGGGTGTATTCTGACCAGTCTGACCACGACGCTTAATCAAGTACCTTCAGCTACTCTACTTCTTTGTTTTTTTTTTCATTTATTTACCATTTAAAACAATTATTAAATTACAATGTTTGTATAAAAATATCATCAAGAAACCACATAGGTTTATGAAGATGATATTACAAGTTAGCACCAACTTACAGGTAATTAAGTTACTTACAAAATAACAATTACCTACTTGTATGTATATGTAAATGTATACTAATTTTATAAAGCCGAAGAGTTTGTTTGAACTCGCTAATATCACAAAGTACTGATCCGATTTGAAAACAAAGAAACTAAAAAAACTTTAAAGAAACCGACGTCAACAACTAAAAAGCATAAAATAATATTTCATAATGTAATCACAATTAATGTTATTTTTGGAGTCGGTATCAGCAAATGTGAGTTTTAAGTCAGCAACTTTAGGATGTTGTTCTTTTAGCTGTAATTCAAAGTAAACTACAACAAAATAAAAACTACAAAGCTATGTAAACCAAATAGCAGCTATTCTGTGTCGAATAATACATAAAATAATCACGCAAATCGGATCATTAACCTCAGAGTAATCGGTGTATTCCTATCCTTTTTTAGAAGTCGGTTAAAACATCGGTGCTGGATAACCCATTTCATTGCAGAAGACTCTATATCATCGCCAAGATCACTAGTAACAGAACACCAATGAAGAATGTTTCAAAATCGGGGGTTTTATTTCATGCGAAGTCGCGAGCACATGACTACCTATATTATACAACTTTAGGCACACAAGAATGGTTCTAGTGAAAAGTATGCCTTCACGACAGTGGTGGAATGTCACGTTTCTTGTACATGACAGTGTGCACGTACGCCGGATCATGCAGGATGGAAACCGTTAGCACTCGGTACGTAGAGAGTCTGCATATCTTTAAATTGTTTAGGACGTTGTCTGAGACTTCGTACGCGAAAACGGAAATCCTCGCGGGAAACGTACATTTTTGTTGCGTTGTTCCCCTTGTCAGTTGTACGAAATTTGATCAGAATCGGTCTAATAGTTTCCAACACTATTCAATGCAAAGACAAGCTAACTTGTCACTGCGAATTGCTAAAAAGTATTGGTATGCAAAATAATTTCAGGGCTTTGCCCGCGTTAAAACAAATTTTATCAAAATGGTCGCTTGCGCGTAAAGTTGCAAACTTTCACCTTTATAAGTGTGAAGCGTGATTAAAGATCAGGAATTTAATCATGCTCGTGGTCAAATTGGCTTGTCTAACTGGCCCTGCAACGATGTGGAGTGTGGACACGTCGAGAAACCAAAATGTCGGTGCCAATCTTAAAAATAAATGAACTGACACCTAGCACGCCCACGCCTATCAATTAATCGATTCAAGACAAGCAATTAAGCTCACGCGCTCGTTCTTTAACTTTTCAACAGCTGTATCTTATTTTTAACCGACTTAAAAAAATGAGGTTTCCGTTCGAATTAGACCGAATATTATATAGTGTATCCGCAGATAACTTCGTTGTTTAAAACCGATTTAGATTATATTTGATATTATAGAAACACTGATTTGATGATAACATCGTAGAAAAACAAGGAGAACATTCGAAAATCGTAGTGGCTATTAGTGCGTCTGTATTTAATGTAAAGCACTCCTATTCAATTAGTAAAGTCTGCAGTTAATCTGATGATGGAGCCAAAAGACTGCCGAGGGAACTCCTTAAGGATTTACAGCAATAACATGGTGTTTAGGCTTGGATTAATTTTTATTCACGAGAACTTTACAACTCTATTTGTTGTGACTGTCATTAGTGGTCTGATGATGAAGATAAAGGACAGTAAAGGGAACTTTTCAAGATTTTATACCTATCTAACTACCTTGGAAACATTTTTTGTTAAAGGCATTTTATCGCGTTATTCCGATTTGCGTACCACAATAAATCATTTGTAGATATTAATTTTGCTACTCATAAAACATTGGCTGTCAAGCAAAATTTTATACCTTTTATTCATATTTCTGTTAACAAATCAAATAATTACTTACCCATAACAAAAGTACTAACAATATTACATTCCCACTGTTTCGCAAAATATGAATAAGCAGTAATATAATATTAAAGTAATGTAAATAATAAGGCTAATAAACAAATATTTGTATTCTCACAAATTTTGGATTTGTTTACATATTAACAGTTTTATATTCTCATCTCAATATTTTAAAATTTACGTTTGATGAGATGCAGCCTACGTATCATATGAATTCATATGAACATGAACGTTTACACTTTACTGTAGGTTCTGTACCACTTTTCGACATTATATTTTATACCTTGATAATAAGGTTCAAAACTAACACAGCCGATCTGTCAGCAACTGAACATACCTAATATTATAATAATTCATAAGAAGTTAAATAACCGGTCGTCGAATTCTCGTAACTTTGTTATTTCGTGGAAATTTATTTAATTGTAAAATAAGTAATAACTTTTATAGCCTCCTCGTGTTACATTTCACTGCCACGAGGATACGTAGTATACTATTAGCAATAATTATTATCAATTTGAATTTATAATAAGTTATATCAATTATTATTTAAATGTATTATTATTCCATCTATCTACCAATTAGAAGTTTGGCAAACCATAAAATTGGATACTTGAAGATTCTTGAACTGTTTACGTAAAAGAAATGATGACTACATGTAAGATATTGTATTTTCAGAAGTATTAACTACTAGATAAACATAAAAATATATGGGCAGGTTATTTATTTGATACTTGTATCTAGTAGTTAATACTTCTGAAAATACAATATCTTACATGTAGTCATCATTTCTATTACGTAAACAGTTCAAGAATCTTCAATTCACAACAAATTTACAAAAAAAATCTTGTTTTTTTTTTTGTAAATTTGTTAAAAAACATAATTATTGCATAATACCTATACAAAAACATAAACTAAGGTAATTATATTAATTTAAACGCACATATTATATCATTATATCACTTCGGAGATATAAGCAAATACAATTGAAGACATGAATGGATGAAGGTATGAGAGATATGTCGCAAAAAATTTACCCAGAAAATTGAGTTTAAACAGTCACTTAAACATTTAAGGATATGTAGTAACGTATTAAGAGGAAACACTACGATTTTTTTCCATACAGAAATAGGGGTCTACGGGATTCCTGTTTCCGCCCTGGATAATGCTGCTAGAGTATAAATTTTTTATATGTAATTGAATGTACCGTAGGTTCTTGATGGAAATACATATTATATATAGTAATAATACACTAAATACTTGCACTTTTTTCCACTTTATTAGTTTTTTCACAAGTTATTTCTTAAAATACACGACCGGTTTCGACATAGTCATCATCAGGTGTAGGTAGATTTCAATTTTTAAAAATATTGTAAACATTGTGCAGAATTTTTTAGAGTTGCCAGCATCAAGAAAAAAATTAACAATTTTGTGCACTTTAACTTAATATTTATGTATATTGTTTCCCTATTTTTTCCTTTTTTAATAAATTAATTATTTAAGGAGATATGTACGTTCAAATACCTAAAAAAAATGGCCAGACTCTCCGCTATCTTTAAACATCCAGGAAACAGATTTGACTACATTATACAACAAAAGCAAAAAATAGGAACCTAACTCAATCCTTTTTTTAGCTAAAAGAATATCTAAATCGGTTAAGTTTTTGAGGAGGAAACCTGTTTCCCCCTCCAAAACTTTAGGGGATTCCTGAATCCCTTAAACGTCGATTTATGGTAATTTTAATAGGTAATTTCAGTTCAAGTTGCAGTTGTCTCTGTCGCGCTAGTGTTGGCTAGCTAAGGCACTGCGAGACAGCAATAGATTTTATAAATACCTATTTTGTATTTCTCTCAACCGTGCTATTTCCTCTTAAGTACATTGATTCTAGAGACGAATCTTAAGATTACTGTACTTAATACTTTACGACATATTCTAAAATGTTTAAGTGACAGTTTGAACTCAATTTTCTCAAAAACATAATTTTACTACATATCACCTTCATCCTTAAATTTTTTCGGCTCTATATTTAATACACTTTTACGAATGCGTGACGTTAAGCCACTTAGTATGGAGCGTTTTCACGAGACCTGTGATTTTTTGTAAATTTTTATCTTTGACAACATTGATTTTTATTCTCCGAAGAATTTTTTCGAAGAAATTCTTATATCTAATTTATCTAAGAGTACTGTGAATTTATGTAATAAAAATGTCATCTAGCTTATTGAACGAGAACGATAAGGTTCATCATTTTTAGTTTTTATCCAACTACGACGAAGCCCGACTAAGACGAAGGAAGAACAATTTTATTTAATAAAGCGTCAATAGATTTATTATAATATCCCGAATAGCATGAGCTATATAATTTATATAGCTCATGCTATTATTAATGCATATTTAATTTAGGTAGTATATAGAAGAGCTTGGCTAGACCCGGAGGTCCTTGGTTTGATTTCCGCGTTGAAACAGAAAAAATGTTGTTACCAAGTTAGATTGCAGACTGATCACCTGATTTTCTGACATATGATGATCCTTGTGTCGGATGGGCATGTAAAAGTCGCTCCTACGCCTGTTCTCTCGTCAGTCGTGTCGGTTATCTCCACTTAGGAGAGTAAAGAGAGGACACTCGTCCTTGTGTATTGCGCACACTTGGGCATTATAAAATGACTCCTGCTTAGCTGGCCTGACTTCAACAAAATCGGCCACCGACAGACAGAGGAGCTATTATTATAGTCGAGTTTCTATAAAAATGTAGTTATTGCTGACAATCTACAACTCTACTGTAGGTACAGTAAAATTTAAACATACCAAATGGTGTTTCAAACCAGTAGATCTAGGTAGGTCCTAACTAGATCTATATGCATACTAGTGAATGTCTAGGTCTAGTCAAGCGACACAATCTATTTCTAGGTACTAGTCAGATGTGTCGCTATTGATTTATTAGGTACCAATCGAAACATAATATACATATAGACCGTAGTATATATATCTCATCATTTAACCTACTAACATTTAACCAAAATAGGTAGGTGTAAAATACAAATTAATGTTGGTATAACCTTTAGGTAGATATTATAATACGATTAAGGCGAGGAATAACCGCAACTATCGCCATTATTTTTAAAATAAATTTTATAACGACACAAAGATCTTATTAAAAAAAGTAATCGGTTCAAACTTTAAGTAAATAGTTAAACTAATTTATTATACTTTTACTACTAAGATATTTGTGTCGTTGTAAAATTTATTTTAAAAAGTGGCGCTAGTTGCGCTTATTCCTCGCCTTAAGGGCCGATTTTTCAATTGTCAGTCTATAACTTTTATCTAAGGTATAAAAGTCACATACTTTGGCAGATTTTGTATGGAACAAATGTTTATTATTATATATAAGTTAATTCAACAGATAAAAGTTATCTGACGATTGAAAAATCGGCCCTAAAATAGTTTAAAGTTTAAACCCCACGGTTAGTTTAATCTGCAGTTTAATTTGCAGGGCTGATTATACAATCGTCAGCTAACTTTTATCTGTCGAATAAACATGTGATTTCGACATTTGTTTCGCACAAAATCGGTCAAAGTCACACATTTATTCCTCAGATAAAAGTTATCTGACGATTGAAAATCACCCCTTAATATAAGTAAAACATATTAACCGCTTTATTAATACTGTATTAAGCTGTACAATATTTTCTTTCTGTCTGATACGTTAGAAAACTCTCTTGAGAGACAAGGACAAACAAGTTTCACGTCAAGCGGGCCAAAAAAATAAAGTTACATCTTGGATATTGTTTATAATTGGATCAATTGCACTTCCATAGGACCTGAATAAATGTACGTCCTTATTTTTCTTTTTTTACGCCTAGTCCCACATATAGTGTGTAACATTTATTAGTAACGGGGTAAAGATTATAAAAACAACTTTATTTATTCCCTGTTTCCTCTTAAAATACAAATGACCGAGTGAAAAATGTATTTTTAATTATGTAAAATAAAACTTACAATAATACCAAACAAAAAACCTGAGCTTTGTTCTTACGACATTCCGTCTTTGTTGGAGCTTCCACAAAAGGTTTTGATCAAAAGGTACAAGAAACCAATGAAATGAAAGGCTTATTTCGTTATTTTGCTGCAAAAAGTTACATAAATCTAATACAAAATGACTGAAAGAAAATCAACAGCCTTTTCACTAAAATAGGCATATAATAGGCATAAACACAGCCCGATTTTTATACTACATGGTGCTTGATACGTTTTAAAACACAGTATTATTTTCACGGTATTTTACACATGTATATGAATAATTTGCTTATTCATATAAAACGCACGATAGCCGGCAACAGTTTGTAAACGGAACTTGCCACGTCAGCACCACGTGACGTCACATACACAAATAAATCACATTAAGCAGTGTTTTATTTGTACATCACAATAGATCAAATTACGCAACACGGAGAACGCCGCTTATCATATATTTACAAAAACATTAGCGGGAATGGTAAATAGCAAAATTAGCACTACATCAGTCTGGCTCGCACCAGAATATTTTTAACCGACTTCCAAAAAAAGGAGGAGGTTCTCAATTCGTCTGTATGTTTTAAGCGCTATATACGAGTACTACATGCATAGTCTACACTAATATTATAAAGAGGAAAGATTTGTATTTTTGTATGTTTGTATGTAACGACTTAACTCAAAAAGTACTGGACCGATTTTAATAATTCTTTTTTCATTAGAAAGGTACATTATCACTGAGTAACACAGGCCATATAAAAAGCAATTGCTGTTTGTTGGTCTCGCTAAAACTCGAGATCAGCTGAACTGATTCGGCTTTTTTTGGTCTTGAAATATTCGTGGAAGTCCCTGGAAGGTTTACACGGTTTCCATGCTCAACGAAGTGGGCACGAGTCAGCTAGTATTTTACACGCAGGTATTATATTATATTATATATATTAATTATTAATTGTATTATATTATATATCGTATGCTCCTTTATATGGTCCTTAAGGGGGAAACATAGCCTGTATATGTAAAGGTGTTGTGGCAAAGGCAGAGTAAAGCCCTGGCATGCATAATAGGTAGGAATTTGATTAGGTTTTTCAAATAGAATCAAAAAGAAGGAATGGGATTGCATGAACACTGCACCACCGGTAGGTGTGTTATATCTGTGGTTTAAGTTACCGATTGCTTCAAAAACCAAACTATACTGCGTTCAATGTGATTTACGAATAAACAAAGATCAGTATGTGCGGCTAATATATCTTATTGTTGTGAAATTTCTTGTGTGCAATAAATGTTAAATAAAAAAAACTACATATTAAATAAGGTGGCACATTCATTTGGTTTAATTTTTTTTGTGTACATTTAGATCACATGGAACATCGAATCGGAACTTAGTACACAACTTTATTACTTCCCTGGGAACGTGACAACTCAGAAACTCATTTCTCGGTTCAAATTTTTACTCGTGTCCAAGATAACATCACATCCAACTTGTGTTAGATATAAACTCATTCCCAGGAACTAAACTAAACACGACATTATATAACAGTCCTGCTATTTATAACAGTGAATAAATAATTATAATGTAACTGCCCTAATTTACATTCTATAAACCAATACCTGTCAAGTTTTTGCGGCAATATTTCAAAGTGAATCATAACCGGTAATAAAATAATAATAAATTCAACGCCCTGTCACACAACAATACGAGAGCGTAGGAGAGAAATCAAATTAACTCCCGTTGGGCACACGCAACTGGCGTTCCCACAATTGTAATCATTACTGTGGAATCTAATATACGGAGGCAGTGTATAATCAGAGGAAAACGTTGAATACACTTCAAACACTACCTACGTCCTAAACTAACTTGGCACCGAGTTTCTTACGCCGGCGCCGGTCTTCTCGGCGGGCTAGGGTTGAACTGGTGGTGGCCTTTTTGTTGACTATCCGAAAGAATCTTGTAAGGTTCATTTGAAAATAAAATATTGACGACCTCCGTTGCGCGCAGTGGTTGAGAATATTGGTGCTCGTACCGGAGCTCGCGGGTTCGATCCCGCCGAAGGAACAAAGAGTTTCCTGTGATCCTGGGTCGTGTGTATTAAATATGTGCATAAAATTATAATGAAAATAAATATATGTGTAGTATAAAAGTATTAATAATTTCCGTTGTCCGGTCCCCGTAACACAAGTATCTATTATAATAATTTTTACGACAATTCGGCCACGTGCTAAATATCAGAATAGTTAGCACGTGGCCAGATTGACGTGATGTGAAGCGTCGTAGATATATTATTATAATTATTTTAAACTAACTAGGCACCGTTCACATTTCGACAAATAATTAAAAAGCCGCTTAAGTAAAAAAAAACGCGCATGAAGCGTACAAAACGCAAAAAATTCCGTTTGTTGTATGAGAGACTTCTTAAATAATAATTTTATATATAGTAGTCATAATGGCAACAGAAATACGTCTACTGTGAAAATTTTAACTACCTGACTATTACGGTTCATGAGATACACCCTGTTGACAGAGGGACGGACGAAGAGCGGCAGTCTTAGTATACAGTCCCTTTTTTACCCTTTTTATACGGAACTCTAAAAAGACGGTACCTACTAAATTAACCTGTAGATTTATTTACTTTAAAACTCATCCCAAGTACACCTTCCGACTACTGGTCGCAGTAAAAATATTAACGGGCACGTAAAACAATGAACGACATCTGTTATTTCACTACAAAGTTACGGCAAACCAATAATTCGCGTTTGAGCGAAACTACCGCATATAAAACATACTGCGCTCGTTGCTGTGGGTATAACGCGACGCGGCGCGGCGGTCAGCTCTACATTATCATAACAATAAAAAACCCTAGAGCTTTACAATGTCATATTCCTGTAGGAACTGCGGAGGACTGATCTATACCTACGTACTTTATTTATGAGGCATGCATAATGTATAGCGTTTAACCCGTAATGTACAGTTCGACGGACACAAATGTCTAAGTTTAAACCTTTCAGAAATATTTGTATCGTCCTTTTCTCTTCTCTACTCAATATACACTACCCAATGTTTACTTTTGTTGCAATTATACCATTTGGCATAGCACGAACAATTGACAGGTTGTTTGTAAAATATCGAAGAACTTCATGAAAATATTAATGCAAATTTTTTACTCAATAATAATACGCTCCTGCAAAGACTACCAACTGCAGCACAGTGAACCCAATAAATGTCTTGACAATTTAATAAACTAAAATTAAAAAAAATAAGATATAAACGGATAAATGTCACAAAAAAAATTGTCAGAAAATTGGGTTTAAACTGTCGCTTACACGTTTTGGGATATGTGTTAAGTACACTAATAGACGGATCTTTAGACTTATGTACTTATTACGTTACGCCGTATTCTAAAATGTTTGAGTGACAGTTTAAACTCAATTTTCTCGAAATCAGAATTTCGCTACAAATCACTTTCATTCATTCAATGTCTTCAATTCAATATTTCAATTTCACAAAAACGTACATTTGTTTTCATGACAAATTTTCATAAAATTATACGAGTCACTAGCCGCACTAAGGGCCTAAATGGTTTAACCAAGCAATGTTAAAATTAATCCTTCGTTAAATATCAAGTTGTTCCTTTCGGAATTCCTATCAATTAATGAGAAGGCATGGTATTTTGACAAGCCTAACGGCTTAGTGTTAACCGCTAACATGCGTTGGTGTTGTATGAAAAGAATGAATGCATGCAAGGACCCTATTAATGATAGGGGGGATATGAACGAAAAGAAACAAAGTGTTAACGGCTCGTTAAATTATCATGCCTTCTCATTTATTGATAGGAATTACCAGAGGAACAACATGATATTTAACGAAGGATTAACTTTAACATTGCTTGGTGAAACATGTCCTCAATCATACAACTCCACCATCGCTAACGTGGAAATTTCTGTAAGCGAGTGTACCGTCGATCGCATGACGGATTGATGAATAACTCGTCTCGCAACATTGCCATATACGAAAGATATATTGATACTCGCCCAAATGTTACAATTTACTAGCAACACTACGTCAATGTCGAACGCCGGAGCTCTACATGTCATAAAAGGAGTGCTTTCAAAAATATCAGCTTGATATTTCGATGCTATCTCGCCGGTCCTACACTCTCGAGTCACGCTCACGGCTGGGTTACGTGTTGTCTTACAAAGGTGAGATGAAGAATTGGAGAATCGTATTTGAACTGTGACAAAATACTGTGCCAAATTCTATTATATATTCTCCGTTCTGATTCAATATGATCTGAATTTTGACCAAATATATATGTCTTTTTTCTTTTTTCCGCGGTTAATAAGTGACTTGTACTTGCACATTTTTGTTTGTACTTGCACAAACTTTGTTTACATTTAGAATACAATAAATATTAACGAAGTATAGTTTACAATCTGTTAGCTTATTTTATTATTTATGTTAAAAATACAGTATTCGTCTACCTACTAGTAAATATTTTTCTGCTCTAAAGTAATGATTTCTATAATTAATGTAAAGGAACGAACATCAATAAATAACGTGCAGACTGGAGACGATATCCACTTGTTGCTAAGTAAACATATTGTATTTATTTATTACTTGTTGCTAAATAAACATATTTTATTTTGTAGTATAAAAGGGTAGAAAATATACTGCAACATTTTCTATATTTTGTTGAAATCTTTACCCGAAGAGGCATAAAAAGCTTATCTAGTTTTATAGACGCGGAACGCTCATAGAATTTTCTTCTATGAAAACAAATAAAATGTAATACATTTCCTTTTCTAGTTGCGAGCACAAAACGCCGGGTCGTCTATACTTGAATGGGACATTTCGAACGTCGCCGTCAATAAAATAGCTTTATAAAAATACAGCTTAAAGTGACCAGGCACGTTATGTTTTACGGACAATGTAACTCAACTTTGTGCCGAGATTCCTATATTTAAACAACCTTAAGTGATTTCTAAATAAAACAGATAGGAGTAAAGTATTAAAAACTACTTTACTATCTTCGATTTACTGACCTTCTGTTTTTTAACTTGTAAACTTTGACGGTGGAAATAAAAACGTCATAATAGATATTTAAAACATTAGTCTACAAAGTAAGATTGTTTTCTTTGATCAGATTTCTTTCAAAAGGCCATTGCAACTGGGGATTTTTAATCAGAAACATTAAAAACCAACTATCAGTGGATACCAAAACAATATTTTGATGTCCGGAAAAACGTTAAATTGGTGGTCATCTTGTTAGGGATAAAACGAGGAGCATTCAATGGAATAGATAAAGGAACATCCCCGGGGAAAGGCGTGTTTATTGAAGGAAAAGCACTGAACACTTTGTACCCCGTCAGAAACGAGCCTGAATTCCTTCATATTTTTCATAAAACATCTAACATCAAGATCAAAAATTCCTATACACCGAGGAAATTTACTATTTGGATTCTAGACAGATGGAGTGAAACAGAAGGGAATAGTTTTTAGACCTTCGTAATAACTACATGGAATGTAGTTATTATGAAGCTCTAAAAACTGTACCTACAGATGTTAACTTCAAACATTTCACATTAGTACCTATTCCTTAGAATATAGTAATAAATAATAATACACTAAATACTTGCACTTTTTTCCACTGTATTACTTTTTTCACAAGTTATTTCTTAAAAGAAATAACTTAATAAAGTGGAAAAAAGAGCAAGTATTTAGTGTATTATTACTATATATGTAATATGTATTTCCATCAAGAACCTACGGTACATTCAATAACATATTCCTTAGAAGTTAAAACCTCACAGACTTTCACCAGACTTGTTAGAAGATGTACCTACATATCCTTTTATCCTTTAGCTAAGTTGCCGATGACAATGTTCGAGAACAAACAAGTATATATTTATTATTTTGACATAAGCATCGCTTGTTTCACCAAGGGCGTGTTACACCAAGCAATGTTAAAGTTAACGCCATGTTAAATATCATGTTATCCCTCTCGTATTTCCTGTCAATGAATGAGAAGACATGGTATTTTAACATGGCGTTAACTTTAACATTGCTTAGTGAAATACGGCCTAAGTGACACAACCAACATAGCGATGCTTGTTACATTCTATAATTTTTTGTTTTCGAACCCGGTCGTTCGTCGTAACTGAGCAAAAGGTTTAACATAGTTCCGTGGTCTCGTGGTTCAGAGCTTCTCTCTCGACCCGGAGGTCGTGGGTTCGATTCCCGACACAACAACTTAACTTGAAACAACAAATAAAGTTGTTTTCAAGTTTGGTTAGGACAATGCAGGCTGATCACCTGATTGTCTGACAAGAAAGATGATCCATGCGTCGGATAGGCATGTAAAAAGTCGGCCATGCGCCTGTTCTCTCGCGAGTCGTCTCGTTTTACGGTCCCCCTCATAACCCATCAGAGGAAAAGGAAGACAGAGTGCTTCTGTGTTCACTTAGGCACTATAAAATAACTCCTGCGTGGTAAGGGGAGCTATTATTATAGTTCTGCCGGTAGACTTTTCGTAAAAATTAAAAGAAAGGAAGAAGGAAGTTAACAATGTAATTCCACTTTCGACCCAAAATTCGAGCGAAATCGCGGTCGGAAGTATGATATTATATCATATCTAGAGAACACAAGTACATAGCTGTAGGTCGTACCTTATCTCTATTGAGATACATTAGCTAATATTTACGCAGCGATATAATAAAATACGCCAAAGTGACTTTAGTAAGTCATACTTTTGTAAATAATTCTGGAAGCAATATTATAACGTGTATAATGTACTCGAAGTTTCCCGCGACTCCTTACGCACAAAAAAACACTCAAGAACCCCATATTTTAATTCAGTAATAAGTAGCCTATATATGTATAACGCCTCCGTGGTCTAGTAGTTCAGAGCTTCGCTGTCGACCCGGAGGTCGTGGGTTCGATTCCCGCGTTGGAACCACAAAAAATTTTGTTTTCACGTTTGGTTAGGATAATGCAGGCTAATCACCTTATTGTCTGACAAGAAAGATGATCCATGCGTCGGATGGGCATGTAAAAAGTCGGTCTTGCGCCTGTTGTCTGTTTACCGTCTCACTGGGATACTCGAGTAAAAGGAAGAGAAAGTGTCTTGGTGTATTGCGCACACACTTGGGCACTATAAAATAACTCTTGCGTAGATTGTATAAAAAAGTAGCGTATAAGACACACGTAGCAGCATCTTTTAAAAAGAAACTTGTGTCCTACTTCCTGTTGCATACAGCCAGCCACGAAACAGTAACACCACAGTAGGTTCCGTATAATAATTTACCACAACTTGCTAGAGGTCTGTAGTTAGTTAACAATTTAATATAATATTATATCCTGATTTTAGCCATGCTTGTTAGTGTTAACGGCTTGTTGAAATACCATGCCTTCTCATTCATTGACAGGAAATATGACAGGAATAACATGATATTTAATGAAGGATTAATGTGTTGGTGGCTTTAACATGTGTTGGTGAAATTAGCTCTTAAAGTTCGCAGGAAAGTAGCACCACACCACGGGATTACCAGAACTATTACGTGCCTACTAAGTATATTGCATTAGTGGGTAGAGTTATTTGCCATACAAGTTTTTATTCTCTATTTGATTATAATTAAATCCCAAATATCTACCGACGCAGTGCACTCCCCACCCGCCTCCGAGTATGATGCCAATAAAATGATTACATAACACACAAGCGAATTATATCAGCAATCAAAACAATGTAATTTTATTGAGCCTCGATTTAATATTAAAACATTAATTAAAATGAACGCGATCCGATTCCAAATGATATTAATTAATTAGTTTTACTCGTTCCTTTGGTATTACACAACCCTTTGCTTTAATTATTTTCGTGAATCATGCCTGTACTAAATTAAATTTATGATAGGGCTAAAACGGTCGTAAATTATACCACGTTTTTAGAATTAAATTGGCATTACACACGAAAAGCTACCAATTTTTTTCGTGCATTTTATGTCACAACTTACAAGCGGCACAAAATAAATACGTACAAAACGTAAAAAACGAAATGAACCGTAAAAGGGCGAAAGCGAGTTCGATGTTAAAAACAAACAACTACCTTCGTTTACAGATAAAAACATAAAAAATACCCACAAAATATATAAATAAAAACGGTCGGAGGGACGTTTTAAAAGTAGCCGTATCGTCGTTTATGTCATATTTATTGATTCTCGGATGAACATAAACGGAAAACGTCGGATTTACGATACAATGCCGCCGTAATAAACCGGAACGCGATACTTTATCGGCATCCGCCTTTGAGGATGTCGCGTTAGGGATGCGACTCGTGCGACGCTCGCACCACTCCCCAAATCAAAATTTTCCTCTCCCCAGCTATGGCAGGGTTTGGTCCGCGGGACGAGGGGCGGTGTAGGGGGAGTGGAACCACACACGCTCTACGGTCTCAGGACCGGGGCCCCCACGGAATGCCCGTTGTCCCACCGTTCAGGTCTAGCCTTCCATGGTTTTCCCCTGTATCGCAGGGGGTTTTTCCTAGAAAAACTTTGGATGACTTCGGTGTCCGGTAATCCCATACTGGACACCATACCTCACGAAGAGGGGCACAGGCCCCTGGCCGTGATTGACCGTGACACTCTCGCTAGGAGTGTGGTACTGCATAGGTAGGCCAAATCAAAAACGACCAAATTGTTTGAACGCGCTAATCTTGTTTGTTTGAACGTCTACGTCACAATAAGTAGACATCTGCGTGCCAAAATTCAAGAAAATCCGTCTCGGTATTATCATTTCACTATTACGAAGTTTGCAGTATATGATTTAGTAGAATCTGCTCACCAACAAAACAATATAGGATTATAATATATCTTCTACTAAATTACGTAACAAATACTAACGGAAATGAGACGTCGGTATTATGACAGAAGAAATAAGATACATAATATACCAACTAACAGTTTAAAATAATATTTCCTATCGTTCAACCGAGCCCCAAACACGATTAACTACAAACTCAAATGTTGGAATTTGGATTAACGTTGGAGCCATTTTTATTTTCGGCACGTTAAATAAAGTTTTATGTGAAATTCAACGTTATGTGGCTGGTGGACTTTTCCATTTTTATTTATGTTTTACTAATACCTAAAGTCTTAACAGGCTTAGTACAAATTTCACCAACGCATGGTAGTGTTAATAGTTTATTTAAATATCAAGTCTTTTTTATCATCAGCTAGCTGACCCGTGCCCAATTCGTTGAGCATACAAACCGTTTAAACACTCCCTGGACTTCCACGAATATTTCAAGACTAAAAATAGACGAATCGGTTCAGCCGTTCTCGAGTTTTAGCGAGACTAACGAACAGAAATTTATTTTTATATATTATAGATATAGATAGATAAGTATAAAGTTTATCATCAATACGAATATCGAAAGATAACGTATCTAATCGACGATTGACTTTAGCAGACATTGGTGAAATTGACTAATAATGTTTTATCAACTAATTGGCATTTATGTTTATATTTTCTAGTTTGCTAAAAGCATCCATACACATTAAACGGTACATCACTGTTTGCGTACTAATTCGAATGGGATACACATAAATTATATGAAGTCATAAATAATACTAAATTGTTGGAAATAGCGCTAATAAATATCTAACTAGGACAGAAACTGCAAATGATTTACAACTTCCGGCCTCGTTTTATTGCTGGACTTGCGCGACATCGTTTGCGAAATTTTTCGCCAGGACTAAATGGGCCAGGTCACCCCTTTCCTTCGACACGACATAATACAATTCGAAGAACGTAATAATATGGTTATCCCTTCATTTATTGACAATGATAGAACAAAGTTACTAAATGTGAGAGAGTATGTTCCTTACTTTTTGATGTACAAACGGTTGGGCCAATTCTATTTATTTATTTATTCTAATAAAACTCTGTCGCTTTCGCGCTTAACCCTAGAAGCCCAATCTACGTAAATTTGACGTACACCGCGGCGAAAGATCTCTGTATCTTTCTCGGTTTCCATCGGATCGTGGTGAATTCTCGAACCAACTCAGGAGTCGTTGGGACCTCTCAGGACATATATATGTCGCAGTCATTTTATTGAATCTGGTTATTTAATTGAATTACTAGGCGGTTATATAATGGCGTCAAACAGCTCGTACAGATAGCAATGTGTTGCTATATTTTTTGATTAATTTACTTTAATGTTCGTTTTATTAGTACTTATTCGGAAATTTCGAAGTTTAAAACTAAAATATTAAATGGCTGTCCTAGTCTCGGATTCTAAAATTTGTTAGTAAAAACAGGATTCAATGAAAGCCCTAGTCATTCAATTAAATAGCGGATTCAATTAGACGACTGCGACATATACATGAGCTGGGTAAGTGCCGCCATTTTGTTGTAATAGCGAGGTTGCACGTCATTATGACGTATAATTGGGCTTTGTGTAACTTTTGCAAATGTTTCTGACTTCATATTGTTGTGATTTATTTGAGTGTATTGATATTTTTAGGTAAATTTCAAGATGGAGTCCCGTCAACGGCTAAACCTGGAAGAAATACCGTCAAATTTCGAAAATTTAAGGCGATTGTTCTCGGCTGAGTTCGGACTCCGTGTAGTAGATTTTGCAATTGAATAAGACGTCCTGACACGACAGGAGTGATAATGAGACAAGATGGTCGACTTCATTGAAGATACAAGCAGACAAGAGCCATCTAAAATCCATATTGCTTCTCGGCCATTGGCCATAAATATATTGAGGTAACTTCTTCAACTTAGGTGGCCGATGACGGTATTTTATGGCATGTTGAATATGGCGTTTGTCAAATCCTTTATTATATACTGTCATATTAAGTATAAATAAACAAGAAAAATCAATGAGCCCTAAATAATTCGTGAAAAAAATAAGTATAGATCTGACGGCGCGCCGTCTTGAATCCAAAATTAGTTACAGGCACCAACTTTGAGGAGGGCTCTACGGGATAATATAACAAATATTTTAAAAACTATGGTACCAACATGTTCAGAAAACTCTGACAATGAGCGTGAACTAAAGAAACGACTCTACTGTGTATTTTGATTATATAAAAAAGGCTGATAACCAAAGCGCAATGTTGCAAATACGAAAAGGCCGTATATGGAGAACTAAATAATGTTGCAAAAATCTGTTTAGACTGTACATAAAGACTTTTTTTCAAAGAGACTAGTAAGGTATTATTAGAAATTGATTTCATTTTATAAAAACATTTAATACTAGTTTAGACGTTTGATTTTTTTGTTGATTTTTTTCTTTGGTCCAAGTAATGTACTGTAATTGTACTAATAAAGAGTATATTAATATAAAATGTTTTTTGTTTATAAATTAAAACTATAGTTTAATAACTAATGCAAATAAATTGATCATAACCAGAAAAAATAGGAATATAATACTGAAGTTTTATTTTTACACGTCATTTTTACGTATGATTGGGCTTTATAGCAAGTTAAATATGATTGGGCTTCTAGGGTTAAACGCTTTCTGAAAGGCTGGTTGATAAGTCATTCTGAACGTTCATTGGTGAACATCACTCGCAACAACTTCGCTCACTCGCTACGTTCACCAATGAGCGTTCAGAATGGCTCGGTAACTCAAATGTTAGCCGATCGACTATTTGAGCAGCCTTTCACAAACCGGGGATGAGTATGCAGAAAGACGATACCCTGGATTAACTAGTAGGCTACTTTTTATAACCATTAAACCATGTTTTGAACTTCTGAGAGAGTTCGTAGATGTTCGATTGTTTTTAGGAGGCTGTCGCAATTCTCTTACAATATTTTTTTAACGGGCATTGGCCCACCTCACAATCCTACCACTGCAACTCCTGTAGGCCAGGACCAACAGCGGTAATCATCCGCCAAACCCTTTGATGTGATCTCAGGGGTGCCCGAGGGACAAAGTAAATCTGTCTTGGGAGTTGGACCCACAACGAAATTAATCGGTAAAAATAGAAAATAATTCTACGATAGGTAATGTTACGAATACGTAAACGTCAACTGTTTCAGCTAACTCTCATTATTCTAGTCTATCATCACTCACCAATGAAAGGTTTCCCATCGAGCCTCTTCATCCAGTAGAACCGCTGGCTGTGGGGTTTGTTCTCGCGGTCGTACTGCTCCCACTGGTGCCTGAGGAAGGTGTAGCAGACACAGCAGCACCGCACCGTGCCCTCCTCATCGCCCTCCGACCGGTAGCCGGTGGGCGGCGCGTGCGCACCCAAAAAAGGAAAATACGGCTCTGAGCTCTGTGGAAAATACAAAAGCCGAGTGAATTACTGAAGCGAGTCTCTATGTACAGTAACAAAAAGCAATATTTTCCTATCAAATAGAAAATCCAGGTAAATTTCTCATATATGCGAAAACGATGTACATTATAATATAACTTTCGTTTTCTGATTGAAATAAAAGTAAAGTTTTCTGATGCGAGCCTCCAAGTAACAAACAGCATTATTTTAATATCGTGTGGTAAAACATTTGAACGTCTGTCGTGCCGTAGATAGGTTAGATACATTATAATTTACGAAGCATTGTAAAGCATGCTGTGAATAGGAACGGTTAGCATATAATATAATACGCGAGACAAAAGCAGAAAACTCTGGCTTTAATACTATGAAAATTATTGTAATGTTAGTAATTAGAGGTTTTGTTAAAATCCTGGTTTCCTGGGAACATTATTTTACTGATTTATCAGTATCGAAGTCAGTAAAATAATGAACACTGCCAATCATCACTTTGTTATAATTAACAAGTTAGAACAATAATTTTCTTCATAAATATCAAGACCAATGATTTTCTTCATAAATGTGACCAATCATCGGAGCTCAACCATAGCGACAGAAAAAACAGCGAAGTGTCAGTTATAGATCCCCGTTTTTTCCCTGTGGGTACAAAGCCTTAAAAATGTATATAATTTATAATTAATATTTTACGTTCCGTACGATCGCTAGGGTAATTAACATGAGTTATAAATTATCACAGCGAATGCCGTGTTAATGTTGCTGCTGATAACGAAAACGTAGGAGTTAATCGATCACGTTATGGATTTTGAATGAGTATATTGTTTCATATAAAACACGTTTGTGTTACATTTACAACATAGGGTCAGCTCACATCGTAACGTATCGCGGCGCTGCATTAGCTTTTAGCGAATATTTTAGCGGTACAATGTTGAACTTTGCAAAGAAACGTGCATCTTCTTTTGTAGTTAGTATATAAAGTTAAGTTAAATGTTGAATGGCAATCTTTAAAATTCATCGCCGCGTCACGTTTCGGTGTGAACTGACGCTGACATTACCTACAACGCATTTTAGCGATTTTGAGTAAGAATATAAAAAAAAAATGCTAGCAATTCTTATGGTTAACTATAATAGTTAACCATAAGAAATAATTTATGTGCACAGGTTTAAAATGTGGATAATCTATCTTTATTTAAATATCTAGACTTTAATGAAAAAGAACAATTTTATATTGTAGCAAATTAAAAAAAGTAGAGTATGTAGGCGTAGATTTCGGCCGTACCTGCCCAAGGGGTAGTATGTGTAGGCGGCATTGCCTACTTACAGTGTGTTCACGCTCTGAACGCTCAGATCATTATTAACGCACACTGTCGTTTCTTTAGCACAATATTGTAAATTTTTAAATTTTCGATCTGATCGCTTTACTGCTAGTGGCACGAGTAAATTTTGACACTGCTCGTTTATCTAATAAATTCTTAATAAATTTAAAATTATCAATTTTAAGAATAATACAAAAGAATCCTTAATAAATTTCCTCCACGATAACCTAAAAATAACATCGAGATCAGTGAAATCTGTCAAATCCAAGCTCCATACTTGAGGCAAAAAATGTACATTTTGCCTCAAGTATGGAGCTGGGTAGAAATAGGCAAAATGGCGTGATCAGTCTGAGCGTTTCAAACAGTTTTTGACAGCTGACAGTGCGTGTGGAAAACTAGTAAAAACAGTTCAAAACGATCCTAAACAGTGCTCAAGAAACGCGAATCTGAACGAAAAAAACGTTCAAATCGTTTATACTTAGCAAGTGGAACGAGGGATTACTTATAATAAATTTAATAAAACAATATTATTAGGTCAGAAAAACATATTTTGTTTACACGCGGCCCTTTCGCATGAAATTGGATTTTAGACAACTCCCAATACAAAGAAGCCAAGGGAATACCTTACAATAGCTGTATTTACAAAGGTATTCCATTGTACCAAGACTCCTACGTTAAAAAAAGTTTATCATATTTATGAATAGATGTCGCAAACCCACGCACATTGTGTCGCTATAATATTATTCGCACAATTCTTTAAAATTTGTACACGACGTATGATGAAACCTTTTGTCGTTCGTCGCGATTTACCGTTCTTGTGTTAATGTAAATTATTGTATTCTTTTTGTTACATTAAACAGCTGTTGCTTGTAATCGGTTGTCAGCAACTCAACATTATACCTACATAAGTTATAAACCTCGTTAGTCTCATGAGACACTAATTGATAACCAGTTTCTATTAAAACAACCCTGTTTCAATAGCCGCTTCATGTACCTAACATGTTATAACGCCTCAGTGGTCTAGTGGTTTTTGGCCTAGCTGTCGGTTCGGATGTCCTGGAATCGATTGTCGCGATGGAACAACAAAAATGTTGTTTTCAAGTTTGGTTAGGACAATATAGGCTGATCACCTGATTGTCTGACAAGAAAGATGATCCATGCGTTGGATGGACATATAAAAAGTCAGTCCTGGGCCTGATCTCCCGCCCGTCGTGTCGGTTATCCGTCCCACTGGGCTATGAGAGTGAAGGAAGAGAATGCTTTTGTGCATGGCGCACACATTTGGGCACTATAAAATAACTGCTGCTTAGCTGGCCTGGTTTCAATGAAACCAGCCACAGTCAACGAAATCGGTGTGGGAGGCATTATTATTATGTTATACCCAATACCAACCCGGTGAGTTGGCAACATGAAAGTCTAATGCAGAGCATAACATTGATGACAAAACTTAATGTTAGATCGTTTGTGTCTGTAGGTATGGAACTTAGCTTTTAATTATAGATAGATAAGTTATTGAAACTGGTCGATAATGGTCGAAATATGGAATTAAAAACTTGGTGCGACGAGTGCCCTGGAACAACGCCTGGCTCTAGATCCCGGGACTGATTCCCAGCCTACTTGTGGCTGGGCCCGCACGGTGTAATAGTCGCCGCACGCGAAACACAGCCGCTTCTCTATGTCGCGCGGCGGGGACGATGGCGACTTGACGCGACTTGGCGACGTTATCGCTGTTGTGCTCGCGTATAGCGGACCTTACTGCAGTAACCTCGCTCTCCTACCTGGGGATCGGGCTTGACTCGCACGGTGTACTGGTCGCTGTAGCCAGGTCCGCCGCACGCGAAGCACAACCTCTCCTCGGCGTCGCGCGGCGGGGACGGCGGCGACTTGGCGCCCGGCATCGCGGCCGTGCCGTTCCCCGCCGGCGGCGTCGTCGCTGTTGTGCCCGCGTTTAGCGAACTCTTTATGTACGCCTTCGCCTTTTCCATTGCCGCAGAGCTGAAACAAAGAAGAAATAAGATGTAGCCAGCAGTAGCGTAGGGTTCCTATAACTCTATTCCTGTCAGCTTCCCTTGTCCCAAGACATTTAAAAGCGCCTTATGCATATTACGAGGAAACGTATTTGTAAAGATATTTGTAAAGTCTGACTGACTCACAACTCTCCGATCAATCCGATAGAGACAACTGCAGCCTGCTTTGAAATTACATATTAAAAGTACGTGAAATCTTCCAAAACTTAACCGATTTGGGTACATTTTTCATTATAATGGATAAATAAAAAAAAATATCATAATATATAATCGTTTTATATAATACTTGGTATTTATGTAATATTTTATGTAGTAGAATGGTCGATTTTCGATACTCTGATACTCTTTCGATAGTCGGATTATATGTACTACCTACTCACTAGTTAATAAATTGATCAAAAATCAACAACGCAAAATATGAAATGAATAATAATCAACCGTCAGCACTTTAATTACAATTTTACAACATATTATGTTTATCGGCTCAACGAAGTGAAATGAAGTGAAAATAATTACGAGTTTTATTGTGTACTTATGTAATAAAATCCCAAAGTATTACAATCCTCATGCAAAAACAACCGAGTAAACTACACACGAAACGTGTTTCTGAATACAATTTCCAAGGAATCATAATATCGGCGCCCGTGTACATTTTATTTTTGCCATGATAATATCAGCAATTATTTTTAGCCGACTTGGCCAATGAAGTCAATACCTGGAGAGTGATATTGTAGTCTATTACCTAATATAGGGTAAAAGCCGGATAGTTGCCGCACTTATTGAAGAAATCAAAAATCTATTACAATAATTATTATAGTAATCGTTTTTTTTTCAAATTGCTTTTATGTTAATCTAAAGACAGGCCATTAAACGTTTATAATAACTCATTTTTCGTAGGGCACAGCATGTTGCTTCTTTTATTAGTTTCTATAATATCAACTCGAAGTGCGACTATACTTTGATAAGATAAGGAAAAATCCTTTTTGATACGGATACTTGCCTTTTCTATTTACAAAATAACAAAAAGCATTTCTATATTACAAACAAAATTCATAGTAATTTATTTGTTAATGCATAAGTAACAACCAAAAAAATACAGAAACGCTTATAAAAACGTGAAATTAAAATAATGTAAATAATTTTCCTCGCTTTTTCAACATTTCTCACAGACGCTTCGCTCCTATTGATCGCAGAGTAATATTATATAGCCTAAAACCTTACTCTATAAATGGACTATCCAACAAAAAATGATTTTTTCAAATCGGACCAGTAGTTCCTGAGATCAGCTTGTTTAAACAAACAAACAAACTCTTCCGCTTTTTAATAAGTATTTAAATTAGTATAGATGTATATGTCGCAGTCATCTGATTGAATCCGCTATTTAATTGAATGACTAGTGCTTTCATTGAATCCTGTTTTTACCAAACAAATTTTAGAAACCTAGACTAGGACAGCCATTTAATATTTTAGTTTCAAACTTCGAAATTTCCGAATGAGTACTAATAAAACGATTATTAAAGTAAATTAATCAAAAAATATATCAACACATTGCTATCTGTACGAGCTGTTTTACGCCATTATATAACCGCCTAGTGATTCAATTAAATAACCAGATTCAATAAGATGACTGCGACATATATAAAACGGTTGCGCGTACAAGAACGATTTTGGTGGAATTATTTTCTACGAGCAAGTGACTTCCAATTACAATCAAAAGCTAAAGGGGTGGTTCACCAAGCAATGTTAAAGTTAATCCTTAGTTAAATATCATGTTGTTCCTCGCGTAATTCATATGAATGAATGAGAAGGCATGGTATTTTAACGAGCCGTTAACACTTAACATGCGTTGGTGAAATCGGGACTAAAGGAAAAACTTATATAATATATATATATAGCAAATTCACAACCGAGGCAACCTGCTTTTACCCTATAAGTAGAAGTAGTAATTTGTATTTTTGGTCCATTCCATCGTAAAGCCTTACTGATCTGATTTTAATGAAAGAGGTGTCATTAGATTCTTTATATTAGGTCCTTACATATGAAATTGGTGTTTAGTCGTACTGGCCACTTTGATCTTAAATATATCCTGTTTGGTTAGGAATTCCAAATTAAAATTTAAACAGCTATTTACTCATGCATTTGTGTTTTGAAAACCGTAATTCATTTGTTTTTTTTCTTTTGCTTTTTTTTCTGCATCACTCATTTCACAAAATGGAAAACTTAAAATATCGCATTATTTACGAGTATGAGTTCCACCGTGGCACCAGTGCTGCAGAAGCGGCTCGAAGGATTAATGATGTGTATGGGGGTGGTGTCTTAAAAGAAAACACGGTGCGTTTTTGGATTCAACGTTTTCGTTCTCGAAATTTCGACCTGCAGAACAAGCCCCGTGGCCCTGGCCGGAGACCAAGGTCGATAATGATGAATTGAAGGCTATTGTGGAAGCAGATCCATCGCAAACCACATCAGAGTTAGCTACAGGCTTAATCCACTTGAAGCAAATAGGGAAGGTGAAAAAGCTTGAAAGGTGGGTACCTCATGAATTGAGTGAAGCAAACCGACAAACGCGCGTCGACTGCTGCGTTACATTGCCCAACCGGCACAATAATGAAGGAATTTTAAATCGAATCATTACATATTGTGATGAAAAGTGGATCCTGTACTATAATCGTAGAGGCTCATCGCAATGGCTGAACCCAGGTGAACCAGCAAAGTCTTGCCCCAAGCGAAAATTTACTCAAAAAAAGTTACTTGTAAGCATTTGGTGGACTAGTGCCGGTGTCGTACACTATAGCTTTCTTAAATCTGGTCAGACGATGACGGCTTATGTCTATTGTCAGCAACTGCAAACCATGATGGGACAGCTCGCCGTTAAACAACCGAGACTTGTCAATCGCTCTACGCCACTGCTGCTTCAAGACAACGCTAGACCACGCACGGCACAACAGACGGCTACCAAATTAGAGGAGCTTCAATTGGAATGTCTAAGACATCCACCGTACTCTCCGGACCTTGCTCCAACAGATTACCATTTTTTTTCGAAATTTGGATAACTTCTTGCAAGGAAAAAATATAGGTAGCAATGGTACATACTTTGATTTTAATCTATACATATAATAAATCTGTAGAGGAGTCGTGTCTGTACATTGAAGATATTTGAGAAAAAATATTATAGGGGACCTTTATTTACGCAATAGTATCCAAAACAATGATTTTTGAATTTTTTGTCTGTTTGTCTGTTTATCTGTTTGTCTGTTTATCTGTGGGTTTGTGCACGCTAATCTCAGAAACGGCTAATCCGATTTAGATGTACTTTTCAGTAATATATTGCGGCAAGCTTCACTTAACATTTAGTGTTTGTTTCATGTAAATCAGTTCATAAATAAAAAAGTTATGACAATTTAAAAACATCATGTCGTACTTGCTGGAAATTTTGTAGGAAGCGCGCCGGGCCGGGAGCCGCGCGCGCTGCTTCTTATTCGCAGCGAACGCACCGGGGGAGAATGGCATTCGATAAAAGTGAATTTCATTTATTTATATTAGTAAAAAGGGTTTTTATATTATTAAAAAGGGTTTGTAAATACAACAATTATTTTTGTATAGGCGTAGGATAGTTTGTTTTTAAGTAAACTATTATACAATATACCTACCTAATAAATAGAATTTTGGTTTACACGTAATAGAGTTAATCTAAAAAAGTTAGGTCAATATAACTTAGATTTATGTATTTCTTGATCATTTATTTCTTAGTTTTTATACTAGGTAGGACAATCTAAGTTTTTTTTCTTGACTTTCTTTATTACGAAAGTTTTTTGTATAAAATCAGTTACGGTAAACGGTAAGTAGTGAGCTCAAAAAAAAATATATTTTTATGGTTTCGCAATTTATCCTTTGTCAGCACTAAATTCAAACGTTGTTGCTTCATTTTTCTTTAAAGATTCAGAGTTCCGGGGAAGTAGAAGAGTTTTAACCCTTTAGGTTTTAATTCCCTTACAACTGTCGAAAATGACAAAATTTCTTTTGGTTGCGGTGGCTAAGAAGTCTGATTTTTTCACAGCTTCAAGGGACAGTTATAGATCCTAAGTATTTGATATGCTATTTAGCTTGATCCCTACACGTGTTTTTGAGATAAAGGGTTTTGCAATACAGACAGACAGATGGACCACGAAGTTAAATCCTATACTAAAATAACGAGAAAAATTGGCCGGGTTTATACGGTGTATCCGAATAACTTCTCTACTATCTACATGTTGTTCGGGGCCTACTTCTGTTGCTGAGCTCCGAAAGGATGGTAATATACCTAATATACCCTACATACAAGCGGATTGCCGGGCATGACACAAATATAACTGGATCGGGATCAACATTGGCAAGTACCTATTAGCGAAAGTCCTCAGCGGTTGCGCCATTTGTTTGTAGTCATGATGGTGTTCTGTGTACTTTTTGATGCTGAGCAGTTATGTCTGACTATTCAAGATATAATTACATCTATAATTGGGGGTAATCCTATGTCTTTCTACGGCATGTCCAAGCCATTATTTGACAGTAAACTATTATTATTACTTCATCGGCCTACTTCTTTTGACTATGCACGTCTATTGTTAAAAATGTATGTTATTAAATCACTTTTCCACGCGTACGAAGTCGCGGGCACAGCTAGTAAACTATATTTTAATATGAAAAAATCGCCTTTATGTTCCTCCCATACAAAACGCCAATTTCATATGTAAGGACCTAATAATAGCCCGAGTTACATAGGCTATATAATTTACTTAGTTACTATTCGGGGTTTTTTTAACATTGTGGTTATTATTATTTTATAATGAGTCCATGTTTTATACTACAACTGGGTACTCGACTATAATCTTAATCTTATATATAAAAATGAATCGCTGTTCGTTAGTCTCGCTAAAACTCGAGAACGGCTGAACCGATTCGGTTACTTTTAGTCTTGAAATGTTCGTGGAAGTCCAGGGAAGGTTTAAACGGTTTGCACGCTCAACGAAGTGGGCACGGGGCAGCTAGTATTTTATTAAATAAATGGATCTTGCTCCGAAAACTTAGAAAGTTTACTAAAGGCATAGTGGTTTTCGTATAGGGTGTTTTCACAAAACTACAACTATTTAGTCAGACAAAGTGCTTACTACCTATACCTACGTATTCGAAACCACGGGAAATAACCTAAAAGTTTTGCCATAGGTAACCTATCGATAATCTAGGAATAATCCAATAAACAAACGAGAGGAAGTAAATAACTGTCAGAATGTAAAATGATTAAACAATTTTTAACACGGCAGGTATTCAAATTATAATATTTGAAACGCGCCAGTCGCGGCTCGGACATGCGAGAATATGTTCAATTAAATAAAAGTACAAAGGTAGAAGCTAGGAAGAAGGTAGAGCTGTACCGGATTGATTTAGATAAGTATAGAAGTATAAGTAGGACTTCAAATTACTCAGATCGATTCATTCATCATCGGACTGATAACAATAATCTGGCTCATAAATATTGTAACTACGAGTACTGACCGTCTATGTCCATTAATCTAATCCAACGTAATAACTTGTAACATTTAAAATAAAACTTTTATCTTGACAATTTTTTTTATACAGTAAAATGCTGACTATCCGAACGCCCGCCGCGCCGATTAACCGAAACCCGAATTATTCCAATTGCTCCGTACGTACGCTTAGCCGTAATATAAAAAAATAAAACCAAGTAATTTTATACTTTATATTTTGTTAAGGCCTGAATATGGGGTTGCAACTTACTCTAATTAGGTTGTTCAAGAGAGTGTTAGCGTATAACTGTGTTTGTTTAACTTAATAGAGTTTATAGTTTATACTATGCATGGCAGTTCGTTTTTCTTTATTACTCTCTTCTTGAATATAAAGGGATACAACTTTTTTTTTATCAGCTCAAAAGTTAGCTAATCAACCTATTGATCATCCTTCCAAAAGCCGGACGAAATACCAATCTTCCAGTATGATTCCGCGCCGCTCGGGTAAACCCACAATTAGCATCACGGGCTCACCTATAATAATCTACGTGTCAGGGCAATGACACGTATCAAGGTGTGATCGATTCGAACAAATCCGATAAGCACACCATTATTGATTGTCTGATAAGCGTAGCTCTAGATATCCTTATCAGCGCGATGGTAACAAACAATTAACCTAGATATTTCTAGAAGCCACACAGGGGGCCCAAACATTTGGAAACCGAGCAAATATTCGGTCATTCAGCTGTGTTGCGGATCAAAGGCGCGACAGACCGTGTGATTGCCAACTTGTGGCATTCTCACCTGTAGCAACTGGCAACGCAGACGATTTCAGAGGTCAATAGGCTGCTATGGTGCGTAACAGTTATCATACACCGTGCCGATTCAATATGATCTAAATGTAAACAAAGCTATACAGCATGGGCGGCTATAATGCTACCAATTCAAAAGTTACTTATTGACCGCTTAAATAGAAAAGAAAAACTAACTATTTTTTCCTATAACTTTTCGTACCGACTTCACTCTTCCTTTACCATTTAAAGACCCTCATCCAGGTCCCTACCTATTATACAGGCTAAGGCTTCCTTACAAAGAATTAGCCTTCGCCACTGATACCTATCAGGTACACAGTTTGGTCGCTACCGACAATAGCCTTTCTTAGATAAAATAAAGTACCTACTAGGTAGGTACAATTTTCATTGCTCATATTAGATCATGTCATAAATTAACCGCATCATAGTCAACTAGGCAATATCTGAATAAAAACAAATGACTATGTAATACAACATTGTAACCAGGGAATCTAACTCATTTAGGTCGTTCTCATAATTTATCCAAAATATACTACAATTTATTAAGTATATTGTAGTATTTGGATAGTTATTACAATATAAAATATATGAAATATTAATTATTTAATATTCAGATATTTTATTTTATATAGGTATTCAAACGTTGAGATGTGGAGAGTACCATAATTCTCAATATTAAAAGCTTTTATTCAACTTGCCCTGTTAGTATGTTAGAGTAGGGCAAATCTTGTTAAATTAGGACCACCTCCTGTTGTTAGATTAGGTTGAAATTTGGTTTTGTGGCAATACAATTAAACGGTAGGTACCATGAACCTGGTCTCAAGATAGAGTCGGAAAGCGGCCATAGGAACTCCTAAACAAAGAAGAGTGAATGGGGAGGAAGTTTCGCCATCATACTGTTGTTGTTATTTAAAATATTTATTAATAGATTTAATAAAAATATTATAACTGAATAGGTTAAGGTTGCCATCAATGAATGTCACGGCACGACGCGTTGATCGGACGGCGCTCAAAGACAGACTTACCTAGAGGCGAATGAAAGGAAAAGCATAACCCCATATGGCATATCCTTACGTAACTATTCTATTTTTGAATCAGGACCTACCTATTGAATAAAACAAGGGCTAGAAAACCCTATTTTATTAAGCCCATTTGTACCAGTTTGAGTTCAACCATTACCTAAATCCAGAGTTAGCCTCTATTCTAGAGTTCTAAAGTCTAGAAGGTCGAATATCTTCAATATTAAACAAACCCAGATTTATTTGGCGCAAGTGAGCCTAATTATATTAATATCTACATACGTAAACGTACACCCAGACAATACAATCGATACGTGACCGTGCCTCCTCTAATTGCTAGCTTTGTTAGGGCATTACATATCGCACACAACATGGCGCTCTGGTGCACAGAACTCAAGCACGAATGTCGCCTGTAGGCCTGCGGCCGACACAGTCAGGAGCCCACGTTGATAGACAAGGGCTTTAGGGATTACTATCTGCGTATGTTGAGCCCAGGGACGAGATTATTCTGTTTGTTTTAACGAAATGAATAATAATTTTAGAGCTCGGATGGAAAACGCTATCGCTTGAAACAACGAATGCCTGTGCCAACTGTTTTATCTCGCAATTGTGTTGGACTGGATTTCTTTTATCATAAGGTTTACTTTTTGCCATAATATATTGTAACGCTGCGAAAGGTTACTTTATTAATGAAGGATAGTTATCTGTAGTTTATCCTTAAGAGGATGCAATAGACATCAATACATGCTACGAATATCAATTAAGATTGAACACGTCCTACTTTGGGCTAGAGCTTAAGGAGGCCTTGCATATACGCAATGTATGTCTGGGAGTAGAAAATAGAAATTGTATATAATATATAATTATGTATTTCACCCTATATGTCATCAGACATCTAGACGAGGTCCTATAAGCAACCCGTTCACAAAATATAAAGGCAATAATAGTAAATTATAAGATTTAACAACACAAAGAAACCAATATAGATCACCGTTTTGATCGCGGCTAAAGATATACGATCAGAGTAACATTTATGTTCAGATTACATAACAAAGGTCATTGTGTCTGAACAAACTAATTATTTAAAGTGGGCCGGCCTGGGCATGAATGAAGCGAGTCCCCGGCCGAGAGTGAAACCGCCGCAAACCGGATTCGCATTATGCAACTAGAAATGGCCAAGTCTACCAGTGTCGTCTAATTGACATACTTGGCGCCTAATTGTTTGTAGCGCCTTAACCTGTTATCGTAGGACGTTGTTTACCTTATGATCAACACAAATAAGTTAATGTTCATCATACACTCGTAACTCCTTTGATAGAAAAAAAGACGTCTATAGGAACAAAGTAGATAATTAATATGCAAACAATGAAATGTCCCGATGGCTAATTTAGTTTTGTAGAGATACATGAAGGAATACAGAAGAGATATCTTTGGGTATTTAATTAGTACTTGTACGTATAGACGAGGCCTGTAAAGTAAAAGTGTCCACACTGAAAATTAAAATTGTTTTTGTACGCCGTACAGAAACAATTTCAATTAAAAATACCGTCTGCAGAGAAAATAATTTAATTACTTAATAAATAAAAAAGGTTGAAATTTTAAAAGCTACCTATGAATATGTATGAGGTAAATCAACATTGACGGGCCGGCTGATTGGTATAAAAGCGAGCGTGGTGTCGGAATTACCAAGTCGAAACAACCATCGCCCGGCCGCGTCGTCGGCGATAAATATGCGAACAGTAGCCGGCAGCCGCCAGCACAAACATCGTCCATTAACGATTCCTACGAGAAACATTCCCACTTGAATAATAAATGACACCAGCACCGGGGCACTACCCTACCAGTTACCACGGCTTGCATGCATTTTATAAATAACGAAACTTTACTTGCGAAACTTATTAAACTACAAAATATTACACGAAAAAATAATTTCATATTTCTGAGTATAAATAAAACATTGGAACTTTTAATTGAACAAATTCATAAAATTCCACATCCTGGGCGTTATCAGCCAATATATTCCATTTGTAGAACAATCACGTAAGAGAGGCATCGTTTGTTCACTAACTTGATTTCCAAATAACAATATTGGGCATAGCTATTGCCACTGCCACCCCATTTTGGCATCATAAAAATGACCAAATAAGATATTTAGACACCACATCAATGATCAATCATCATTCACAACCATGGCAACAAGCCAGAGTCGGTTGTTAACGATACAGAAAAGTATATGCGCTGGCCCTCCGCCCCCTAACTGGTAGTCAAATGAAATTTTCGAGCCTCTCGCTCAGACAATACGACAAAGAGTTGTGTATTAAAAACTGGCCAAGTGCGTGTCGGACTCACGAAGGGTTCCGTGCCAAACGGCAAAAGAACCATGATTGGTGTAGATTATATGGGAGAGTAAGTATTTGTTTTGTTATGGTGTCACCCTTTGGGTACGGAACTCTACAGTTAAGCATCAGCTTCACGGCAATACGGTCTGCGTATGCCCACGAAAATCTATTTGAAATGGATGTTCTAAGTCCTCTCTATGCAGATTGTAGGTCCGTTTACTTACCAAAAACAGGTACTTAACAAGGACTCAAAATTACAGAATGCTTGTTATTGAGAGTAACTGAAAACGCTTGATAGAGTATAGAACCGTTCTTAAACCGTTAGCTAAAAGAATATTATTTTATGCTTTTTACTTGTTGAAGTCGGTTTTTTTAAACGTAGTTTCTTTTTATTTTAGAAAAAGAGCTCCATGTTTTTAAAATAAAATTATTTTGAAATTAGCCAAATAAAAAATATTTTGATTTGAAATGGCCAGTACTGTAGAACGGCAATTTCATAGGTTCACCTATTATTATTATAGCTGCGTGTGGGGTCATCGATTGTAATTTGTAGAAATAATATTGTGGCTTACTATGATTCACAGTAATGTAGCTACGTCTGTCACGGGCTTAATATTATTACTTTCTCTGTTTGTAGAGCACTCTGTGTTCAATATTCCCGATGCGGCCGCACGTAATAACATCGAAAACGCTCGCAGAATATTATTTTTGTCAATACGATTTTAATAAAGAGGGGTGGATTCAGACGAGAGCTCTCCCGAATTACGTTACTTACAATCAATGAACCTGTTCAACTGTTATTTTACTTTTATGAGTTGGTATTTCGTCGCTTTACCTTCACAACCTCGTATCTATAAAACTACAACTTTTCAGTGGAGTAAAAAAAACATAATAGTTTAAGATTATATTATGACATGGATTTTTAAACTTAAATGAGGTTCAGTATTGTATCTAGCTTATATTCGATTGTTTAGACTTTACGGAAGTTTCAAAATATGTTCTTGCTTCGGCTACAGGTCACATGAGTTTGCAAAACTTTCGACAATAATTATCATGACATGTACATAATTTCTATGTAAAAGTAGGCCAAAAAACTCCTACGTCGTTCTGTAGTTGTACCTTAATCAATTCCGATTAAGGTACAACCACTCTGCGACTGGCAGTGTCACAGGCCATGGAGCTATCAAGCCTGCTGGCTCAGATAAAAACGTACGTAGTTATGAATTCGCAATTATAAAATGTACCATATTCTTATAGCAATAAGATTTAATGTTGGTCGGTTCAACAGACTTGCGCGTAATTATTGCTAGGGCCGAATGACATTTGATCCTATACCCGCAATGTCGAAGTTCAAATTCGTTTGATAGCATACAAATGTTCAATGAATTATTACTTCTCGAGACTAAATTAAGATACTTACGTTTACCAATAGTCGGTACTCGGTACAGTCTTGTGTTGTGTCTAGACACCGCAAAAATTCTATTTTAAATCGTACATCTCCTAGTATTTAGAGGTACACTGACGACTCTAAGAGATTGTTCTGTTTAGCTATTTTAATTCATAAAATTCCACGTACAACTCAAAAAGTACTAATTCTGATAAGTTTTACTACTTGACCTTAGATAACTTCATAAGAAATCATATTATAGAATATACCTATAGAAGGATAAACAAATTAATAAACTTAAAAAAAATAAACTTAAATCAAAGTCAATGTAATAACAAAAAGAACAGAACAATAGAAGTACCTAGATGTACAAAAGTAAGATAAAATGAGAGACAACAGAACAGCGAACATAAATTTCCAGACGTCCTTTATAAACACCGACATAACAACTTGTTTGGTCTACAAATAGCAGACTCCGAGAGCAATAAATATATAGAGATTTAATAAAACGTTCCAGGAATACAATAAACAAGGGTTAAAAGCATTGAAATAAATAAAATAAAAAAACAAAGTAATAAAACAAAATGGAAAATGGGAATAAAAACGCTAGGCATCTAAATTCTAATACAAAAATAAAAGCAAACGTATCTTTCCATTCTGGCGAGTGAGCAATTTGCAAAAAACACACGACAATTTCGTGTTTCAGTCTAGCTACACAAATATTATCTAGATATATAAACGGACGGTGAACTCAGCTAAAATCAATTGGGATATTGCCGGTGACTGTGTGGCCACGAGAAAAGCGATTTTAGTTTGTTATTTTTAACCCACGACGAATACGGAGGGGCGTTACAATTTTGGCTGATTGTTCTGTCTGTGGCATCGTAGCTCCGAAACGAATGGAACGATTTTAAAATAATTTTTTGTTTCAAATCTAATTACCCACCTAGTACATAAAAATATAAAACACGCACAGGCTATCGTCAATTTTATCGACATTTAAGTAAAAATTAATATTTTTTTTATATTAGATGATGAGATTATAAATCGAGGATAGTAAAATATGTTTGAAAATTGTTGTTTTCCCATTAAAAATGTAATTTGGTAGTACCTACCAATATTGTTTGTAGGTATGATGACAACATACCTAAATGTTGCTGGTTCACGACAATCTCCATTTTTCTACGATACTAACATATATTCTGTATGAAAATATACGACGATTGTAGAAGAACAATTAGGTCGCGGTAGTAGGTACTAGGTACCTGCTGCATACTTATACTAGTACACCTGCTTGTATCCCTGTGTTCCAGTACCTGACAGTAAACGAAAATAAAGTTTTTTTCCTTCAGATTCGCGTTTCTTTAGCACTGTATGGAACCATTATGATCATTTTGAACTGTACTACTACTGTTACTTACTACTTTACTAGTGTTCCACACGCAGCTGTCAGCTGTCAAAAACTGTTCAAAACGCTCAGAATAATCACGCCATTTTGCATATTTTTACCCAGTTTGTTTTTGACGTTTACTTGGATTTCACAAATTTCACTGATCTCGATGTTATTTTTAAGTTATGGATCGAGCAAATTTATTCTAGATTATTTTATAATGTACCTAGTTATTATTGTTAATCTATATATATAAAAGAAAGTCGTGTTTGTTACAACACTTATAACTCGAGAACGGCTGAACCAATTTTCATGGTTTTTGATTCGTTGGATTTGTCTCCTCCCCGAATAGCAGAATACATATTAAAAATAGTGAAAACTTGATGTGTAATGAATAATTAATCATGTAAATAAATGCTCATATTTTGTTCATCAAATGTCAAACATTTGTTGTCAAATGATGTAACAACTATGCGTTCAGAAATGTCAGTTTGTAACTTTCAATTAGCAACGTTTTTCTAAATGCATAATATGACATTTTAAACGATATTTTCTTCTTTTTTTTGGCATTGGCAACGATATCTAGGTACTGAAAACGAAAATGCAGATATTATTGATAACTCAAGAACGGCTTTATCGATAGGGCTGAAAATTGGTGAGGAAGTAGCTTAGAGCAAGTAGACGGACATAGGATACTATTTATTCCATTTGACAGCGTTTCCGTGAACGTTGCGGGTTCTGCGTTAGGGTTTCGCGTTGTGGGTTCCGCGTTGCGGGTTCCGCGTTGCGGGTTCCGCGTTGCGGGTTCCGCGTTCCGGGTTCCGCGTTGCGGGTTCCGCGTTCCGGGTTCCGCGTTGCGGGTTCCGGGTTCCCGCGTTGCGGGTTCCGGGTTCCCGCGTTGCGGGTTCCGGGTTCCCGCGTTGCGGGTTCCGGGTTCCCGCGTTGCGGGTTCCGGGTTCCCGCGTTGCGGGTTCCGGGTTCCCGCGTTGCGGGTTCCGGGTTCCCGCGTTGCGGGTTCCAGGTTCCCGCGTTGCGGGTTCCGGGTTCCCGCGTTGCGGGTTCCGGGTTCCCGCGTTGCGGGTTCCGGGTTCCCGCGTTGCGGGTTCCAGGTTCCCGCGTTGCGGGTTCCGGTTTCCCGCGTTGCGGGTTCCGGGTTCCCGCGTTGCGGGTTCCGGGTTCCGCGTTGCGGGTTCCGCGTTGCGGGTTCCGCGTTGCGGGTTCCGCGTTGCGGGTTCCGGGTTCCCGCGTTGCGGGTTCCGGGTTCCCGCGTTGCGGGTTCCGGGTTCCCGCGTTGCGGGTTCCGGGTTCCCGCGTTGCGGGTTCCGGGTTCCCGCGTTGCGGGTTCCGGGTTCCCGCGTTGCGGGTTCCGGGTTCCCGCGTTGCGGGTTCCGGGTTCCCACGTTGTTTTTTTTTAGTTGAATTTCATCATAAACTCTTTTTGTGCTCAACGAAGTGGGCAAGGGTCAGCTAGTTTAAAATATAATTAGAATTTATTAGATAAATGAGAAATGTCAAATTTTAACATCTGTCAGTCGTTTGTAGCAAACTCTAGTAGCAGTAAATTTTGCTACAAACGATTAGATCGAAAATTTCATATTTGTCAATATTGCGCTAAAAAAACGACACAAATTTGCGATCAGAATGATCTGAACGTTTTGATAAAAAAAGCGTAAAAAAAGAATACCTTGTATGTAATAATAAAAACATATGAATAACTATAATAGGTATAATAGATGGATTTTATGGCCCCAGAATTCGGCCTACCTACAACGCATTCATAAATGTACAAATACTAATTGCACATGGACGTTGGAGGGGACATTTAAACGCGCATACATCAATGTCATAACTAGCCATACCTATTATGGGATGTGTCCGTCGAATATCACATTTTGACAAATTAAATTTTATGTTAAAAATGCATCTCATTAGCAGATTGTGGCGACAAAATACATTCTTGACTGTATAATATTATCATGTTGCCTAATCTACACTATCTACACTAATATTATAAAGAGGAAAGATTTGTATTTTTGTATGTAACGACTTAAAAAGTACTGGACCCATTTTAATAGGTAATTCTTTTTTCATTAGAAAGCTACATTATTACTGAGTAACCATAGGCTAATATAAAAATCAATTGCTGTTCGTTAGTCTCGCTAAAAGTCGAGATCAGCTGAACTGATTCGGCTATTTTTGGTCTTGAAATATTCGTGGAAGTCTTGGGAGGTGGAAGGTTTACACGGTTTCCATGCTCAACGAAGTGGGCACGGGTCAGCTAGTATTGAATAAACATAAAAAATAGACAGCATGCCTATTTCACGTACTGATCTAGAAGAGAATGCCCTGTATTCGAAATTGGTCCATAATAAATCATATATTTTTAAGGGTTCTCCAAGTATTGATCATCGGATTTTATATTATATTTTATAGAGGCTTTATCAGATTACACGATATTAACGACATAAATCTATAGATTTCTTTATTTAAGACAATTATTAAAAAATGTAACTACAGTTTGAAAGTCAATATGCGGCAGCCTTCTAAAACTCAGTCCCGATTTCACCAACGCATGCTAGTGTTAACGGCTTGTTAAATTACCATGCATTCTATTCCCATTCATTGATAAGAATTACGAGAGAAAGAACATGATATTTAACGAAGGATTACATTTACATTGCTTGGTTCACCAAGCCCTAAACATTCAAGAGTTTACCCCTTGTTTTGGGAATTTTATAGCGAATAGAAAAGTAATTGTTGCGGTTTGAGAAGTTTTGAACTTATGTTTAGGGAAAAATAATTTTGCGTGTTGGTAACGCTGGGTAGGTCGAAGCTACAGGCCAGTAATTTTATTTGACGAAATGCAAAATCTTTGTCGAGTCGTAATATTGTGTACTGAAACAGTTTTTGTTTTACTGAACACAGTAATGGTGTGCCCCATTTCAGTGCAACGGCAAAAAACTGTACATTCGGATAGTAAATGTTTGCCAACTGAGATTTCGTTTTCAGTTAAATGCTTGAGCGTATTTAATGAAATAACACGAATGGTTTTAGAACAGGTTATGCGGATCGTATTCACTAATCTTTGAACAATCCAGCGGCTCTAGAAATGTTATTTCTGACTAAAATCACGATTTGTGTTGCTACCGCTGCGCTGGTGGTATTTAGGTTCCTGCTTAAATATCATTATTATCACTATCTATATTCTATCTCCTCTATAAATATAAAAATGAATTGCTGTTCGTTAGTCTCGCTAAAACTCGAGAACGGCTGAACCGATTCGGCTATTCTTAGTCTTGAAATATTCGTGGAAATCCAGGGAAGGTTTTAAACGGTTTGTATGCTCAACGAAGTGGGCACGGGTCAGCCAGTCTTCTCTCTTATCTTATATAAAAATTAAAAAAATGAATTGCTGTTCGTTAAGTCTCGGTAAAACTCGAGAAAGGATGAACCGATTCGGCTATTTTTAGTCTTGAAATATTCGTGGAAGTCCAAGGAAGGTTTAAACGGTTTGTATGCTCCACTTCGTTGAGGTTCAGCTAGTCATTCATATATAAAAGTCCTCCGTCAGGTCTGTGTGTCTGTAATACAGTGATTGCCGCAAATACGACTGTATGTTTACGATAATGTCAAAATTACTGGATTTTCATGCGGTTTTCACCTGTTACCGGTTCGTTAGGCATATAAATTTAATAACCTATTTCATAGAACAAAAGAATAGTAGACGAAACAGAAAAATGAAATAAATGAGAGAAAACCCACAAAAATATTTTAAAGCAAAATGTGAGCTGTCAATATTTTTAACCGTATTTAACTTACGAATATTTTTCACCAGTTAGTGCAATATTCATCTCCATTCGTTTTGAAAGAGTCGAGATGAATGCATTAACAGGTGAAAAATATTCGTAAGTTAAATACGAGAATTCTGATAGGACGTAGATCTTCACGCGACACAAAATAATATTACGCTTACGTAAATTGTATTACACTACAAACGAACATGGAAATTCGTGTCTCTCGTAACCTTATTCAGTGGCAATTAGCATTTTTAGCGCACATCTGCTTGTGCTCAATAACACCGACACAATCAAAACATTTGTCACGAAACGACATCCCATGACCCTAACACTCGCTAATCACAATATCCTCATTCGGTGTTAATAAGGACTTTGACATGACTGATCTCCCGCCATCACTATAACAGACCTTCTACATCTCTACGTCACGACGCGACGTCCTGGTCGACGATGTATGTCGCAGTCATCTAGTCGAATCTGCTATTTGATTGAATGACTAGCGCGGCCATTGAATGGCGTCAAACAGCTCGTACAGATAGCAATATTATGTTAATATATTTTTTGATTAATTAACATTGTTGTGCGTTATTCTTCGAAAATAGTACATATTCGTAAATTTGAAGTTTAAAAATAAAATATTAAATGGCTGTTCTAGTCTCGGATTCGTTGAATTTGTTGGTAAAAATTGAATTCAATGAACGCGCTAGTCATTCAATCAAATAGCAGATTCAACCAGATGACTGCGACATGTATACTCCGTTTTAAATCCATGTACCTACAAATGTAAATAAGAAGGTCACTATAGGCGGATATCATAGGGTTCCTATAAACCCATTGGTTTTAGAAATTTGTCTATCGAGATTTAGATGTGGATCTTCAAGAGGTGAACTTACATTTGTAGACACTCATCCAAATCTCTTTCTAAAACGCAGGCTAGGACTTCCTACAAAAGGAACACCAGCCTTCGCCACTGGTGGCTACAATACTACCAATTTAAATGTCGCTCATTCACCGCGCAATGAAGAAATACAATGGACTATTAATTTCGGCGACTTTCCTTTTTTTTTGCAAGTTGCAAGGAAATAACGTCATTAACGAAATTTTCAATTAGATAAGCAGATTTTATGCAAAAACTTAGGCCGAAAGAAACAGGAATGTGATTGAAAATTTCGTTAAAACGTTATTTTTCTTGCAACTGTAACGCATTTTGAATCAGAACAAAGTGTAGGTAGTGACTGTACCTACTTATAAGGTCCTTATCGTATTTGGTAGTCGGCGTAATTGAGATAGCAGAGTAGGTACTTTACCTAGTTTATGGAAAATCAGGTGAGTGATTATACAAATTAGGCCCAAATGAGGAGACATTGTGTTTTTAACAGTCCAGTAAGCCTTCTCTTGATGGATTGACATTAGAATTGGATTAGAATTTAACGGTTATAATTAATAATGCTGCTTCGCAAACTTTCGATCAAGTTCAAAAAACACGTAGTAGGTATGTAACTTATGAGTTGAATTTAGAATTAAGTAAGTATTTTCATTTTCGCAGTTGATCTATGCCTTCATAAATTATTATCTCTCGTGGTTTTAGTACGTACCTACTAATACCGTGTTATTACTGTAAAAACATCATGGATCAAAAGTGAACCGTATCGATCGTACCTAATAATGTCTACGGTGCAAAATGTTCCGTAGACGTTATTGTTAAAACGAACATCATTAACTTTTGATAGAAAATGCTTATCTAGAAGTACCCAATAGCCTTGGCAGCGAGGAGAATCGCACAATGGAGTTTGGTTGTGCAAACGCAAAAAATACCGTTACCAACCAAATGGTATTGCAAAAAATTTCACTTTCAGCCATCGATGTACAATAAAAATATAAAATCTGTCTGGGAAAATGTAAAGCAGATTTCTGCTAACTTCTATGAATATCGTCTATTGGTGCTGTCATGTGCAAATATAGTTTAATCTTAATACAGTCAACTAATCCCTAGAAAAACCTTCCCAAAGAAAACCTTTAACCATCGGGTTAAATTATTGCGGATATAAATAATAAAATAGAATAAGTATCACGTGGTCAGTGTACTTTTTCGGGATTAAAGCTAGTATTTTAGGTGGTTTAACCTAGGTAGGTATATTTGCAAAAAAAATCGGCCCAGTAGATTCGAAATCTACTTAATACAAACAATCAAATATTTCTTTATTATAATGTTAGTATTAGTATAAAGAAAGACATAAAACAATTAAGTATAATAACAATTACGAGGTGTCTATTTTTTATTAACATTCAATGTCTAGAGCCTAAATTGTTTGAGGCTTCTGTGGGTTGTCGAAGCTGTGGGTACAATCATGGTTCCATATAATAATCGTGCCAAATTTTAATAATAATAATAATACCTCAATAGACCCTCTCGAAACAAAAGGCAAGGTAAAGGTAATAAGGTAATTTCTTAGTACAAAAGTTTCTTCCGGAAAGATTATTGTGTTTTTTTATCATTCGTCTACAAATTACATGATATCATTTATTTAAAGATTAAATACAAATTAATAATGTAGATATTTTGTGTAATCAGAAAATGTATAAAGCTAGTTGCACACATCGAACCATTTCCTTACAAATAAATTACCGTAACACAAGATATAACATCATAATAGGTACCTATTTTAAAAACTTTTAAAAATATAACTTAAAACCATTCAGTTTATGGCATCAATAAATGTGGAGGACATATTACATTAATTTTGAGTTCACCATTTCACTTCGATTGCCAAACAGAAGAAGTCTGGCTATCGAACGGAAGTCGGAACATCGCATTAAAACATCACGAAATAACCTTATTATTGGGTGAACTATACTAGCAGTGTAACTCATTGATGCTGAAACAACTAATTATGGCAGAATTTTCTATATTTAAATAAAATAATTAATATATACATACACAAGCCGTTTATCTATAAATGCAAAACATTCGCGTTTCAATTTATTCATTGACCCAATTTTATACCCGCAACCAAAACTACGCAGGTCCGCTGTGATCGTTTATTGATTTTAGATATTGTTTTAAAATTTTATCTACATTTTCACAAATTGATTGAGCGCGACAACAAAAGCTATAAATGTTGGAACGCCTGTTGCGGCCGCAGTTCGATTATATGTATAGTTGATTATATGTATAGTTGTATACAATACCGTGAACAAAATCCATATAGGTACCTATATAATAATATGTAACCCGAAACATGGTGTGAATTATAGAGACATGAAGTACCTACTTCAATACTATTATAATAATTGTTAAAGCTGAAGGGTTTGTTAGCGCTAGTCACAGCAACGTCTGCACCGAATTGAAAATTGTTGTGACGACTGATTGGAAAAGAAATACAGCGTTGGATAGCCTATTTATCGAAGAATGTATTTATGGCTGTATATGGACAAGCTTAGGGCGTGTTAAAGCAATCAAAACCAAGCAATGTTAAAGTTAATCCTTCTTTAAATATCATGTTGTTCATCTCGTATTTCCTATCAATGAATGAGAAGGCATGGTATTTTAACAAGCCGATTAACATGCGTTGGTGAAATCGGGACTTAGACCTATATGAGCTATGAATAATGTTTCAAAATCGGAGTCTTAATTCACGAGAACGAAGTCGTGGATACAGCAAGACATTGATATGGATTTATATCAAAATAAGATTAAATCAATAATTCAGGTTCTATGTTTATTTATTACTCCTTGTCTTTGTTAGGTTACAAGCTTTTTTTTGGTTTATAATGAAAAAATTACGTAAATAGGTAAGTAAGTTTTGGAGGAGGAATCAGGGGTCCCCCAAACGTCGATTTCTTGTGCTTTTAATAGGTAATTACTAATTTCAGTTCGTGCTGCTGTTGTCTCTCTCGCGCTAGTGCTGGCTGGTAGGGTACTGCGAGACATCAATAGATTTTATAAATACCTATTTTGTAAGTCTTTCAACCGTGAGGTTTCCTCTTAAGTACCCAATTTTCGATAGTTTCGCCGAAAATGTAGCTATCTAGAAATTCCGAAATGTATATATATTCAATTAGGTAAATTTTAAAGGAAACATTTCTCCAGTTGCACAGCCCACATTTAAACCTAGCGTCGGGTTAGCCAGGTGGTTTTGTAAAGGGCAGGTGCACCTTTGATCCCGAATTTTTACGTGTTCTCTATTCTCAAAAGGTTCATATTATACTATGCGACCTACATGCGTGTTTTATCGCAAAATACTTTTTTAGACTCAGATTTTACTCTCAAATATCCATGGGGATTTCTACTTGTCTCATCCGTGTCTGGTACTTGAGTACTTAGTATTTACTACTAAGTTACTGATCTACTAATTGCTAAAATCACTAATTAAAACCCTATTGTAACCTGTTTTAAAGGACTTTATTGCGTAGCACACTATAAAATGTCATGAGCATTTAGTGCTTTTCTCAAGTGTGCAAATATTATTACGGCGAGGACGAGCGGAGCCGGGGGCGGAGGAATGTAAACAGTCTAGTAAGTACATTCCAGCTCGGAAATGTTATGTTGTCTAAAACTTTTAGACTAAAAGCTACATGCAATGCAATCATTCAAATGGATTAAATATTTTCTCAGTCAACACGAATAATGCAACTAAAACACAGGTGATTTTCTGAGTTTAATTCAAATATTGCTTGTTGCACTAGTGGTATTTGGTATTGTAGATTGTTATCCTATTGTTACAATGTCGTAAGTTTGTATTAACATTATTGTTATAAAAATTACTAGCAAAGAGTTATATATTTTGTTGAGGAATTATTTAGGGATGTTGCTGATCACATTTTAGTTAAGGCTTGTTAGGCTTTAAGGCATTCTTTGAAGACTGTTTAAATATTACGCTTTTCCATATTATGCAGGTTTCACTATAGTGTGATTACTCATAACTACATGTCTATTTGGGAACAATTTTATTGACTACATGGCACAACTACCTATACAACATGGGATTGGATGAAATGAAAATAAACACAGTCTATGGCAGCACTGATTAGAAATTGAACATGTACCTTATGAAATTGAATAAAATAATATTTTTAAATTGCCCAAATTTAGCTTTTTATATGACGCCCATAAATAATAAAAAAAACCCGTATCCAAATTTAACAGCAAAAATTTATAATGAACATTAAACAACATTACCTATATAGGTATACATATTATATTAACACTTGTATGTATCTTAATTACAAAAGTGGATTATCTTTTGTTGTAAAATCACAATATGTTCACCTGATTGTAACTATTGTAGGCCAAATTTGCTAGCCTTACCTAAAATATGTTCCAAATATGCTAAAAAGAGCATCACTTTTGAATAGCATACCTGACCATATTAAAAGTATAAAATCATTTGAATAATACCTTTATACAAAATTTATCTAAATATATTGTTTAAAATTGTTTTACACAAACCTGAGACTGTTCTTGTTAATTGTTTTCTTAAGTAGGTACCTATTTGTAATTTTAACTACAATAAAATTAGTTTTTGCCAAACTTTCTATAATCTGTATTATAAGTCTGAACTGTACTATTTTAAATACCTAAGTGTTATTTAAGTATGTAATAATTTTAGATCTCCTATTTTTATGACTTAGCATTTAGCTTATAGCATACTCAGAACAATATTAATTCCCAAATTGTAATACATATAAGTAAGTCATTAGCAAGTACCCTATGAATTTTTATTCCCTTGAGATTTATGTACATGTATGCATTATTTTGTTGTTAAAACTCTCTGTAACTCTATTTTTTGACAACTTTTAAGATTGTTTGATCACATCCCCGAATACATATATCTCACAACTTTTTGTAATTGAAGTTTCTAAAAATTATGTTATCACAATTTAGTTAAGAATCAGGACTAATGGAAAGAAAGAGGTTAGGGCTTTGCCCAGAAGTGGGTCATCCTTGACTAAAATAATCATCATTATTATTACTGGTTTTTTAAGTGTAATAAGCAGTAATCTGAGAAAAACTTTAATGATTCAATATCAGTTCTAACAACATTGATTATATTTACAAAATGTTGAGAATGTGTGGCACAGATATTTTAAGAATTATTACTATTATGGTACTTAATTTAACTACAAAAGCTGCAGTTCTAAGAATGTTATCATATTCATTATAATTTTTACTTAACTGTATTGAGACTTAATACCTAACAACAGACCAAATAAAATTTTAATAAAAAGTTTGAAAATTCGAAATTAATAAATTTAGCACAGTAGTTTTTGTTTGTTGTATGGATTCATCATAAACGATGCAAGTGTAGCATGTGTAGCAACAACTGCAATGTTTGTTGAGGATGATATTGTATAAATGATCCCAACGAGACATCAAAACAAAATGTCGAGTAGACGACAGCAATCATATGATTAACTTCAAAACAACCATAATATATTGTTATTCTTCTAATAATTAATGTAACTCGGGCGGTGCCTGCGTGTGAACCGAACAGCTGTGTCTTTTACACCGCCGGCAAACCGGCGCCACTTATTTAACCACGCCACATTAAAATACCTGATATAGTCAAATAGGTTACCACTGACGGAACATAATACAAATCGTTTATGTTTAGAATGTGATCAATTAAAGGCTATGTACTTACATGATATCACAGGTATCATCCAATAACAAGCATTATTACAGCCCGAAAAGGACTGCCACTGTGTAAATAACGATCACAACGTAACACTGAACATTTTTTATGCTTTTCAACGCAATATTGCACAGATGATTTTATAAACATTGATTTATCATAACAAATTGCACAAAAACACATTCACAAGACTATTATTATTCAAATAAACTTTGTATCACAAATCCAAAGTGAAGTTACTAAACAAACGTATATCACTTTTCAACTCGTCCTTGCATTCTCATAAATTGGCAGCCATCTTGCGTTCGTGCAAATTAAAAGTGTTTACATTAAAAATATTTTATTTTGCCATGTAAAAAAAAGTTGTGTTTAAAATTATTCTTATTGAAAATTAATTAAAAATAATAACAGTTCTGAGTTCGGTTATAAAAATGGATGAAAACAGTGTAACAATTGTACTATTTAAGTCGTATATATTTTTTAATCTGGCAACTGAACTGCTTATTATTTATTAAAAGTGTAGTCTCCAACACGTCTAAAGGTGCAGTACATAAGCTGTACCTACTCTGGGATTAAACTAGTAAATTTAGAATATGTTAAGTGTTATAATTAAATACATTATCTCTGTTATTTATTTAAATAACAGAGATAATGTATTTAAAATAATCATTTTAAGCAATAATTAAAACCAATCATTTAATGGTATTGCATTTTATGAGTATACAGGGTGTTTTGCACATGGACCGACATGATTTTTTGGGGGGTGGGGGGGGTCATGTGCTATTTTCCCCCGTGAGACCCAATATCCTAAGTCTCACGGTAGTCTAGATATGTTTTTTTTTAATTTTTTTGAAATCTACCCGAAATCTTGCCTTTAAATCGTCCTAACTTTTTTGTTTGTGGTTATAATACCACAAAACAAAGTATGCTTGTATTTTACAACGTTTTCTAATTCTAAATAAATCATTACATGTTACAATTGATATCCACAAAAAAACTTCTGAGCTTTCAAAGTGGTAAATCGGTGTAAATGTTATGAAAAGTGACAACTTATCAATTCATTTAAAAAAAAACTAAAGTTCATTTTGAATTTAGCTTTTTTTAAAAAAGTTTTTTACTTATTACCCTTTCTAACGATATGCTACATGATATAAGAAACCATTCTTAAAGTGGTCAAATTAAGCTTCGTTTGCCTGAACACGCACTCTAACAATGTAACTGGTTTGAACAATGTAACCAGTCAACGCGGATTATCAAGCAGCAGGTAAAAAGTTAGTCCCTTCTTACTAGTAGTACAGTTATTGTTGTCTTTGTCTATCGAGTTGAAAGTGAGTGAAGGTCACTTGCCGGGAATCAGTCGATCAGTCGAGATTACTCTGCGATTCGAAGTGCCCGTACTTTTCCCGTTGTTCTATCGTAATCAAATTAAAGTCTTGTTATTGTTTTTTTGTTAAATCTGTTGTTGAACTGTTACGTTTTTGTTGTGTTTATCTTTGCGTATTCGTTACAATGGCGAACTTCAGTAACGAGGAGTATGCTGACATGATGTTGGCGTATGGTAAAGCTGATTGCAATTCGCATGAAGCGCGAAGAATTTATCAAGAACGCTACACTGATCGACGGTTACCTCACCACGAGACCTTCTCAACTACCTATCGACGTCTGAGGGAGACCGGAAACTTAAACTTTCGGGAGCCCCGAGTGAATGTGAGGCAACATAATGTTGAAGTTGATGAGAGAATCCTTCAAGCTTTTGATGACGATCCTACAACAAGCATACGAGTTGTTGCTGACGGACTTAACGTATCAGTTTGGAAAGTCTGGTCCGTTCTTCGGGCAGATGGAAGGCACGCATTTCATTACACTCCTGTTCAAGGTAACAACTTACAGTACTTACTACTTATTTAAAATGTGACATTAAAACATTTTACTTGATTTCAAATCTTAATATGTTCACTTTTACTCTTATTATTTTTTATTGTTGTAATTGTTTCGTTGAATTCCTTTCTTGCTATGTTTCTCGGACAACTGAAGAAGTTCTTTGCGTGAGCTCAATAAAAAGAAAGAAATATCGCGTTTATGCAGTTATTACCACAAACTCACGGATTTCATTCATTGTTCCAGGTCACGAAGAGGGTGACAATGCAAGACGGTTAGAGTTCTGCCGATTTTTATTGCACACAGATGTTGAAGATAGCGACTTTTTGAAAAGAATTTTATGGACTGACGAGTCAAATTTTAGCCATGAAGGCATAGCAAATCTGCACAATTTGCATCACTGGGAGAAAAGGGGCCAAAATCCGCACAAAAAAAGGCAGACTTCCTTTCAGCGAAAATTCAGCGTAAATGTTTGGGCTGGTGTTATTGGGCGAAATCTTGTCGGCCCATATTTTTTGCCAGAACGACTCAATGGAAACAATTATTTAGAGTTTCTTCAAAATGATTTACCTGAACTGGTACTACCAGTTTTAGAAGATATGCCAATTGTTTTTCAAAATGATGGCTGACCGGCACATTACCAACGAACAGTACGAGAGCATTTAAATAATGCATTTCCAAACTCGTGGATTGGTAGAGCTGGCCCCATTCCATGGCCAGCACGATCCCCAGATTTAACACCCCTGGATTTCTACGTATGGGGACGTGCAAAAGAGTTAGTGTATGCAACAGAGGTGCCCACAAAAGAAATTTTAGTGGAACGAATAAACACAGCATTCGTAAAAATGCAAGAGGAAATGCGGCTTTTAACTACAACCTCGGAAATAAGAAAAAGGTGTCGTGCATGCATAAGGTGTGGAGGCGGCCAATTCGAGCAAACTTTGTAATTTTAATTTAATAAAAACAACTTAACATAAAAAATGTATTTTCATTATCTTGACCCTAGCAACAAAGTATCTCTTAGGTCGACCCCTGATGTATTATTTCTGTCATGTAGCATATCGTTAGAAAGGGTAATAAGTAAAGAACTTTTTAATAAAAAGCTAAATTCAAAATGAACTTTAGTTTTTTTTTAAATGAATTGATAAGTTGTCACTTTTCATAACATTTACACCGATTTACCACTTTGAAAGCTCAGAAGTTTTTTTGTGGATATCAATTGTAACATGTAATGATTTATTTAGAATTAGAAAACATTGTAGAATACAAGCATACTTTGTTTTGTGGTATTATAACCACAAACAAAAAAGTTAGGACGATTTAAAGACAAGATTTCGGGTAGATTTCAAAAAAATAAAAAAAAAAAACATATCTAGACTACCGTGAGACTTAGGATATTGGGTCTCACGGGGGAAAATAGCACATGACCCCCCCACCCCCCAAAAAATCATGTCGGTCCATGTGCAAAACACCCTGTATTTTACAATTTAAAGCCATTTTACTCCAAAAAGAATGTAAAATATTAAGCATTTTAGAATATTATGTATTAATTTATGTTCGTAAAACTTCATAATTCATAAAAATTCATTCAAATAATCATAAACGTGTTGTTTTTGCTATCACTTCAAAAATGCCTCGAAAGTTTCTGTAAAACATGACTTGGCTGACTTGATAATTATATTTTATTGCAATGGCAATTTAATTGGACTTTGACTAGACTAGATTTCTTAGTTATTATTTTGATAAATAATCTAAGGATAATGAGCGGTTTTTATTTTGACAGTTCTACTAGTTTAAGAAAAATGCTGATAGATGGCATAATGCCTAAGTAATATGTCAAGTCCTGTGTAAAATGTCAATTTCCGCTTTGTTTTTTGTTTGTTTACCTTTCAACTTTCTTTCTTTCACTTGCAATAGTTTATTATTTATTAATTGTGCCCTGAGAACTAAACTAAACATGGCTAGTCCATGCGTAGTACAATTTTATAAAAATATAGGTAACCACCGCTTTCCCCAAGATGAAACTCGGAGATCAAGAAGGATAGATGCTATCAAACGTGTAAAAACAGGACTAACTATAAGAAAAAATTTCTTCATATTATGTTCAACTCACTTTACGCCAGCAGATTTCATCTCTCCGTCATCACATTTGGCAAGAGCCCCAAGAGGTAAAATATTTATCTTAGTGTGCAATAAGAAATAATAATACAGTTTATTGACATAAGACTTAAATTAGTTACATTTTTTTAATTTCTTAACCTAAATATATGTATATCTTTATGTTTGTTACCTATCTTGGGTATCATAACTTAATGGAAACATACTACAATAAGCACCTATCTTAGGAGTTCATACCTAAAAAACCAAACTTTTGTTTGCAGCTCATCTCCTAAAAATACTTAAAAGAAAAGCTGTTCCTTCTTTATTCCCATGGAATGAAGCATGTCAGCAAGCTAACCAGCTCCAGCAGCAGTCAGAGCCAAAGTTTAATCCAACTGCAGTTCAGGCTACATATTCTCAATATATATTTTTTTGACATATTACATTATGCAAGCGCCATCTTACGGTAGTCTCTGTACCTAAAAGTGACACTTCGAAAAGCCCTCATTTAGAAAAACGGTGTCGAAAATTATCAAAAATTTTATATTCTCATCTGGCAATTTTTGACACTAACAATGGTTTAATGATGTACCGTCAAATTAAAAAAAATCGTAAAAGTAACGACAGCTCTTGCCCAGTGCTGCCAATACTGCGCAAAAAAAAATATGCGATTTCAAATCATTGAATCATTTTGAAATGTTTTAAAACTTTTGTCTCAGTTTCATTATTAAACAAATGTAGATATAATAATATAGATTATTATATGCTACGCGGACAGATTTTAGCCTTGTTTTACAATGTATGGTACACATTATCTAGTGTATTGTTGATCGAAGCTTAAGGCGAGGAGTAACGGCAACTAGCGCCACTCTTTTTAAAATAAATTTTACAATGACACAAAGGTCTTATTAAAAAAAGTAATTGGTTCAAACTTTAAGCCAATAGCTAAACTAATTTATTATAGTAATATATAGTAGTTAAACTAATATTATGTATTATATCTCGTAAGTAATAACTAAAACGGCCGTTTAAGTTATTACTTACGAGAGTAAATACAGTATAGGATTTAGAGCTGTAATTAAATGCCAATAAATTAGTTTAACTACTTACTTAAAGTTTGAACCGATTACTTTTTTTAATTAGATCGTTGTGTCATTGTAAAATTTATTTTAAAAAGAGTGGCGCTAGTTGCGGTTACTCCTCGCCTTAACATATTATTGTTATATTAAAAAGATTAAATTAATTTAGTTTTTATCAATACTCAATTAGGTATTTTAGCAAAACTTATACGTACATATTATTAATATTATTCAGTTTTAAATTTACTATTCTGATAGGATATTGCTTATTTTTCACAGTCAGTGTTGAAATGCCGATTATCTCAATACGAGGATTTTCAAGTAGATGTTGCAATTTTGTCTTTTGGGGGTTTTTGACTTATTATTATGTTTTGGGATAAATATTTCTGAAAGTTGGTATCACAGCTGCCGCCTGTCACTAATTTATTTAGTTGACAGTAATTAAACACCTCTCTGATATTGGCAAATTACTAAGGAATCATTTTTAAAAAGAAGAATAAGAAGAAGACAGTTGTCACTTGGTTGTCATCTGTCACTTTATCATTATCACGTCTTGGGCGTGTTCCTTTAGGCGCTCTTTTTACTCTGAACGCACAGATCATTCATAAGCTAGTGGAACGACTGACAGATGTCAAAATTTAATATTTCCTTTAAATCCCGTAAATTCTATTTATATTTTAAATTAACAATAATAACTACATTAAAAAAGAATCAAGAATAAATTTGCTCGATCCATAATTTAAAAATAACATCGAGATCAGTGAAATCTCTGAAATCTAAGTAAACGTCAAAAACAAGATGGGTAAAAATATGCAAAATGGCGTGATCATTCTGTGCGTTTTGAACAGTTTTTGACAGCTGACAGCTGCATCTGGAACACGGGGCTTGTCAACTTGTTGTCAACAGAGCTGAGCTCTATAAACTTAATCTTTGGAGCTGAGCACGTAGTACCTAACTAATACTTAATCTGTGGCTGAGCAGAGCTCAAAATTTATAGAATTCAAATTATACTATTACTTTTGTCTTTAATAATTAAGTTTTAATAAATACTGAGATCGTCTTAGATCATAATCATATTATAATAAATAATTCACAATTAGAAATTACAATTAGTTGAGAAATGAGAATTACTTGAGAACTTTATTACTTATTTATTCATTTTAATATATTATTAATTATTATAGAAAATAAATAATGAATCTATAATAATAAGGTACAATTTGGTTTTATATTTAAAGTATTTTGCAGACATTACCTACATTACACAAATATGAGGACCGTTTTCTTAAATTCTATTCATAAGTGTGATCAACTAACATAGCATTCTAGTTAACAACCCATGATAATTGTTTTTTTTTCTTTTATAATTTCTTTCTTTCATTCTAGACTAAATGTAGTATTATGTATAAGCTGAGTACAAGAGAAGTACTTAATAGTTGTAGTTGTGTCTATATCTTTGTGTCTTTGTATAATATATGATTTTATAGATCTCTTAGCCATTTCAACTCATAAGCATCTTTATCTGGTCTGGTCCACCTAAAAGTTCAAGTAAACAACCTCTGTCTCTCAGTGTTTAGATAGTACTTGAGCCAAAGTTACCATATTCAAATATTTCAAGTGAATAAAAGTTTTATGTGTTCCAACTTCAAAGATTATGCATGTGTAATAATATGTATTAAATAATAAGAATAGAAGAAGTATTAAACATAATAATATTACATTTGTTTGGTTGGCATGACATGTTATTTTAGAAATTATGTTATTATACTCATGTTATAAGTTAAATTATTGAAATATTGACCCATATGAGTTGCATAGTAATATTACTTAGTATTTACTAACTATCTTACATAAAGAAACTAAATATAGGTACTATTAGTTTATGGAACTTGTCCAAGTTACATAAAATATTGTTTTATCTCTTTGTAGAATGTATTTAATTAAATTAGATTATATTAATATAGAAGTACTTAATCTTTAAGTATTCATTTATAAGGTGTTTTTAGGATTTTGAAATCAGTACCAGGGTTATGTTTGGGCCATAATAAAACAAATATTAAAGATACAACCTTTTAATTTCTGTAATGTATACTATACACACTACACAGAAGACACTTATAGACCACAGGTCTTACTCTTACATTATTATTAATTACTAGAATAATAGATCAAAAGCCCAGGCAGGAACTTTAAAAGTTCCATGTAAAGAATTGTCAATTGTACTAGTCCTGTCACGCTTTTCATACAGTTCTTATTTGTTACTTTACAGAGCTTTCAAATGTTCCTGCTTGACCTACATAATACATATAAAAATGCAGTAAAGGTAAGTAAGCAGTCCATGCTTTGCTGCAATTTATAATGAGAAATACAGTCATTAAGCATAAATTCTTTCTGTTAGTCTTGGACAGTTTTCTTAACTTTTTTTTTTCTACCTTCTATTCGAAAATGAAGACGCTGTGGTAAAACATTGCTTAAATTAGTCATGAGAACAATTCTAAATAAGAAATACAACATTAGCGCCTTCTAAAACGAAGGAAAGTCACTTATGTAAAGTACATTATAGATTTTTTCAAATACTTAACTAAGTAAACATATTGGAATATAAGTACCAATCATTTCCACACATGTTACGTAATACATTGTATTTGGAATGAAGTGTTGCCACTTGCCAGACATTAAATTCCAATAATAATAATCAACCTCTTGCTAACATTTATTTTACGTTTAAAAGAAGGTTATTTGAATCCATAGATTGTTAATTTGTTAAATATATAATAAAAATTAACTCTATTCTATGTTATGTTCTTTTAATAATCTGGTAACGTTGAAATGGTATTAATATTATTTAGTTATTCCAGAACAGAAATGCATTTTTTTGTTTTGACTAGACATTCACACGCTCACTTAAAATTAACGCCACTTATGTGTACAAAATAATAAAGTGACAAAATGTAGCACTTTTAGACACATACTTAGGCACTTACTTATCGTCCCTGTATTGATTGGCACTATGTTAGTCATGTCACTCATGTCAATAGCACTTTTTTCACTTGCAAATTATCATCCATCTTGTTTAGGCACGTCTTGTGTGTTCATTGCGCACATTTATATGTAGGTATACATTATATTTAATAATGGAATACGTCAAATATTCATCATCATCTCGTTACCTTACGTCATGTTAAATCAACGTCACAAAACTAGGTTAATTGATTGAAGCTTGTGGCAAAAATAATTATTCCAAATCAGCTTTCGATCCCTTGTCTGATTGCATTTGTCATACCCTGGTAGGGAAGCAGCGACGAACGATTGGGGTTCTCATTTTATTATGATGCCAGTACTCTGAGAGTACTCCACTGGTAGGAATATGTGCATTAGCTTCTCTATTTCGCCGCGACAAAGTGGGCACCGCTCACATCTGTAAACAAAAATAAACATATTAATAATTATTAAAGATGGCCAGGGCTTGCATTATTATATGGTTAAAAAATCCGACTGAAGTAGGGCTAATTTGAGCCACTTGTTTAAATATACTAAGAATCTATCGCAGGCAACATCTTTCAACAGATAGATGTTGCTCGCAAAAGGAAATTCCAAAGCAACCGTACATATTATCCATATAAAAAGTAGCCTATCCACATGGTCTAAGTAACATAATCTTCTCTTATAGGTATATAAAAATGAATCGCTGTTCGTTAGTCTCGCTAAAACTCGAAAACGGCTGAACCGATTCGGCTAATTTTATTCTTGAAATATCCGTGGAAGTCCAGGGAAGATTTAAACGGTTTGTATGTTCAACGAAGTGGGCACGGGTCAGCTAGTATCAGTATAAAAAGCTAATTTGCTGGATAGCCAGGGCCCTGGATAGCCAGGGCCCTGGATAGCCAGGGCAAAAGTTTTTTTTTTGCTACTGAAAACGCGCTATCTTTGTACCATTGGCTGTCGCATTTTCGATCCAATATCCAACTGACCTGGGCGCACAGGTTGCGCAGCACAGAAGATGGCGGCACGGCAGGAATAGCGTGTCGATGTTCTGATCCATGCACACGCGGCAGGCCAGCGCCGAGCCGCTGCCGCTGCGGGTCCTCGACCGACCGCGACTGGACTCCTGAGAAATAACATCACTTGGTGAATACTTGATCATATGAATCTCGTATTGACTCTGTCGCAGTCATCTTATTGAATCTGGTTATTTAATTGAATCACTAGGCGGTTATACAAATGGCGTCAAACAGCTCGTACAGATAGCAATGTGTTGATATATTTTTTGAATAATTTACTTTAATGTTCGTTTTATTAGTACTCATTCGAAAATTTCGAAGTTTAAAACTAAAATATTAAATGTCTCGGATTCTAAAATTTGTTGGTAAAAACAGGATTCAATGAAAGTGCTAGTCATTCAATTAAATAGCGGATTCAATCAGATGACTGCGACAACTCCATGATCTACTGGCGAGACGCTAGATCAAGACGTAACATGGGCGTAGGCAATAAAAATGTGATCTTAACATACATTTTAAGGAGTAGAACATAATTTTAGTATATTATCTACTCATAATGGCTCGTCAGTGACGAGAGGATCGGATTGGAATTTGACAGTTATATGTCAACTTTATAGTGTACTTTATATGTCAAATTACAATCCAATAAGTACCTACTCTTGAATCTAATTTAATGGATAATTCAATAGCAAGTTATTATAACTAATTATCACTACTCGATATTAAATTATTAAATAAAAAAATAATAACGCGAAGCGTATCATTGACCTCAGAGTAATAGGTGCACATACAGAACCTAATGTTTTGGAAGTACATAGTTTAAAAAAGAAAAGATATTCTAGAAGAACATCATCACAATATCAACGGAAGCGCTATCTCTTGTAATCAAGACCTTTATGTTGCCCGTTTAAGCCCTAGAAGCTGTTAATAATTGCATCATATGGTATCCTCACCTCTTGTACAGCCCTTGGCGTGGTGCGGCGTGGTTCGGCCAAGTGTGCGTCGCGTCGCGCCCTGTCGTGCACCTCGCGGCATGTGCGGCGTATGTCGAACACGTACCGACGACCCAGAGTCGACGAGTCGTTGAAGATTGAAGCTATGGTACCCTGGAAGAAAGATGGCCGCCGTAAGTAAAGGTAATACACATACATGATACAACAATCATAATAAATAAGAGGAACTGTACAAAAAGCCGATTTTACAGCTTACAGCAGTCTCTTTTAGACTAGAAATATTCAATGTGGATGAGTTATAAAAGGATATTGTGCGACTCAGGATTTCTACATGAAGCCATTATGATTTCAGTCCAAAACTAACACAACTATTCCTCATTTACATTTGAACGTGACGGGAAAAATAGTGTTATGTTACAACAACACTCTTTAAAATGTGCGTATTTTTCCCTAATGTACCTAAACTTTGTAATAAATTATAATTGCCTATTAGGTACTTTAATAGCAAGTTTTACGAATGCACCGGGCATCCACTGCGTAGAACTTGTTTCGCTCCTAGTTATTTTTTAAAAATAAAAATTTTGACATTTAAAGTTTTAACGAATGTGCGTCTTAAAAATACGGTGCCTGCCATTTTGATAAAGATAACATTACGTAAACCGGTCCATTATGATAGACACACCTCCTTTTAACGCTATAAACGCTATATGGTAATTAGAAGAACAAGGAAAACATATTCAGTAACTTGTACTTTGCCCGCAGATTACTAATGAAGTAGGCGCTCGTTTATCATAACATGTAATGGTTCCCGGGGATGATTAAGCACACATGACAAGGCTTCCTGTTTGACATATTAATTTGTCATTTAATGGAAACAGGACTCTTGACACCCGTTGGCTGAAGGTGCTGTCTTAAGACCACCTACTCGTATATTGAAAAACATCAAAACTAACCTTCAAATCCCTGATGAACTGTTCAGTGACGTCAGTGCGTACGGTTTCGCAGTAGTAGAAGGCGTGCTTCTCAGTGACGGCGCGGTAGAGCGCGGCGGCCTGGCCGGAGGTCGCCATTTTGACGTGAAGTGTAGCTTCGTTTCCCTTGCCGGTTACGTATGACATTTGGAAGATGCGCCGGAGTGGCTGCGCGCGGTGTATCGCTGTGTATGGAATGCTGGAAATAAAGAGACAAGCCTTTTAGTTAACGTTGACCAAGCAAATTGGCAAGAAAATGGGCTTACTTTCAACTTGCTCTGTTGAATATTTTATATTTGTCATACTTAAATAACATCTATACATATAATAAATCTGTAGAGGAGTCGTGTCTGTACATTGAAGATATTTGAAAAAAAATATGATAGGGGACCTTTATTTACGCAATAGTACCCAAAACTATGATTTTTGAAATTTTTGTCTGTTTGTCTGTTTGTCTGTTTGTCTGTTTGTCTGTTTGTCTGTTTGTCTGTGGGTTTGTGCACGCTAATCTCAGAAACGGCTTATCCGATTAAGATGTACTTTTCACTAATATATTGCGGCAAGCTTCACTTAACATTTAGTGTTTGTTTTATGTAAATCGGTTCACAAATAAAAAAGTTATGACAATTTTAAAAGATCATGTCGTTTTTGCTGGACGTTTGTAGGAAGCGCGCGGCGGGCCCGGGAGCCGCGCGCCGCCGCGCCGCGCCGCTTCAAATTGTATTCGCAGCAAACGCACCGGGGCCGCGGGGGTGACTTTTATTTGTTAGTTTTAGGCTTGCTAGGTAGGGACAGTCTAAGATTTTTTTTCTTGAGTTTATTATGAAAGTTATTTGTATAAAATCAGTTAGTACTTTTACTGTAAAGTCCTTTGTGATAAGTAGGTACTGTATACATATTTGTTAGCGTAGGTTAGTAATAAGTAAATAAATAAAAACCGGCCAAGTGCGAGTTGGACTTGCGCACCGAGAGCTCCATACAAACCTGATTGACATAGAATTTTGATTTGGTTACAGCTTGAATATATTAGAGACCTAAGTACCTATTTCTTATAAGTTTCAATTATACACATTCATGACAAACGGTACTAAGTTTAAAAAAATCAAAATATTTTTACTATCTACATATATAATGTTACTAAAAACGTATGGTTTTAGACGTTGCTTGGTTTCAAATTTTATGATTTTGAGTTCACGGGAAGTACCCTTTAGGTTTTGATTCCCTTACGAGTGTCGAAAATGACGAAATTTAGCGACATACCTAAGCAACTGCTTTTGGTTGCATTGGCTAAGAGGTCTGATTTTTTCACTGCTTCAAGGAACAGTAGGTATCCTGAGTATTTTATATAATTTTCATCTTGATACCTACACGCGTTTCTGAGTAAAAGGGTCTTGACAGACAGACGGACATGGAAATGATCTTATAATATGTGTTTCGTTTTTTCCTTTTGAGGTACGGAATTTTAAAAACAGTTTTAAGATTTTCATAAATATATTGCTCTTTATTTTGTTTTTTCTATTTTATAACATATACATACGTTAAAAAACATCTTGATAGTTACTAAACTGTGTTACAGGTGAAAACTGTTGATACAACTCGATTCCAATCGAGATACCTTTTGAAATTCTAGCCTTTTGCGGCCTGTCCTGGATATGTGTTAATAGATTATTATGGGTTTTTTTGCCAAATATCATAATATTGATAGAGTATTCTCATATACAAATCTATCTTACAAGCGATAGCGCGATGCAGAGCAGACCATAATAGCGACATCTATACGCCAAATGCCGTACTTTTAATACAATTATAGCAAAGTTGAGTTGAGTAGAATACGTTATCCGAGAGTTAAACTCAGTGTGCATCATTAGCAATGTATAATATTATTTTGCATTGTATATTATAGTTCTCATACTACAGCCTACTATTACTGTACATTTTATAGTCTTCTTTGTCCAAATTATGTATTCGATAACTGCATAATACATACAATTTTGATTAACATAAGTATTGTGTTTACAGTTAAACTAAAAAAGTTATGTCAATATAAGTTAGATTTATGTTTTTCTTGATATTTTTATTTCTTAGTTTTTATTATGGACCGAATGGTTTTTAGGTATGTTAGGTACAACTTAGGTTTGTTTTCTTTCTTTTGGTACTTTCTATATTTTGCTACTTTTCTGTATAAAATCAGTACTTTAACAGTGAAGTGATTTATAATCAGTACCTACATGTTTGGTTATTAATAAATAAAAAACCGGGCAAGTGCGAGTCGGACTTACGCACCTAAAGGCTAAAATACCGCAAAATTTTGCGGCGCGCTGTCTTAATATCATTGTCGCCACACCAGCAGCGTCGGCGTGGAAACGATCATCGTCTGCAGTCGCTGCGGCGCAAAATCCATACAAATCTTAGTACTAGATGTTCGTCGTGTATGTGAGCGTACTATCAAGTAGTCCCGTTCGTATTATAGTAATTATACACGGTCGTTTGTCAAGCTGTTAGTAGGAATTGTCAACATAAAGTAGTTTTTTAAATACCTCGACGACAGTTTTTATAACTAAAAATATTTTTAAAACAGATTTATTATAACACTGCCCTAAATTACTTTTCCACGCGTACGGAGTCGCGGGCACAGCTAGTCTTGAATATAACAAACGCAAACGCATGACTAAAGGTGATTTATTGCGCTCGCAAGTAGACCGTATATGATTCCAGTTAGATATGTTTGAAAAGAAAGTGTACTTCGGACCTACATATTTGACTTACAAGGCAAACACTAGGACATCTAGAGCAGATAAGGATATGTGTGCGATAGATAAGATATCCGTGTGTACTTTTAAAAACAAAGAACTATTTGTGAGCAAAATTTACTAAGCTAACAACAATATTATATATATTTTCAAGCTGGTAGTCGGCCAGTCGAATATCACATTATTTTTAAATTTGAACTGTGTTGTGTGAATGTTGAATGTAGCTCCATAGACTTATAGTCCGTTCAGAATCATTTTACTTCTGACGGGACCAGAAAGCTAAAACTAAAGAAGGCTAACCAGAGTAGATAACAATTCACAACAGTATAAAATATGGACAACGGCTAATTTACACCAACTGTCGAAAATGCAAGCATCCCAGTAATAGTTGCTTTTCTGGTAATTATATGATAAATCATATATCTACCAGAAAATCGAAGATTGTAATAAATTTAACAAATAATAAAATAGGGATATATCGGTAAATATGAAACACAGCAACCGGTCAAGGAGATTTTGGTTCATTTGCACTATTGCCAATGCCATAATCCTTTTTGCCGATAAAAATAATTAGTCTATTACGCTGTTAACGTCTGCTGACGTCATAAGGGGTGATAAAGTTAATTCGAGATTATAGATTTTACTGATATGCAAAAATGTGACACGCCCTAATTTTTTAATGAAAACGCTTGTTTTGAAATAGGAACACACCGTTTGTTTCCCAATAAAAAAACACCGAATAAATTGTTCAATTTAAGTCTTACAAATTAAATATTGCTATAAAATATTGCTATAAATCCTCTAACAGACCTGTTAAATATTTATAAAAATATTGAATCTAACCAATTTAATTGAACTTTTTTTTTTATATAATAAAGTAACTACATAATATTTATTAAAATTATTAAAATACATAATGTACTTTTAAACTTGGTAATTATTATGTCCTTTGTTATTATTATGTACTTAATTAAATACATTATTATTATTTTAAGTAGTGACATTAAAATATACAATTCGTGTTGTTATTTTTTTTAATTAGATAATATTTTAATTTTATTACAAAAATAAATTTGTGTTTAAAGATGTCACTGTGTCAGTTTTTTAATTAAGTTTTAGAGTAAAGACGAGGCCTCAGATTAATGGTTAGAACCAGCTAATGTCCTCAAGTATAAACTTTCAAGTAAGGGCAGACAATAAATCACAGAAGGCAGAAAAAAAACACATTGAAAAAAATATTATAACTGATAGATTCAAGTATAATACCATGAATCACAGTCCAAAAGTTCAGTCACGAATTTTGAAATCGCCACTTGACAACGGACAATCTATTGTACTCGTATGTCTTCTGACGTCAATGATAAAAACATCCGGCTATAATCAGGATTAAGTATTGGACTCAGATAAGACAAATTGCAATTATAATTAAAGCTGTACTTTTACTTTAGTAAATACAGATAACTACATGTTGCTAAGTAATAGCCTGAATAAACCTGAGCTAGGGGTTGAGTATGGTGCGTCAAACTCTAGCGTGGCAAGTTCAACAGATAGTGATCGTAGTGGACACAATCTACAAGAAATTTGATAAATTTAAGCAACATTAAAAAGGCAATGTTGTTTATTCGTTGAAAGAGCCCCAAGCCTGGCCTCTGCCACAGGTGGGCGTTATAATACGCAGTAACTCGTAAAGTTATAAACTATTAAGCCGAATTATGGCAACGAAAATTGCTGTTGTGTTGATGTCCGATGTAAATGTCCGTAAGCTAATCATCAGAATGATCACGAACGTTATTTTCTAAATTATGCTTAACAACAACGAAAATACCCAATTGCTCTCCTCGTACAGACTTGATTGGATGATGATTCCATCCGGGGAAATTATACAAGCAAGAGGAAACAGAGCCTTGAAGTTTATTGACAATGGAATCATTAAAACGAATGATGCTAAGCTGTTATATATCCAGTTGATAATAAATGCTCAAGCTAATGATAAAGTTGTTTTGAAAATTCTAGGTGTAGGTTTTTAACTTTTATTAATGTCAGGCATTTAAATAACAACTTAATGATATGCGCATTAATCCTCATTCTACATGAAAAACAAGTCGCAATAGTATATTTGGTATTGTATTGTTAATTTCAAAAATTGTAGTTTAGTGTGATTCATGTCCATTATAAATACACATTGTATTATTAACTCAATTGTTATTATATGTTGCAGTTGCTATAACATATTTTATAAATAATAACATGTGTCAACATTATGAATGCCTTCAGAAAGGACTGATGAAGATGTAAGATATGACTCACATTCTAACTACTTAAATAATAAATTTGGAATGATTACGTCCCACCTAATCAGGTGAGTTTCTCTCGATGCAACAAATTAAATAACGTAAACAACTTTCACTGAAACTCACCTCTGTTTTTCGACACCAATGTCCTGTTCTCCGTTGCACGCGGGCCGATACACGACGAGTCCGTGCGGTCCCACTCCCACACAAGTGCTGAGCCTGCACCCGCAGCCTCCACCGCTCTGGCCCGATGTTAGGCATCCTACAGTTGCACTGCCGTCTATCTCTTGATCGTCTCTCGCTCTCGGTTCCTCCACTTGCTGTCTATGATAGAGCAGGTGACTGTACAAGTTGTGGGCATTATTATTTTGCGTTATCGGCTTACAGAAAAATAATTCTTCGCCAAAAGATTCCAGTTTCGATATTTCTTTCAATAGTCTATATTCGGCCTGGGACGCCTTCATTCCGGCAATCTCCATGTGGTACTCTACAATTTTATTGATATGATCGTCGGGCTTTTCTCCCTGAGGTCCAATTTTATTGCACTCCTCATAAACGTGTGTCGGTACATCTGGATCGCAATCCCCCGTTTCGGCTTGGGCGATGTAGGCTATCAGCCTTCTGGCCACTTCTTGGTCTGCTACGACTAATCTACCTTCAATGAGATCTAGTTTAGCGTGGAGATAGAATTGGTGTCGGGTGGGTTCGTAAATTAGTAGATGTGGGGGAACCCAAAATTTGACTCTCAATTCGAGCCGACCGCCCGGTATGCGATGTGGATCGAGGGGGTTCCGGAGATTTAACCATCTTCCAGGTCCTGATCCTGAGAAAACTCGGAGACCGAAGTAATCTGCCTCTGCTCCGATCTCTAGTTTTTCGCATACCTGAAACAATACAAAGAATGGGTTGTTACTTATAAAAAAGTTATAAATATATACAATCGAACTAGTTGCAGCTCGGCCAGACGAATCATGCACACGCACACATACTTATGTGTAAATATGGATTTAACCACGTCTGCAATCGATGTGGCCACTTCCTTTGTCCTTAAATATTTTAAATGCTTCCTAATTCCTAGTGCAAACGATGATGCTTAGACTGGTCGAGCTGGAACTGTGCTGATACATAATAGCAGATTAGTTTTTTTATTATTAGATTCATTATTATCATCAGGTACTAGCAGCACGGAGTTGTTAGAAAATAACCTTTGATTATGGGTAAGGTATTGTGTTTATTTTATTTATATACTATTTTATGTGATATTTACCAAAACTTACGACGCCATTTGTACAATTACATACAAAATGGATAAACATCGCAATACAATAAAATACCTAGCAATATTCACATCGAAATGCAGAACAACAACATTAAATGCAAATATACGTCAACAGCATACAATATAAAAGAAAACATTTACGACACAATCCTATAACAGGCTGGAACTAAATCTTGATAGGCCGTACACCACCATTCCATGCTTGTTTTGATGTATGATTTTACGAGTATGTCGATATTTTTTCTCTACATTTTGCATGCGTATTTATTTGGAACAACCTTCAATTTGATGACCTCTAGATTGTTTTTCCGATCCGATTATTATATTATATTTTTATGATAACATATTTTTCGATAACCCATAAACCTATCTACATAGAATAATACGTAATACTTTATATCGACTCATCACAAAATGATTTAAAAATGAAGTAATATTTTTGTGGCAACCTTCGTTAAACATTTAGACTTTAGTACCGAGAAGTAGATTGCCCTGAAACACTTACAAGAAGGACTTATTCGTCAGTTCGAAGATTTGACTCTATTTTGATCATGTAGAGTTATGGTTTTCAATCATCTCTACTCTCTTTAAAACAAGACTTATTCGTACGTCCGAAGATTTGACGCTATTTTGATCATGTAAAGTTATGGTTTTCAACTACCTCTACTCTCTAACTCTCTATACAACAAGACTTATTCGTCGTTCGTTCGTTATTCTGACCATATAGACTGTAGAGCTAATACTCAATACTACTCTTCAGTAGACTGATCCGAAGATTTGCTGCTATTCTGACCATGTAGACATAGTCAGACAAGACAGGTCAGAATAGCAGCAAATCTTCGGATTGACAAATATAGTAGACGATAATAGTCTTGTTAAATAGAGAATAGAGATGGTTAAAAATCAGAACTTTGCAATCAGAGTTCTGGTTTTAACCATCTTCATTCTCTTTTTAACAAGACTTGGTTGTCAGTTCGAATATTTGATGCTGTTTTTACCATGTAAAGTTCTGGTTTCTAACCATTTATCTAACATGAATTATTAGCATGTGGATTTTCACATAATCACCGCATGCTATAACATGTAATTGACGTCGATAGTCCATACTTAACAACGTGACAACTGACGTACTTATCACTGTGCCATTCACAACATTGTATATTATTGAACGTAAACTATTCTGGATACATGATACGATCATTGAAATTGTATCGCTCCACATGCTGGTAAGTAGGTACTTCAGATATAGTAAACAAACAAGCACGCAATGTACATTGATATACATTATAGACTTATAAATCGTACGGCCATATCGAGGCTAAAATGATATTACTTTTGAGCACTCGAGTTTTACATTAGCCATATAGAGGTCAGTGTTGCGCTGACTGCGAAATAACGTAAAATGATAGACGAGATAATAATATAATAGTAATGTGTAAGTTAAGAATAAAAAATTCAAAACTATGCCTTAGTTCGCTTATATTTAAGTCCGATCGATTCTCAACAGATAGCGTCGTTTATTGTATAAAGAGATATTTTAGCTAAATGTCTGCAGTAGCTTGCCCCTATGTATTAAGTCTGTTTATTGTATCCTCTCTGATTAAATTGATGACCACCAGATACGTAGAATGAACTTAAATATTATTTTACATGTAGAATTCGCAGTTCCCTTAATTCTATCTACAGCAATTAACAACTTTCTTTAAATCATATTAGTGTAATGCTAGCATAGCTTAACGACGCCACTCACTTTACAGTCTATTATAACTAAGTGTATGTTTGCGATAATAATTATTGTCTATAATGCAAACACGTTATGGAGTCATTATGAAAACACGCGCAGAGCTCGTGGTCGCCTCCAACGTTTCTAATAATATTCACAGAGGTGTATGTTGTTCGAGTATGAATCGTACGTTATATGACATAGATATAGGATTCACTGACCCTTCGACGCAATCTTTTGATCCAGAATTAGAATTTGGTCACGTGACAGAAAGGATGGACGTCATTTAAGGATGCCTCAGTTAATGATGTTTCGGTTGGTTTCTCAGTGAATATTTTTTGTAATACACGATAACAATAGTAATAATAAACAACTCAATCGTTTTATTCAGCAATAAGTATTATTGTTAGCTAGTAAAAGACTAGTAAGTCCTTTAATTAAACAAGAATTTCCGCTGACATTGTCGGCAATTTATATTTCTAGGTAGGTATACTCATTACAAAGAGGAAAGATTTGTTTGCTTGCATAATAGACTGCGGTGAAGGATAGAGACTATTTTTTATTTCTTATGCGTATACGAAGTCACGAGAAACATCTAGTCTACACTAATATTATAAAGAGGAAAGATTTGTATTTTGTATGTAACGACTAAACTCAAAAAGTACTGGACCGATTTTAATAATTCTTTTTTCATTAGAAAGCTACATTATCACTGAGTAACATAGGCTATATAAAAATCAATAGCTGTTCGTTAGTCTCGCTAAAACTCGAGATCAGCTGAACTGATTCGGCTATTTTTGGTCTTGAATTATTCGTGGAAGTCTCTGGAAGGTTTAAACGGTTTCCATGCTCAACGAAGTGGGCACGGGTCAGGTAGTATTTTATATAATGAACTGTTACATAACTAATATTATAAAAGGATAATATTATGAGCGTTCGCATATCATATTTCATAATTCAAAGTGTATCAGTTATCGGTTATCACCCCAACCTTTGAGTAAGTTCAAGCTACCAAATATTCTAAAACACAAGGAATTAACAATTATTGTTACATATGACATTATGTAAATTGATAATGAATCTGAACTCATAATGATATAAGATAAAATGTATATTAATTTGCTCTTGTGGCTCCTTTATAAGTGATGTTTAGTAAGCATTAAAGTTATTTGCACCACGACCCCATTAAAAGAGAACCTACCATTTGGCAAGTTGAATGGTGTCATAGAGACAAACAAAGACACTTTGTATTCGGTGCCTTAGGTTCATTGCCATGTTGTTTGTAGGGTGTGGCATTGTCTGCTTGGCTATGAAATATTAAAAATTCAACAATGTCCGACTTTGAAGAATACAAATTATTATGATAGCTTATAAAATATGGCTGGGAAAGATCAAAGAAGATATATCACATGCAATTGGATAATACCAAAATAATTTGACTAGTGAAGAGAGTGAGTGAAAACTTTGGTCGTTTTAATTTCGTATTTCACAATCTAGATTGTAGACAGTAAAAATAGTTTATTTCTACTATTATCGCGATAGTATAATACATGTTATATAACCACACATTAAATAAGCCACATGTTTACAAAGGAACATTTATAGTTTTGTTAAAATACGATAACTAATCTGAGCATCACAATTCACAACAAAGGAAGTTATATACGTTCGAACAAAAAAGTGAAAGAAAAGTTAAAATAGCATCAGAGCAGGCAAGAACTCTGCGTCCTTATTTTACATATGTTTTCTCTGCGTCCCTTTCTATCTTGTAGTACTATCTCGCTCACTCAGAAGCACGTGGGTATCACGATCTCGATGCGTGATCCAAAACATGCAACCCGTGAGTCGACTAATCTAACAGACCGATACAAAAATGTCTGAGAGATCATGATTGTTGGCTAACATACTGAATACTACTGATGCCAAAAATAAAGTAATCCTTGGCGACTTCGCGATATTTATAGAAGTGTTAAAATGACATTTTTATTATATTATAATAATATTTAAAATGCAACAAACGAAGGAATTTACCTAAGATAAGTCGCACTAACTGCTATTAATGTGACCAATATTATTTATACCTTTGAATGGAACAAATGATTTGAGTTTTTCAATAGTCGGAGAAAGTACCTTTATGTTAATTTAAAGAGGGTTTTTTGTTTTTGTAGGTTGCGGACAATAATAAAATGTATTGTCGTAAACTGTTATGACATCATTTCCAATTTTATCGTCCCAGATGTTTAAGTGTTCCAATTTTATCGGTCCCTTAAAAGATGTACCATTCCGAAATTCGGCCACGTTCATACATTTCTTGTACATAATATCAATTTTTGAAGCGAAGTTAATGTTATTCTCTTTGTATTATTGTATGTCGTATGTAGTCAATTTCAAGTATGTAATTTGCGACAAAATTAGTTTTTCGGAGAAGTAGAGTATAATTTAAATACTTACCTATACTTTTTATACACAACTCAGCATTTAGCACCAAAATTGCAATCATTAGTTTTGGTGAAGTGCCAGTGTTTTTCATAGATGTTCTTTCGTTCACAGAGGGTAGGTAATTGAAAAAAAAGTTTAAACAAAAATTTATGATTTGTCGCTGATACAAAAGAATGACGAGGAACTTTTTAAATATTTTCCTCCTTAATTATCATCGTTAATTTCAAAAAAATAATTAGTGATGCGTTTCAGTTTTCTGATACCTTATATCTATGGATATTAGAGATAAGGAGTGTTTTGGTACTTGTGTTTTTGTAAAGAGGTCACTTATCGGCCATCTTGGAAGGTGAATGCACTTTCGAATAATACGCACTACGCACCCGCTTTCACAGCAGCTGTTTTTCTTTAGAGAGGAATAATTGAAAAAGTTGACAATACGCTGCACTTTAAATAATTATGTATTTAAGCATATTTATTTATGTACATATATTAAAAGTCAGGAAACATTCTGCAAATTACACTAGGTATTCTAAGTAGCAAAACGGAAACTTGCTCAAGGTAAACTTGAAACTGACTTGAAACCCTAGACTTCCTTTTATAACTATCAAAAATAAATAAGTTAAAACCTATTTATAATTCATTAGAAATGCTGTAGGACCTCCTTGTCAAGAAAATTATGTATGAAAAAAAATCTTAGGTAAATAAAATAAATTTAACATTCACTTAGCAGTGTTAAATTGTTATTAGTTATTATCAGTGTAAATTGCAGATTAAAGGCACGAACGAGCTTAAACTAAACATAAAGGTGACCTTCCTATTGGACGTTGAAACATCCTGTCAGACAACCCGGTGACTTTTAATTATTCTTCCTAAAACAATCATCTAAATACAAAATTAAATTTGCCCACCGAAAAGTATGGAATATTTGTATTTTGATAATATACAATTAATTACGCAGCTTAGGTGTAAAAGTATAATGTAGAGAAGCCTAGGCTGAACTTTAATAGCCATGAAGGTTGAAGTAGGAATCATGTAGGCGTAACGGTAACTACTGGAGTGGAAGTGAAGGCAGCAGTGCACCGTCCAGTGGTGACTGGTATACGTGACCAGTGCAACGTTCGATTCCTAGCACACGGTGTACCGCAAGGCTAAAGTAAAGGCCCTATTTATTACACAAAATTTTGTAGTGTTGTACAATTTAACCTCGGCGTTAGTTTCAATTAGTTTATATAATATAAAGTGCTTTAGATAAACAATATCGATGAGGGCTTTATTATTGAACCTTGGTAGTTCGTAAATGATGTAAAATACAAACAGATAAACTATCATAAACACAAAATTATAGGTAAATAAGTTTTTGATTTTTGTTACATAAGGCAACATATGAATCATATTTTAAATTTAGGTATTTACACCTAATTATATAAACAAATCTTCGTGGGAGTATTCGAGAATCTAAAAAAATTAACAATTAGCTAAAATTAATGTTGACAAAAAACACAACAATAGAGTTCACTCGATTGACATTTTTGTATTGGCAATCATAATAATTACCTAATTGTTCAAAATTTTTGCGTGTATAGCGTATTGAGTGTATTTAATACTAAGTACCTTGTTTGTATTTGTACTGTTGGTGCTGTCTGTATCTCATCATACTTGAGATACAGGAGCCACAGGTTACTTTTTTGTGACCCATCATAACCGGTAAGGTAATTGTTTGTAGCGGGAATCTTCCAATAAGGATAAATCAAGATTCAAAACAGCTGTCGTGGTTTTAACAGTTTTGAGGTCATGTTAGGGTTGTAACTGAATAAATGTGTAGAGCTGAATACTCGTAAATAAAATGTAAATATTATGTACATCAGACTTTTCTTCAATTCCAACAAAATATTTTAAAACAGAGGTTTAAATAAATTTATAACATAAAGAAACAAAGATAAGTAAGTAGTTTGATAAAAAGGTTTCTAATTACATAAAAAAATGAGATATAATAATTCTCTACGATTTATCTCCATCCATCTTATATTTTTTATATAACTTGAATATCAGTAAGTGTTCACAAAATTAGATAAATAGGTAGTAAATTATATTGAATGACCGCTGTTTTGCGATATCAGTGACCCCGGGACCTGTTGTTGAGTGTAATTGTGATACTTTGTTGTTATTAATAACCCCTTTATCAACAGCGAGCAAAATTTTACTTGATAAGGCCTGAATGTTAAATTTCCTGTAAACATTAAAAAAATATTACTGCTTTCTATAAGGTGCGTTCCCGTTGCAAGGAAATAACGTTTTGAAGTTTTGAAATGCACCTATTATCTACTCAATAATATTCACTTACTTTTTATACTAAGTGAGTATGGTATACTTTTTCAATTTAAATTATATCTTTGAAATTATTACTATCGTGTAAGTAATCTTTGTAATTTATTCTATTGCAGCATTTTATGGTTAGTCTGAAAGTTAGAATATTTTAACCGTAAAACGTGCTATTTATAATACACAGAAGTAACGACTGTAGTTTATATTATTTAGTATTTTAATACTGTATTAAAATACTTACAATATTACTCTTTAAGTAATTTTACACTGTCTTATGAGTTATGGCGCAACGTTTCTTCCAATAAATTATCGGGAGTACTTATAAAAATATGTTAATTTGCCGTTCTAGCTAAAGAGTACTAGGCATTATGTATGCCTAGTACTCTTTAGCTAGAATGATACCTAGTATCTAGTGTGTAATAAATGTATGTACATACCTAATACCGACTACGTGCTCTGGCGCCTCAGGTGCACGGCAAACCTTGGAGTATCTCGGTCAATATCGAACAATTTTAAATTTTCCTTTATAGCAAAAAGCGATGATTTTTTTGGGAAAGTAAGTACGTTACTACGTACATTAAAAAAACTACTTTATTTCATTACTTCTAATATTGTCTACTATATAAAATACTGTCTAAGCCGTGAGCATCGCACGGAATTTCAGAGATCAATTAGCCGCAGTACTTACTCTAAGAAGTAAAATTTCAGTGCCACGAATTAAAGCTCAGTCTACAGTATTTTTAAAATGCAATTATATTATGTTACATGGCTTACAAGATACAAATTAGATGAAGTTCAAGACGTGTATGATTAGATCGTACCTCATGATAGTCGATTAAGTTTTCGTAACGTAACGCGAAAGCAAGTTTGACAAAAGTGAAAGTTTTATGGGCTTGCCAAAATATCAGTCTTCAAAGTTTAATTTTAGCGTCAGTACTAATAAGTCTATTTCTCTATACATATATATGTCATAAAACTATATCTTTCATAGAGCTGGGAAATCTTCAGTCTTCACATTGACCCTATACAATCTTCAACCGCAGGAACCTTTCTAAAATCGAGCTTCATCTGACTATTATGATATACCTAATCTTATTAAAAGCATTTCCCAATTCTGGAAACTAGCAAATAATAATTAGTTAGGTAGTATTTGTATTATCAAACAGTAGAACTGTGTATAATAGTTATTTTAAATTTGAAGCCTTCTAAAAGTAATCCTACACTGAGAAACCATTACAAATTAGCGTAGGCAATTAATAGAAAACATGCACAATAATATACTTATCACGTATCGACATTGCTTTATCAATAATAATTGACCCATTGATGGGCCACTCGACATAACCTCAGACCTACTACTCCATATTGTAAATTGATTTAACACTGTCCTGAAAAGGTCAGACTATAGGTTTTTTTCTTTTACTTTACTTTTTAGTTTTTACAGTACGTCAAGTATTTAATTTTTTTGTAATCCGGCGTATCGTATCCAAAACAGTGGTCTTTAAAATGTCCAATACGTTACGGGGAAATCCTCGTGTGTATATCAATAAATTTGTATAATTTATATTCTGTAGATGATAACTATGTTGTGAATTTCCAATGTCTTGTTTTTTGCAGAAGATGTGAATATCATTATTTAGGTATATGTACGAATATTAAGCTATTAAATTATCCTCACGGAGTCATAGATTACACTATGATAGATAAATGGATGATGGAAATGATTGTAAAATATTTAACTACCTAGTACCTAATACCTTCAATCTTTATAGACTACATTTTGATTACTTATTATTTTGATGTTTTATTTAATGGATCATCAGGTTTTATGTTGTATAAGAAGCTGGCTGGTTCCGGGCTGGTTGTAACAGTAAGAATGATGAAGTCATAGTACAAAGTCCACATATTACGGTCGAATAGGACATCTATGGTCAAAGACACGTGTACACAGAACAGTGTAGTGTTCACACTTTACTATTGCACAATTAGAAACTTCTTTTTATATCGGTAAACCTCGAAAGTTTCAAAATTTAGACCACAATGAAAATCTTTTTGATATGCATAATTATGTCAAACGTGACATTTAATAGCAAAATTAGGGTCCCAAATCTCAACAGCACTAAAAATTCTATTAGTAAGTGTTTCTGTCTTTAAATAGTATAAGTGGATTATACCCACTCAACACAAATCTACTTTCCGTAGATCTGAATCTTCGTTACAGAGAGAAACGTTTTATAGTTTCTTTGATTGATAAATACATTTTTTGTTTGAGTTTTTGAGTTGAGTTGTCTACATTTAAGTAAGTTTTTATTTTGTAACATTATGCATTTTTATTACGTTTGAAGTATAAACTATAAACGTTCGAAGTGATGGTAATGATTCTATGACTCACGATTGATGCTGGCTCGGCTATCATTTTCTGCTCATTTCAATTTAGACGGAAAATAAACGCGACCTTACCACTCACCACTGAAATAGGTTACGCTGTAAATTGGTTTGGACTTTGGAGTGTGGACTTTGACTGTGTAAGTTTAGCTGTTACCCGTGACATCGTTTGCGTGAGCATTAGAATTTGATGATTTTAAAAATTGCGCGAATTTGTTTTCGTTCTAGCTTATGGCTTGGCCTAGTTGTATCATTCTATATTCTAAGATAATATTTTGTTATTTGGCAATCAGATGTGTATTGTTTAGTACCTAATTAATGAACTATTTAAGTTTTTTACATCATCAGCATTTTATAGAATATGTTTGACGTTAAATAGATATTGTGCATAACTTGAGGCGCTTTTTTTTTTTGTTTACGTTTTTCAATTAAAACTTCTTTCTACTTGTAGGTATATGTATAATATTTACATAAAACCTAACACGTTTTGCAATTCGATTATTACATTCCACAATTAAATACTTTGCCTAATGAATTTAGTTTAATGTTTGAACTTTTCTATCAAACAAAAGAAGAAGGCGGTTTCTTTGTTGTCGGTTGTCGCTCGTCCGCTGCACCGTTCGTTCGAGTCTCGACTCTCGGTCACGCAGCGCGCACGTGGAGTAGAGAGTTCACAGCTGCGCGGTGTGTTGGACTTTGGACCCGCGTTACAATCACCGGTGCGCGCTGTTACCGCAAGAATAAACTTCGCCTTCGTTCGCGTTGATCATCGTCTATTTTAAACATCATGCAATAAAATGCAATACTTATGTACTTACTATGAAAATATTTTTGTTATTAAGACATGATTCCTATTTAACCTGTAGCATGTATTAATTGAATAGATTATCTATAACGCGTGATTTATCTATTCATAGTATGGACCTTTTGTTGGTGGATTTTGTTGTATGTCGTATGTGCATTAAATCATTTATTTATTTATTATTATTTATTGGCCCTTAGTAACAAAAAAATGTGTAATTCATTTCAATACTTAAACGTTGTAATATTATTTTTTCCAAATTAAAACTACGTATCGATTAATTATCTCTATCTTAAAACCATTGAAGTTCAAAGTAGACACTAACCACTATTATAGTGAGGTTTTAAGTGCAATTGTTACACAAGATTTTCGAATCACGATAAAGTTGCACAAAGTGTAAAAACGCACGTTTTTCGACTGTTATCAAGAGTTTGAAGTTTATTGTACACAATATATATTTTAATAAATATAGCCAATTAATAAAGTGAGTATAATAACAATAATTAGTAGGTATGGATTCGTTAAGTGGCATAATGCCAAAAGCTTTGGGAATATGAAATTGGCTTCAAGTAAGTATTCAAAATATTTTAGCGCCAAAATCGGGTCATTAATTTATGCATATTTTCTGCAACGTGTTTTTATCGTGGTCTGTTGGTACTGAGGTTGTGAAACATTTTGAAATACAAACTTTTAAATAGATATAGTAGAGCTCTAAAAACGTTACCTTTTGTGCAAAATAAAACGTAACCATAAAGTTTTTTTATTACCTCGAGCATTGGTGAAGGTGACTATGAATAATGCCGGGTCCAAAGTCCACAAGGTAAAGTAGATCCGACACAATCTATCGAGAACGTGTCTTTTCCAATATTTTTTATTTAATTTCTGTTATACCTACCACATGGTATAACCACATTAACTCTTACACAATAAATATGAAATATGCTTGAAATTATTCGGTAATTTTGGATGCTAAGCAACAATAATAAGCCACAAAACAGTAGAAATAAAATTTTATTTGAGCCCCAATGCATTCTACTCAATAATTGAGAACCTCTAATATTTTTGATTTCTTAGATGTCTAGTTAAATATTATAAATGTGAGTTAATTCAAAACAATACTTATTTAAAAAATGAAAACAAAACAATCTTATCACAAAAGTGACCTTATAATAGGTAAGTATCTAATAAATATGTTTTTTTATCAAGGATAAGTAATGAAATAAATATAATTATTTGCTTACCTTTTCTAGGCAATGTTGTCCAATTGCATTGGGATCAGCCTTCACTTCCAAAATCACAGAATTAGGTTGACTTATTAACCACATATTTGTAAAATGAAGTAAATCGCTCTGTATACAAAAGATTGGCTTTATTTTATATCAATTTATTGTAAACATTAACTGTTTATCTCACTCGCGTAAAAAATTTGTTTAAAAAAGTTTTTCGTAATTCGCTTTGGGATATGTTTATCGCGTATTCTTTATGGAAGTAAAACTGTGAATACTTCCAAACGACGGCCATACTACGTTAAGCTCGCCACCGAAATGATAAAGAAACTGTGACGTTGTGGCTTGCGCGGCAAACAAATGTAATCCCCTCTTTGCGACCGTTCAACACGCACGGATTAAAATTAACAATACATGGCTTCTTATGTTCAAATCATTTTGCCAACTTTTATGTCAAAACATTCAATGGATAGCGGGCAAAAATAGATTATTAAAATCGCGAATTACATACAAGTGCAGAGTACAGGAAAAAGCGAATAAGAAATACCTATTTATTCTACATCACGCAAGTGAAAGAAAAGGATAAAGAATATTACCTTAATTAATTTTATAGTTGTGTGTACAAAATATTAATGTCGATTAATATGTAACACAATATAGTAAATAATAATAATATTTGAACAAAGCTGTAGTGTGCGTGCGTACTGCGTACCAATGTGTGTGTTATTATTATTTTCATTAAATTTATAGGTGTATTTTGAAATTTTAAATTTTTTTTTATAATTCTTTGAAGAATTATAAAGAAGTAACATTCCACAATCCTTCTCTATGTTATGAACTATGTGTGAGTAATTTTACAATTCTCTGTTTGCACAATTCTCGTAAAAATATACCTAAAGGGTTTGCTTCATCTTTTAGATACTGGGGCCTTACTCTCCAAACTGAATTTGTTTTTGATTTAGATACGATCATGCCGCGTACTTCCTAGTTCCTAATAAATTGACATTTGTTTATTTTGATTCTCAGTCGATCGATATGGTCGGGAGTATAAAAAGTTACGATCTAACATTTTTCTTTATCCTGATTAGTTTCAAAGTAATTCACCAAATAAAATACGAAAAACCACTGATATCGAACGGATTCGGTACTCGATTGTGTCGGGAGTAGGCCCGCTGTTTAGAATCACTTGCTGACCCGTGGCCACTTTGATAAGTCACTTTTTTAGAGTTTTAGGGGGTACCCAATTTTTTAGAAAATATAATCATATTATGTAGGTATAGCTTATGTTCACCGCTGATAGTGTAGCTTTCCAACAGCGAAATATTTTTTTTGTATTGGTTCAGTTCAAACAAACAATCTAATGTTTTATCATTATAATATTAGTATGTATGTATTTTATTATTATTATTCGATAAGTACCTACTACCTACTTATACTAGGTGTAAAATAAGTGATAATGAGTGATAAATGATAACACTTTAGGGTGTGTACTGTGTATGTGCCTCTTAAGTAGAGTGTGATTGTGAAAGTACCAGCGCCGAAAGAATTACTTTTGACTTTTATGTTTGTATGAGAAATCCCCAACATCATACATTTTCCCATACATTTTTTTTTAAAGTACCTCTTACAGCGCTCCCATTTTCTCAGTAAACTTTGTATGGACCCATACACAGTACACACCCTAAAGTATTATCACGCATTAGTATTATACCTACAGGTTATATATTATCTACTTTGTGCTACAGGGTACAGATATTATATGCTGATGCAATGATATTCAATAAAACAAGAGGTTTCTTCAAAACAGTTATTTTTGTAGAAAATTGACTAAAACGCGTGTTTTTGTCGGAAAGTGCAAATATAACTTTGTAATCCCATATAAATTTATAGGATTTTGCAGTTCTATCTAAATAACTAGACAGAAATTTCAAAAAATTTAGGTTTGTCTTTTATTTATACACTAAACGCTACTTGTATTCCAAATTTGAAGCTTCTATGTCTGCTAAAAGAGCCTAAACCTATTAGGTATGCTATTTATGGAAAATTATATCCATTAGTCTTTTGAATGTTTTAATTTTACAGAAGACAATTCCAAATTTAAATTAGGTACATGTGAGATTTTCATTTGTTTTTCATATTGTTAAAAGTAGTGATTCTAATGAAGAAATTCGATACATTTTAAATTTTTTTTACAAAAAAGGTAAAAATGCAACACAAGCCGCGAGAAAAATTTGGGATGTTTATGGACCTAATGCAGTACCTATCTGTGAGAGTAGCGTAAATTTGATTTAAGCGTTTTCAATCCGGAAATTTTTATATCAAAGATGCACGTCGCTCTACGAACAAAACTGCCATTTTTGAAAAAGTGGAAAGTGGAACAAGATCGGCATATTAGTAGTTATGCTGTAGCTGAAGAACTGGGGATTGACCACAAAACGGTTTGGCGCATTTGAAAAAAGGTGGTACACAAAGAAGCTCGAAATTTAGGTGCCTCATGAGCTCACTGAAAGAAACCTAATGAACCGTGTACTTACCTACTCATTTGTGATTCTTTATTACGACGTAATGAAACCGAACCATTTTAGATGTTGTAGAAGCTGATAAGTGCTGATGAAAAGTGGATCACGTACGACTAGAACGTGCGAAAAAGATCGTGGTCAAAGGCCGGTCAGGCTTCACTGACTGTGGTGAAACCCGGGTTAACTCGCAACAACGTGATGCTGTGTATGTGGTGGGATTGGAAGGACATTATTCATTATGAGCTGTTACCGCCAGGCAAGACCATCGATTCTGAACTGTACTGCAAACAACTGATGAGATTAAAGCAAGAAGTTGAGAGAAAGCGGCCGGAATTAATCAACAGAAGGGGTTTCACCATGATAACGCTAGACCTCACACATCTTTAGCCACTCAGAAAAAAATACGGGAGTTTGGCTGGGAGGTGTTATGGTGATGCATCCGCCGTATAGTCCTGACTTTGCACCTTCCGATTTCCACCTGTTTCGGTCGCTGCAGAATTCCTTAGGCAGTGTCAGGTTGACATCACAAGAGGACTTCCAAAACCACTTGTCGCAGTTTTTTTTATCAGAAGCCCCAAAATTTTTATAGCAATGGGATCCTGTCTCTACAACAAAATGACACCTATATGCTTTAGTCAATTGTAAATAATGTTTATAAAAAATGCGAATAAACTTTTTCCCCAATCTGATATATTTATCAAGAGGAAAATCTGTTGTTGTCTCGAGACTCGAAGGATGAATAAACTGGTGGTCCAGAGTAGACATGGAGTCAGAAAGTAGTGTGGGAGTACGAGTGGAAGCCCCAAAGGGAGATCTCCGACCGAGCGAGATGGTTCATGGTATGCTCTAGTCTAGGATGTGGCGCTAGTAGTACCGCTACAGTAGTATACCTACTACTACTACATGACCACTTTCTTTCTTAGATCATAATTATAGTATTATTACTGTACGTATTTTTTTTATTGAGGTAGGTACCTTCTTACCTATTTTTTCGCCGATAAATGCTGTTTTCGTATAAAAACTATAATTGCCGTGGAGTAAGGACTACTATAATTATATTATTAGTAGGTATAATATTATATCATCTAAGGACGCTTGCACAACATTTTAATTTGTTTCCGTACCTACCTACCTACTAAATTGTCGAAGAATTTGTGTTACGGGTACCAGACAATGGAAATGTATGTCGCAGTCATCTAATTGAATCAGCTATTTGATTAAATGTCTAGCGCGTTTATTAATTGATTGACTAGGCCGAACATTTATTGAACAAGCATCACTCAACGACCAACAAGTTAGCGGACTGTAACAAAGCCCTTTAAACAGAGCGGACGTAAAATCAGTCAGGTGATTGAAATTGAGTTAATTTTTTCTCGCAGTGGCTAGTACTGGCTAGTAGTCACCAAAACAAATATGGCGGCAAACAGCTCGCACAGCTATTATATAGTTGATATTTTCAATTTCATTTTGTGATACATGTCATGTCCTCATTTTTGAGGACCTTTTAAGTTGCGAACTTATTAAACCTAACCCTACAAAACATTAACGACTATGCTAAAGGACTTTCAGTCAAGACGTTGAACGTTACATTAAACAACTTGACGAGTTGTCCTTTAGTCATATAATTAAATGTCGTTATATCATAAATGAGATGACTGCGATATACCTTTATTTTATACAAATACTAGCTGTTCCCGCGACTTCGTTCGCGTGGTTCTTGAGCGACCATTTATGCAGCGCACGCAACGAAAGTCTTCCCGTTTTTGTAACATTTCTCACTGACGCTTCGCTCCTATTGGTTGCAGCGCAATGTTATATAGCCTAAAGCCTTCCTCTATTAATGAACTATCCAACAAAAAAATAATTTATCAAATTGGACCAGAAGTTCCTGAGATTAGCGCGTTTAAACAAACAAACAAACAAACTCTTCCGCTTTATAATATTTTATTATTATTATTATACAAATTATACAAATATTTAATACACGTCCAAGACCTAGGAAGATTGAAAACTTTTTCGCACTTGCCGGGATTCAAACCCGAAACCTCCGACTTGAGCTTAGATTAGAGTAATACATACTTATACAGGGGCTACAGCTACAGCACCGACTGGTTAACCATAGAATAAATATAACTTACTAGCTGTGCCCGCGACTTCGTTCGCGTGGTTTTTGAGTGACCGTTTATGCACGCAACGAAAGTCCCCGAAAGTGAATAATTTTTCCCGTTTTCTTCGCTTCGCTCCTATTGGTCGCAGCGTAATGTTATATAGCCTAAAGCCTTCCTCTATAAATGGACTATCCAACAAAAAAATATTTTTTCAAATCGGAACAGTGGTTCCTGAGATTAGCGCAATAAAGAGATTAAACAAACAAACAAACTCTTCCGCTTTATAATATTAGTACTTATAAGTAGGTACCATTGCCTTATTATTATTATTATTGGCTACTTATATAATAGCTTATAATAATTAGGAGTGTAGGTACAAGTTACATAATATGGGCCGTTTCAATAACCGATAACTACCATAACCGAGAATATCTATAAGAAAATATAGATTGGTTATTGAAACGTGCCATTAGATGGTAGGTACGGCGATAATATTATACAGAATTGTTTTGATTATAAATTATGTTAATAACACAATATTTACTTATTTTGAAATAGTTTGCCCATTGTGTAAGTTCTAGTTGCGCAATCGTCTGTGTAAATTATCGTTTATTATTTCGCTGATCTAGCCATTGTTGCAACCTAGTTTTTTTTTATTAATTTAACAATAATACTCAAATTATTGCTGCGCATGCATTCGTTTAAGGTTTAATAGGTCCAAAAAGGAGAAAGCCCACTCTCCATAGTGTCTCAGGCCCAATGTGGACATCAAAAAATCGCATTAAAAATGAGTGTTCTAAAATGTTAATAGTATTAGATATCTGAGAAAATAACTTAAAATGCCGCCATTATTGTAGAAATTTTTTTTTTTTACTTTTTGTCTATTTTATTTTCAAGGCCTTTTCCGACTTTTCAATAATTTATAATAGTAAGATATTATAAGATAGCCCTTGTTGTAGTGCAAGACTTTCAGTTATTGCTACCCAGCAATTGTGGCAAACAAGATTATCGCCTGACACCTAAAACATATTAACATTAATGATAAATATTTTCAACCGTAAAAGATTTAACGATTAAACCATAATTAAAGAAATAATAGAAACATTTTATTATAATATTATGATTACCTGCTGCCGTGCAACCCACTGCTGTATGACACTTAATTCTTTGGGCTCTAAAATACGGTTCTCGGTAACATTATTACCACAACATAATATACAATATTCTTCAGACATTTTGGTATGCACAATCAAATAGCGTAATACTTTAATCCAGGGCCAAGTAATCGTAGAAGGAGAGAACAAAACTAGTAAAACAATGCCAAAGTCGTACGTGAAAAGCCGAAACAAGTTCAGGCGAGAAAGCCAGATTGCGGTGAAAAAAATCGAAAACAAAACAAAACGCATCTTTGAACAACAAACGAACGGTCGAAATCATTCGTTTGAAAAATGACATTTCAGTCATCAGTGTTGCCGCTTGTCGCAAAAAAATGAAATCGATAAATCGATTACGTAAAAAATAATCGATATAATATGACTTTTTATTAATCTTTATCGTTTATAGTAACAAACGTAAACATTGGTTTTAAGATAAATGTTTTCTTTTGATTAATTCTTTACAGAATAACCAACAGTCACCCGTTATTTGTATTTTACATGAGTTTATTTTATTTGTTTATAAATCGATATTCGGATTGATTGATTAGAGTTTTATCATCGGGTAACATTTCACCTCAACGTTATATTTAGGTTCCAAATAATCCAATAAAATTCCTTTTTTTATTGGAACATTACTGATTATAGTGGCGGTTATTTGAATGTTATCAAAAATCATGTCTCTTTATTATACATTTCTGGAGAAATTAAGTCTTCTTAAGACGGCTGTCCGCTCTGGGCCTGAAATGGGCTTTCTCCTTTATACAAACATCTACGCAAAAGTATCTACTATTACTATTACATAACATGTAAATGCAAAAATTTTAATATATTATTATATCTAGCAATATCCCGGAAAAAAATAAACCATTACCTGCAAGCAAATGAGTGAGTGTACGCATAGGCATGGGTTTAAACTTTAAAGAACCTCCCTCCTTCCCGCACTGTTTATATGTAGCAAGAAGGTAAAAACACCACCACCACACAAGCAATAATGTTAACAAGATCGTGCACCTTTCACCACCACCACTAAGTTCGCAGAGTCTACATTCTGAGGATGCCCCAGGGTCGGAGCAAAACGCGCGTCGTGTTTTGCATTCTGCATGGTGTTGAATAGCTTTGCACGATCTTGTTAATATTATTGCTTGTGTGGTCGTGGTGTTTTTACGTTCTTGCTTGCGAGTGTTCGCTTACGCATAAGCAGTGTGGGAAGTAGGAAGGTGCTTTAAAGTTTCAAAGCATCACTCGTGTATGTGTGTACACTTACTCATTTGCTTGTAGGTTGTGGTTATAACTTACATTTTTTCGCGGGATATTGCTAGATGTAATTTAAATTATATACTATGGATTTCCGCAACGTAACCCCTGATTCCATTAACTAAGTAAATGCTGTTTAATAACAAAAACATATTTCACACACGTGATGCTTCATTATATTTATTACTGCTATCATGTTAAATAAATTTTTATTGCCTAATCATATTTGACAGTAACAATATAATACCATGGTCCATGAGAGATATTAGAAACATGTAGGCGTCAAAATATATCCCAAAAACATTTTGTGATTTTCCTAAGACGTCTGGAATATCTTTGGTTCTCCCAGATTTGGATGATTCGTCACATAAAAGTAAGTGCGCTAGTTTTCATACTCAACTTCTCAAGCAATACAGAAGTATATATATAAAAATGTGTGTCGGTTTGTTTTATTTTTTCGGCTCGGATAACTACTTACTGTGCAATTAAATTACTTTTAGAGCTCTCGCAAACTACAAACGTTTGGTCGGGCTTGTGATCAGTATGAAGATGTAGCTATGCAATTTGTAGTATGTGGACTTGCATATATATCTTCATACTGATTATAAGCCCGACCAAACTATCGGCCGTGAAAGTTTGTGGTTTGCGGGGGCTCTTAAAAGTCCTTCTACTTACAAAATTACTTTGAACGGAATCTTGGTAATTATGAATTAGGGTTATCAAATTTCTAATGTCTAAGTAATCAATTTTGATGATAATCATATGATAATCATTAATCAAAATGTCAGTGAGTTTTTAATAAATCCACCATGGATGAAGTAGGTAACAAATAACATCCTAGTAAATCCAATAACATTATGGGCGTGTTCCTTTAGGCGCTCTTTTTACTCTGAACGCTCAGATCATTCTTAATGCTAGTGGAACTACTGACAGATGTCAAAATTTAACATTTCCTATAAATCCCATAAATTCTATTAATATTTTAAATTAACAATAATAATTACATTAAAAAAGAATCTAGAATAAATTTGCTCGATCCATAATTTAAAAATAACATCGAGATCAGTGAAATCTGTGAAATCTAAGTAAACGTCAAAAACAAGATGGGTAAAAATATGCAAAATGACGTGATCATTCTGAGCGTTTTGAACAGTTTTGACAGCTAACAGCTGCATCTGGAACACGGGGATTTATTTATTGTATATGTCGCAGTCATCTTATTGAATCTAGTTATTTAATTGAATCACTAGGCGGTTATAAAATGGCGTCAAACAGCTCGTACAGATAGCAATGTGTTGATATATTTGTTGATTAATTTACTTTAATGTTCATTTTATTAGTACTCATTCGGAAATTTCGAAGTTTAAAACTAAAATATTAAATGGCTGTCCTAGTCTCGGGTTCTAAAATTTGTTGGTAAAAACAGGATTCAATGAAAGCGCTAGTCATTCAATTAAATAGCGGATTCAATCAGATGACTGCGACATATATACATAATAAAAGTTATGACGTACCTACTATGTTCTGTGGTTTGTATTTTTTGTAGTGCTAACACAGGAGCACAGGTTGTTTTTCATTTCGTTTCGCGCAAGGTTCAATGATATATATAAATAATTACAAGTTTAACGTCTATTTTTATACTATTAGTACTAAATTGTTATAAATAATAAAAACTGAAATTAAAGTAATGTTTTCATACTTTTTAAAATGATATACAGTATTCATTCATTTTTCTTATTGATTAAAATAAGGTTATTTGAAATACGTTTCAATTTACGCATCCGAATTACAGCACGAGCCGACGGTGGCGCCAAATGTGTCAACATAACAGAACTAAATTAATCATATGACTTCTTCTCGTCACGACTTACTCGGCTATTGATTTCTGGCTAGTTCTTGTTTCTCGCCTTACATAGTTTCTGTGTGTGTAAGAAGAAATGGCGAGTCAAACTCAGGGAATCCAACAGCTTTTGGCTGCTGAAAAGCGTGCAGCTGAAAAAGTATCAGAGGCGAGAAAGCGTAAGTTATTTTTATGCGTAATTTTGGGTTGATCTACTGTAGTCGTCCATGGTCTTAGATAAATCTAAAATCTGTCATGACATTATTTCTTTGAAATCCATAATGAAACGGGTTCAAAATGTAATTTGTAAAAGAACAACTATATTTCGCTTACTTATTTTCATATATTTATATCTACATAGTCCACATACCTAAAGACCTAGTACATATAGTTTTGCATTTGAATACGTTTGAAGGCCATTATAGTTGTAACTTTGAATACCATCAAAACTTCAATACGAGAAAGATATTAGATAATGTTAGTTGATACGAACTTATTGTAGTTTGCAATTATTACTTTATCAATTATGTAAAGCCATCTTAAAATGTTTAATTTCTTTCCTCTGTTTTGGAACTTACGACATTGAAACTGATTTCAGCCGCAAGTCAAAAGATTAATTGAATATAATTTATTATTATACCTAATTTAATATTATCTATTGTTATTAAAAACATTACATATCCTTTTGAATCTACTCCTTTGGTTAAGAATAATTATTGGTATTTGTATGACATGATATTAATTTTTGCAAATTTTGTATTTTAGGAAAAGCGAAACGCCTAAAGCAGGCCAAGGATGAGGCTCAGAGCGAAGTCGAGAAGTACAGACAGGAGCGCGAGAGACAGTTCAAAGAATTTGAAGCCAAGGTAATCTCTTTCTTATAGCAACTCTCTTCCCTTTACATAATATTATATTTACTTATCTGGTGTCTCAAGAGGTGATATTTATTTTTATTTATTTTCTTTTAACAATTTATTGCACACAAGATACATTTACAATAAAACAATTTACAAAGAAAGACGACACACACACACACATTTTTTAAAATTTAACTCTATTTGTAGAAGTCATGCCAATTATGTTTTTTGGAATCTATAAATAGACCAGAATTTCAATACTTTCCTTAGAAACATGTTATGAAACCAACAGGGCTAATAAATAGATAAACTACCAAAAAAATTACAATTAAAACTTAGTATTATTTACGCATCATGCATGCATTTGATAACAATAATTGTAATAAATAACAGATATATATAATAAGAACAATGAACAAATGTGTAGCGCACAATATTATTATATTGCCACTAACAATATCTTTCAAGTTGGAAAAATTGTGACTGGCATGTAACTAACATGCCAGTCACAATTTTTCTAACTTGCTGCTACTGAAAAGTTTGGTGTTGTTTGTCATCATTGTTGAATAGGCAAAGTCATAGTCATTTAATATACAAGTAAATAACAATAAAATATCTTTGTTTGTCTATGAAATCTTCTTTTTTAATAAATATAGATTAAAGCCACACAGATTTATACAGAAGTTATAATTTTTTTGAATGTTAATAATGTATCTAATGTAAATATTGCAGCACATGGGAACCAGGGAAGGTGTTGCTGCCAAGATTGATGCTGAAACTCGCGTGAAGATTGACGAAATGAACAAAATGGTTCAAGTTAAACAGGAAGTTGTAAGTTCTTACAATGTTTTATAGATTTAATGTTTACAATAGGTTAATGTGTTCTCGTATTTTTGTTTGATTTAAAGCTTTAAAGTAACATAAATGGTTACTAATAATACTCTTGCTTACTTATGTATGTCATTACAAAATTTTGTAATAAACCTCTTAAATTACATTTAAGCAGATTTCCACTAAGGGAACATAGGAAATACTATAGCTGGATATAAATAAATATAATTAAAAATATTAAACTTTTATTTTACAGGTAATCAAGGATATCCTGAATTTGGTATATGACATCAAGCCAGAACTCCATGTTAACTACCGCATAGCTTAAGACAACAATATCTTTATGCCTTTAAAGTTCACATAGTAAAATGTTTGTGGATATATGCAATTAAGATTTAGTTCTTATTGTTATTATTATTATGTTATAATCTGTAGCCAACTTGGCATGTGAATGTTTGAAAATGTCAACTTTGACATCTGTCATAAACATAGACAGTGTTGCTAGAGAAAATAGACAATATTTAGATGTTTGTAACTATTAATGAAACTCACAATGTTTGTTCTTAAAATTATTATTTCTCAGATCAAGCAACATCAATGTTGTCTTTTGCTGTAAATAAATAATTGCTTATTTGTTGGCATTTTACCATCTTACCAATGGCTATAATCAGCTCGATATCATTCCTTTAAATAACATTGGAAAGTCCGCTTCAGAACACAATTATTGTATTTAAAAATTGTATATTATTCAATGTTGTATGTTGAATAGAAATATATGGAGTTAAATAAAATACTTGGAATGTTTTTATTTTTATTCATGTATTAGTATGGTTTCTGTACAGTATTAGAATATATATTCATATAATTTGATATTGTTTTATTTATTTGTAGCTTTTGACTGTTAATTAAATGGTTTAGTTTATCTTACGTTTTTCTATTTGAACTGATTTTTTGTAGTTTGGTATAAAACATGTAGATATGTGTATTTTGTTGTCATTTTATTCATTACTAGCTGTGCCCGCGACTTCTTACGCGTGGAAAAGTGATTTAGGGCAGTGTTATAATAAATCTGTTTTAAAAATATTTTTAGTTATAAAAACTGTCGTTGAGGTATTTAAAAAACTACTTTATGTTGACAATTCCTACTACCAGCTTGACAAACGACCGTGTACAATTACTATAATGCGAACGGGACTACTTGATAGTACGCTCACATACACGACGAACATCTAGTTCTAAGATTTGTATGGATTTTGCGCCGCAGCGACTGCAGACGATGATCGTTTCCACGCCGACGCTGCTGGTGTGGCGACAATGATATTAAGACAGTGCGCCGCAAAATTTTGCGGTCTTTTCGGTGCGTAAGTCCGACTCGCACTTGCCCGGTTTTTTTATTTATTAATAACCAAACATGTTGGTACTGATTATAAATCACTTCACTGTTAAAGTACTAACTGATTTTATACAGAAAAGTAGCAAAATATAGAAAGTCCCAAAAGAAAGAAAACAAACCTAAGTTGTACCTAACATAAAAACCATTCGGTCCATGATAAAAACTAAGAAATAAAAATATCAAGACAAATATAAATGTGTACTTATATTGACATAACTTTTTTAGTTTAACTGTAAACACAATACTTATGTTAATCAAAATTCTATATATTATGCAGTTATCGAATACATAATTTGGACAAAGAAAACTATAAAAATGTACAGTAATAGTAGGCTGTAGTATGAATTTTAACGGATGGAATGAGAACTATAATATAGAATCCAAAATTATATTATACATTTCTAATGATGCACGCTGAGTATAACTCTCGGATAACGTATTGTATAAATGTAGGTACCTACTCAACTTTGCTATAATTGTATTAAAAGTACGGCATTTGGCGTATGGATATATTTGTATACTAGCTGTGCCCGCGACTCCGTACGCGTGGAAAAGTAATTTAGGGCAGTGTTATAATATTTTGACAGCGCGCCGCAAAATTTTGCGGTATTTTAGCCTTTAGGTGCGTAAGTCCGACTCGCACTTGCCCGGTTTTTTATTTATTAATAACCAAACATGTAGGTACTGATTATAAATCACTTCACTGTTAAAGTACTGATTTTATACAGAAAAGTAGCAAAATATAGAAAGTACCAAAAGAAAGAAAACAAACCTAAGTTGTACCTAACATAAAAACCATTCGGTCCATAATAAAAACTAAGAAATAAAAATATCAAGAAAAACATAAATCTAACTTATATTGACATAACTTTTTTAGTTTAACTGTAAACACAATACTTATGTTAATCAAAATTCTATGTATTATGCAGTTATCGAATAGGTACATAATTTGGACAAAGAAGACTATAAAATGTACAGTAATAGTAGGCTGTAGTATGAATTTTAACGGACGGAATGAGAACTATAATATACAATGCAAAATAATATTATACATTGCTAATGATGCACGCTGAGTTTAACTCTCGGATAACGTATTGTATAAATGTAGGTACCTACTCAACTTTGCTATAATTGTATTAAAAGTACGGCATTTGGCGTATAGATGTCGCTATTATGGTCTGCTCTGCATCGCGCTATCGCTTGTAAGATAGATTTGTAGAGAATACTCTATCAATATTATGATATTTGGCAAAAAAACCCATAATAATCTGTTAACACAGATCCAGGACCGGCCGCAAAAGGCTAGAATTTCAAAAGGTATCTCGATTGGAATCGAGTTGTATCAACAGTTTTCCCCTGTAACACAGTTTAGTAACTATCAAGATGTTTTTTAACGTATGTATATATATTATAAAATAGAAAAAACAAAATAAAGAGCAATATATTTATGAAAATCTTAAAACTGTTTTTAAAATTCCGTTCCTCAAAAGGAAAAAACGAAACACATATTATAAGATCATTTCCATGTCCGTCTGTCTGTCAAGACCCTTTTACTCAGAAACGCGTGTAGGTATCAAGATGAAAATTATATAAAATACTCAGGATACCTACTGTTCCTTGAAGCAGTGAAAAAATCTGACCTCTTAGCCAATGCAACCAAAAGCAGTTGCTTAGGTTTTTTGCTAAATTTCGTCATTTTCGACACTCGTAAGGGAATCAAAACCTAAAGGGTACTTCCCGTGAACTCAAAATCATAAAATTTGAAACCAAGCAACGTCTAAAACCATACGTTTTTAGTAACATTATATAGATAGTAAATTATTTTGATTTTTTAAAACTTAGTACCGTTTGTCATGAATGTGTATAATTGAAACTTATAACAAATACTTAGGTCTCTAATATATTCAAGCTGTAACCAAATCAAAATTCCATGTCAATCAGGTTTGTATGGAGCTCTCGGTGCTCAAGTCCAACTCGCACTTGGCCGGTTTTTATTTATTTACTTATTACTAACCTACGCTAACAAATATGTATACAGTACCTACTTATCACAAAGGACTTTACAGTAAAAGTACTAACTGATTTTATACAAATAACATTCGTAATAAACTCAAGAAAAAAAATCTTAGATTGTCCCTACCTAGCAAGCCTAAAACTAACAAATAAAAGTCACCCCCGCGGCCCCGGTGCGTTTGCTGCGAATACAATTTGAAGCGGCGCGGCGCGGCGGCGCGCGGCTCCCGGGCCCGCCGCGCGCTTCCTACAAATGTCCAGCAAAAACGACATGATCTTTTAAAATGGTCATAACTTTTTTATTTATGAACCGATTTACATAAAACAAACACTAAATGTTAAGTGAAGCTTGCCGCAATATATTAGTGAAAAGTACATCTTAATCGGATAAGCCGTTTCTGAGATTAGCGTGCACAAACCCACAGACAAACAGACAAACAGACAAACAGACAAAAATTTCAAAAATCATAGTTTTGGGTACTATTGCGTAAATAAAGGTTATTTTACCCCTATCATATTTTTTTTCAAATATCTTCAATGTACAGACACGACTCCTCTACAGATTTATTATATGTACTAGCTGTGCCCGCGACTCCGTACGCGTGGAAAAGTAATTTAGGGCAGTGTTATAATAAATCTGTTTTAAAAATATTTTTAGTTATAAAAACTGTCGTCGAGGTATTTAAAAAACTACTTTATGTTGACAATTCCTACTACCAGCTTGACAAACGACCGTGTATAATATCTGTGGACGCTAATAATAATAATAATAATAATAATATCTGTGGACGCTTCACACAACGTCAATCTGGCCCTGTGCTATGTATCCGAAGAACTTGTGTTACAGGTACCAGACAACGGAAATATATTTAATACTTTTATACTATACACATATTTAAGATTTTTATTATATTATACACAAATTTAATACACATCCATGACCCAGGAACATTGAAAACTTTTTGTTCCCTCGGCGGGATTCCAACCCGCGACCTTTCGTTCGAGCGCCAACGCGCTTAACCAACTGCGCTACGGAGGTCGTGTATAATTACTATAATGCGAACGGGACTACTTGATAGTACGCTCACATACACGACGAACATCTAGTAGGTACTAAGATTTGTATAGATTTTGCGCCGCAGCGACTGCAGACGATGATCGTTTCCACAAACACATATTATAAGATCATTTCCATGTCCGTCTGTCTGTCAAGACCCTTTTACTCAGAAACGCGTGTAGGTATCAAGATGAAAATTATATAAAATACTCAGGATACCTACTGTTCCTTAAAGCAGTGAAAAAATCAGACTTCTTAGCCAATGCAACCAAAAGCAGTCGCTTAGGTATGTCGCTAAATTTCGTCATTTTCGACACTCGTAAGGGAATCAAAATCATAAAATTTGAAACCAAGCAACGTCTAAAACCATACGTTTTTAGTAACATTATAGTATTTTTTTAATCTTAGTACCGTTTGTCATGAATGTGTATAATTGAAACTTATATCAAATCTTAGTTCTCTTATATATTCAAGCTGTAACCAAATCAAATGTGTCAATCAGGTTTGTATGGAGCTATCGGTGCGCAAGTCCAACTCGCACTTGGCCGGTTTTTATTTATTTACTTATTACTAACCTACGCGAACAAATATGTATACAGTACCTACTTATCACAAAGGACCTTACAGTAAAAGTACTAACTGATTTTATACAAATAACTTTCGTAATAAACTCAAGAAAAAAATCTTAGATTGTCCCTACCTAGCAAGCCTAAAACTAACAAATAAAAGTCACCCCCGCGGCCCCGCGGCCCCGGTGCGTTTGCTGCGAATACAATTTGAAGCGGCGCGGCGCGGCGGCGCGCGGCTCCCGGACCCGGCGCGCGCTTCCTACAAACGTCCAGCAAAAACGACATGATGTTTTAAAATTGTCATAACTTTTTTATTTATGAACCGATTTACATAAAACAAACACTAAATGTTAAGTGAAGCTTGCCGCAATATATTAGTGAAAAGTACATCTTAATCAGATAAGCCGTTTCTGAGATTAGCGTGCACAAACCCACAGACAAACAGACAAACAGACAAACAGACAAACAGACAAACAGACAATAATTTCAAAAATCATAGTTTTGGGTACTATTGCGTAAATAAAGGTACCCTATCATATTTTTTATCAAATATCTTCAATGTACAGACACGACTCCTCTACAGATTTATTATATGTATAGAAGAGAATACTCTATCAATATTATGACATATGATATTTGACAAAAAAACCCATAATAATCACACTGTTAACACATATCCATGGCAGGCCGCAAAAGGCTAGAATTTCAAAAGGTATCTCGATTGGAATCGAGTTGTATTAACAGTTTTCCCCTGTAACACAGTTTAGTAACTATCGAGATGTTTTTAACGTCTATCTTATGAAATAGAAAAAACAAAAAAAAGAGCAATATATTTCTGAAAATCTTAAAACTGTTTTTAAGATTCCGTACCTCAAAAGGAAAAAACGAAACACATATTATAAGATCATTTTCATGTCAGTCTGTCAAGACCCTTTTACTCAGAAACGCGTGTTGTGATGAAAATTATATAAAATACTCAGGAACTACTGTTCCTTGAAGCAGTGAAAAAATCAGACTTCTTAGCCAATGCAATCAAAAGCAGTCGCTTATGTCGCTAAATTTCGTCATTTTCGACACTCGTAAGGGAATCAAAACCTAAAGGGTACTGCCCGTGAACTCAAAATCATAAAATTTGAAACCAAGCAAAGTCTAAAACCATACGTTTTTAGTAACATTATATAGATAGATAAAATATTTAGATTTTTTTAAACTTCGTACCGTTTGTCATGAATGTGTTTAATTGAAACTTATAACAAATAGGTACTTAGGTCTCTAATATATTCAAGTTGTAACCAAATCAAAATTCTATGTCAATCAGGTTTGTATGGAGCTATCGGTGCGCAAGTCCAACTCGCACTTGGCCGGTTTTTATTTATTTACTTATTACTAACCTACGCTAACAAATATGTATACAGTACCTAGTTATCACAAAGGACTTTACAGTAAAAGTACTAACTGATTTTATACAAATAACTTTCGTAATAAACTCAAGAAAAAAAATCTTAGATTGTCCCTACCTAGCAAGCCTAAAACTAACAAATAAAAGTCACCCCCGCGGCCCCGGTGCGTTTGCTGCGAATACAAATTTGATGCGGCGCGGCGCGCGGCTCTCGGACCCGGCGCGCGCTTCCTACAAACGTCCAGCAAAAACGACATGATCTTTTAAAATTGTCATAACTTTTTTATTTATGAACCGATTTACATAAAACAAACACTAAATGTTAAGTGAAGCTTGCCGCAATATATTAGTGAAAAGTGCATCTTAATCGGATAAGCCGTTTCTGAGATTAGCGTGCACAAACCCACAGACAAACAGACAAACAGACAAAAATTTCAAAAATCATAGTTTTGGGTACTATTGCGTAAATAAAGGTCCCCTATCATATTTTTTTTCAAATATCTTCAATGTACAGACACGACTCCTCTACAGATTTATTATATGTATAGATGTATAGATCAAGAAAAGGTTTATTTTATCGATTCAATCCAGTCGGTTACTCGTCCGATCGTGGAGAACACTGCGGGTTTGTCTGGATGGTCACAATATTTGGAGGCGAATGATAGCATGCCAACTACTTCTCCGCCTTCTATGGCGACGCCACCCATATCATGCTAAAACCAAGCGTTAAAAATGACGTAATGTAGATAGTCTTCTATATATTCTGTGCTGTTGAGTCAAACACAATTTCGAATAAGTCCGTAAATTGAACAGAGGGATTGCCTGATGATAGTAAATAAATGATGACCTAACCAGACGGGACTCCCCGTGTTGATGATGACTGGGTCTAAAATACTGTTAATATATACATTCCTTTTGGTTCGCCGAAGTCGGGTAAAAAGCTTAGATATTGTTTTACGTTATATTAAACAAAAATATTAATTTCTAAAACGTTAATCCTCTGGTAAATATAATAAACATATAACATACAATATATTCGACGACCTCCGTAGCGCAGTGGTTCAGCGCTCGACCGAGAGGTTGCGGGTTCGAATCCCGCCGAGGGAACAAAAAGTTTCAATGTTCCTGGGTCATGGATGTGTATTAAATTTGTGTATTAATATAATAAAAATCTTAAATATGTGTATAGTATACAAGTATTAAATAATATATATTTCCGTTGTCTGGTACCTGTAACACAAGTTCTTCGGATACTTAGCACAGGGCCAGATTGACGTGGTGTGAAGCGTCTATAGATATTATTATAGATATTATTATTATTTAATGGAATTTTTCAAAAATACCATTACCTACTTATTGAGAAAAAAAGTTTTAAAGCAGTTACTCCATCATGCTTATTTTTTAAGACTGGTTAGAATCTTAGGTTGAGTTGGCCCAACCGCATCGTGGCCTGGTAAGCTCAAATAAAAAAAAACAATAAATCGAATAGGTACAGACTGGTACTAGGCATTGCTAGGTAGACTATACTACAATGAACACTTACGTAGCATATATTCTTGGCTTGGGATATGAATCCGGCGCAAAAATTTGCACTGGTCACTACATCTCTGAAAAAACATTATTATTATTATTATTATTATTAACAGTTACTGTCCCACTGTTGGGCAAAGGCCTCCCGTCTCTCTTTCCACAAGTCCTGATCATTTGCTATTTGTGGCAACTCTTTATAAAACGCGTATAGCTCGTCGCGCTACCTTTTCTAGGGCCAACCTCTGTTTCGTCGATCAGTCGGTAGGCACTCCGTCGCTAAACGCGCCCACCCATCCGGGTGCATGCGGGATACGTGCCCTGCTTAACTCCACTTCAGACTAGCTCCATTCCTGCCGACGTCAGTTAACTTCGTTTAGGAGCGCCGAGTGCTGTTTTGGATACGGTCGATTCTTATGACACCTAAAATGCTGTGCTCCATCGCTTGTTAGCAGACTCCGTGCCGGGACTTTTGGGAGGCGCCTAAGGACCAAGACTGGGCATAGGTTAGGATAGGTAGGATATACATGTCCACGAGTTTACGTTTTAGGCATAGTAGTCCCCTTTCATAAGTTGTTTCATTGACCAAAAGCTTTTCCAAGCTTTCGCTATTCTTTGGTCTACTTCCTTATAATACCTGTTGTGGAATCATGTTATTTGGCCTAAGTATTGGTGTAAATAAATACTTTGAATTATTCTAAAACCATGGATACCCTCGCTCAGGGGATAGAAAAGTACTGTGAGCTTTGAATAAGTGACAATACGTAGCATTCCGCCCATACTTATTTGAGCTTTGTTTATGTTTGGATGATATTGAATTGCACCGGTTTTCAATTCAATTAATTACCTACCGTCCATGTATATCTTGACAATCGGCTAGATTATAAACGGGTATTTCCATCTTCTTTAACACAATAAGCTTGCCCCCATCTTCGATTGCCTAGAACATACTTAGATACCTAGTCATAAGGCTAAAACATATTATCGACGTGTACGTTACTTATTTAATATTATTATTATTAAACTCGTCGGTAGTTTTGATCTACCTTAGATAAGTAACTGGAAATATTGGGCGAAAATAATAGTTTAAAAAACTAAAATATTTTTTTTGTTTCAATTTGTAATTATAATATTGTAAATTGTGAAATGATTGCCTGGAAGAAACTGGTGTATTTTCTACTTTCATTAATAATAATATGTATATATGGACGCTTCACACCGCGTCAATCTGGCCCGTGCTAAATATCCGAAGAAAATGAGTGTAAAATATCTATAATTCAGATTTTTATTACATTTTACACAAATTTAAAACTCATCAATGACCCAGGAATATTAAAAACTTTTTGTTCCGCGTCGGCGGGATTCGAACCAGCGAACTCTCACTCGGGCACTCGACCACTGCGTTACGGAGGTCGTCGAATAAATAATTTTTATTATAAATTATTATAAAAAAAACACTTAATTGCATTTTCATCGGTCCTTGCTACGTATTGTATGCAAAATTTCAAATTAATCAAACTTATGAAAATTTAAAGTTATGCGTGTTAAAAAGATAGATCTTACTTAACTTAAATCATAATGACGAGTCGTCCAAGTGAAATGCTTAAACGCGTGTAGGTTAAGTAACGTAGTATTGAAGCTAAATTATGATTACACATATCTACTAAATGCGTATTTTGTAGTGTTTCATCGTAGTTTGCACATTGCCTAAGTATAATATGATAAATAGCAGTGCACTAGCAAGTATCTAGTAGTAATAATAATAAAACTCACATATACGGTACCCCATCCAACAAATGTTATATCGGCGTCGGTCGGTATATAGGTTCTTTGTGAATATTTAGCCACATCAGTATCTCTTACTGTTGCGAAAGAAATATTTCTAGAAATTTTAACCACGGCGAAATTGAACTCCAGGATATGAGGTTTGTAATTGGGATGGAAAAATATCTCGCTGGCTTTATACATTTTGCCTCCCGCTGTCGCGTTGTCTGATCCGACGCGGATATTTAGGACTTTCACTAATTCTCGGTTAAAACAGTTCATGTACTGCCTGAAAAAAAAAGGTTTTCTAATGGGTAGGTACATAACTACTACACATCAAAGAAAATTTTACAAATATCTGACAGGACCTTATCCGAACGACATAAGAATCACTCTTAAAAACTACGAGGCAAAGTATTTACTTATAGTCGGAATTTTAATTCGATTCCAGATTTGACACATTCAGTGTTGCAACGTTATGACAAGTACTAAATAGTGACGTGCGAAATTATTCGATACGGAATTGGAATATTTCGGGATCGATTCCTCTCGTTTATAGTACTTAGTATATCTAAAAAAAGAGAAATAAAACAAATATATGTATTTTGGTTATATTTTATTTTATAAATTGTCGCCGTCATCGCTATCGCTGTCAATTTCTGTAACATGTTCTGTCTGTTATAAACTAGCTGACCCGTGCCCACTTCGTTGAGCATAAACATAGTTTATGACTTAAAACAAACTAACGTTCGCGTTCTTTAGCTATAAATAGTTTAGGTACCTAACACGACTTTTTTTTATATATTTTATAGTCTAGCTGACCCGTGCCCACTTCGTTGAGCATGGAAACCGTGTAAACCTTCGCGGGACGAACGAATATTTCAAGACAAAAAATAGCCGAGACAGCTGATCTCGAGTTTTAGAGAGACTAATGAACAGCAACATTGATTTTTATATAGCCTATGTTACTCAGTGATAATGTAGCTTTCTAATGAAAAAAGAATTTGATTAAAATCGGTCCAGTACTTTTTGAGTTAAGTCGTTACATACAAAAATACAAATCATTCCTCTTTATAATATTATTAATGTAGATGTATAGATTACACCTACTAACATAAGCTAAGCCGGTGAATGCTCCGGTCAAAAACAGTCGGTCCAGTCGCTTTGGAGATCATTAGTTTGATGACGATGATGATAATGAAAAGTAGCCTATGTTAAACCTCATAACTTAACCAGTGAAAGTCTCGTCAATATCCCTCCAGCCGTTTCAGAGATTAGCCGGAACAAACAGACATGCGGACAGACAGACAGACATTTTTTTTTTAAATTGCAATGTCGTTTTCAGTATCCTTCATATGCATTTAGTAAAACATTGCTAATTGAAAGTTACAAACAGACACTTCAATATAATTAAGGGCCGATTTTTCAATCGTCAGATAACTTTTGTCTGTTGAATAAACATGTGACTTTGACATTTGTTCCATACAAAATCTGTCAAACTCACATATTTATTCCTTTTAAAAAAGTTATCTGACGATTGAAAAATCGGTCCTTATTTGTATAGATGTGTCTGATGTTGTCAATTAACATATTATCTAACCTACTCATTTTTTCCTCTTCTTTGACCACATGGGATACGCATTTAGACCATAACAATAAAGCAGTGATTATCAATTAATAAATAATTATTATGAATAATAATGTATTTAAATAAAAATCAATAATTTAGTATTTAATTGGCACACCATTATTATGATTATTAACATAAATCGCGATTGTTTATCGATTTTTGTGTTCATCACTACACTAATAAATGTGGTATCATTATTTTACAAAATGACAGTAGCTAATGTCAAATGTGGAATCTAATTAAAATTCCGAGTATAGTTAACTATATTCCTGATTGGAGTGGAGTCCACGCAATGACCGGTATTAAAACTGCTACCTACAACGACTAACCTAACCTTTTCGTGACATGAACTCCGAATCATATTATGTATTCCCTCTGTCGCCTTTTACCAACACCCACGGGAATTATGGTTGATGCCTGATGGGAAGGTGCTTTTTTCCAGTTCACGTATAATAGGTAGATTCCTACTATTTAATAAGGAATACTACTTAATATAAATAAACAAGATCATCCTGTAAGTACTTAACAGTTGTAAACAATACGCGTCAGCCAATATCTTGTCAGGAGCGATGATGACGCCGGTGCACCACATCTGCTCGTTCATCAACAGAGCCGCGATGAATGGGAAGTCACTGATGTACGCGAACGTCTGTTCGAATCCGCGGTAACGTACTTCAGGGGATAAGAGAGTATGACCTGAAAAAGTAATAAATTATGTAATCATTACGTTTACATAATGAAATATTAACACCTAATATGTAGTGACTAGACTTATGAACATGCAATGTTAAGGTGGGTTTACACCAAAAAAACAAAGAGCTAGAGCAGAACACGAACATTATTTTCTTAATTTTCTGATCTTTTAGTCTAAACCAAAACAGCGTTTGCACCAAAATATCAATGAACTAGAATGAGATAATCTTTGTTAAAGGCACAAAGTAGATAATAATATAGAAGACTGAACAACAAATGAATGCGCTACGTCTTTTCACACTAAAATAATTTAATACAGACATTGAGGATTCGCTCGTTTGATTTAAACCCACCTTCACATTACTTATGTCCTTAGGCTACAATAATTTCATATCAAATCTAGTACCCAAAATCCCATATGTATGTACTTTAGTAGACTTAGGTAAAATAAAAGAATGAAAAGATAGATATAAGTTCTTTTGTTATTTATTGTAAGATATCTTTTCTGAAAGTAATTAAATAAATTCTTTGTGTATCGGTAGTGTCTCTTTAATCTTTTAAAATGACTACTATAGTTTACTCACTAGTAATTTTGACGGGTTTGTCACTCATGGCCGCTCTTCTGGCAGATTCGGGCACATCTATCGGCATGCCCTCGTACTGCCACTCGGCGAGATTACTTCTTCGCGAGTTTTCCAACTCCACTAATCAAAATATAATTAAGTGGGTAGGTAAAATTCTATATTTTGGTTATAATTTCATACCTAGAACTACTTATTAGTTTACAGGTTGTTTTGCGTTTCGAGAGAAACGGGACAAAGCTCAAGATTTCTTATTTTTTTGCAGTTAAGTAGTTGAAAGTTTCAAAAAACACGTTTTTTTTAATTTGCTACACAAAACAGAATATAGCCAAAGTTAATAGATAACATGTGAAGTAATATCCTTATAGACTAGACTATATATCCCTAAGTATGTACTTAGGGATATCTATAAGGATATTACTTCACATGAACGCAGCATGACATTGAGGAGCACAATTTTTTTTATGAATTATGTAATACCCTGTTTTGTTCGAAACTGAATAAAAATATTATATACCTAATTACCTACTTATAAATTCGTTTTCTTCATCAGAGCTTCGAACTCGGCTAGTAGCGATTGTACACAAAAGAAAAATTTTAAACATAATTTTTGTCGTTAATCAAGAAGTTACTTAAAACCTAAAACTTACAATTTAAACTGAAAACAAACTCAAGGAAGGGGAATTTGAAATAAAACTCAACAAGGCAATAAATATTTTATTAGAAAATTACATTTGGAACGATAACATTACATTTGGAAGTATATGAGAAGCGGTCGGTAATCGTTTGAGCTATGTTCCGATTTCGAGTTTAGTGAAGACCTAGTCCACCTAAGCTGAGAGTGCTTATCAGTGGGGTTTTGATGATGGGCACACTAATGATGGGCTTAATGATCGGGGTGGCAATGATGGGGATGGGGGCTATACGGGGGATGGTGTAGCCGTGATTGATGATGCTGGAGCTAACGGAAACGGCCGACGGTAACACGAGGGGCGCATGCGCTGGAAAGAAACTCAACTTCAGTGTGTGGTATACGACAACCTAACCGGTGGGTAGGCTGTGTGTGTTAGGCCGTCTATGCACGATGAGAAAACCGCTTGAATCGTGCCGGTTTCTTCATGTGTCCCTTAACTGCAAAGGGAGGTTACTATCAGTTATCAGGCCTTTTTCGATTAACAATTTAAAAGTTAGTAACAATTTCTTTGGACTGTGCCACCGGTTTAAAGGTTATTTCCTCGTTATTTCAAAGAATTTGTTTTTTTTTGTTTTATTAACTTAGCTAGGTATGTTTATTAACCTAAACTTGCTTTTGTTTATTATCGGTGTGTGTAGTCTACAGGTAAGTAATTGCATTGCAAAAATTGATTGATTTCCGTAGAAACTAAAACAGACAAAATGTACGATCAGTAAAAATACTAAAAACTGATGATCTTAAGTGTAAGTAGTAGGTACTTACTAACTAACCTACTTACTAGCATTTTGATTTTTTAACAATGTATTAAACTCTACATAAGAATAGTCTTTGTAATAATTTGTAGAATCTAATTGGTAGTTTGTATTTAACATAATTTATTAAACATCTATGTAGGTAATAAATCAAATAAAAATATATTAATAAAATACAAAATATCTATAGTACAGGCGCACACAAAATTAAATTGCAATAAGTTTTGACTTGTTGCAATAATTCTAGACAACTACTAGCTAGGATTGTTGTTGCAAAGTACAAGTATATTATAAGTATTTTAAAAATATTATGTGTTAGTTATTTAATAATTATAATACCTAGGCTGATGCCATATCCTGATGGGTGAGCCAAAGCCAGCCCGATCAAAGCAAGTACGATAGCTACCTGAAAAAAAAACAATAGTAGATAAGTAATAAGACGTATTACATACGTGTTATTTGGTTTAAAATTATCCTTCTCTCTGTGGTCGCCTTCGGTATGTAAATTAGGTACCTACATCGCCTACTTGCCATGAAAGTTGAAGACTGCTAATAAGTGGGTAGTATCATAACTCCTAAACAACTAGGTGGTTAGTAGTAAGCAATCAGAGGGAGAGTAATTTCGTACCTACTCAAATAAAAACTATAAGGTCACGCAACACTTGATACTGATCACATATCTAGTCCTTATCCCGCCTGTCATAATATACCTATATGAAATTCGCTTTGCTCTTCAATTCGTTATGTATGATATACAATAAGGATTAAATAAAATAAAATACGTACAGCGCACTTCATTTTTCCAGCGATGTAAGTACGTCCACTTGTAAGTGAAACTAGATTTCTTAACAATTCGGCTGCTATTTATAGGTGCGCATCCTTTCCACGCTTGGCCAGACATCGTATAATTCTTTATTAATTACATAACCCCGCTGTTCATAATTATTGTAGTCCTGTATTAACGTTTCAAAGGATATGAGGTGTCAGGAATCTTAGGTCAGTAGACCATATTGTATTAACAATCATTTGATGATTTTAAAGTCATTACTTTAATTAGTATAGTAGATACTACCTACTCAAGTGAGGATGGTGGTTTAACTACTTCTCGCCGAGTACATAGTAACCTACAAAGTGACACGCACACAAACACGTAAGAAACTACGCCTTACCTTGTAAAGCGAGCTGTTGCGGTGTATTGATATCACACTCATTCGACGAAACACAAGACAATGACGAGTTATAGGTCATTTGCACTAGTTTAGCTTTGGCCCATTATAGATATTTGATGTTTGAGACACACCAAGTGTGTGAGGAACATAAGATCTTTAATATAGGTACTATTTATTTAAAAATGGTAAATGAAACCACCATATTTTTATCATGAGTTTTTTATTAATGTACGCACCAATATAAGTATTTATGGGGTAGGTACATACAAAATATCTAACATACTTTGTAGTAGGTAACTATTAGGTAGGTATCTAATAAAAATATTTACACATTATATAAGCTTTTCAATTTTCAGTAACTTTTCTACTTAGATTATATACTTATACTCATCTGAGTTTTTCTAGTTTTCAGTTTTTAGACAAATTGAGTAACATTGAAAAGTTTATCAATTTAAATATTTTTATAAGTAATACAACTTTTATTCGTCAGAAAAAGAAGCAATATTAGTTTTCTTGCAAACGCGGTTTGGCACCCACTTATTTCTGTAACAATAAAAACATAATAAATACTTTTTTTGCTTTTACTTCCCTATATTTTGTGGGTCAGTAGAATGTATTGTTCTCATACATAAATTTCAGACAAACCTTCCAGCTGTCTCGTTCATAGTTCCATTTAGATGAGAGTCCGTCAACAGGGTTGACTTGCAGATCCAACATCCTGCGAAGCTGTGCCTCACGAGACTCCTTAGAAAACGAAGGCGGCAGAGTCTCATACACTGAAAAAAATAATTTAGATAATATACGTAATAAGTATATCTTATTACGTATATTATCTAAATTATTTTTTTATATATCCGTTATAATAAAGACGTTTTACATACACCCGTATCTAACTCGGAAGAACTTGAGTTAGATACGGGTTAACAGACAACGGAAATTTAAGTATGGGTATTTATGATATTGTATATGCAAATGTAAGTACCATCGCCGTCTTCTGAATCGGCGGAACGAGTTGCGTGCTATACAAGTAGGTATCTGTACATATAGTTTCTTTTCAACCCTCGACGCAAAAACGACGGGGTGTCTGTCTGTGGCATCGTAGCTTTCAAACGGATGATCCGATTTTAATGCGTTTTTTTTTTGTTTGAAAGGTACCTATATCAGTCGAAAGTGTTCTTAGCTATGTTTGGTGGATATCGGTTTAGGTCTTCAAGGTCATCAGGTTGTTTGTTAGGCGTGATAGGAATGTTACACGCTAAACATAAAAAAAAAATGTTGCACTGACGTCATGTAGGTCCAGATTACATGAGAAACTTATATGTATTTCATTTACCATAACATTGATAAAACATGGCCGACCAAAAACCATAAGATGTCAAGAGAAGCACCCATCCGAGTATAAATTTCCATTGTCCAGTTGGGTGCTGAAACTCCGCAAAAGTCTGGCAGAAGGATGCTCTGTACAACGCTCGCTTCTCTGCACAGGTAAGCAACTTCCAATCACACTTTTCTTTCTCTCGCAAAGCCTGAAATTACGCCTGTCTAAGGAAACAAAACTGACTTAGTGGTGGAAACCTCGAGTGGCACTGCCAATAAAGCTCACTCGGTGATGTTGTTTTTGCGCGAGAGCTAACATTGTGTGATGGACCAATTATACGAAGTTGTAACAGTTCGGCCCACTTTAGCAGTTCTATATTCATTTATTGATATTCAGATGTTATTAATTTAATATAAAAATTTCTGGAAACTAGGCACTTTAGTTCGATTATCCATCGGGGCTTCCATTTCCCACAAAAAACATATAATTATTTGTTTTGTTGTTATAGCGGCAAAATATATACAGAGAAAATTTTATTACGTATATATCACGGTTTATGAGATACAGCCTGATGATAGAGGGACGGACGGACAGCTGCGTTTCCACTGACGCGGAGCGGGGCGGAGAGGAGATTAGCGGTGCCCAAATTTACCAATCACTATGCTCGTGTTGTTGTGGAAACGGAGCGGAGATTTCGAGCATAGTGACCCCCCGCTCCGCATCAGTGGATGCGTTAGTAATAGGGTACCATGTTTTAATCTTTGGGTACAGAATCCTAAAAAATGGTCTAAAAGGCTTATGTTTTTCATATGTTTTGGTAAATCACTGTGAGATGGCTCATCATTGTGATAACGCATATTTATTTATTTATTTATTTATTTATTTATTGTGATATAACTTACGCATATTTCTTCTGTATTTTCCTTGAATCTTACTGCAGGAAATGGAAAGTGGGGGTCGTCTTTATAGTTGGCAGAACCATTTATACCAAAACCTACAACGTCACGGTTTCCAATTCTGCTCATTCCATGTATTTTACGAAGCTGTGTAATCAAAATATGTTTGGATAGTCTTTGAGCTAGCATTTAAAGAACTATTCAAACGAAGTATGAAACTAATTATTGAATATTAAATGACAGTATTAGCTATGTCAGAGGTGAAATCATTTAAAAATAAATCTTAGGCACCCGCTTTAATAAATAGATACCTAAAATATAATGTTTCTGAATCTATCTTTGGAAAAAGATTATATTGAAATAGTGATATAGTATATCAAAAAAAATTTCCAAAGATTCTTAGTATTTGTAAATATAATTAGAATATAAATTATTTAAAGAAATAGACTGAGCGCTTCTAAGATAAATTTAAAAACCTTTTGTAATAATAATATTTCAATGCCACCTTATTTATTAAAAAAAAAATATAATCAATATTCTGGCTCTGCTCTTGTCATCTGTCACTGTACCTATAGAGTTTTTTTCTACATAGGTGGCGCTAGTTGCTTTGCAGTTCTTAGCTGTCATTTTGTGTAAAGTGATCAGAAATATTTTAGGCAAGGATTATCACAAAAAGGTATCAAACAAAATATATACTTTAGGTTTAATTACTCTAAGCGTTTTTCTGTTTCTTATTTAAATCGTAGTTATCAAATGTAATTATTTAACCGATGTATGTTACTATAAAATTATGCATTATGTCATTAGTTTTTACTGATTTGATTCAAGAACCTGATCTTTATAATACAAATAATTTGTTTATATCCTGTTAATTATATATTCCAAAAATTCAATTTGTTGCATTGCTATAATCAGAGTCTACAAAGTAAAATTGAAATACTTTTTTCCCTAGTTATGTAACATGACAGAATTATAACCTTACAAATGTGTCTAATGTATGTTATGAACAAGCAACAAACAGTCTGCACTCTGATGGTGATTCTAGCTTGTTGTAATCTACATTGATTTAGATTTAAGAGTAGCTGGAGTGTATATTAAAATTACTACCCAATAAAAATTTTAGTCAATTTGTTTATCTTGTAATTGAATGAAATGAAATGCCTATCATAGATATATCAGGTAGGTCATCATGAAAGGACTGATAAGAAATTGTAAGGCAAAATAAATTTACTACTTAATTATCAGATCATAGGTGATTTTATTGCAGTTGTGTAATTAAATCATGATTTTAATAAAAATATTTTGTTACAGACAATGGCTAATCTTATCCTTCGCCGTGCACTGTTAGATGCAGTGCGCGTACCAGCCGGCACCAGATCCGTCAGTGAACTTGCCAAGGTAGAGTTGTAATTATTATTTTAATATTCCTATCTTTATTCGTGAACAGTAATTTAATATTATTACACTCTTACTAATAAAGCTGCTGTATAAGCTATACAATGTTTTTACTTGTCTGATGTCTTTGAAAAGTCACTTGATAGACAACAATAAAACATTATAGTATTGCATAATGAGAAGTTTAATAGTTTTATTAGTAATAGGGTTGGTTATTCTATAATATAATATTGTACACCTAAAATAAACAATTTAAAACAATGTTTTCATAAGTTGTGAATATTAACATTAATCCCATATAACTTGACTTGTAGATTGGCAACCGGGAGTGGGTTGGTGCTGGATACAATGGACAGCCCACCTATGCTGACAGGCCTGACTTCCCCATGCCTGCTGTGAGGTTCCAACCCGACACACCCGACATTAAGGTATGTTGTAAAGCTTAATTTCCTACAACAATATACTTTAAAAAAAATTTACCATAAATCATAATACTATACTAATATTTATAACATAAAAATCATAAATTGTATAATGTTCTAAACAATTCTCATTTTTAAATAAAATATAATGAAATCCTTACTAGTTACTACAAATATAAAAATATTCATAATGTAATGTTTTTGATTATTGAAATAATCAAAAACACACATTATGAATATGTTTGTGTTATAATTGTGAACAGACTATGGGAACAAATCTTTTTCACAGGTTCTTCGTGAAAAGGAAAAGGGAGACTGGCGTAAACTTACCGTTGAGGAGAAGAAAGCGCTGTATCGCACATCGTTCTGCCAGACCTTTGCTGAGTTCCAGGCTCCATCTGGGGAATGGAAGGGCACCATTGGCTGGGCGCTGATGGCTGCATCATTGTCATTCTGGTTCTATATGGGCATGAAACTTTTTGGTGAGTGTAAAATAAGGGTCCAAATTTTTATTTATTTTATTTTATTATTGGAGTGGAAGAAGTAAAATCTTCCAATTACGTTTAATATCCAAGCTAATACTATAATAATTAGAGACTGAAGCACTGGTTTCCTTCTCTATTAAACACAATTCATGTATATCAAAATATTATCTGGTAATAGTATGGTGACTGGTAGATTTAAAAATAAGATAAAAAGCCAATAAATACTAACCATTGAGTGTTTTTTATATTTTTGCAATTCGTCCCCTAAAGGGCTTCGTTCGATTCGTCCACTGATGTAATACAGACTGAACAACTCAACAGATTGCATTGAATTTTGGCACTCTTAGTTATTCTGACTATCTTTTCTACTTAAACATCTTTGCATAAACAGTAAATCAAAATCCATAAGAGCCCAAAGTTTTGTAAATAATTTAACAAAGTTTTACTTTGTCAGATCAGCTACTATGAAATAATATGTATGTGAAAATTAAATTATTGACTTAATACAAACGCATCCCACAGTGTAAAGTAACAACATCCATACAGGCGTTGCTTGACCTTGACAACTGACGGGGATTGAACCAACTATGACATAAAGGTCCATATTAATAAAGCAATCTTAAACTCGATATCAATAATTTCAATCGTAACCACTACTTGAGAACCTATTTGACAGATAAAACAATGTTTACTGTTTAAAAATGAACAACTTTATTTTATGTATATGTCGCAGTCATCTTATTGAATCTGGTTATTTAATTGAATCACTAGGCGGTTATATAATGGCGTCAAACAGCTCGTACAGATAGCAATGTGTTGATATATTTTTTGATTAATTTACTTTAATGTTCGTTTTATTAGTACTCATTCGGAAATTTCGAAGTTTAAAACTAAAATATTAAATGGGTGTCCTAGTCTTGGATTCTAAAATTTGTTAGTAAAAACAGGATTCAATGAAAGCGCTAGTCATTCAATTAAATAGCGGATTCAATCAGATGACTGCGACATATACATACTTACTTACATTTTATATTTTTGAAACGTAATATTCATAGTATAGAAAGGAAAATATTCAAATAAGTATAATCTTTATTTGAAGTTTGACATAGGTTCTCAAGTAGAGGTTGCTTGTATAAAAAGAGACTAAGAATTCAAACAAACAATTAGTTGGCTAGAGTCTTAATACAAAAATTCTAAATTCAAAAAAAAATATTTCCATATAGGTTATTCAATAACACTTATAGAATTGTCCTACATGATGCCTACCACCGGTTCGGAAACTAGCCCGGCGAGAAGAACCGGCGTAAGAACCTCGCGCGGGGCCATCTTTAGGCAAAAAAATTGGAAAGTTGTTCTTTTTCTCTTCAAATATATAATATACATAACAATGTTATAACTTAAAAGTAAAATTATAAAAACAAAGTGTACAAAGTTGTAACCTAGCTTAGAGGCACCTTATCCCAGGGTGTGCAATAATTAATGAAATCATTAACCTTATAATAACCTTTAGCACAAAAACGTTCTTTAACTAATTTTTTAAATTTATTTATAGAAAGATTTTGAACGTTTTCTGGGATTCTATTGTATAGGCATATACATTGACCTTTAAAAGATTTACTTACTTTGCTAAGTCTTATCACTGGTATATCTAATTTGACAGGTGCTTATTTTTAGTGTTTATACAATGGTTGTCGCTTTTTTTTCTGAAATCATTTATATTCTTTTTTACATACAACACATTGTCCAAAATGTATTGAGATGCGACGGTCAGAATACTTATTTCTTTAAACTTTTCTCTCAGAGATTCAAAAGATGACAACAATAAATAGAACGTATAGCTCGCAGCTCGCTCTGCAGCACAAATATAGTATTAATGTCCGCGGCATTTCCCCATAAAAGGACATTATGCTATGAAAGTAACTAAAATAAACTGGTCTCGCTGTATCTTCATCTGAAATATCTCTAATACACCCTGAGAAGAAGATGATAAGACTTAAAAGATGGCAAATACTACAATTAGATAAATGTTAATAAAAACCAAACTAGATGGAAATAACTGAGGGAGCAAATGTTGAAATGCCCCTCCAAAATAAGTATAACTTAAAGCCAAATCATCTGGGGGCTGATTCAAGATGCCATCGCTAATTATCGCTTACAAAGTTCTATTATGTATGGGATTTGACATAAGGTACGCTAAATGACATACCAAATCGCGATCATTTAGCGTACCTTATGTCAAATCCCATATATTTTGTTATCGAACTTTGTAAGCGATAATTAGCGATGGCATCTTAAATCAGCGCCCTGGGGGCCTACTCAAGATGCCATCGCTAATTATCGCTTACAAAGTTCTATTATGTATGGGATTTGACATAAGGTACGCTAAAATGACATACCAAATCGCGATCATTTAGCGTAGCTTATGTCAAATCCCATACATTTTGTTATCGAAAATGATGAAAAAAAAGGCCCCCTGGTAGAGGCTGCGATTGCAATTCTTGAGATCGAGCTTGAGGCTTCTTTATTAATATGGTCCTAAGGTTCTTTATCTTAGTTTGATTTGCGCTAAATTGTCATGTGTACTTGGCATATAGGTGTTATTATTCTATGTTAAATACTATGAAATTTTTAATAAATACGTATTTATTTTTAGTGTACAACCCACTGCCCGAGTCGTTCTCCGAGGAGAACCAGAAGGTTGCTCTGAAGAGAATGTTAGACCTACACGTCAACCCCGTGGACGGTCTGTCGTCCAAGTGGGACTACGAAAACAACCGCTGGAAGTAAATTGTAAGTCATTTGTCATTATTTTATTTAATAGTCGAATACTGAAACACTTATTAAGAGGAAACAACACGGTTGAGAGAAATACAAAATAGGTATTTATAAAATCTATTACTGTCTCGCCAGCACTAGCGCGATAGAGACAACTGCAACTTGGATTGAAATTACCTATTATAAGTACCAGAAATCGACGTTTAGGGGATTCCTGTTTCCTCCTCCAAAACTTAACCGATTTAAATATTTTTTTCTTTATTAGCTAAAAAAAGAATTGAGCTAGGTTCCTATTTTTTGATTTTGTTGTTCATTGTAGTCAAATCTGTTTCCTAGATGTTTAAACATAGCGGAGAGTCTGGCCATTTTTTTTTAGGTTTTTGAACGTCCAGATCTCTTTAAATAATTAATTTATTAAAAAAAGGAAAAAATAGAGACGTACAAACAATATCCATAAATATTCAGGAAAAAAATTGTTCCTCTAGCAGCATTATCCAGGGAGGAAACAGGAATCCCGTAGACCCCTATTTCTGTATGGAAAAAAATTCGTAGTGCTTCCTCTTAAATTTACTCGATCTTTCTTCTTTGAAATCTTTGACGACCTCCGTAGCGCAGTGGTTGAGTGCGTTGGTGTTTGAGCGAGAGGTCACAGATGTCGCGGGTTAGTTAGAATCCCGCCGAGGGAACAAAAAGTTTTCAATGTTCTTGGGTCATGGATGTGTGTTACATATTTTGTGTGTAATATAATAAAAATGTTAAATATGTGTTAAGTATAATAGTATTAAAAATATTTCCGTTGTGTGGTACCTGTTACACAAGTTCCTCAGATACTTAGCACGGGGCCAGATTGACGTGGTGTGAAGCGTCCATAGAGATTTTATTTAAAGGATGTCATTGTCACTGCTTGGCGAAATGACAAAGATAGTCCTTGTCATTTTCTCACTTAATTCAATTATTGTTTAGCGAAATGACAAAGATAGTCATTGTCATTTTCTCACTTAATTCAATAATTATTTTGTATTAGGCCGTAGTTAGTCTTAACAAATTATTATTGAATAATCACTGACTTTATTATAGTTATTTTAATTCAAGTTAGGCCCTAAATTATTTTATTTGTTAAGTAAAGCAGCTGGAAAAAGTCAACTTTTTTATAATATTTAAACATTTCGTAATAATAAAACAAGGCCTTGTGTCACTGAAATCTATACATGGTTTCAGAAAATAATAACATATTATGTCTTTTTTGTTTCAGATTTATTTGGTGCTTAGCTATCGACAAGCTGGCGATAGAGTAGACAATGTTATGTAAGCAAAGATGTAAGATAATTAAATTGTGATTCCATTACAAATTTTGAGTTTTATTAAAACACAAACAAATATGTCCTAATTTCTCAATAACTATGTTTTACTTAAATAATTTTTTAAACTGTTCATAATAACTTATTAGAAATTAGCTTACTAGCTTTACCGTAGTAAATAACTAAATATGTATACGTAAAACAACAAAAACAAAAAATATTAAAGTTGCCCTTCTTACACCACGGTGCAGATTTTTATGTTCTAGTCCTTTTTTAAAATATTTTAAGGAGGAGCCTTACTCTCCAAACTGATTCGATTTTAATTCGGATTCGATCGTGCCGCGTACTTACTACGACTTGACGTTCGTTTATTTTAATTCTCAGTCGATTGATATGGTCGGGAGTACAAAAAGTTACGATTTAACAAATTTCTTTATCCTGGATAGTTTCGAAGCAATCCACCAAATAAAACACCAAAAGTCGTTGAGATCGAACTGATTCGATTCTCGGTTGTGCCGGGAGTAAGCCTGCTTGTTCACTCAGTGTCGCTCACGATCCTAGTCCTTGCGACCACAGTTTACTTGTAAGTAAATAAAACAACTAGTCGGGAACAATTTTTATTATTTTATATAAAAAACAACATTTAAAACAAATAATATACAATTCACTGAATAAGTACATCAATTGGGTTGTCACCGAGAAATTTAATGCGAGTTTCTTCATAAAGAAATACATCAGAGGGTCTATTCTAGTAAATAAAAATGTTCATTTCGCATAGTATATGCAGTCTGAAGTAAAATGTACTGAGTTTCGCATCTTGCTGCTAATTAAACGTAAGTTGGTAAGATAAGGGCGAGGTTCCATTAGTGCGTTGCGTAGCAGTGCGTTGCGCTGGGTTGCGTTGCGTCGTCACCGCTGCCTGGATTTCCATATATTTTTTATGACATGACGATATGAAACGACGAGGCGTCAACGCAACGCACTAATGGGGCCCTGCTCTAAAACACTAGTAAACTATTACAATATCAGTCAGCCTTCGATGTTGAGTATTATGGCGCCCGCACAGGCACAGGTCAGCAGTCAGCATCAGGGAAACAGTGGCTTCACTATGTAGTACCTAATCACACTCGAGCTTGCCTAGCGAGTGATTCTAGCATTAATGATAATAGCTAATGCTAATAATCTCGTTGACGATTGATCTATACTAGCAAAGTAGCAACTCAGCCCCACTTGCGCACGTCTGGGTTAGGTTATTTATAAACCTAAAGGTATAATGTTGTATAATTATTTTAACGCTGCGTTTAAAACACAATGGCGTAAGTGGGCTTAAAAAAACAGGTCGATTTGAGATCCTCCTCTTTTTTGGAAGTCGGTTAAATATTATAATGTTTTATTAATCTGTTACAGCAGGAATTGTTCGTCAATAGTAACAATGTAGGTATTAAGTTTTTCAGACTTACGAGTTATGGATCAAAACTAACCAAAATCAATTAGTACTTACATATTATGATAATTATAGAAACTTGCATTAGATTTTACTCGTTTGTTTTAAATTGGACTTTATTATTTAATTTTGTAATGTAAACCTATCTACACAAATATATGTTTTTTTAATAAAACATATTATTATTTTTGGGAAGTATTAAAGTAGGTGTAATTATTTAATTAATAGTGGAATTTGTAAAATTAAGTAATATTAAATCGTATCGAATAATATGGCTGCATGATCCGGATTCCTGATGGTCGGATAGGATTCAGAACACTGAAAATAGAGTTCTATTCTGGTAGATCAGAGTTTATTTTGAGTAAACTGGGTATTCGCATCAGTCAGCCTTAATAGTCAGATTAGAGATTCAGTCAGGCGGCATGAATAAAATGTGGGTATGTAGTAAGTAAAAACAACTCCATAAACAACAATTCATAAAGGCATAACTAAAATAAATAAAAAAAAGTTATATGTACACACAAAAAAAATATCAAGCGTTTTACACTAATAAGTTAATAACCTACTTATAGAAAAAAAAAAGCGTTGTATTCCTAGGCACAACACAATGAAGTAGCGATGCCATCTGACCTTTTCTGATATCATTAGCCTTTGGCACCTGCCTTGCTTTTAAAAAATATCTTTAAATGATTCTTAAATAATCATGGACAGGCGAGCAAAATTACTTCACTGCAACGAAACCTGCTCTAATGAAAATAATAAAAAACACGTCAATACCTTTTTACATTTAAAAGTGGGAAAGGTATACCCACTTGGAATATCACAAGGGACTCGAACATCAAGGTTTAAAATTAAATTCATTCGCGGGGTTTTTCTCCAGCTAAACATCTTAAGTAACCTAGTCATACTCAGTCGACATGAAAATAATATTATTGCTAATACATAAATATACAACATCGGGTCAACATTTGCTCTAGTAATAGGTAAGTGATCTATTCCATTGAATTACATGACATTTGTATCATAAATAGAAGTAAATATTTATCTTTAAACATTTAATACGGATACATCAACAACTATTGATTAAAGCTAAGTTTTTACAGGTAGTGCCCGACCGCTAGAGCTGATAAGCTATCATAGAAAGTTCTATTTATGATGAATTTCGTTCATCCGCCTAGCCACCAACTAGACAGAGGTGCCGAGCAAACTTTTCCGGCGGCGGCGTGCGGGCAGATCATGCCGCACCGGCGTCATGATAATCGCCAGCTGACGGCGCAAAATCCAGACAAATTTTAGTGCAGTGACGCCACGAGATCTTAGGCGCGTAGTAAGCGTCAATACTGGCAAGTAGTCTCGTTCGTGTGATAGAAATAATACACGGTGATTTGGCGGGCTGGTAGTAGGAATTTTAAGCATAGGGAAAAAAACACCACTAGAACCGTTCGGCGTGCCGATTTGGATCCTCGGCGGCGTCGTCCGAAATCGGCGCCGCGCGGCATACCCAGCGCGGTGCCCATGTCTACCACCAACAATTACTGAATCGATTCCTATATTTAAAATCTTAACAACGTTTTAGTACTTTTTAAAATTCAGATTTAACTTTTAATAAAATAGAGATAAACGATAATAATTATTACTCTACTTTTGTCTTCAGGATGCTTGATGGGAATGTCTGAAAAGTAGTATGTTAGATTAATAGGTATCTATTAATAATATTTAGAATGATAACTTAGTATGGAAATCTATCATTCGGCCTGAATTTCACATCCTAAAAGGATGTAAAGTAAGCACGTTTCCTCCCAAACCAAAGAGATACATTTATAAAATTCATTAAAGAGATTAAGATTGTGTTGAAAGACATTTACATGACAGTTACATGGACGAGATCTGTTCTACTTATAAATAGTAGAGTAGGAGTACTGTAGAGAGAGAGAGAGAGAATGTTGAGCTCTGCAATCGGACACTACTTCCATGACATTTAAAGCGACATATAAATATAGATAAGATGATTGATACATTTACATTAAAATATAGAATATTTATTCCTTACACTAATCATAAGAAAATTATTTCAGGAGCTCTCAAGCTCTCTTAATAGTTTGTGAACAATTTATATTGCGTTGTAAATACTGAATACAACTTTTTGTTCGAAATGCTCTAATGTAATATGATTGATGTGTTTATTATTACATCCACTTTAAAGGGTTGTTTGAAACATGAATTCAAGGAACCTCGATTGTTTTTGTAATTTGGTGATAATTATACACAAGAATCATGGATACTATTTACATTAGAGAAATCATCTAGATAATAAGTACTTATGTTGCTGCATTACCAACATGGTATGACAGATACTTTTTATACCAAAATAAATTTTAAAATAGATATGTTAACGCTCAAATATGTATATTGTTAGATTTCCTTTGTTAAACTGTTCACTAACTATTGTAACATTAATGCTAGTCTAATATTACATCGAGATCTGACTTTTTTATATGACCAGCAGTAATAATTTAGGCTTTATACATAACACCTACAACATCGTCAACAGAATACTAAGACACAGCCGGCACAAAATTACATAGGACACTATCAAGAGCTGAAAAATCGTTTTAGTAGCGAAAATAAACTAGAACATTCTACAAATAAATTTTAAGCGGAAATTCTTTGAGTCCCATTTAACTTTAATGACTAGATACCATATTGATTTCTTAGGTAACTAAGCACTAAACAGGTCTAATCGGGGTTTCTTTAATATTTTATGTTTTAGATATTGTTTTAATATTTTTAACACGAAATATTTATTTATGCCTCGTTGATATGAGTTAAAATCTGAGAGCTAAGGTTTCAATCGCCACGTTAAGATAGCGTAGTACCGAAAATGTATTTATAAAATATTAAACAAATCCCAATAAACTCTGTGATAAGTAGTTTTAATGACTAGACAGCTAAACCAATGAACGACGAAGCTTAAATAGTTAAGAAGATTAGATCTATGAGTTTCAAAGATGAACTACAAGTACCATTATATGTCTACAATTTCCTTCGAGATGTTAAAACAGCACGAGTTCTAAGAAATGGTTTAAAATTTGATACACTTGGCAGTTTATCATCGATGCTATTTGAATTTGATTATTTATTTAGACCTCAATAAATTCTGTTCTTAATAGTCTTTTAAATTGATAAAACTCTTAAAACTCATTATTTCAATAGAACTATAAAACTCATTTTAAACACTGTTATATTACCGAAAAATCTTCACTCCGTTTCGTTACTCCCTTTCACAACATTTAAATATAATTTGGCCGAACCTTTAATACTTCCAATTTTAAATAAACTCCTCTTTCTCGCAAAGAAAACATTTATTCCTTCCGTTACTTTGTTTCAACAGGGGCACGTCTCCCCTTCCCCCGACCACTAATCTCTGAACGGGAACAGGCCGCCCATCCCACCCGCGTCCCAATCCGCCACTTCCACAGGTCCAAAGCATTCCTCGAAGAACTGTTCCATCGTTTTATGAAGATGAAGATTGGACTTTTCGAAATTATGACCTTCGTCTGGATACACCTGTAAATCAACGTGTTAAGTGAGATTCATGCTCAATTAATTTGTCTTGTCCTTCGATAATATTTATACACAATTATAACGATAATATTTTTTTAATTAATTTGATTCGAAAATGTAGAGCCTCTAAGTTAGTGATCGTAACGCCGCGCGCCGTACAAAAAAATTGCATCACCCACAGAAATGATAACTTAATACGTCAAGAACTTTAGAACAAGAAAGTAGCAGCCTGTCTACCACTGCGTATGCGTCATAAAATGGAAAATCAGACAGATTCCGTAACGCGTTACGTAACGAAGAATTCACCTCCCATAAGAAGTTGTGCGTCTTATATTTTTGGTTAATCTGTGAATTATCTATGAAAATTAAGAGTCTCTATGTCAGTGCTCTTTTTTACTTACACAAACTACTACTATCATTACTGTTACTTAACCTAACACAATAGAGAATTCTTAAGTTACATTAGGAAATAAAATATTTTAATTTTGATTATGTGGTTGTAATCGCATGTAAAATAAAAATGTATAAGATAAAGTGAGCTAGATCTGCCAACAAACTGCTATGCAATCTGGCAGACACTAGTTTGTATATTATAATATGTAATAGTTGTTTTTGTTTCTGAATAAAATACTTTTTCACTTTCATATTATGTTATTGAATGTACTGTAGGTTCTTGATGGAAATACATGTTACAACCGGTCGTGTATTTCAATAAATCTTATGTTTAACAACTAGGTAATAAAGTGGAAAAAGTGCAAGTAATTTGTGTATTATTAGTGTTTTTCACTTTCGCGACTAACAAAATAATTTAATTCACCTGATGCGTGTAAAGCGCGGAGGACTTCACAAGAGCTCTCGCCAGGGCGAGCGCGTGCGCAGGCGGCGCGCGCAGGTCGGCGGTGGCGTGCGCGAGCAGCAGCCGGCGGGGGGGGACGTTGCCCGCGCGCCGCCACACCGCGCCGCCCGCCGCTGCGCCGCCGCCCGCGCCGCCGTACCGCTCCGTCCAGTATGAGTCTGAGAGACGAAAAAAACAGATTCAGGTTGTAGATCAGTTGTTCCTAACCTGGGGGCAATTACCCCCGCAGGGGTAAAACGGAGATTCTAGGGGGTACTTAATCTGCGACCAATAGAAGCGAAGCGTCAGTGAGAAATGTTCCAAAAACGGGAAAAGTTATTTACATTAGGGGACTCTCGTTGCGTGCGCTGCTTAAACGGTTTAGGTCCCTCAAAAACCACGCGAACGAAGTCGTGGGCACAGTTGGTAATAATAAGAGAAGACAGAAAAGCTAACCAAAAGTAGATTGTATGTGTTCTACTCACTGTGTTGCCTGAGGTCCGCGAGCGGCGCGGCGAGGGCGATGCAGCGCGTGAGGTTGCGCGCGTCGCCCGCCGCCAGCGCCAGCGCCGCGCCCGCGCCGTACCCGCGCCCGCACGCGCCCACCCGCGCGCCGTCCACCGCCTTTAGATTGTCACGTAAGTACCTGAAATGCCAATTGAGGTATTAAATTTAATAGTCAGCACATGCGCAAGCATAATAGAAAATGTTACTAGGTATACTAAATTGATTAAAACCGTTTGTCACAGTAGGGCGCTTATATCTGTACAAATACACTAGTTTTTGTTTCATTGAAAAATTACAAATATAAATGAATATAGGTATACAGACTTTTGATATTCTTGAAAATATGTATTAATGAGTTTACAGACATTTTAAATTTGTGTTGTAAAATGACGTCATCGCGTGAGTGGAGTGTTAAAAATAAGAATTTGTGAGCATTCTATATTGTTAAAACTAGACTATAAAATGCCAAATAACAAAGTAACTTACGTTAATACCGCGATTTGATCCTCCACATCAACCGACAGTAGCCTCTGATATATTTCTGTCCGTAATTCTTCGCCCTGAAATGGTATCATTTTTAGTATCTATGTAGGTATAAGACAAGGGCTTTCACAAAAAGGGCTATATTATATAACATTTTGTCTACCTGTCCACCAGAGCCCCTGGCGTCAATTTCGGCGACGATGAAGTTTCTGGATGTCGCCAAATACCAGCTCCAGTCGGGGCGCCATCTTTCTGTCACAAGTTGACCGCCAGGTTCGGTTGAGCTGAAAAAGCATTTTCATTTAGACACTGAAACTGGGAAAGAGGGAATTAATAAATGAATAAATTAAAAAGCGATTAAAAAGAAAAAAAATCGTGTCTTAATAAGGACTTTATAAAAAGGGTTGAACCGGTTGTTGCCTTTTTGCTGACTTTCCGAAAAAAGCTTGTAAAATTACACTTGTAAATTAAATATTCTTGAATGCACTGTAGGTTCTTGACGAAAGTAGGTACATATTGTTACGAGTACACACACACTATTATAACACAAATTACTTGCACTTTTTTCACTTTATTAGTTATTAGCTGACTAGTGCCCACTTCATTGAGCATAAAAACAGTTTGTAAATTCAATTACAAAAAAAAGAACCTGAACCCAGAACCCTCAACGCGGAATACTAGATAGTTATTGAACATTATATTTATTGGAAATCTTATGATAACTTATTCGAATCCGGTCGTGTATTTCAATAAATATAATGTTAAATAACTGTTGTTTAACATTTATTAGTTACTAATGAAGTGGAAAAAGTTAACTGGGAACTTAATATCTCCACTCACACATGTAGTACTAGCGGAAGCGGCAAGTCATCTGTCTCTCGCAGCCCCGGCGGGAGTAGGAGACGAACGCGAGCCTCGCGGTGTGCCTGCACCTGTGAGATAAGAAGTCGATAAAAATAATATATAAGCCGGTGGCCGGTTTCATTGAAACCAGGGCAGCTACGCAGGAGTTATTTTATAGTGGTCAAGTGTTTGCGCAATACACAGCAGCACTCTCTCTTCCTTCACTCTCGTAGCCCAGTGGGACGGATAACCGACACGACTGGTGTGAGACTTTTTACATGTATATTCGACGCAGGGATTATCTTTCTTGTCAGACAATCAGTTGATAAGCATGCATTGTCCTAACTTGATTCAAAGATTTCAAGTATCTTGAAAACAACATTTTTTGTTGTTCCAACGCGGGAATCCAACCCACGTCCTCCCGGTCTACAGCTAAGCTCTGAACCACTAGACCACGGAGGCGATAAAAATTTTTTTTTAGTAAAATAATTAATATAGAACTATGCTTAGCTGACATGTTATGTTACAATGACGATCTTCGAAATTTAAAATACATGCATCCTGATTCCTGGCCTTCTGTTTCATCCATACCTCCACCCTGAACACCTTCTGCTGCGGCTGCGCGAGACCCGCGAACTTCTGTCGCAGCGGCTGACCGTCCCACAGCACGCTGCGCCGCTCCCCGCCAGCCGTGCACACGAATATCGCGGGTGGGCCTGGGCCCAGGCATTCCTGTGGGATAAAGGAGATTAGGAAGGAAGATAGTAGCCGTGTTCGTTGGCTCTTTTTTGGCGCATGCGCTTGTAAAGCACCAATCAAAAACCTTTATTTTCTGTTACCCGTCAATTTATTTAAATTAAAATTGACAGACACATGACAGATTGTATTGGATAATGAAGTGTAATTCTTTAAAATGCCGGTGAAAGTGTTGATAAGTAAATAAGTGAAAATTTCGGTGTTTTTGTTTTGTTTACGTTTAGGTTAAATTTATCTCGGACGTACTATACCTGAACATAATAAGAGAAGTTCTTGCTGAAGATGACCCTGTTGTAGAGACACACGGCGGGCAGCGAGTCGTTCTCGTCGGCGACGTGCGGCAGGATCGTGGACGTCGGCCACGCCGGGAGAGACGACGTTGTGTTCTCATATTCCTAGGTGACAGCAATATTAATATTGCGGTTTTTCAGAGATACACTAGATAATTAATGGATGTATGTCCATACCGTTTCCTCAGTGCTCGGCTCGACGGTGGTGTCGGGCTCGTGGCCGGGACAGGTGAGGCAGGCGGGGGGCGGGGGCCAGCCGTTCACCGGCACCGACACGCGGTACAGGTGCCGCTCGCCGGGCTTCTCCGGCGCCGTGCCGATCACGTACCTGGAACATTACAGGGGACCTATTACAAGCTCTTAATTCCAGACAGTTTACGCCATACAACATGGCTGCCTGGAATTTTCGTATTACGATCACATAATAACTGCATGATGACAGCTAGTCAGCGGATACGTGACACTTGACTTGCTTCCGAATGTCTCTTTCAGACAACCAAACTAGGGTGGATCCATTCAGCATAACATGTCGCTGTAATATGAAAAAGAACAAGGCAGTTTAAGACCTTATTATTGAATTGCCTGGAACCAGGCTGGTATTATAAAAGATCATAATACGGCCCCAGATGGAACTAATAACTGGATAAGTGATACACCCTTAGGTTAGAAAGAAAGGAAGAAATGAATCTGCCTATTTGATTGAATGACTTGCGCGGTTATTTAATGGCGTCAAACAGCTCGTACAGAAAGCAATGTGTTGATATTTTATTATATTTGTATAATGTAGGGCTAAGTGCTGCAGCCTCAACATTAACACAAGTAGAAAAGATGTATGATATATAATTGATAAGTCAGAACGATCAGGGATGATAAATAAAACCGTCCCGGTTGAATGCTGAATGATAACTACTTTATTAAATGAAAATTATATGCTACAATTTGCACGCGCGTATAACACACGGCGACATGTATAAAAAATGCTTACTGTGCTAATATTATTTCCATGTACGGTTAGCAACAACCCGTACATCCTGCGCCCCCCGAAAGTAGGCGATGTTGATTTAAATGATAAACTACATGATACAAATAAAATGACAAAATCACCTTATATAAAAGGATATAAAAAATGTAAAATTAAACAATTTTTTGATATCAAAAAGTGATAGGTAAAAATGTTGTATATAAAACAAAAAATATAACTATCTCTATCTGCAACCTAAAATTATTTTATGAACTAGTATTTTATTGTCTCTAGTCATTCAATGCACTTAATCGAACGGAACGACTAAACATAGAAGTGCTTTTATCGAGACTTAACACCGGTTGTCTAATTTCACTAGACATTTTTTGAACATTAGGGACACTCGAAAACACTTCACTAATTTCTTTTTTATTCGGTACTTTCACTTGCACATCACTAACGCTAACACTGCGCTGGACTCCTGAGCCAGCGGAGAGGGCGGGGGCAGCGTCGGGGTCGCGCGTGCCGCGGGACGCCTCCACGCCGCGCGCGCCGGCCTGCTGGCGCCTCCGACGAAGCCATCGGAACAAGACGACACCGCCGATGATAACAAATAGGCTGACTATGACGTATCCCAGAGCATAATGATGGACATCGTGCACTCGCAGCTCGCCACTAGATTGTTCCCTAATTTCTGATATCTCCGTTTTCAAAACTTCCCATTCACCTTCATGGTTTTCTAATTTCGGCATATCGATAGATGAAGTGTTAATGATATTATTCAAGACAGAGGACTGGGGTATTTCGAGCTTTTGGTTGATATCCAACCTGTTGCTATATATGTTATGAGAATATATTGTAAAATCATTACCCTTCATGATACACAAAGGACCTAAGCGAATGACTCCGCTGCCTATCAGTACCTGTGACGTAATACCAGCTGGGCAAATCAGCCGGACAGTGCATTGTTCGCAACAGGTGTATAGCCACTCGTTATCTGCATGTAACTTAATCCAGCTCTCTTTGCAACTGGATACTTGCGACTTGCATAGCGGTAGGTCAGTGCCGCCGTCCACTATGTTGACATCACAAATTGATTGTTTAATCTTCGTAGTATAAACAGGGCTATTAAGAAAGCATAAAACTTTCTCTGATGATAAATGACGACACAACTGAAGATCCGAGTCTGATAAAAATAAGAGTGAATCCTTGTTGATATTAAATCCAATATATGAATATTTCGAAATTAACTGATAATACTTCTCATCTTTCTTCTTAGGTATGCTTATGATCTTGTCAAGTTCAAAAATTTCACTGTTTAATATAGGGATCTTTACTTCAGCGATAAGAAATTTATCCGTGACTCTCGCAGCAACTCTCAGTAGCTTATACAGCTGAATGATATTAGACCCGTCCGTCGGGAGCACGAGTTCCCTTTGTAAACGACCTGATATTATATTAATTTGATTTTGCAGCTGTTGCGGTGATAAAAAATTCGTATTGATATGACCTTGATTTATATCGGTGAGAGTATTAATAAGCGTTTCTTGAATACGTCTTAAGTTGGATATGATAATGTGGGCAGCCAAGGACGAAAAAGTGATATAGGTAGAACGTGACGAATACTGCTTAACTTGATAAACCTCGGCAGCTAAGTCCTTGATATGATTCTCGATGAGATTAAATTGTTTTTGCATGATATTCTCGTGTCTCTTCAATATATTAAACTCTGCCTCTATGATAACTGTTTGATTACGTAGAAGAGTTTGCAAATGGTTTTCATTTTGTTGAATATGCTCGATGTCTTGCTGATACTGCGTGGCGAACCTTTCGTCTAGGACACCAAATAATGAATTAGCAATGTAACCAACGCCATTAATTAATCCTCTCTTTTGTCTTCTGTTTAATTGATTTTTCAGCAGCTGATTATAGTGATCTATTTCATCAAGCTCATGTTCCAGTTGTAAGGTGACAGTTTGATAATCTTTTGATGAACCACTCTCTTCGATGTGCGATACATAATTTTTAATGTTATCAAAGCTCTGCCAATATGTAGACATGTTATAATAAATAGCAAGAGTCCATTCGTCTCTAATATGTTGCAGGTCCGCGATTTTATCAAAATAGATGCTTTGATTGGTATTTACCGGCGTGATAATAAAATCCTTTTGAGTTTGTTGCCAACTCGGTGATAAAAATAATGATATAAACATAAAAAATGTCATAAAAAAGTTTTTCAAATTGATTCGACGCGGACGATGAGACCTCGTGTGAGTTGACTCTGGAGCTGATGACGTCTCCTGATTGATAATTGCTGAGGCCCGGTCTTCTACTTCTCCGGGGACTAAAGGAACTAGCTTGATAACTGGTCTTTTTATAATATTATTTTTAGTTTTCAGTGATACTATCCTGACTTGTCCATCTCTACCCGGGTGAAGTTCTTGCACCCGGCCCATAGCCCATTTACCTGCAGGTAAGTTTTCATCCTTAATTAACACAATGTCATTAATGCTAATATTCTTTCCTTCCTTCTTCCATTTAGATCTAACCTGTAGCTGTTGCAAATAATCTGATGACCAACATTTCCAAAATTGCTTATTGATAGACTGAACGAGCTGCCATCTCTTTGATAAACACATAGACTCAGGTTCCGTTTGAGGTTTGGTGAGCATCGAACCACCAATCAAAAAGTGTCCCGGAGTCAAAACGGGATCCTCTGGGTTTTCAGTTAGAGCGCAGAGTGGCCTCGAGTTCAAGCAGGCTTCAACTTGATGTAAGACGGTGATAAATTCCTCGTATGTGAGTTTCTGCTCGCCAATAACTCGCTTGATATGAAACTTTAAACTTTTTACAGCCGCTTCCCACAAGCCTCCAGCATGAGGATGAGAAGGAGCATTAAAGTGCCACTCTACTTTCATTTCAGTGATATTGTCAAAGAAATCCTGGTTGATGGTAGCTACAATTTCTTGATACTCTTTTTTAAGAAGTTTGCTAGCGCCTATAAAATTAGTTCCGTTGTCACTATAGACGTGAGATGGAACTCCACGCCGTGAACAAAATCTCCGGAATGCAGCAAGGAACGATGGTGTGCTCAAATCCGAAACTAGCTCTATATGAACTGCTTTTATTGATAAACATATGAAAACAGCAATGTAGCCTTTGGTCGTTCGTACGCCTCGACCTTTATTCAATTTCAGGTCTACATGCCCGGTGAAGTCAACTCCAGTATGGGTGAAAGGTCTAGAAGGAACCACTCTAGGCTGAGGTAAGTCTGCCATAATTGGTAGATACTTGTATTGGCTAAATCGACGACATTTAACACAGCGCCTCAACTCCCTCTTAACAGTAGACATTCCACTAATAATCCAATAATTATTTCTGATATAAGCTAGAGTAAGTCGTGCTCCACCATGTAACGTAGTGATATGTGCTTGATGTATGATAAGAGAAGTAAATCTACTATGACTACTTAGTATGATAGGGTGCTTCGCGGTCCAGCTGATTTGTGAATACTTCAACCGACCGCCAACTCTCAAAAGTCCATTTTCGTCAATAAAAGGATTTAAATTTGATAGCTTACTATGCCGATGGACATGCTTTTTTGATATGATAAATGCTAAATCTTCGCTAAATTCTATAGCTTGAATAGTTTTAATGATAATCTTATAAGCATTGTTCATTTCCACGAGTGTCAACGATTTTGCTGTATTGGATTGTTTCCGAGTTCGAGTGATGAAACGTAACACCCATGCTACAGTTCTTACTATAAAAGTTACAGAACTGTGATTATTCAACATTTCTAATATAAATGACACCTTATGACAATTTAAAGCTGCGTTTACACTGCGAGTAACATTTTTTATTTCTAATTCAGGTTCTGCATATGAGGGTTGGGTAATCTGGTCAGACTCAAAAGTAGTAAGCCATTCTGGCCCTTCCCACCACAAGCGAAAGTCTGCCAATTTCTTAACTGATATCCCTCTCGTGGCACAATCTCCTGGATTTGATTCTGATTGTACATAATTCCAGTTTGACGCAGGTACAATTTCTTTAATTTGTTGCACCCTGTTCGCAACAAATTGTTTCCATCTTGATGCCTCTCCATGAATCCACCCTAAAACTATCATCGAATCAGTCCATGCGTAAATATCAACATTTGTGCTCGGCAGTATGCTTTTAATTTTATTGATGAGTTGTGATAAAAGTAGTGCACCGGATAACTCAAGTCGAGGTAGCGATAACTTCTTGCTAAGTGGCGCTAACTTAGTCTTAGCCGCTATTAACCGCGATGTGTGCTCGCCCTTATAGTCTGTAGTGACACAATACACAGCACAGGCGTATGCTTTCGCTGATGCGTCGCTAAATCCATGTATTTGATACTTATGTTGAAGGTTACCAATGCATCGTGATATTTTAATATTGTTGATATTTATAAAATCTGTTCGTAATTCTGTCCATTCTTCTATGATATTACATGATAATTTTTCATCCCACGACTCCACTGTGACCCATGCTTTTTGGAATAACAACTTAGCCCTAATTGATAAAGGTGATATCCATCCGATCGGGTCAAATAATTTCGAAATATCTGATAACAATTCCCGCTTAGTATGATGTTTATGCTGAGTTTCAAATTGATAATCATACGTAAATGTATCTGATGATGGGTTCCACTTAAGACCTAAGGTCTTACGGGATTCTGAGCAACGAAATTCATACGGGTTATTTAACTGATCACATGGCAAGTCCTGTAGAAGCTGTTTTTCGTTGCTGGACCATTTGCGTAGATTCATGCCAGCTCCGCGTAAGATGTTTATCAATTGCTTCTGTGTTTCTTTCGCTGTTTCGAGATCGTTACAGCCTCCCAAATAATCATCCATATAATACCTACTTTTCAAGGCCACGGCACCTAAGGGATACTTGTCAGCATCATCCATGGCAAGCTGCTTCAACGTCCTCATTGCTAGAAACGGTGCCGCCTTAGTGCCGTACGTCACAGTGGTGAGTCGGTAGTTTTGAAGTGGTGCGTCGCAAGAGCTTCTCCAAACCACTGATTGAAGATTTTGATGACATTCTTGGACTAGAATTCTTCGGAACATTTTCTGCACGTCAGCTGTCATCACATATTTATACTGGCGCCAGGATATGATAAGAGCCTGCAGATCGGCTTGTAAATTTGGGCCTTGCTCCATCAGATCATTTAAACTCAGACCTGATGTCGTTTTGGATGATCCATTAAAGACAACCCTTAACTTGGTAGAAGTTGAGTTTAAATTAAGTACGCCGTGATGGGGAAAATAATATGATGGACCCTCACTAGACTTGGTATAAGGAACCATGTCTCCTAGTTCTTCATATTCTTTCATGAAGTCTTTATAGTTGTCCGAATATGTTTGATTGTGTGCCATTTTCCTCTCCAACTGATAAAATTGAGCAACTGCTTTCGGACGTGATGAACCGAGTTTTTCTTCGAAATTTTGTTTCATAGGAAGACATACTTCGTACATTCCGTTCTCTAAGCGTTTAGTAGTAGAGGCATATAAGTCCTCACAAAACTGTTCACCGGCTGATAGTGATGATGAATTCGGTGTTGAGATCTCTTCCATTTCCCAATACGTTGATAAATCTGATACATTATTAAGAACCGCGTGGCAGTTAAATGTTTTAACATTACCAGACAAAATCCAGCCTAGTCTAGTCTGCTGCGCAATGGGAGCCTGTGGTGGCCCCTTGATAAGTCCGTTCATTAAAATTTGAGAATACACGCTGGCATCCAATAATAAATCAATCGAGCGCGAAATATTATAATCTGGATCTGCTAAGTTTACATGCTGCAAGTGTGACCATGATTTTTTGATAAAAGAAATATTCGGTAGGTTATTGATAACTCGTGATATGATCATAGCTTGAGTCGTAAAGCTATAGTCACCATAAATAGAGTGACATTCAATTTCCATCAATCCTTTACTCTGCTTTGATCCGTAGCCTATACCTGATACTGATGCATGATATTTATGTCGTCGGAGTCCGAGCATCTGTGCCGCATTTTCTGATATCAAGGAAAGCTGAGACCCCTGATCTAAAAGCGCTCGTAGAGTTATAAGAGAGCCGTCAGCTGATGTAACCTTCAATAAAACCGTAGTCAACAAAATTTCTTCATCGTCTCCGGCGACAAAATTAACGTTATGCTGCTTTATATTTGGCTTGTTGTCATTTTGGCTACTTTCAGAACGACCTAACTTAGAATTAGAACTAGCATTATTTACAAAAGCCTCGTGCAGTAAGGAATTATGGTCACCCTGGCATTCTTTACACCGTTTAGTTGACATACACGGGTTTTCGTAATGCTTATATAAACAATTCCTGCAAACTTGATATTTCGAAACTGTCTTTAACTTTAACGCGGGTGTCATGTTGCTGAATCGCCTGCACTGGAATAAATCATGATTAAAATAACATAATGGACATTTTGATGAACGTGTATGATAAGTTTTGCCCTGATACTTTTCACGGTTAAAATTTCTTGCAGGTTGATAATAAGTTGATACAGATGGCCTTGGGTTGGTTACATGCTTTGATGTCGTTGATTGTAAAAAGTCCCGCTCCTTCTTATGAATCGGTTCCAACGCAGTAAACTTCGATTCTAAAAATGTGACGAATTCTGATAATTCCGGCAGCTCTCGCGGCGACCTTCTTGCTTCCTTGTAGTCCTTTAAGGTTTCAATATCAAGCTTTTTTGATAATAAATGTACAAGTAAGGGATCCCAGTTATTAGTATCCACCCCTAAGTTGTGAATGGCGTGAATACACTCGACGGACGTATCGTGTAATTTTTTGATTTCATAGGCCGACTGCTTTTGAAGACTGGGTTGATTAAGTAACGTCTCAATTTGATGTGTAAATAACAATTGCTTATTGTCATACCTATGAATTAAAATATCCCATGCTGTAGTGTAATTTTCTGATGATATATGCAGGTGTTGGATCAACCGCTCAGCTTCTCCTCTTACCTTCCCTTTTAGATGCTGCATTTTCTGGGCGTTAGAAAGCGAGTTATTAGTGTGTATAGCTTCACTGAATAAATCGTAGAAGGTAGGCCACTGAGAGTATTTACCGAAGAAGATAGGAATCTCCAGCTGCGGAGTTGATTGCTGGGTATGAACCGTGGATGATAATTTTCGATGAAGTGCCCGCTTGATATCTTTATACTCCTTCTCGTACGTGCTATAATCTTCTTCATATTCTAAATCTGCACCCCGTAGTAAGTCATCTAATTCTAGATGCAGAGTGTCAATGATATTCCACCGGCTTTTCAGGTTTCGGAGCTCATCTTCGATCTCCCACTTCTCAGTAATTTCCTCTAACTTGATACTGTTAATTAAGCGGCTCAACGCTCTAAAATTAGTACGCTGTTTTGATAACAATTCCTGATACTTTTCAGGTGGAGCTAACGTAGCTTTATCTTCTTTCTGCTGATAGGTCAACAAAGTTTGCTTAAGGGTATGATAAAGATCGTCCATCTTTCCGAAATGATTTTCTTTAAAATATGGAATATTTCTGTCTGCGCTCCCTAACAAAAGCTCGTGATTCTGCTCGAATTCTACCCAAAGCTCCTCAAGTGTGTCAAGTCTTCTTTGGATATATTCCGAAGTTTTTCTACTCGCGGAATCCTTCCCGAAGTTTGTCTTAATACCATTAACCACCTTGATAATCTCGATTTGACGTTCATATATATTTTCCATTGTGATAAATCAGAAATATAAAATGATATAAAAGGAACAATCTTACTTGAATCAGCAGAGTCGCGATGCGAAACAGCAAACCTGCGGCGGCGCGATGACGATGATCAGCTATGATGAGCAGTCCTCCCGGCCCACCAAATGATGATAACTCCTCACAATAAAACTCCACTCACGTGCACAAACCACACTATAGTTTAAACTTGGCAAAAAGTCACGAGAACTGATATTATGATAAAGTTCTGATACAAAATATTATGATAAAAATATTCTCAAGTCCAAAAAAATCCACACGCGCTGATAGTTTATGATAAAAGTCAATTTTATGAAGGACCAAAAAACTATGTATAATGTAGGGCTAAGTGCTGCAGCCTCAACATTAACACAAGTAGAAAAGATGTATGATATATAATTGATAAGTCAGAACGATCAGGGATGATAAATAAAACCGTCCCGGTTGAATGCTGAATGATAACTACTTTATTAAATGAAAATTATATGCTACAATTTGCACGCGCGTATAACACACGGCGACATGTATAAAAAATGCTTACTGTGCTAATATTATTTCCATGTACGGTTAGCAACAACCCGTACAATATTTAAATTCTTAAGATTAAAAATAAAATATTAAATGGCTGTTCTAGTCTCGGACACATTGAATTTGTTGGTAAAAATAAATCAAATAGCAAATTCAACCAGATGACATATACATAAAATGATCTACTTGATGTCGGTAACAAAAATAAAACAAATGAAATTTTAAATAGTTAATGGAATCAGGCGTTACTTTGCGGAAATCCATAGCATACAATTTATATATATTATATATCTAGCAATATCCCGCGAAACAATTATAACCACAACCTGCAAGCAGATGAGTGAGTGTACGCATAGGCATGCGTTTGATGCACCTCCCTCCTCCCACACTGCTTATGCGTACACTCGCAAGCAAAAAACATGAAAACACCACCACCACACAAGCAATAATGTTAACACGATCGTGCAAAGTCCCACCACCATGCAGGTTGCAAAACTCGACGCGCGTTTCGCTCCGACCCCGGAGCATCCTCAGGATGTTGACTCTGCGAACAATGTTCGTTAAGTGATGCCGCCCGCCAAAACACCGCCTTATATTCCCTACAGCTACTACCCCTACCAACTAGTACCCCCACCAAACAAGTTAATAAGAGGTGACGAAGTAAGGTTAGTTTGGTCATTCAACAATGCAATTCTATTGTTGTTCTTTACTTTAATTATTTCTAACTGTTCCAACACGCTCAGTCGAAAGCCTTTATCACATTTATGTAATATCTTATAGGAATGACCATCTGGTATATTGTGACTACTATCTAAATGATGATGACCATTTCTATAAGCCGCGATATGTTCTTTATACCGAGTCTCAAAGTTACGTCCAGTCTGACCTACGTATACACTGTCGCATTCAGGACAATCGATTCTGTATACACCTGATTGATACTTTAAATCAATCCGGTCTTTATTATTACATAATTGATTTTTTAAAGTATTATTCGTCCTAAATGCGACATGCATATCGTTATTTTTCATTATTTTGGATAAACGTGCAGATACCTCACCCATGTAGGTCAAACTGGACTTATATCTAACTACTTCCTTATCAGAGGTCCCTGCGTACAAAAACTTAACCAATTCCTTTTTATTTTTAATATTTAACATATTATCAATTATTTTGGGATTGTACCCATTCGCCTCAGCAATTTGATAAATTATGTTTAACTCTTTTTGGTAATTTACTCTACTAAGAGGAACAGAAACTAATCTGTGAATATAACTATGAAAGGCCGCGTGTTTGTGTTGCCAAGGATGACATGAGGATGCATGAATAGTAGTATTAGTATACGTCGGTTTGCGAAAGATCCCAAAACTGTGTTTATTATCAACTCTAGTGATAGATAAATCTAGAAAATTGAGAGTATTATTATCTTCACATTCTAGTGTGAATTTTATTTTAATATGTTTTTTATTAAGATTTTTAAGAAATACGTCCAGTTGTCTCTGTGTACCCGTCCAACAAAGTATGCAGTCATCTACATATCTATAGTAATATAAAATGCTCTTATTATTAACAATATTTCTCTGTTCAAAATCGTCCATAAATATTTCAGCCAGCAAAGGACTCAGTGGTGAGCCCATTGCTAGACCGTCTTGTTGAACAAAGAACTGATTGTTAAATCTAAAGTAGTTTTGTTCCATGCAGACTTTAGTAAGGGAAAGCAATTCATCACCTTCACCAGGAGGTAAACGTTGTTCCAATGCATTACCCAAAATACCCAACGTTTCCTCACACGGGATATTAGTGAATAAACTATCTACATCAAGCGAGACTAATTTGCAACGGGGTGGCAAAGTCACATTTTTAATATGATCTACTAATTGTAAGCTATTTTTTATAGCATAAGGTGGTCTAGATGAAAGCTTTTGCTTAATAATGTAATTAAGTGACTTTGCTAACTCGTATGCTGGTGCACCTATGTATGAGACAACTGGACGCATAGGAATATCAGTTTTGTGAATCTTTGGCAAGCCGTAAAGTGATGGCGCGCGAGGATTCATTGGAATAAGTTTCCTCTTTGCTGATTCGGTTTGAGGAGATAGTAGTCACAATATACCAGATGGTCATTCCTATAAGATATTACATAAATGTGATAAAGGCTTTCGACTGAGCGTGTTGGAACAGTTAGAAATAATTAAAGTAAAGAACAACAATAGAATTGCATTGTTGAATGACCAAACTAACCTTACTTCGTCACCTCTTATTAACTTGTTTGGTGGGGGTACTAGTTGGTAGGGGTAGTAGCTGTAGGGAATATAAGGCGGTGTTTTGGCGGGCGGCATCACTTAACGAACATTGTTCGCAGAGTCAACATCCTGAGGATGCTCCGGGGTCGGAGCGAAACGCGCGTCGAGTTTTGCAACCTGCATGGTGGTGGGACTTTGCACGATCGTGTTAACATTATTGCTTGTGTGGTGGTGGTGTTTTCATGTTTTTTGCTTGCGAGTGTACGCATAAGCAGTGTGGGAGGAGGGAGGTGCATCAAACGCATGCCTATGCGTACACTCACTCATCTGCTTGCAGGTTGTGGTTATAATTGTTTCGCGGGATATTGCTAGATATATAATATATATAAATTAAATGAAATTTGATCAAATTCGAGCCCACTCAGCTTAAGCTGCAAAAAAAATTTTAAACGTTGATTTTCTGTGAGCACCGTAAGTAAAAATTAAATTAAACATCAGTCCTCAATGTAGGTACAGCAAAATGTACAAACAAAAAAGAAACTAAAATAACTTATAACAAATTAAACGTTTTGTTTCATACAATACAGGACAATACTAACAATTATAATACAAATAACAATTATTATAGATTAACATTATATACCTTAAGGGCGTGTTTCACTAAGCAATGTTAAAGTTAATTTTTCGTTTAATGTCATGTTATCCCTCTCGTATTTCCTGTCAATGAATGAGATGGCATGGTATTTTAACATGGCGTTAACTTTAACATTGCTTGGTAAAACACGGCCTTAAAGCTTTAGGGCGTGTTTCACCAAGCAATGTTAAAGTTAACGCCATGTTAAATATCATGTTATCCCTCTCGTAATTCCTGTGAATGAATGAGATGGCATGGTATTTTAACATGGCGTTAACTTTAACATTGCTTGGTGAAACACGGCCTTAAAATGAAACAGCCCGACACGCAGATTGCATAAATAAACCAAAAGTTCGCCATCCTCTATATTAAATTCAGAATAACTCAAGAAGTGAACATTTGAATCAAACACTCAGTAGATAATAATAACACACAACTTTTTTATACACTTTACCAATTCATTTTGGGTTTAGGTAAAAGTGGTATTATTATCTATGAGTACAAGAAAAGTGCGTGTTTCGTTACAAAAATATGAATAGATATAAGTACAAGAAAAGATCATGTTTCCTTACAAAAATAAGAAGAGAGATACAAGAAAAGAGCGTGTTTCCTTACAAAAATAAGAAGAGAGATACAAGAAAAGAGCGTGTTTCCTTACAAAAATAAGAAGAGAGATACAAGAAAAGATCATGTTTCCTTACAAAAATAAGAAGAGAGATACAAGAAAAGAGCGTGTTTCCTTACAAAAATAAGAAGAGAGATACAAGAAAAGAGCGTGTTGCCTACAAAAAAATGATAACAATTCTGTTGCTTATAAAAGTAACGACGTGTAACTTACAAAACTCGTCTACGCTCGTCCCATCCGACCATCTGCGTGATCTCAAAGTTGCCCTGCGTGAGCGTGGTCCTGATGTCGTGCGTCAGGTGTATCGCGTGCCGCCATATACCCCCCTGGTCGGTAATAGGCGCGGAGGTGAATACGCCACTGCGGCCGCCCACCAGGGGGCCCCCTCCGCACCACCCGCAGTCCTCCTCCACTGGATCCGACCCTAGACCCGACCAGCGAGTGCCGTCAGATTCATCTCTGTATATCTATGACAAATTAAATTATATTTAGAAATTATAGGTAAATTATATTATATAGCCTAAGAAGTATATTATACACTAACGCCTCCGTGGTCTAGTGGTTCAGAGGTTCGCTCTCGACCCGGAGGTCGTAGGTTCGTTTCCCGCGTTGGAACAACAAAAAAATTTTGTTTTCAAGTTTGGTTAGGACAATGCAGGTGGGCATGTAAAAACTCGGTCGTGCGCCCGATCTCCCGCCAGTCGTGTCGGTTATCCGTCCCACTGGGTTACGAGAGTGAAGAAAGAGAATGCTGGCCTGATTTCAATGAAACCGGCCACCGTCACCAAAATTAGTATGGTCTCCCATTATTATTATACGCTATGTAGCTAACTCCTGTATGGTCCAGCGATTGGAACTGGGCTTCGGGAGCCATCGAGACTGATCTCAGTCGTGGGCTTCGTGGGAAGGTTGATCACCCCACGAACCTCTGGATTATGAGAGTATCGGAAGAGAGTGTCCACATTGCTCTTGGGCACTATATACATAAATGACGTTGGCCTAGTTTGAACGAAACCGGTCACCGATATCGAAATAGATGTATCAGCTAATAGTATCATAAGAGAAGGAATGTGTATGGAGAAATAATAATTATATCTATGGACGCTTCACACCAAGTCAATCTAGCCCCGTGCTAAGCATACGAAGAAATTGTGTTACATACATTTTTGATACTTTTATACCTTACATATATTCAAGATTTTAATTAAATTAATACACAAATTTAATATACATCCATGACTCAGGAACACACAAAACATTTTTGTTCCCTCGGCAGGATTCGAACCCGCGACCAACTCAAGCACCAACGTGCTCAACGATTGCGCTTCAGACGTCGTCAAAAGTCTAAAAAGAATATGCTTATGTACTGTAAATACACGTTCGCATCGTATAAAGACGGAATACTCTGCAAAAGAGGGAAAAAAGTAATCATAGTAACTTTTATGGTAGTCCTCGTTAAGTCTTTGAAATTTTTACGATTTTGACTCACGATACTAATGACAAAAAAATAAGAAAAATAATGGCAATAGTACTTACATCTTGACAATTATACGACGTGGCATTGCATATGCTGATGATGGAGACGTTCTGCGGTCTATTGAGGAGCAGCACGGCTATCTGTCGCTCACTTATCCAGTGTGTCCAGCGGACGTACCAACCTGACGAGATCAATAGAAATTTAACCATCTGCACAAAAATCGAGTAACATACGTATGTTACAAAAACATTCAGATAAATTGAGAACTTCCTACGTAGTTGTATGCTGCGGCCCTTATCATAAACAACGCAATCGACATTTTGGTGATAATAAGTTAATAGTATATTCGGAATCACCGCAACGAGATCTACCAGGATCAATCACTTAGTTTTTAATGGCTGTTATACTTTTCGTTATTTTGTTAATCGCAAACAAAATACGTGGATCCATTCACCATCTAGTCATAATCATCGTCAAAATATCATAAATTAACTGAATATGTACATATTATAATATAGCACATGCAAAGTCCACATTGAAAGGCACTAAACCTAAACAAAACAAAAATATTTGGAGTATTCCTACTAGTTTGGAGTATTCCTACTAGTTTGGAGTATTCCTACTCTGATCCTTCCTGATCGCGATTTACTCAAAAGTAACCTCCAAGCAAGTGCGTTGTTTATGATAAGGACGACTGTATGGGAGTCCTACTTAAAAACATATATTCAGTTTGTAGTTCATAGCCGAAATATCTCAATCTGTGAATTGTAACTGTCTAGCTCACAGTCCATGAGATACAGCGGGGTGACAGACAGACGGATCAACAGACATTCAGTTAAGTATAAGGGTCCCTGTTTTACCCTTTTAATACGGGAAATAATTGATTACTTACAGAACCAAGCAAAAACATCGAATCTGAGACGGACATTTTAGTGACATTGTACAGATTTTTTTTACTATCCTCATGATAGAAATTGTTGATTTGGCATATTTTAACTAATGGTTAAACAATGTTTTAGTTTTATTCAACACACTCTGACACTGGCAAATCGTCAAGGAATTTGCCATTCCCAAAAAGAAGAAGAAGTAAAGGTTCGACTTACTTGTATCGAATGGTGGTGAAAATTGTATGGCTTGTGGGAACAGGAATTTCGGCGTCTTCAGACTCACCACGTACACAGTCGCCACCGGGTTGTTGGTGTTTACCTGAAAATTATTTTTAACCTTAAATCTGTTTAGTGTGTTTAGTGTTGTGGGAATACTAGTGAAAGCCCCAAAGGGAGTTCTCCGACCGAGCGAGATGGTATGCTCGGAAGCCCACTAACTTAGAAAACTTCGATAGTGCGATGCAGGATTGTGGCGCCAGTAGTACCGCCACAGTGTTTGGTATAAAATATATAAATTTCACGGGAACCAGACATTTTAACGCAATAAAAAGTAACATGTGAGCAGGCTTATCTGTTTAAAATTTTATCACTGCGGTCCAGTAGTTTTAGAGCGCAATAAATCTGAAATCAAACAAACAAACAAATCCTTCCCTTTTATAATATTAGGATGACGATTACTTGATTATTATTATTTGTTAATACTAGATACATATATGTATAATATATATATTTATTAATTTAGCATTGAGCGAGCTATTTACTAACTTGGCTCTATCAGACAGTATTTATGTTATGGACCAAGCAATAAATTGAGCATTAGACATAATGCCCGGTTATTATGAAATATTTCCAATATCAGAGTGCAGTTTAATAATATACAAATACTTAATTTGTATCGGGCATTATACATAATATTGTCCATCACCTTTTGGGCAGAGTAATAAAACATTTTTTATAACAATTCTCATTTTACTTAAAATTATCCCGATAGAGGTAAATATCATTCCTATTGCATTAATCACCTAGTCCATAACATTTTAGCCACTTTGTCCGAGTATAAAGAAAGCTACTATTCTCATAAAATAGCACAGGACATTAAAATAACTAGAACATGTCGAGGACGTTTACTATCTGCACACCACACATTACGTGTCGCTCGTATGCGTGACCCAGAAAACACGAAATAAAGAACCGTTGGAACATTCACGTAAAATGTAATTTCTTATCCGTGTTTTATGGCGCGTGCTACAGGTGCTTCAATTTACGCAGTCGAAATGTGGTCTACGTTATTTGCAACCGGCTGCTTATAATCTCGCAATTTTCTTGAAATCAATTTGTATACAGTTTTATATACCTATTCTGTCATTAGAGAGTTTTTAGTTTCGGACTAAACACTTGATTACGTGAGCACACTACTACCGGGTTTAATAAAGTGGTTTAGGGTGGTTGTATAATCACGTCTCAGATACCAACAGCTGGTTGTGGCAGTCGAACTGATCGATGTAGTAAAAATATCATCCAAACCAGTATTTTGAAAATATATAAGAACGAAGATGAATCACTCGTCGGATGGACATTTAAAAAGTCAATCTCTTCGATCTCTTGCCAATCGCATTGCTCATCCGCTTCATTGGTTTCCGAGTTGAGTATTACGCACACACTTTGGCACTATAAAATTATGGTCTAGTTTCAATGTACAAATAGATGACCTATTATTAATTACATGCAGATCTAAGATTGCAAAAGAAATGAATGATATTGTTTTTTTTCAATTACGTATGTTTTCTGAAATATTTCCTCACATTTAACTTTAATTTTACGTCTTCAGATCGTCCCTGTATTTTTATATTCCGCTCTGTTTGTTTTAAGTCTTGATCCTCATTAATTTTAAGTCAAAGGTGGGATGTCTTTTACACATGGCTATATCTGCGGGTTCATAAAGGCCGTGACAGACGAAGCTATAATATATATTAATATGAAGAGCCATTAGTATGAATAACTTAAATATACATTATAGCTGTGTGTGCGGTCATCAATATTTTATGTACAAATTATATCGTAATATGTCTGGCTATGATGCATATATATATTATAGCTACGTCTGTGACGGCCTTTAAGATCTCATTATTCCTATATTCCTCAACCTAACATGATCCTAATGTGAACAACACTCAGTATAGGCAGCTATAATGCTACTAATTTAAATGTAATTTCGAAGAATGAAGAAGGAGTAGAAAACTGAAACACTTCATGCTCCTCCGTCGTTTTTCTCATTAATTTCGTTGCGGGTCCCAAGATAGATGTCCCTCGGGCACCCCTGATATAATTTCAAAAGGTTTCTGAGGTTGGTTACAACTGTCAATCCTGACTACACAGGAGTTGCAGTGGTGGGAATGTGTAGTCTAATAGTGGGTCATTTGCCCGTAAAAAAAGAAAAAATAATGTAAGTCCCGAATTCACCAACGCATGTTAGTGTTAGCGGCTTGTTAAAATACCAGGCCTTCTCATTCATTCATAGGTATTACGAGAGGAACAACATGCTATTTAGAGAAGGATTAACTTTAACATTGCTTGGTGAAACACGCCCTAAGTGTTGCTTTTTCACTGGGCTATGAAGAAAGACAACCGCCCAATAACTTGGTCTGATCAATATTTTCTGTTTACAATTATTTATATCATGAATCGGACTGGATTAGACAAGAGTTTTGACTGTAAATTATTCGTACAAGACGCAAAATCTTTTATAATAATCATTTGCAAATTTAGGCGTATGCAGATGTTATTAAATTACATTTTAGTTCAGTCTGTAAGCTAATCTTACCTTGGGGTACCGTAATGTCCGTATAGCTGGATACGCCGGCGGCTCCTGCTGGTCCAGCCCGTACCAGGGATACTTGTGTTGCTGGACCAGCGAGTCGTTATACGTGACGTACATCAGCGTCTGTCCGTCCGCGCTGAACCAGAGCGCCCGGTCGAGGCGCAGCACCTCGGTCTCGTACAGGAAATCGGGGACTCCATTGAATATCACTCCGGGAACACCTGGGATGACACTATGATTAGTTTTTGAGTTCCTATAGTTGACGTGTCCAGTATGTAATATATTTTTTTATTACTCATGCGGGGTAAGTAGCATCTTGGCGCCCGCTGTTGCGATTGAAAACGAGCCGTTTGCCCATTCTAAAATTTGAGTGCGAAAAGTTTACTTGGCCTTGCTAACTATTATTAGCAAGGGACTAAGTTGTTCTACTCAAGTTTTGTTCAGATTAAATAAATTTAACTTGTTGTTTCAGTTGCTTTCGTAAACTATTATTTAACTTAAATACTAAATCATGTATTGATGATAGAGAAACCGGGGGTTAGTTATGTATTGTTATAAAAATATTAGACCTACATAAGTTTATCATTTCCTCACACTAAATATTTTCATAACAATAACAACATTGGTAAAAAGTTGACAGCGTTGATTAAAATCTAAAACGCAACTTTGACAAATCCCAAAATATCAGAAGGTAAAGGACAATGAAGAATTTAAGTCGCAGGCGAAATAGGTCGCGGCATCTGATAACAAGATCAGCGTTGATTAAATTACAAAGACGAATATTTCAGACCTTGTTCTTGAGTGAAATACCTGCTCAGAGTTATTCGAGCTCGTTTTACTCATAATCTCATTTACCTACTTCGCACTCGATGTGCTTTTATTATATAACTTTATTTAATAAACAAGGTGTAAAATAAATGACTGAAAGTACTTTAAGGTGTGTATGTGCCTCCGGTGAGTTTACTGCGAAAGTACCAGCGCTGAAAGACTTACTTTTGACTTTCATGTTTCTCAAGAGTGCTTTTGTTTATTGCGCACTACTTTGGCACTATAAAAAACTCCTAGTGTCAAACCTCCGGCCACCTTCAATGTCGTCGGTTTGCGAAAATTTTATTATTACTCTTACTTATTTAATTTAGTAATCAATAGCACTAACGCATTATGTCATTCTACCAAACAGCGACATCCTATGAGTAGTCCCCGAACCGGTGGTAGGTCATCATGTAGGACAATTCTAAAAGTGTTAGTATCTAACCAATTTGGAAATAAAAGATTTGTCATTTTCATTTTCAGTAAAAAGGCCAACCCAATATTGATTAACGTCTCAGTATTCAGTAATTTTGGTCGGACTTAAGAGGAAACACCACGAAATTTTTTTCATACAAAAATAGGGGTCTAGGGGATTTCTATTTCCTCCCTGGATAACACCTCTAGAGTAACAATTTTTTTCCTAAATATTTATGGATATTGTTTGTACGTCCCTATTTTTTCCTTTTTTTAATAAATTAATAATTTAAAGAGATATGGATGTTTAAAAAACTAAAAAAAATGGCTAGACTCTCCGCTATGTTTAAATATCTAGGAAACAGATTTGACTACAATAAACAACAAAAGAAAAAAAATAGGAACCTTGCTCAATTCTTTTTTTAGGTAATGCAGAAAAAAAAAATTTAAATCGGTTAAGTTTTGGAGGAGGAAACAGAAATCCCCTAAACGTCGATTTCTGGTACTTTTTATAGGTAATTTCAGTCCAAGTTGCAGTTGTCTCTATCGCGCTAGTGCTGGCTAGCTAAGGCACTGCGAGACAGCAATAGATTTTATAAATACCTATTTTGTATTTCTCTCAACCGTGGTGTTTCCTCTTAAGTCCTATACTTCAAGCTTGCTACGAAGCTACGTGTTAGTCGTGCTACGCCGTAGCCCGTAGGCGTCAATCGTAGCTCTAAAATTCCCGGTTAATATGCCGCATTACTTATAATCATCAACTATCACGCCTCCGCGGTTTAGTGGTTTAGAGTTTAGCTCTCGATTCGGTCGTGGGTTCAACCGAACAACAAAAAAAAATTTTCAAGTTTGGTTAGGATATGGCAGACTGATCACCTATTTGTCTGACGAGAAAGATGATCCGTCGATGGGCATGTAAAAAGTCGGTCCTGTGCCTGATCTCCTGTCATTCATGTCGGTTATCCGTTCGGGCTACGATATCCACTGGGCTACCAGGGTGAAGAAAGAGAGAGTGCTTCTGTGTATTGCGCATACACTGGGGCACTATAAAATAACTCTGGCTAACTGGCCTGGTTTCAATGAAACTGGCCACCGTCACCGAAATCGGTGTGAGAGGCATTATTATCATTATAATCATCAACTTTATCAAATAAAAAGATTGTATAAAATGTAGCTCTGTATTCTGTAGCTCTTTATTATAATTTCAAACAATGGAGTCCTTATTGCTGAATTCGAAGTATGTGCTAATAATGAGGAAAAGCAATAAAACGTACCCCGCTGTATTCCGGCCGTGTCTTAAAGTGAGACATTTATGCTAAAATGTACGCCAAATTATAAATAAATGAACTTGGGGTAATATAACGAAGAATGTCGGGTGTATTGTGAAACTGTTCTTTTGTGGTAACGTGAACGGCGCTGCATTGATAAAGCGTGGTAATATTTATGTAGCCACATTAGTTCACTTCCTGAATAGAGACGTAAGAAAGTCGTTGAACAAGTAAGCTCGCCGAAAAATGTTTTATGCAAAAAGTTGTGGTTAAACTTACCTATATATAAAATTATAGCATATTTAGGGTGGAGTGCACCGACAGTAAATAATCAGTTGATTTAGTAATCGGCCGTTTAGTCAAAAATGTAATACAACTGTTTTAAAATAGCATTGTTTTAATCGTATTCTATTTAAGCGCTTAAAATACAGCGAGCGATACGTTCGGCGTGATTGTGGTTGCAATGCTATTTTAGCAAATTGAATTTTAGATCTCGCACTGGCAGAAGAAGCAACAAAATATTATGTTAAAATAATAAAAACACTCTTATAAATATAAAGAGTAAAGGGCTATAAAAAAAAAAAATATATATATAATTAATATTTTATTATGTATACCTTAACAAATACTAACTAAGAACTTAAAAAAAAGAAAAAATGTGTATGCCAATTTCTTTTTTTTGTTTCATTCTTAAAAAGAAAGTTGATAATTCTGTCTTCCATTAATCCTACCTAACATTATAATATTGTACGCTAAAACTGAATCTTAATACTGCACATGTATTAGTATAAGGGGCATTTCACGTCAAGCGGACCAGAAAAAAAAAGTCAGATCTTGGATATTGTTCATAATTGGATCAATTGCACTTCCATAGGACCTGAATAAATGTACGTCCTTATTTTTCTTTTTTTATGCCTTGTTACGAATTTATGCGCCTTCAAAGAATCATCAAAATTTGAAAAGCAGATTTTTCGAAAGCTGTTAATGAAGGTAATCAAATGGAATAAAGAATAAGTAAACAGTGTTTATTAGAGTATATTAATTGATTTTATAGAAAATAAATTGAAATTAGAAAATATATATTTTTTTCGTACAGTAAACCGGAAGTCAATATTAAACTTCGATTTTTTTTTCAATTAGAAAAATTTTTTTTTTTTATTTTAGCCTTCAAACATGCCCCGTAGTGTGTAAATATTATGTAAAAAATATAAGAATGGTACCTCGATTAGTTTCGAAGATACACGCACTAAAGTATGTGGGTGCCGATGTCGCGCAGTACGGGCAGTTCTTTAGTACGGTAGTAGTACCTTTATATTACCTCAACAATAGAACTCAGAGAGTGGAAATAAATTGTAAAAGATCTGCTGGCACCAAAATTGAGTTAGGTGTTCCACAGGGATCTATTTTAGGTCCGTTTCTTTTTCTCATCTACATAAATGACTTACCGTATCTAGTAAAAGATAAGCATGAGATAGTACTTTTTGCTGATGACACTTCACTAATTTTTAATGTGAAGCGACGACAGTCAAACTATGACGAGGTAAATAGTGCTCTTTCAAAAATGGTACATTGGTTTAATGTAAATAATTTACTTTTAAATTCAAATAAAACAAAATGTATAAAGTTTAGCCTGCCAAATGTTAGGCAGGTCCAAACCAATGTACTATTAAATGATGAGAAAATGAACTTAGTAGACACCACTGTATTCCTAGGTATAACACTAGACTGTAAATTACAGTGGGGTCCTCATATTGTAAAACTGGCAGATAGGCTCAGTTCTGCAGCATATGCAGTAAAAAAAATTAGAGAAATTTCAGATGAAGATACAGCGAGACTAGTTTATTTTAGTTACTTTCATAGCATAATGTCCTACGGCATCCTTTTATGGGGAAATGCCGCGGACATTAATACTATATTTGTGCTGCAGAAGCGAGCTATACGTTCTATTTATAAGTTGTCATCTTTTGAATCTCTGAGAGAAAAGTTTAAAGAAATAAGTATTCTGACCGTCGCATCTCAATACATTTTGGACAATGTGTTGTATGTAAAAAAGAATATAAATGATTTCAGAAAAAAAAGCGACAACCATTGTATAAACACTAGAAATAAGCACAAATTAGATATACCAGTGATTAGACTTGGCAAGGTAGGTAAATCTTTTAAAGGTCAATGTATACGCCTATACAATAGAATCCCAGAAAACGTTCAAAATCTTTCTATAAATAAATTTAAAAAATTAGTTAAAGAACGTTTGTGTGCTAAAGGTTATTATAAGGTTAATGATTTCATTGATGATTGCACACCCTGGGAATAAGGTGCCTCTATGCTAGGTTACAACTTTGTACACTTTGTTTTTATAATTTTAGTTTTAAGTCATAACATTGTTATGTATATTGTATAATATTATATTATATTTAAAAAGAAAAAGAACAATTTTCCAATCTTTTTGCTAAAAGATGGCCCCGCGCGAGTTTCTTACGCCGGTTCTTCTCGCCGGGCTAGTTTCCGAACCGGTGGTAGGCATCATGTAGGACAATTCTATAAGTGTTATTTAATAACCTATATGGAAATAAAATGTTTTGATTTTGATTTTGATTTTGATTGATATACTTGCCAAAGGTTGTTTTATGACATTGAATTATTGAATCCTGTTGTGACTTGTAAAACCATCTATTATCTACCAAGAAAATCGCTTTGAAATGAAAGTGAAATGTTAGAAAGAGATAGATAGAGACGCCTCACGCAGCACGCCAAGCGTCGCCTATGTCGTCCGTTATTCATTTAGTCGTTTCTGTGAGTGCAATGCGTTAGCAGTGTTCTGTTAAAACAAATAACTGTGGAATTATCGTTATAATGAATTTCTATGGTAATCGGTGTAATAAAACCCTTTTTAACTTGCCATTTCATTCAAAGTTTATCAGTGTTAGAAAAGTTTCAAAACGTTTAGCTGAAAAGTGGGGAGTTACTTCTTTTCCTTACGTATGTACGTCTTGCCGATTACGTCTGTCAAGTGAAATACCTACAGAACCCAATTTTGATCTGGTTCAGTCACAGAGCAGCCAAACGCCGAGTGAATGTTCGCAGAACGCTCTGAATGAATCGTATATTCCGGATGAGGATGACGATAGACATAAAACTATTTCGACTCAGACGGAAACGGATCGAGAAATTCTACGTCAGTTAAAGAAGTTTAACGACCCGTCTACATCTCTTTCGCTGCAAACTGTAATACTAACCGTTGCACCTCAGTCCTAAAGTGAACATAAACTCGCAAAACAATTCGGAACAACTTGACGTCAAGCTAAAAATGCAAAGAAACTTGTGGCGCAATTAGGTATTTTGTCATCTCCTAACCCACGTAGTGGTCGTAAGCTGCCAGTGGAAACTGAAGATGTGGTGAGAAGTTTTTATCTCCGAGAAGATATTAGTAGAGTTATGACGGGCAAGAAAGATTGTATCTATTAAATTAAATGACGGCAAACGAGCACAGGTGCAAAAACAACTTCTAATGAGCAATATTGATGAGTTGTATCAGAAATTTAAGACGGAATATCCCGGTATGAAAGTTAGCTTACCTAAGTTTTTCACAATAAGACCTAAACAATGTGTCCTTGCTTGAGATTCTGGCACACACCTTGTCTGTGTATGTATATACCACCAGAATGTTAAACTGATGTTGGCAGCAGGAAACATTGATTCGCTAACTACAGAAACCAAAAAGCATTTTACATCTTATAAGGAGTGCCTACGAATGATGATGTGCCCCAACCTAAACCAATTTGTTATTTGATGATGTTAATATTTTAAAAACAGATTTAATTTTATAAACTTATATTATTACGAAGAAGATTTTAGCACTAAAGCTGAAATACATTTTCACGCAACCTCACATGGAAAAGGGCCATGTGATGGTCTTGGCGGAAATCTAAAGAGACTGGCAACCCGTGCTAGCTTACCTGCAAATAGAGCTATTACTGACTGTCTTCGATTATATAATTGGGCTAAAACAGGAAACAGCCTGATAAGGCCTTCTTCATAATAATATAAGTTTATTAAAATAAATCTGTTTTTAAAATGTTGTGGCGCTCCATCTGTACCATATATATTTTTTGTTACTCGGATACCTTTATAACACTACGTGGGTTAGGAGATGACAAAATACCTAATTGCGCCACAAGTTTCTTTGCATTTTTAGCTTGACGTCGAGTTGTTCCGAATTCTTTTGCGAGTTTATGTTCACTTCAGGACTGAGGTGCAACGCACCTCAGTCCTGAAAGACGGTTAGTATTACAGTTTTCAGCGAAAGAGATGTAGATGGGTCGTTAAACTTCTCCTTTAACTGACGTAGAATTTCTCGATCCGTTTCCGTCTGAGTCGAAATAGTTTTATGTCTATCGTCATCCTCATCCGGAATATACGATTCATTCAGAGCGTTCTGCGAACATTCACTCGGTGTTTGGCTGCTCTGTGACTGAACCAGATCAAAATTGGGTTCTGTAGGTATTTCACTTGACAGACGTAATCGGCAAGACGTACATACGTAAGGAAAAGAAGTAACTCCCCACTTTTCAGCTAAACGTTTTGAAACTTTTCTAACACTGATAAACTTTGAATGAAATGGCAAGTTAAAAAGGGTTTTATTACACCGATTACCATAGAAATTCATTATAACGATAATTCCACAGTTATTTGTTTCAACAGAACACTGCTAACGCATTGCACTCACAGAAACGACTAAATGAATAACGGACGACATAGGTGACGCTTGGCGTGCTGCGTGAGGCGTCTCTATCTATCTCTTTTTAACATTTCACTTTCATTTCAAAGCGATTTTCTTGGTAGATAATAGATGGTGTTACAAGTCACAACAGGATTCAATAATTCAATGTCATAAAACAACCTTTGGCAAGTATATAAAGGTACTACTACCGTACTAAAGAACTGCCCATACTGCGCGACATCGGCACCCACATACTTTAGTGCGTGTATCTTCGAAACTAATCGAGGTACCATTCTTATATTTTTTACATAATATTTACACACTACGGGGCATGTTTGAAGGCTAAAATAAAAAATAAAAAAAAATTCTAATTGAAAAAAAAATCGAAGTTTAATATTGACTTCCGGTTTACTGTACGAAAAAAATATATATTTTCTAATTTCAATTTATTTTCTATAAAATCAATTAATATACTCTAATAAACACTGTTTACTTATTCTTTATTCCATTTGATTACCTTCATTAACAGCTTTCGAAAAATCTGCTTTTCAAATTTTGATGATTCTTTGAAGGCGCATAAATTCGTAACAAGGCATAAAAAAAGAAAAATAAGGACGTACATTTATTCAGGTCCTATGGAAGTGCAATTGATCCAATTATGAACAATATCCAAGATCTGACTTTTTTTTTCTGGTCCGCTTGACGTGAAATGCCCCATAAGTTAAACATGTTACTGGGGGTGAGGACCTGGTGATCTGTAATACAGGCCTGACCTATAATGGACACCAGCTCTTCACATTCACTGTTCTGCACAATACTTAATGTTGTTATTATGTATATTTATGATTTGTAATGTGGGAGAAATAAAGTTATATTATATTATATTATATTATATTATATTATATTATATTATATTATATTATATTATATTATATTATATTATATTATATTATATTATATTATATTATATTATATTATATTATATTATATTATATTATATTATATTATATTATATTATATTATATTATATTATATTATATTATATTAAATTACATTGCGAGTTAATACATTAACTGGAGATCTTGAGCATTATGCGCCTGCTGCATACTCGACGAGTAGTATGGGAAGGAGCGAGGAAAGGAGGCAAAGACCTAGTGTGGCAGTGTTACTCGTCATATAATAACTCAGGGCAACATCGCGAACGCGCGAGGAGCAATGTGAGGAGGCATAGTGTGGCAGGCGTGTCATGCGCCTGCCACACACTCGATGAGTTCACACTTCAATTAATTATTAAGGCGAGGAGTAACCGCAAATAGCGCCACTCTTTTTAAAATAAATTTTACAATGACACAAAGATCTTATTTAAAAAGTAATCGGTTCAAACTTTAATTAAATAGTTAAACAAATTTATTGGCATTTAATTACAGCTCTAAATCCTATACTGTATTTACTCTCGTAAGTAATAACTAAAACGGCCGTTTTAGTTATTACTTCCGAGATATAATATATAATATTAGTTTAACTATTATATATTACTATAATAAATTAGTTTAACTATTTACTTAAAGTTTGAACCGATTACTTTTTTTAATAAGATCTTTGTGTCATTGTAAAATTTATTTCAAAAAGAGTGGCGCTAGTTGCGGTTACTCCTCGCCTTAAGGTGCAAACATAATGTTTTTCTAATGAACATTTAGAAAAATTACGCGATTCAAAGCTTCAACCCTGCGCCATTGTGCGTTGAGTCTTAGTTCCGGAAGTTCATACTAGTTATTAAAAAACTACTTTTACAAACGAGGTCTAGTTAGGTACTGCTGTAATATGAGGTGGTCAGGATGAACTAAAATGACAAAAAATTCGGAATGGTAGTTCAATAAAAAAAAATTTGATTAATTCTCAATACGACCAATCGATTTTGATGAAATTTAGCATAAAATACAAAGAATTCAAATATAGTTTTATCTCGAAACGTGGTGCGTTTTCATGCAATTTTGTATATATATTAGTGTAAACATGAGTATATCAATATTTCTTTTTTCGCCGAACTCTGGTCTGACATTACAGCTATCTATTTGGATCTATTGTAACTCCTTCGCGATAGTACTTATGCTACTTAAAAACCGATTTAATTGCGAATTTCCTCTGCTCTGATACATATTCAGTATCCTTGGGATGCCAGACCAGACATTTCCTGTGGACGTCGAAAAGGTGACAGAGGGATTATAACGAGTCTAAAAAGAACAGTCACTATAACTTTGGAATATGATTATAATACCTTTTCTCGTTCTAGAAATGTATTTTGTTTCCAAAAAAAATAACTTTTTTTTTGCTTTTTCGTTAATCTTACGACAAAAAATAAGTTTTTTTAAAAGTTTTTGACAAAAAAGATAACATTTCTAAAATGAGGAAAGGCAGTATAATCGTAAATCAAAGTAATATTAACTGTTCTTTTTACACCCGTTTTATACTACAGATTACTACTACTTACTATACGGCGACGTTCAGAAAACATTTTTGGAAAATTTATTCTGAATATATTTTTTTACTTTGACTTTATAATAACTTACCATTGCTAGTAATCCGGCATACCAGCGTCTTGAGGACCTTGGGCTTGTAGTAGATGTCGTTGTCGTGGACGAAGACCAGGCCGGAGCCGACTGGCGCCCACTCCGCGTACTGAAGCAGCGGGGCCGCGCGGTCGTCCTCCACGGGGGAGATGGGGATTTTGTTCCTGAAACATAATGTGGGTATTTTGTTCCTGAAACATGAGGTGGGTATTTTGTTCCTGAAACATGAGATGCGTATTTTTTTTCTAAAATACCTCACATAAACCTTGTATGTGAGGTATTTCGTTCGTAAAACATGATGAACATGAATATTTCATTCTTGAATCATGATGAGCTTTATTCATTGAATCATGTGGATTTCAGTTTCCGAATCATAATGGACATGGGTGTTAATTTCTGAATCAGAATGGACCTGGGTTTTTCGTTTCTGAATCATAATTAGTTCTTGAAACGAGGTAAATATATTCGAACCTAATTTGAATTGGTCGGTATAGCTAGCCAGAAATAGGGTAACCAGGTGACGTCTTTTGTTTATCTGTGACGTATATATGGGGACATCGGTGTTCCAGTAGTGGAGCTGGAATTTGGCGTCTTTTGTTCCTCAGAACAAGCCGAAGCTTACACACAAACATCCTATTCACAGCCTCATGAAAACGAGCTACGAAAATAACGTCAGATTAAGGACACGGTAGTGTGGTGTAATCTTTAGTTTATTGCGAAAGTCTGTCTATTTTTAACGCAATCAAACTAATGAACAGATTTGATGAAATGTCGTGTATTAAGAAGCGCATAGATAACTACACTTGTGGCGACATAATTTACGGTCTTTGAAATATGCGCCAAAGATGTAAGTTAATGTTAAGTTAACGCAATCAAATAGTGAATGGATTTGATGAAATATCGTATACTAAGAAACGCATAGACAACATATAATTATTGCGATAAAATTTACGGTCTCCGAAATATGCGTTAAAGAAGTTGCGTACCACCTAAAACTGTTTAGTTAGTAGAAGTGTGACTATAGGTAGCCATTAGGGGTGTGCTTTAGAATAGACACATGGGCCAAGATATAAACGACCAGTCAATTCAAGACCCGATTTATTAATAAATCAAAAATACATTAGTATTATATAGTGTAAAACTAAACAATTGCGCAAATACTCAATACGCTTACTCAGATATTATAAAGGTAAGTTACACACTAAGGTTACTACAAGGAGGTAGAGTTTTAGAAGGAGGAGAGATAAGAGTTTTCTTACCACCTTCCCAATAAAATGGGTATTTACACAACGAATTACTATGTCAGTCAAGTGACCTTTACGATCCGACAGAGACAGCAACATTGTATAAGTTATGAGTCCTCTAAATATTTTTATTACCGACTACGTATTTTGACGACCTCCGTAGCAGTGATTGAGCGCGTTGGTGCTCGATCGAGAGTTCGCGGGTTCGAATCCCGCTGAGGGAACAAAAAGTTTTCAATGTTCCTTGGTCATGGATGTGTATTAGAGTTGTGTATAATATAATAAAAATCTTAAATATGTGTATAGTATAAAAGTATTAAATATATTTCCGTTGTCTGGTACCTGTAGCACAAGTTCATCGGACTTAGCACGGGGCCAGATAGACGTGGTGTTAAGCGTCAATAGATATTGTTATTATTATGTTTGTGTATAGCTTTCCTTGCTCACTGGCAATTAAATTCCGGACCTTTGGAAGACATGCATGTGGCCGAAGCCAACACGCAGAGGCCCCGTTACACATTTTTAATTTAAATGTAATGTCAAATGTGACACTAGCCGGCGACTCTCTCTGTACTCACCATGGGAGTGCGCCCACCGAAACCCACCGTTTAGTGTAGGACTATTGCAAGGAGGGGTTTTATTATTATTACTATAATGTGGGTAGAATAGTGTACAATACCTAGCGATGACGTCATAGACGTAGTAGCGCGCGAGGCGGGCGTGTCGCCAGCCGGGCCGCACATCCGATATCAGCAGCACGAACTTGAAGTCCGCTGACACCTTAAAGTCCACAGCGTTCAGCTCTCTCTGTAACAAACGCAGCTTATAATAATGTATATTCCATTGGGCAAATAGTAGGAGTTAATTGCAATAAGCTAGACGACAAAAACATTGCTTAATTGTATAGTATACTTCGATATGAGCAATGAGCCTCTTCTCAGAAGAATCATAATAAAAATCTATATTATTGTTAAAGGTAAATCAATATATTGACAAAAAAGTCTTGTGAAAACGTTCCACACAAAGTTACTATGATGTCACCATCGTAATCTTTTCTTATAGTTTCCACAGTGAATTCAGTGACGGTGATAATCGTTCCAACCAGTCGGGGGGCGTAGTGGTGTCTAAGTGTGTGCGCAGCACACAAGAGCACTTACATACTTTAGATAAGTAATACATATTTATAGGAAATATAGCAGAAAAACTATAATAAGAACTTTAATTTCTTCACTATTTATTTTAATTAGTTTTATACGCGTTCAAAGGATTGTTCATAACATTAAATTAACCGTTTGCACTACAACCTTCAACTGCGTAGGTGATGTTTGAAGGTAAATATGTGGGAAGCAACTGGGGCGACAGTTAACATCGCTAACAAAGCAAACTTGAGTGCAAACAGCTCAGGATCGTCAGCCTGTAGATTATATCGGATTGTTTGAACAGGAACTTTACATTATTATGTGGACGTGTGCCGACAGTTTCGTTATTAGGAGTATAGATTCCTAGTAACGAGACTGTACGCTACGCTAAATATATATGTTACAGTAAAAGCTCGAATTACGGAAATCCTAATATTTAAGAGTACAACTGAGGTTTTACTCTTAAATATTAGGATTTTGCGATACCACCGTTTTTCAATTTATTTGTAAAGTTACAACTAAAATTACGGCTGCCCCAAATTAAAACCTAGTAAGGGTCAACAAATATTTTACAGGAGAGCGCTTTAAAGTAAAAACCTTTCTTTGCTTTAATATCGCAGTATATACGTGAGTTTTCGTCTTTTTATATTTTGTAGAGACATACTCCGAAAGCAGAATTGACAAAAATCGGCAATTAACCGATTTTTGTCAAGATTGTCCCTTACTAGGTTTCAATTTGGCAGTCGCATACTTCATCTCGTTTTGAGTGAAAGAGTCACAAACATCGATGCATATTGGTAAACTTTTACATTTACAATAGTACTTAGTTAGAATAAGGTGACCTAGTCCACTATTACTTCAATCTTGCTATAAAAGTAAGTATCATCCGATGGTTAAAAGCTATAAGTTGCATATGCAAAAGTAATCGGACAACAGCGTCGTTTTAATTAAAAGTGAGGGATGGTTGATTTGGATTGTAATAAAAGATTATCCTTAAAGAATTGTACAAAACTGAAATATTAGCTTCGAACAATTCTTCCATTTCTTTTGTTATTTCTAAATGTATATTTGTAAACTTAAAATCCATGAAAGCCGCACATTCGATACAGTAATGATAGTTCTATGATATTTTCAAAAAAGGTGTTTAGAAATCCTCACGAAATACTCCCCAAATCATGTATTGGTAACTATAAACGCTATGAGCTTTAGCCTTATCTCCTTATAGCAAATACGTTTTCGAAATGAGGGTTCAAAGATTAGTTCAATCTAGGATTTAGTCGGTGGTATTGTGTTCTTTAGAATTGCGAGCGCCATTGTTAGTGTCGGTACGTGTTGGAAAATTCTTATTAACGATTAACTATTGAGTTCCCAATGAATAGAACATGAAGTTCGAAAGCAACGTAAAGAATGTGAACGTGAGGGGAATATATTTGTAACAATATTACACTTATTTCGTCTCTTTACATAATGTTGCATTAGATACACGAATCATCCTTTTTTTCCCGACTACGGCGAAGCCAAAACGATGGGTAATGATTATGCCAATCTGATTATGTGTATATACGTTGCAGTCTGATTATTAACAGTCAAAAGTACTTTTAACAATTTTTTATTAACAAAATCAATCGAAAGTAGTTTCAACCAATTCTTATATTAATAGATTTTACTTTTGACTGGATTATATACCTATGCTTGTTCGATAGTAGCGCCTAAACCACAGTTCCGATTTTAATAAACCATCTGTCAATAGATTCTCAATCAAAAAGAAAGTTATTTAGCTCTAAAATTAACGTAGTAGGATTATAGTTTTCTACAAAAAATATTATTACATGCTTTGGAATTTGTCTAATACCATTATTGTGAAACAAAACATTATTTTAAATATTGACTAAACCAAAAATCACCACTATAATCCAGCTCAGTTCCTCTAAGTATTTTGGTCGTGATCATTGCATTGAATTTTGTGTTTTTCGTGCCTTTTAATAATTATTTTCAGACTGCAGCTATATAGTAGTTTGTTTGGGTACAGACTAATCCGATAAAGGGTTGAGTAACAACGGCTATAAATTTATAATGACATTTCGACGGAAAACGCTTGCTTTTGTAACTTAATAAAGTCTTTATTAGGCGGAACGTGATTTTACTTAACAATTTTTGCTTAAATATATTATCATTCAATATATTTAGTACTATATTTTTGAAGTATTGCTAAAAGCATTTTTAAAAATATAAATAAAATATTGTGTCGTTTTAAAAATATAAACAAAATATTTACGACCTCCGTAGCGTAGTGGTTGAGCGCGTTGGTGTTCGAGCGAGAGGTCGCAGGTTTGAATCCCGCCGAGGGAACAAAAAGTTTTCAATGTTCCCGAGTCATGGATGTGTATTAAATTTGTGTGTTAATATAATAAAATCTTAAATATGTGAATACTATTAAAATCTATACATATAATAAATCTGTAGAGGGGTCATGTCTGTACATTAACAATATTTAAGTGAAAATTAAAAAAAGGGGGTCTATATAAGCCACAGAACCTAAAAATAACATTTTTGAAAAAAATGTCTGTCTGTCTGTCTGTCTGTCTGTCTGTCCATATGGGAATGTTTGTCGTCGCATCACGCTAAAACCACTGTATGGAATGAAATGAAATTTGGCAGGCAGGTAGCTTACGACCTGAAGAGCATTATTGGAAATTATTATCCCGAAAAACGAAAGGGTTCCCGTGGGATCTTCAAAAAATTGTAGCTACCTATTTGACGGTATTTCAGCCAAACTACTCAACGTATTTAAATGAAATTTGGCAGGCAGGTAGCTTATAATCTGAAGAGCATTATTGGAAATTGTTATCCCGAAAAACGAAAGGGTTCCCGTGGGATCTTCAAAAAATTGTAGCTACCTATTTGACGGTATTTCAGCCAAACTACTCAACGTATTTAAATGAAATTTGGCAGACTGGTAACTTATGATCTGAAAAGCATTACTAGAAAATTATTATCCCGAAAAACGAAAGGGTTCCCGTGGGATCTTCAAAAAATTTCATCTACCTATTTGAAGGTATTTCAGCCAAACTACTCAACGTATTTAAATGAAATTTGGCAGGCAGGTAGTTTATGATCTGAAAAGGATTACTGGAAATTATTATTCCGAAAAACGAAAGGGTTCCCGTGGGATCATCAAAAAATTGTAGCTACCTATTTGACGGTATTTCAGCCAAACAACTCAACGTATTTAAATGAAATTTGGCAGGCAGGTAGCTTATGACCTGAAGAGCATTATTAGAAATTATTATCCCGAAAAACGAAAGGGTTCCCGTGGGATCTTCAAAAAATTGTAGCTACCTATTTGACGGTATTTCAGCCAAACTACTCAACGTATTTAAATGAAATTCGGCAGGCAGGTAGCTTTAACCTGAAGAGCATTATTGGAAATTGTTATCCCGAGAAACGAAAGGGTTCCCGTAGGATCTTCAAAAATTGTAGCTACCTATTTGACGGTATTTCAGCCATACTACTCAACGCATTTAAATGCAATTTGGCAGGCAGGTAGCTTATAATCTGAAGAGCATTATTGGAAATTGTTATGCCGAAAAACGAAAGAGTTCCCGTGGGATCTTCAAAAAATTGTAGCTACCTATTTAACGGTATTTCAGCCAAACTACTCAACGTATTTAAATGAAATTCGGCAGGCAGGTAGCTTATAACTTAAAGAGCATTATTGAAAATTGTTATCCCGAAAAACGTAAGGGTTCCCGTGGGATCTTCAAAAAATTGTAGCTACCTATTTGACGGTATTTCAGCCAAACTACTCAACGTATTTAAATGAAATTCGGCAGGCAGGTAGCTTATGACCTGAAGAGCATTATTGGAAATTGTTATCCCGGAAAACGTAAGGGTTCCCGTGGGATCTTCAAAAAATTGTATCTACCTATTTGACGGTATTTCAGCCAAACTACTCAACGTATTTAAATGGATCTTGGCACAAAGGTAGATTGTAACATGAAATAACCAATATAATATTTTTAACCGACTTACAAAAAAGGAGGAGGTTTCTCAATTCGTAAATATATGTTTGTTTTTTTATGTTTCTTCGCGGATATCTTCATCGTTTCTGAAACGATTTTAATTTTTTTTATGTTGTGTAGGGTATAATTTAAATTTGGTCCCATTGTCACCAAAATGGTGACCTGATGATGGGATCCGTGAGGAATCGAAGGAAATCCTCAAAATTCATGTGGAATAATATATTGATTTTGATTTTTTCTGAAGTAGTCTAAGCATATGTTACCAAACAGTAAGGTTATGCACCATATCCTGGATCTATAATATCAAAAAAATTCGCGTTTCAGTAAACTATATGTATATTTAAATTTCGCGCTTACGCCAGAGCAGCAGCAAACTATATATATATATATATGTATTGAAAAATTTCGCGCTGCTCTGGCTTACGCCAGGCTAGGCTAGGTAGACTTTTTCTCTTTCTACTATTTTTTTTTATCTAATCGTTTTTGTTTTTCATTTTCCGTCCTCAAATAATCGTCGTCTGATCATTCGAGAATTATCCCTACTCAGTCTATACCCATCACTAAAAATCTGAAAATTAAATAATTTTAAACAAAAAAAAAACGACTTCAAAAGGTAAACTAAAAGGAACTATTAAATTTACTTCGCACAAAGTGATACTTATTTTCCAGTACAAGTGAAAATAATTATTACTTTGTGCGAAGTAATTTATTATTATACTTAGGTTTTGCAAATACGATTAATAAAGTATAGGCGTAGGATAGTTTGTTTTCAAGATATGAATGAGATGTCATAGGTACATTTAAATTAGAAAAGTTATGTCAATATACATAAGTAAGATTTATGTTTTTCATGATATTTTTATTTATAAGTTTTTATGCTAGGTACGGCTTGGGTTTTTTCTTTCTTTTGGACTTTTGTTTTTTTGTCGTCTAAAGGAAGTTAGTACTTTAACCGTAAAGTCCCTAAGTAGGCTACATGTTTGTTAGCGTAGGTAATTAATAAATAAAAAACCGGGCAAGTCCGAGTTGGAATTGCGCACCGAGAGTAGACTTTTAAAAAATTTGGCGCTCGGCGCCAGCAGCGCAGCGTCGGTGTGAAAACGATCATCGTCTGCAGTCGCTGCGGCGTAAAGTCCATACAAATCTCAGTACAGATATCTTCGTCGCGTATATGAGGGTACTATCAAGTAGTCCCGTTCGCATAAAAGAAAAAAAAATATTATACATACAGACGAATTGAGAACCTCCTCCTGTTTTTGAAGTCGGTTAATAATACACGGTCATTTTTCGAGCTGGTAGTAGGAATTGTTAGCATTTTCATAGAAAAAATACCTCAAAACATTTACGACAAAAACGGCCATTATTTGACAGTAAACTATTATTATTACTCCATCGGCCTACTTCTTTTGCCTATGCACGTCTAATACCGTGTATAAAGAAGCATTACTATAAATTAGTGATTTTAAATATCCAAACGACAGTGTTCATAAACTAAAATGTATTTGAACTGCTGCCCTAAATCACTTTTCCACGCGTACGAAGTCGCGGGCACAGCTAGTATTAAATAAATTTACGTTGTCTTGTACCTGTAACACAAGTTCTTCGGATACTTAGCACGGGGCCAGATTGACGTGGTGTGAAGCGACCATAGATAGTATTATATTATTATTATATTCATACTTAGTAGGTATATAATAGTAAAATATTATATACTAGCTCTCCTGGTGAACTGACAGCAAAACGCCGATTACCGGGTCCAATTTATAATTGGTTAATAACAGTGAGTCTACATAGGTAACAAAGGGTTTATTGTATTATCATTAAATTCTTCGTGGAGTACCAGATTGATGAAAATAGCATAAGAAGTATTTGTCCAGTAGTATTATCCAGTGTATCCAGTAGTATTTGAATTTTTTCGCGAACAGACATACAGGAGGCATATATCCTTAGGTATTGTTCTGTAATATATGTAATGGTATATTATATTACAGAACAAAACCTAAGGTATAGGTAGGATACATACCTTTCCAACACAACAAGATTGGATATTTCTACAAACTGCGTCGCTATGAATGTGAAATGCTAGCACATTTCTCACAAGTCTTTGCTTGTACAAATATGCAAAAAAATCTTTTCCCCATGGCAATAAAATGAACGAACCAAGAACAGGTTTAAAGTCTAAAAGTGTAAAAATTAAAGCAAAAGCTTCATAGCACGCTTACTTTCACCATTTCATTACTTACTGTCTCTATTAACTACTCTGTAGCATTTTAAAAGACTGGCAATCTATCCGAATAAAAAAAAGTATTCCTAATTTAAATATTCATGGAGATTTCTAGAATATCTCTTTCTGGAGCGTTTATTACACTCACCGGGAGCGTGATTGTGATCGCTCTAGCTTTCGGAACTTACAGCCCTGAATCCTCGATAAATGGAAGCTCTTTGCAGATCACAGCCGGTTTATCCCGTGCAGATGTATTTGTAGAGTTTACGGTACAGTAAACATGCTAGGACGCCGGGCCGAGACAAAGAATTGAATAGAACCTCTGCAAATATGGTCTTTCGTAAACCGACGTTGTTTCTATAGAATACAGAGGTTAGAGTTATTATAGCTAGAATCGGAAACTATAGGGATTCTCCTTATGGTTTACTCTTTATTATATTATGGTATTTTGCAGGTGTGAGTTGTAAGTGTTGTCATTTGCTGCAATAATCCTTCTATTTTACTGAAATTTATTGTAAATGTGAAACTATACATTTTAGACAATAGTAGATTGACATTAGAATTTTACAGTTCTCTCATCTTGAACACGACGGCGCTAGCTCCAAGTTGTAGATAAAGAACTGAACGAAATGAGCGAGATTACTTTGATTGATTTGGATTTACATCTATTCATCCATTCTCACAAATCATTACATTTATAATTATTATAGTAGTAGGGTATACATCATTATCATGATTTCAGCTATTAGACATTAACCTACCCCAAAGTATTGCATAGAGGGTAGTTGCATATACTCACCACACTTGGCTGGCGGGTCGGTGAGCCAAGTTTCTAAATAATATTATTAATAATAATATTTCAAATAACATATACTCAATTACTCATATTTAAATAATAATAATTTTGCGAAACGGGGTCTCTTCGGCGCCTCACTTGTCTTCTAAAGGTTCGGGACTTAATGGCCCGTGAGCGAGGAATGCTTTAGACAAACATAATAATAATATATTATTTATTTGCAAAAACAATATTATTATTATTTATAAACATCATAATTCTCAGATAGTACATATTATTGTATATTACGATGTTTTTTGTTGCTTTCCCATAAATTTTCATTAGAAGAATCTCTCGTGCGAAAATACAGTTCAGGAAAACGTTTGAAGTTGCGCAGTTCCCGAAGGTCAACGTCTGGAATTTATTAGAGAACTTCGGGAAAGTAAACTGAAAACATTCTCAAGAGCTTTCCGAAGTCAATTAGGTACTTGTTTTGGAATATGGATAGCATAAATTAACTGTATTTAAGTTATTCCTAAGAGAACAAATTCATCTAGTGTTTTCTATTTATTTTATTTATAATTATTATTTTAAGTTATTTTTGAAAATTATTTTCATATTTGTTGTTGCTGCGAGGAATTTCTTATGATTTTATTACCTTACTAGTTGACCCGTGCCCACTTTGTTGAGCATACAAACCGTATAAACCTTCCCTGGACTTTCACGAATATTTCACGACAAAAAATAGCCAAATCGGTTCAGCTGTTCCCGAGTTTTAGCGAGACTAACGAACAGCAATTCATTTTTATATATAAGATTTATTTTTCTATTTCTACAGTATTGCTGTTAAAGAAGCAAATTAGGGCATTTTACCGTGTTTATGGTTTATATTAATAACTTATTAAAACCAGGTAGACATCGTCATAACTCAGGTATTTATCAAAATACGTCGGATCTTTGCGTCTGTCCATTTACGAGGAATTTGGACAGGTTTAGCGGTAGTTAGCCGGTGAGATATTTCCCAAATTTGCCCAGTTTGTGTACTGATGTAAATTTACTCCGAGATTCTAGCGGTTTAGGGCAAATATTCGCTTAGTATGCTTCTAAGTAGTGCAATGCGTGTAATACATCTAAGTATTCAAGTAACAAATTAAATTATAATGTCAAGGTTCAAACTTTATAAAATAAATTAGGACATAAAATAAATTTGCAGAACATATTTTAGTGTACAGGGTGATTCATAGTTAATATATCAAGCCGAATATAGTGTGCAGAAAAGGACGCGTAGAGAATTTTTTATTTTGCCTCCTCATATAAATTACTTACCATAACGCGATAAATCACGATGAAATATCTACATAAAAGTCACAAAACAGATGAGTTACAATCCTGGTTGAGTTGAGACTTGGAGCCCGCGACCGTAAGCATAGTAAGATTCACTCCTTCACCACAAGGACTTTTGAAAAATTTAGTTATATTAAGAAATTTATTTGAGGTGCCGAAACAAAAAATGCCCTACGCGTCATTCTCTTCATATTATATTCGGCTTTATATATGAACCATGAATCCCTCTGTATAATTGTATTATTAGTGCAGTACGTACTGATTAAAACTAAAATAGAGAAACATCATACATACTCTTATATTCCCACTAATCACGTAAACTGTTTAAAAAGAGAACCTAATTGTTAATAGGATTTTACAATACAATAATCAAAATTCGTCAATTAGAATGATTCTTTTAATCCAATACTCTTTTCCTTTTTTTCCACCATTCAATAATGATGTTATAATTAATGTGTAAATCATTCAAAAATATACATTAAAATAATTCAATGTTTTGTTCTGCAATATAATAATAATAAATAACTAATAATGAAATATTTATAGTATAATTTTTACATTTACTTAAATATAATTTTTTTGTAATAATATTATTACAAATTATAATTTGGTAATGTGTAATATGTTAGAACTAAAAAGTTGGATAATGTAAAGATTTGAAAACAGTTCAGAAAATTTTAATAATTTTTACCTTAGATTATTAATTGGTCTCAGCGCCCTTCGACTAGATGGAGCGCTGTCAATAAAAAACAGATTCTTGAATGCGTCAACTTCATATTGTAGTGTGTGTAAAACAATGCACAAAGATTGTAGTGTGCATCTATAATTGTGTTGCCAGCTACTTGACTAGTGCCCGATCAATAGGGAAAATATTTCGTTGCTGTGGTGCGGTAATTTATCAATATTAATAAATAAAAAAAATCTTTAATATGAAATCATAAGCATTTTTATGAAGGTTCTTCTTCATATTCTTAAATAATTATTAGGCATAATTTTCAAAAAGCTTTTTTATTTTAGTATCTGGGGGTACGGCAGTATCCCCGAGTCGAGCGCGAAGCAAACACTGCCGTACCATCCTTTACAGGAACCATTTTGTCGCATTTTCAGGCCCCTATTTGAGAACCTCCGGATAAGACCAGAACGCAGAAATTATGGTCATCCAGTAAGATATAAAATCTGTCAATAATTAGAAATCCATCTGTCAACGGCCAAGTCACACAACATTAACTATAATTATATATAATATATATAATTATAGTTAATGTTATTTATATAATATATATATAATTGTAGTTAATGTTGTAATAATAAATAATATAATAAATAAATGGCCTAACAGGGTTCTATATATATATAGAACCCTGTTAGGCCATGCACTAAAAAGTATCCTATAGGCAGTTTCCAGTGCTCAGTTAAACAAACTAATAGGAAGACATATTCCTCTAAAACTATATATAATATACTCGATTTTGATTTTGGTCCCACATACTTTTCTGGCGTATAGCCATTTCATCTGAAATAAGCGCGCAAACAACATTACATTTACCACATTAAGAAGGAGCGTACTTTATTAAAACTATTAATAAAGGTAAATGCTTCTTCAGTAAATCCTGGAGTGCCATCGATGATGACAAATTATAAACCGATGGGGAATAGAAGTTTAAAGTCAAACAGATTTTTTTAAGTTCATTAGAATATTTCGGTATAATTTTCTTTTCGTTTTTATGCTTTTTGTATAATATATTATATTATATTTTTACTAAGAATGTTATATATATCAATGAAACGTTCATGATTCAAAATTTTTATTATACTTTTTAAATTGCAATTAGCTTTTTTCAATCGACGCGACGAGTCTTTTCCCGCAAAGCTTTAATTATTCTTACATGTTTTGTTTGTGAGACCGTGAGTTTTATTTTTAAATAAACCGCCAAAGGCCTTAAAAGTCATGTCCTATCTACTAGTCAAATATACCTCCCCCCCCTCTCTTTCCCTCCGCGAATACTTGTACAGTTTTTGAGATATAAATTTCGAAGTTTTATTTGCCACGCAAAATGCGCTGGAAAAGTGTGTTGTTTATTCTAGTTCAATCACCTATTTTCCTTAACTAGAGTGAATCGGGCAGAAGTCGATACAAACACATTCACATAATATAGGTATACTCGGAAGCAGAGGAATAACGCACAAATTAGACATTAGCTGTTAATATCCTCCATCCGAGATGGCGAGTTGCGTTTTGTTTCACCTTTTCACATAATTACATTACAAAAACTGTACTAAAGTATAAAGTTTACGTTCCGTTTCGCATCATTGCAATAATATTTAAGAATTTTTGATTTTTTTTTAAATATTTAGACGCAACTCCGGCATTCAAAATTTCTATAAGGGGAATTATGACTTTCTCGCTTAAGCCCCCTACACCACGAATACTCGTAAATTCAGGCGACTCGTTATAAAATCCAACCCAAAATGACAACGCCCAAACATCATATCATGGTTGCCTATCAAGTCGTAAACAATATGTTTCTTGGCGTTACTATGACATGACATGACGTGGCAAACACGGGCAATCTGATACTAAATATGGTTAAAAATTTTTGAATACAAGGTAACATTGAACACAAAGCGGTACTCCGATCGGAGATTTTAGGATTATATTATTTGACTGTGTTTTAGAAGATTTATACAATACTTACTAATGGTATGTGATGCCAGTATTTTTCTTGTTTCATGTAGTATTATTTTTACATAGTTTGACTATGCAAATCGGCATTTTGCTTCGCTCTCACACAAATCTTTGACAAATTATCGAGACGTCTACTTCACTTTACGCTTGTAGCGCGACTGGCGCGGGTACGCCGAATTCGGCGTATTATTTGTTGCCGCATTTTTCAATACGCTGGACGGTATCTAGTCAAAGCGACCAATTATTAATCTATGATTTTTACATTAACATTTTTACACGTCAAGCGGACAAGACGAAAAAAAAGTCAGATGTTGTATTTTGTTCATAATTGGATCAATTGCACTTTCATAGGACCTGAATAAATGTACGGTCTTATTTTTCTTTTTTTATGCCTAGTTACGAATTTATGCCTTCAAAGAATCATCAAAAATTTCAAAGCTGATTTTTCGAAAGCTGTTAATGAAGGTAATCAGGTGGATTAAAGAATAAGTAGATAGTGTTTGTTTGAGTATTTTAATTGATTTTCTAGAAAATAAATTGAAATTAGAAAAAAAAAAATATTTTTTCGCTCAGTAAACCGGAAGTTAATATTAAACTTCATTTTTTTTTCAATTAAGCGAATTTTTAATTTTAACCTTTAAACATGGTATGAAAATATTATGTAAAAAATATAAGAATGGTTGCTCGAATAGTTTAGAAGATACACGCACTAAAGTATGTGGGTGGTAGAAGTACCTACTAAAGATTATTGTTAGTGCGTCGTAGTGCGATTATTAGTGATATAATTAGATATAATTAGTGACACTTATGTCACTAATTATATCACTGATAATCGCAATACGATATATAAGGGATATATGACCTATGTTTTTGATTTGATTTGCATTTATCAGCGGCCCCGTGACATAAGCAGGTAACGAATAGTACCCACTAAGTAATTATTTTCCGTTGGTAAATTAAAGGATTGTCCATGATTTAATGGACCGTTCCGAATCCGAGAATGCGGGTGAGGGAAAACACAGCACTGACAATAACTCAAAGAGGATTAAAAGTTCCTGTCAGCTGTTATGCCCCCATTATTGGGGATAGTTCGTAAATATGAAGTTTACTTTCGAGTTTCTCTGCCAATACCTGCAGTATTTAGTGTTTACTCATCTGTTTGTGGATCTCATTGTCTTTTTATTGGTTTGTTTACTAACTGATAAAGGAAGTTTGAAGCGTCTTCAAATAGTATTTTTGGCCAGTAAATAAGTCGCTTAAAATATTATATACATAAGTCTAGTTTAATGGTAAATATTTTTAATAACAAGTGTAATGCATTGACTTTTTACCTGACTACAGCGGAACAAGAAAGAGATGGAATTTGATATTAGTACACGTGTAAATACTTACACAGTTTACAGTCTATGTGGCTGCCGAAATCATTCACCTTAAATATAACTATCACAATAAACGTATTGTGTTTATTTGTTTCAGTATAGCGCCTAAAATATTGTTCCGATTTTATTGAATGAGATATCGATAGATTCGTAATATTATCACGCGTAACAAAGGCTATGAGATTTGCGTTGTTCGGTTACAGTTTTCAACTATTGATTGTTATAGAGGATTCGCTCATGGTATAGTTTATGTGACTTTTTCTAGGTGAAAAATAGAATATGTTGATAAAAATAGTCCAGCTCACACGTCCTACAAAATGGTCACAAAATCTGTCATATTTGTATTATGGAACAATTTGCGTCAAATCTTTGTATTTTGGAACAATCTGCGTCAAAATCTTTGTATTTTGGAACAATCCGCGTCAAAATCGGTGGATTGATCGGCATACAAAAAGTCGTCGGTGGGCACGCAAATGCTACAAATGGAAAACGCAGTAACATATGATACTTTATCAATTCTTTGACATCAACATTGAATATATTACAGGGATTTATTGCATTTCTCGGCAAATAAAATAAAGCCGAGCGTATACTGGGATTCGAAACGAATGTACCGGCTCAGCGCGGAGTGTGGGACATTTGTTGTATACAGAATCAAATACATCACACATTCATGGTACGCGTGAGTGTACTTTATAGCTTTTGTTCGTTTACATATAACTTAGTTTATTTTGGGGATATTTTCCTCGATAATTTAGTACCTCTATATATAGTAATACTTGTGAAACTACAATTAATGTAACTGCCGGATTGATAGTCAAGCAATGAACGTGCTGATGATGAATTATAGCTCTCGATTATGAAACCGAGATCAAAATAGGTTGATCCATTTTAAAACACGAACGTCAAACTTACTCGTAAAAGCCTCTGTTGAAAGTTACATACACAAGCTTGGAATGCCAAACGTTTAAAAAAAAAGGTTTTTTTTGTATAACAAAGTCAAGTCAGTTTTTTTAAGTATATTGGTAGATAAGGTGCTACAGACAGACTGACAGACACTCAGACACACACTCCATATTTATAACACCACTTCTTTCAACTTCAAAAACATCTATTTTGATGCAGGCTGATCACCTGATTGTCTGACAAGAAAGATGATCCATGCGTCGGATGGGCATGTAAAAGTCGGACCTGCGCCTGTTCTCTCGCCAGTCGTGTCGGTTTACCGTCCCAGTGGGTTATGAGAGTAAAAGGAAGGGAGAGTGCTTCTGTGTATTGCGCACACACTTGGGCACTTTAAAATAACTCCCGCGTAGCTGGCCTGGTTTCAATGAAATCGGCTAACGACACCGAAATCGGTGAGGGGAGCTATTATTATATTAAAAACATATATCACTAGCTGACCCTTACACACTTCATTGAGCATAAAAACAGTTTGTGATGAAATTCAACTAAAAAAAACAAAACCCGCAACGCGGTCGAACGGAATATATAGTATCTTATGGCTATCTCTTGGCTCTAAGCTACCTCCTTACCAATTTTCAGCCATATCGGTGAAGCCGTTCTTGAGTTATAAAAAGTGTAAATAACACGACTTTCTTTTATATATATAGATTAAGTCTGTCGTTCCGTCCGTCTCATTAACTATTGTGTTAGACAGCCTGATTCCACTGGCGTGAGGAGGCCTCTGACAGACGACCTGAAGAAGGTCACAGGTAGTTGGTGAATGAAGCCCCCAGCGACCGGTCGCACTGGAAAACTTTAGGAGAGGGTTACAGCAACTTACTCCAACTGGACCTAGACGTCCTAGCTGAATGGTGGTTGCTGTTTGTTGTGGTGGCTGAAAAGTGTGTGAGAATACTCACAAAAGTGGAGTTGTTCATGAGCAGCCTGGTGGTGAGGTTGCGGACGTTGAACAGTGTCAGCCCGCCCCAGCGATCGCGGAACACCAGCTCCTCATCTGAAACAATTTATTAATTTACAATTAATTAATCTATTTTTTTTTAATCTTATGTATACAAATGAATAGCTTACGATAGACGTTCGATAGTCTCGCTAAAACTCTACAATGGCTGAACTGATTCGGCTATTTTTAGTCTTGAATTATTCGTGGAGTCCAGGGAAGGTTTGAACCGTTTGTATGCTCGAAGTGGGTAAGGGTCATCTAGTCTAAGTATAAATATAATTTTAAAAATCCGAATGTGTTTTTTTATTTTTACTTACTTGGGTAAAAATAAAAAAACGCAGTCTGAGATCTGTCTGGAGTACAGTACTTTTAAAGGCCTGTAGTTTAGACAGTTAGTTATTTTAGTTGGTTAAAAAACCCGTAGTTTATTTAAAAATAAATTTCGTCGTAAGTAGGTAAGGGCGACTGAATTTAATTAAATTACTTTTCAGATAAATTTTTTAGCCAATGCTACACAGTTACAGCCATACAAAATGGTATTTAATTTTTATTGTATTTTATTTCCTATAATATGGCATTTAATTAACGTATTTTATATTTAGAATGAACCGTCACTTTTTGTTCAAAAAGTAATTCATAATTGTTTATTTAAACAACATAAATTCAGTAGTTAAGTACGTGGGGTAGCTGGCTGTATATTTACACATTTTATTATCTACTTTGTGCTGTGATCAATCAGCAAGAAGCGGAACACAGATCTGCTTTTACTCCGATGGAAAACGTGAGATTATTTATTGTCCCCACTGTGTCACGGACGTAAAACAATATCGTTAGTACATCATGATCATCAGCATCTAGTTATTCAACGTGTAAAATAAACCCGTGATAATATTTAAGGATGCGTACCTAATGCGTTTATTATACCCGTTGTGTGTTCTTTGGGAAAGAACACACGCTGAAAGAGATACTTTTAAAATTGTATTATTCAGTTTAGTAATATGTTGTAAATGTCCAACAATAATAATTATGTTAATAATTATAATTATTTGTTAGCCAAAATTTTTTGCCAAATTAAATTTTATTTTATGTTAAGATCAAGAAATTATTCGTACTTTAGTTTATTTTATGTCAACAGTTTTCAAGCTTAGATATAAAACATAATAAATTTTTTGAGTCAATAATAAATTTAATTAAAATACGCACATATAATTTATTTTGTGATACGTAATCTTAGCAATTTTAACCTTTAAGAACAAGTAACAAACCAACTTCCAACGATCGTATTATCGGAGAAAATATGGGTATTAAACGTCCAGTTTCCAAGATAATAAGAAAATATTTCCCCTCCAACCACATCGATAATTGTAACAAATAGTTGTGTCTAGTCTCCATTTAGTCGGTTATTAAGGAAAACGGTTTCTTTTCCCATTAAAACTTCTTATCAAGTGTCCATAAAGTCTAATGTAACCTTTAAACGTCCCTTCATAAGTTCTAAGGACGACGTGACGACCCAAGGTCCGCCATAATTATGTGATTTACATAAACTTTATGACGATAAAGAAAGTTCAACCTTTATCTACCTGACAGCTAAGTAAGATAGAAAATACAAAAGAAAGGTTGGTTTTTGTTTTCTATGAAATACTTTTTTTAATATGTAATAAATTAGACTCTGTGGTTCAAACGCGCTTAAGCGCTCAAGCCGAGAGTCCCGCGTTCAATCCTGCTGGGCGACCAAATAGATATTAACGTTCCTACCCAGGAATCAAAAATTGTGTAGAAAAACAACAACGCCACTACAATAAGTTAGTATGGGGTTTAAAGTAAGATTGTTAATAAAACACGTGTATAGCATAACCTTATAGGGAAACTGACTGGGCGGGCAATCATCATCTTTTTTCCCAATCAATTAAACTTTTAAACAATATTTTTTGTTGTTCCAACCCAGTGATGGAACCCTCATGGTTCAATCACTGCGTTGGAACTGCGTCCGGAGACGAAAAGTCGAGATCTAAATAGAAGTACAACGTTTTAAAATACAAAAATATTATAATATTGAACATACAAAATGATTGTACAAAGTCGAGCGTTGAAAATTGAGTTCCGGTGTACATCCGCGCGCCGGATGCTCAGTCATATTGTCGCGACTGCGCTAATCCGCCGGTGAATGCGCCATTATTACGTGTAATTTGTTAATGATAGTTACTAGATGGTTGTACTTTTAAACGAAATAATAAGTAGAGATGAAACGGATAGTAGTTTGGCCGGATACCGGATATTCGGCAAGCTACTAGGCCGGAGCGCCGGATATCCGGCTGCCGGATATTCGGCCCTTTTGATAATATATAATAATAAGTTTGATTTGAATATTGGCGCGGTGAACAAGATCGGAAATATTTAGGCGCATTCGGGTCGCAACTCGCACGTAACCAGAGATCGTGTCGACTCGGGGGCGTTCGAGTTATCACGTAAAATTTGGTATTTATTCATCACAATTTGCCACTTGTTAATTTTATGTGCGATTATAAAAATAAAGGGTGTCTACAACCTATTGGAGTATGATTTGCCTTTATAAAATAATAAGATTTTTTAAAATTTTACTATCCGGTATCCGGCCGGATACTGTATTACTATCCGGTATCCGGCCGGATAGTGAAAACAAGGCCGGATAGGCCGGATACCGGATAGTTACCGGAAATCCGTTACATCTCTAATAATAAGTAATCATCTCCTCCTCCTATATCATAAGTAATCATCATCTCCAGCTCCTTAAAATCGACCTTCAATTTCAAAACAACTTATTGAGCCTAGAGTTTAATTACAGTAGGGTACAGTAGAGTTCATATACAGTACTTTGAAATTCGAATTTCGGTATATTTAAATTAGAATCAAAAGGTCCGAAAACCTGAGAAAGATCGCAGGACGTAGGAGCGACCGGTCACTATGGCAAGCTACGGAGGAGCCCGTTTTTAAACACTTTGGGACGATGTTGCAAATACTTTAAATTGGGTATTTCTCTTTTTATTGTTATCGTAAGTTGGGATAGAAAGGTTCTCAAGTGGAAACCGCGGACGGGACGTCAAAGTATTGAATGTTCTCCCACCAGGTGGACAGACGACCAGGAGAAGGTAGGGAGTCGGTGAACGCTGGTCGCGAGCGGTCTAACTGGACATCTTTGGGGAACCTTCATCCAGCCGTGGACGTGCTAGCTAAAACGATGAGTATGGTAAGTAATATATGTGTCGCAGTCATCTGGTTGAATCTGATTATTTGATTGAATGACTAGCGGGGTCATTTAATGGCGTCAAACAGCTCGTAAAGATAGCAACGTGTTGATATATTTTTTGATTAATTTACTTTAATGTGCGTTATAATAGTACACATTCGGAAATTTTAAAGTTTAAAAATAAAATATTAAATGGCATTCCTAGTCTCGCATTCATTGAATTTGTTGGTAAAATAGAATTCAATGAACGCGCTAGTCATTCAATCAAATAGCTGATTCAACCAGATTACTGCGATATATGTATGTACACTTATTATTATTAGTCCTCGATGTTGTACATAATATTATAAGTCCCGCCAGTGGTATCGGTTATCCATCCCACTGGGCTACGACGGTGAAGGAAGAGAGAGTGCTTCTGTGTATTGCGCACTCACTTGGGCACTATAAAATATCTCGTATGTGCCTGGTTTCAATGAAACATGGCCACCGTTACCCGTTGTTACATATAAGTCTAAATAATTATTACTAGCTACAAAATATTAATGGAGTGGAGTTTTCCATATTTCTGATTGGAAAATAGCAAGCCAATCGCGCATATTGTACAGTTGGTGAGAATAATCTTCGCTTTTATTACGATTGCATTGTTAGCAATTTTATTACTTTTTTATTGCTACTCGTGTTTTATTACAGTGTGACAAACATTGTTTATATAAAGTTGAAAAATACAGAGAGGGCATTCTGATGGTAAGCACACATGGATACTCGCAACACCAAAGGTTTTTAGCTCCAAGTATCTTTCAGGCTCCGGTTTGCTAAGTTGGTAAAACGATACTTTTTCTCTCGCCATCTGAGACCAGCCAGCGAATCGCTTTGAAGCATTTCACGATAAACAGTTTATAAAGTTGAAATTTCTGCAAACCTTTAGAGTACGTTGCACCGAGACACGACGCTATGCGCATTTTTTTTAAATAATGAATCAAAATTGAACTCCAATTACTGCACAAGATGAACATATCATGATTGCAGCTCCCTCTTTCTGTAGGAAAAAAAAAATTGCGACGCTACGCACTGTGCCAATCGCACCATACTATGTTCATAATCATAATTTGAACCTTAATAGTTAATAAATATAAATGAATATGGTATGGGGAAAAATACGAAAATATGTATTGAAGCTAAGTGTATTCCTTGTGTAGCAAATAAAGATTAATTTTGAATTGCTATAAGGCACGTCGCGTCGGGTCTCGGTGCGAACGGACACTTACTTATAATAATACCTCCCATGTTGTTAACGAAACGATAATGACTGTATTAAGTTCCTCATAATATTGTAAACATAAATGTCGTTAATTTGAATGTTCGCGGCTCGAGTTTGCGGTCCTCTTGGGTATTATTCTAGAGTCATTTGTATATTATGGATCTCGTTATTTTAGGGTTATCTTATCTTATACATTTTAGGCATTACGTTCTATGTAGAGTTAATATTGGCTAACGTTTTATACTTGAAACTTTCTGTGAAGGATTCTTAAATCAACGGAATAATTATAATAGGTATGCATTACAGTGTTAATAGCAGAAAAGGATCTCTTTCAGAGTGAAGAGGCTCTCGAAAATTGTTTTTACTTTATGAAAAATCATAATTTGATTGCCACAAATTTATGATTTAAAAGGAAAAAAATGTACTCTTTATATAAAATTGTTGGTTTTGTAGACCTTGGTTTTATTCGGAGACAAAATCGATCGAGAACAGCCAAATTATCTTCAACCTTATTGCTATTTCTGTTTACGTATTGGCAAATTAGACGACCTCTGTACCGCAGTGGTTTCTAATCTTAAATATTATAAAAGTATTAAATATATTTCCTTTGTCTGGTCCCCGTAACACAAGTTCTTCGGTAGCACGGGGCCAGATTAACGTGGTGTGTAATCTACTAATATTTACACCAATTATAATCCATGTAAGTATTATAAGAGCCAAAAGACTTTTCTGCTTTATACTCTGTGGACGAGCTGCCAACAGCTGCAGTATTTCAAATCGATACTGGACGTTTAAAAAAAGAACCTTCACGTTTTTGCGGCCAGCCCATCGGAATGGCCGACACACGTCACTAAGGTTTTATACGACATAAATACATTATCAAGTCTCTAGGTTGGATAATCTTTGAATATTAAGAAAAAAAGTATTATGAAAGACAAAAAACAATTGAAGACATGATCGAATGAAGGTGATACGGAGCAAAATTATGATTTCGAGAAAATTTTGTTCAAACTGCAACATAAACATTTTAGAATACGCCGTAAAGTATTAAGTTCTTTAATCTAAAGATCCGTCTCTAGAATGAATGTACTTAGTACGTTACTACATATCCTAAAATGTTTAGGTGACTGTTTAAACTCAATTTTCTGGGTATTTTTTTTGCGACATATCACCTTCATCGATTCATTTATTTATTAATTATAACAACATTATACCATTATTATACCCTGAGTACTCCATTTAAACAAAATCAATACAATATATCAAACGAGTCCAAGAAATAAGATTTCATTACACATAGGGACTGAAAGTAAATAAACGCTTGTGAAAAAAGAAAGTATTTTTTAAGTAAACTAAGTTTACTGATTTCAAAATTATAATGCTTTAAACGTAGAGCTTTATTATAATAACGTCATCGATTAGCATCAAAACATCAATTTTATACATACAGTAGGCCAAGTAGGAACATTTGAAAGTTCCGTAAAGTAAAGTTATTTAATGACAATTGTATGAGAAGTTTGACGCCGCCAATAAAATTGTCATTCGATTACTTTACTTTACGGAGCTTTCAAAATGTTCCTGTTTAGGCTACAGATAGTTCATGAGGTGGTACAAATAATCCGAATTTCTTATGGACAAATAGACCGCGGCCTTGTTAAAATAAAATTATAAATTTTAATTCTTCACTGTATCAACATGCAAATTAATTAAGAATTTTACCGAGTAACAACCGAGTATCTAGTATACATAAGAAAAACCCCATCCGTATGTGCTTCTACGCTTTTATGTGCTTCGTTTAAAAGGTTATATAACGAAGGTCAGTGAGATTTTAGTTGAGGTATAATAGTCGCTATAACAATAAACAGTTCGTATAAGACTGTCCCCGTTCGGGCACGGGCTTAAGCAATTACACCTCAGGTTAATACGAGTCCGGCTGTCGTTCATATCAATTTCATACGGAGCATTTTCTTTTATATTTCTACTAGCTTTCCGCCGGTTAAAAACATTAGTAGTCCCAAAGGGACTTATTTTGGCATTCATTTAGATTAAAAGCCTATGTCTTAATCCAGGTTAATAGTTTTTTTCATAACAAATTTTAGCAAAATTTATTTAACCATTTGATCTTTGTACTAATAGTGTGATAGTGTTTGGATCGACATTAAACTAGATTTTGTCCCATACAAAAAGAAGGGTAAATTCTGTCGTCCGCTTGGTATATATTAATTTAATTGTTTTATAATATTTATGTTATTAGTATATAATATGTAATGTTGGTTCTTTATTACTTTATAATTATGAAGCCTTTGTACAGTTTATGCATTAAGTTTAATAAATAAATATATATAATATGACATCTGCTTGATTATGTCACTTTAAAAATTTAAAATTAAAAAAATCTGAGCTTTAACAATGCAATGTGTGTTTAAATTTAGATTTTTATAAATTTTAAATGCAGTAATTAGCAATTTAATTTATTTTCAAATCAAGCATTGTGAAACGTGTGGACCTAGACAGCGTTCTAAGCAAACTAAATGAAATAACAGCTCACTTTTCAAGTTAGCTAGAGACGGATTTCTTTTGCTGACACAATATCTAGTGTATGTAGATCGAAATTGTAGTATGATTATTTCTGGTCTACTGACTTATAACTTTCCACAAAGGAGAGAGTAATTTGCAATATCGTGTATAACAATAGCTTGAGTTTTGACTTACACTGAAAACTATAAGCCGAGCAGTTGAAATGTAATAAGAGCCTCGGCTGCAGGCCTTCACTAATTACGACAACAAGGTAAGCATCGTTAAGTGACTTTGATAGTCAATGCTTATATCAAATTCCATACATATTTATTTTCGAATGACGTCATCGTAATTAGCGATAGCAACTAGCTTTGTTTGCTTTATACAGACTGTAATATTAAAGAGTGATAATACTTTAGGTTTAGGGTCCCATATATAGAGTTTATTGAAAAAGTACCAGCGCTGAAAGCGGTACTTTTTTAAAGTTATTGTATGGGAAAATTTGTGATGTTGGGGCATTTCTCATACAAACATGAAAGTCAAAAGTAAGTCTTTCAGCACTGGTACTTTCACAGTAAACTCTATAAGAGACACATACACACCCTAAACTATTATCACTCAATTATTTTAAACCTTATATAAAAGAGTTCTTTTCACTTATTCAGTAGTCAATGTTTATTGAACGGAACACAGCTTAGTTCATGCAAATACACGAAACAAATGGAATTACAAATAAATCAAATAATTAAAAATACAAACGGCTGAAACAAGTGTTACAATGGTCCGCGCAAAGTTTAGAAAACAAATAAACTTCTGTTTGTACACCGCGCGAATTACTGAATCACCGGACCTAATAATGTTGGAGCTTTGTGCATCAATCCAAAGTCTACCAACAGCAAAATTGTTTTCAATTATGTATATGTCGCAGTCATCTTATTCAATCCGTTATTTAATTGAATGACTAGCGCGTTCATTGAATTCTATTTTTACCAACAAATTCAATTAATCCGAGACTAGGACAACCATTTAATATTTTATTTCTAAACTTCAAAATTTCCGAATGTGTACTATTATAACGCACATTAATGTAAATTAATCAAAAAAAAAATTATCAACACGTTACTATCTGTACGAGCTGTTTGACGCCATTAGTTAAAATAACCGCGCTAGTCATTCAATAAAATAAGCAGATTCAATCAGATGACTGCGACATATATTAATTATTGGATATATTTGTAATTCCATTTGTTTCGTGTATTTCCATGAACTAAGCTGTGTTCCGTTCAATAAACATTGACTACTGAAAAAGTGAAAAAAACTCTTTTATACAAGCAGTAAAATAAATTAGTGATAATACTTTAAGGTGTGTATGGGTCCAGTATATGCTGAGAAAGTTCCAGCGCTGAAAGAGGTACTTTTTTTTAGTTATTGTATGGGAAAACGTAACCTCTATATTAAAAGCCCAGCTCTAACTAATATATTTTTAAATACTGCATAATATACATTGACTATTACTATTAAACATAAAACGTAACTATTTTGTTGTGTGTTTTTCTACAAATTATGGAAATAATGTGCAAAAATACATAATATGACTGTGTGATATGAAATCTTAAAATTTACCGTTGTTCGTAAATCTACATAAATACACACATAAGCTGCCTTATTATATATACATCATAGGTTCAAACAGAGTAATAATATTTTTTACTCTCAAAAACCGGACAAAGCACCGCAGTTACAATTTCACGATATCGAGGTATTTCCCCGAACAGTTTAAAAATCGACTGAGAGAAGCATTTCGTTTACGCCCGTGCCGTAGGGAATTGTATACAAGAGTGTTAGAAATGTAGAAACGGTTGAAATTGTGGTTTACCCTAAAAATGTAAGATCAACATAATTATAATGTTCAGATTATAAGTTTGACACGTTTGTGTATCTATCTGATGTATCCTTGCCTTCCATTTGAGAAACGGATAAACCGATTTTGATATAATTTTGTTGTTTGAAAGCTGACATGATCGAGAGCTATTTCCTTGTATTAGAATGTGTGCTATTATAAACATCTCCACTTTATAACATCAACAGGATATTTGTATTAGAATGTATGCCATTATAAACCTCTTGACTTTATATTATTGATAGGAAATTTATATCATTGATAGGAAATTTGTATTAGGATGTGTGCCCTTTTAAAATCTAACACATTAAGCCTTGGCCCTTTTATACGATATTGGATGATTTATACATTCATCGTCACCAGTTCGCTCACTACTTGACATTCCGGGGATAACTTAAAATATTAATTGTAAGTTTGAATACTATTAATAACTTAAAATATTAATTTGTTTGTAGTTATTAATTAAGAGCTTCGGTAAGTTTTGGTTGAATAACAAGCAAAGTAATAAATAATCCATAGATTTCAAACGAGGTTACTCGGTAAACTTTCATAATTAATTTGCATGTTGATACAGTGAAGGATTATAATTTATATTTTTATTTTAACATGGAAGCGGTCATTTTGTCCGCATGTTAATAAACTACTTGAAGCTGCTCATATTAATTTTAACAGACACAAAGGTGTTAAACATAACTAAAATAATTTAAAAATATACAATCCCTATTTTAATATAATTAAGTCACAATTAAAATCAGGAAAAAATGGTCAAAATCTGAGTCGGAAGGGATGAAGGATTCCGTACGAAACTGCAAACATCAAGTTTGTAGTACCCAACTCTAAATATTAATTTTATTTCGTTTAACGTATTTGTTGTTAATTGACAACAATACATAATTCGTGAAAAGTCCAACACAAAGAGATACAACCTGGCGACAGACAGATATACAACGAAGTCTTATGGTCCCGATTTTACCCTTCAGGTACGAAAACCTAAAAACGACGATTGCCGGAGAGACGTTGAGTTTGCGGTCGTACTGTACGAAATTAATTTATACACCCGAACAAGTAATTTATAGATTTTATTGAAATGGCTTCAATTATTATTATTTGTTCAGAAATGATTATGGTAATGCGTTGTATTGTTTGAAAATTATGCTGTAACCGCGTAGTACATCGATTTATATGTCGTCACAAGTAACAAAGAGAATAATACTATTTATGAATCAAAGCAATTTAATAATTTGGCATTTTGAGTAAAAATTTCGCGTGTTTTTGTTTGTGTTTGTGCCTCAGATTGTTTGTATGTCCTTTGGTTCATAAGATAGACAGCTTATCTGCCGGACTCGTACGGCTGGACAGCAGATGGTAAAAAAAAAAAAACAGTCGGAGGATACCGAGTTGGACACATGCAAGGCTACTTCAATGTACTATAATAATATGTACTATGACTTTTGCTACAATGTACAGGCTGTAAAAAGAACAGTCACAATAACTTTGAGATACGATTATATTACCTTTCCCTATTTTCAAAATAAATTTTTTACACATTTTTTCTTAATTACTAAAAAAAACTATTTTTCATTAATTTTTTTGTCGCAAGAATAACCAAAAAAGCAAATTTTTTTTTCAATTTTGTAAAAAATAAATACCTTTCTAGAATGAGTAAAGGTAGTATAATCAATCATATCCCAAAGTTATCGTGATTGTTCTTTTGAATCGGTGATAGACTTTTTATTGACTTTTCGAAAACAGATTTATTTAGAAATAAAGTATTTTGATTTTTGATTTTGGATAACATGGTTCCAACTGACTGCGTTTTACTAATGTGTCAAAATAATATGTCAGTTCAGACTGTCGGCATTGTGGAATTTCACGTTCGTTTCGGAGTACAGATTGGAACGACGCATTATTACCCACGCTCCGAACTGTGCGTGTGCGGGGCGCTGTTTGTTGTACGTATTAGTTCACTAGCTGTTCCCGCGACTTCGTTCGCGTGGTTGTCGGCAACGCTATCGCGATTAACTTTCGATTTTTCACGTTTGTTTTTTTTATTATGATTCATAAAAAGTAATAATTTCTTTAATACATATTTTTTGAGTAACTTAAACCGTTTATGCAGCGCACGCAACGAAAGTCCTCAAATGTGAATAATTTTCTCCGTTTTTGCAACATTTCTCACAGACGCTTCACTCCTATTGGTCGCAGCGTAATGTTATATAGGGTTGTTTCGCCAGTTCGCGTCCATTTAGTGCAGTTGGCAGGTTTGACGGCGATTATAAAAAAGCTCCAGCACTAATTTCTATGAAAAATTAGTGTAATGTATTCGATAAATAGTCTATTTTAAGATAAACTTTCAATTTTGTTCGAAATATCTTGTGTTTTCTTTTAAAAAAGATAAATTTCGGAATTAGGCGTTTTACCCAGTTTGCGTCCACAAAATCCAATTTGCGTCCACCCGTGGACCAGTTTGCGTCCAGCAGCTTAAAAAAGGATATCACCCCTTTAATTTTTAAAAAAGGACGATAAATTTAAGAATTTGTAAAGAACGATTGTATTTTAACAATTTCTATATATAAGAATATTTTAATATTAAAAAATCAAAATTATTATAAGTAATTAAATAAATTACTTACTATAAAAAAATAATTCTTCTTAATATTGGTTTAGCTATAAAATTAAGTAATTATAGGCAAGTAGGTATTGATTGCAACTTTAAAGATGAACAGTAATCATTTCTGTATACAAACTTTACACTAAAATTACAAGGTAATGATTATAATTATTGCCAAATATTTGTCTAATTATATAACTAAAAGAATTATTGAATACATAAATTATCATATTATAAACATAGCAAGGTATCTGATACCTTGCTATGTTTATAATATGATATAGGTATGTTTATTATATATCATAATAAATTATAAACATAGCAAGTATTAAGCATATTTGTTTATAATATATATATTATAGCCTTACACCCGGTTTCTGAAAGGCTGATCAAATTAATCAATTGATCAAATCAGCTAATCTGAATGCTCATTGGTGAAAACAGTGACTGCGAAGTGATGTTCACCAATCAGCGTTCAGATTAGCTGATTTGATCAATTGATCAATTTGATCAGCCTTTCCGAAACCAGGCGTTAGAATTTCAATTAATAACACTGGTCACATTCAAATGACTGTCTTTGGCCAAAACAAATTGCGTGCATTTTAGTTGACACTATCTAATAGGTCAGAGCCTATGTTTTCTTATCATCGTCTTCTACATCTGAATTTAATATGTCGTCACATTTAACAGAACATTTCACTCGTCATAGAATTAAAAACCCGTCGTCTTAGTAAAAAAAATGTATAATTAGGTATTATAATAAACATATTGTTTATTTTCAAATTATTTTTACAAGCAATTGTTTAAAAAATAGTGGACGCAATATGGTTTATTTATATCCAATATCGGTATAGTTTGCGTCCAATGCGGACGCAAAGTGGAAGTTTTGTAAAATTCGATGTAGTAATTCGCGTCCACCTTATTTTATTAGTTAAATATAAAAAACATAAGAAAATTCATAAGTAATATTATTCCTTGTTTCACTATAAACGTGTAGAAACTTTTATGTATCCAAAAATTCACATAAAACATTAAAAAACTTACTATCAAACGCGCCTCTGCACACTATTTTTTATCTAAAAATCCGCGCATATGCGCTTCCTAATTGAACGTCCGAGATTGACATATTTTTTTAAATTGATTGGTTTGACGCACAGAACTTTTATATATGCGTGCGTGTCACTTATACATTTAGGTATAATCGGTAATGACTTTTCGTTTGATAAGTGTGTTAGTTGACTTATTTTAGAGGATTTTTTTAGGGCGCTCCGCAAAATGGACGCGAATAGGGCGATGGACGCGAACAGGCGAACTTACCCTATACTAAAGCCTTTCTCTATAAATGGACTATCCCACAAAAACACATTTTATCAAATCGGAGCAGTAGCTCCTGAGATTAGCGCGTTTAAACAAACAAACTCTTCCGCTTTATAATATTAGTTTAGATATCGAGATGTTGCAGTCAGTATTGAATTACAAAACAAAATTGACGTTGAAACTCAGACTGGCCTTTTAGTATACACAAAATAATTCAATAAAGCTTCTTGACTAGATAGATTTCGTGACTTGAAAAAAAGAAAAAGATTTCTATTCTGTGTTTCAAACATTTTTCATTTAAAAATATAATGATAAATAGAAAACCGGGAACATAGGAACATATCAGATTCATACCAATTAAGGATTTTAGTTTGTTTTTGCTGTGGAATATCAAATAATATTTTAGGCATTGTACACGGTCTAACGTCTATTTGTTATTGGTTTTTAGGCAAAATATAGATGGGAGGTAATTGCAAATATTAAAAGCCTAATTAAATGGAACGGATATTCATAGAATAATAAAATACCTACTTTTAATTATAAACCTATGATAAAAAAGACAGATAATTAAAACTCTTGTAAAATAAACCGATATGCTTAGTGGGTATTTTGTCACTGCTTGCCATGAATAAGTTACCTAAAATTTGTATGAATTCCTAACAAGACTCAGTAACAAAGAATGGTAACTAATTCGATGCCATGTACAGGCTGTAACATTAATGAGTGTGAATACTTTAGGGGGTGTTTGGGTCCCGTATATAGTTTACTGTGAAAGTACCAGCGCTGAAAGAGGTACTATTTTTACTTATTGTATGGGCAAATTTATGATGTTCAAACATTTCTCATAGTAACATGAAAGCCAAAAGTAAGTCTTTCAGCGCCTGTACTTTCACAGTATACTCTACATACACACCCTAACGTATTATCACTTATTTGTTTTACACCTTGTATACATACAATTCCAACGATATATTATATTCCATACAAATACGGCGAGTAGTGACAAAAACTCGCGCTTAGCACTCTTCTGAGGCTGGTATCCTTGAAGGCGTGGGTTCAAGCGCGTAGCTGGCCTAAGTATACCGTAGCGATTACGTAGCACTTAACGTAGCCGCGTAGCACGTGGCTCGTAGCTTATTGCTACGAAGTTTGTCATTTTTGTAACTTTCGTAACAGTTTTTGCAACACAGTGTATAACAGCTGTACTCTGCGCGCTTTTAAAAATACTTTTTTAAATACTGCTGCTTATAATATTTTGTTTAAATATAGAGCTTAAATGACTTTACCGCTCATCGTGGGTTCAAATCCAACCGGTATGTGGATGTATTATAGGATGTGTAGTAAACATAAAATCTGAAATATGTGTATTAAATACAGTAATCTAACTTGACGTGGTCGTGGTAAGAAGGATCCATGCTTTGTAGAAATTAATATTTATATTTTTCACAATTAGTAAATAGTTTAACTGGCATAAAAAATGTTAAGACACCTTAGAAAGATTAAAATAGATCTTTAATCACATTAGTTTTAGAAGACAAGACAAGGTAAAGTTAATACAAGACGTGTAATCGCTTAGATGCTGAGTGGGAAGTAATTATGTAGGAATACCTTCAGGCTGTAATCAGCGAGTGACGTCACTCGCTGTGACGTCACGATAAATTACAGCGAAACATACATCCGTACTAGTAATTGAAGATATAATAATAATAATAATATAATAATATCTATGAACGCTTCATACCACGTCAATCTGGCCCGGTGCTAAGTATCCGAAGAACTTGTATTACAGGTACCAGACAACGGAAATATACTTAATACTTTTATACTATACATATATTTAAGATTTTTACTATATTATACACAAATTTAATACACATCCATGACCCAGGCACATTGTTCCCACGGGATTCTAGCCCGCAACCTCGAGCACCAACGCGGTTAGCCACTGCGCTACGGAGGTCGTCTAACCCATGTGGCTGACGTTAGCTCAGTAAGCGCGTTGGCGCTGGTTTTACTAAAAAAACGTGTTGGTAAGCCAAGTGTCCATTGGACTTTGATGGACATAGAAAATAATCAAAGAGCATACTGCGCCAAATACCTTAAAACTGTACCTCACGGTGGCAAGTTACCCCAAATTTGGACTTTATTACTTAAGCCTTAAGGTCCATCAATAGTTCTCAGTGTCCTGGCGACGGGCCAGCGCACTGGCAAATATGTTTTCAACTCCACCGGGGCTGCGGGCTGCGGCTCACGTGATGCACTCCGAATGGGCCAGCTTTGGGTTTTATTGCCTACGTAATAGCCATTGTGATTCTGGCATTGACAGTATCATTGGATGCAGTTATTATGTGGTGCCAGAAAATAATATGTACGATTTCCACATCAATCTAACCCCCCATTTTTTGAACGGCTCATCAAACATTTGGTGAACGAAGCGAGTGAGCGAAGCTGCTGCGAGTGATGTTCACCAATGAGCATCACTCGCAGCAGCTTCGCTTGCCAGAATGCCTTGATAGTTCACATGTTAGCTAATCGACTACCAGCCTTTCAAAAACCGGGGCCAAGTATCAGGCCTCGTGCTGAGTTATCGAAGAAGTTACGTTACGAGTACCAAACAATAGAATAATTCTTATACAGTAAATATGTTAAATTTCATTATATTGTAAACATAATTGATACACATACCTAACCCAGGATCATTGAAAACTTTTTGTTCTTTCGAGATTCAAACCCGGGCTGTCCGTAAACAAATATAATCAGTTAGTTGAAGTGGCAATGGGCAGGCCACATGGCTTGGAGAACAGACACCAGATGGGGAAGGAAACTTCCCGAGTGACGACCACGGATTGGAAGACGCAGCGTAGGGCGGACCGAGCCGCGGACAGCCGTTGGATGCAGACAGCGCACGACCGGTCGTTGTGGAAGTCCTTAGGGGATGCCTATGTTGAGCAGTGGACGTCTTCAGGCTGATGATGATGATGATGAATAGTAAAAAAACTCGACACAAAGTCAAAGACACTTGTAAGAAATAACTTACAACTTGTTATGTACCTAATCATTTTTAAAACACAACACGAGTAACTCGCAGCATACTGTTTTAAAGTCTGCTCTCTGTAAGTAATGCATCGTTTTTAATATCCCGTAACTTACAGTACTGGGGCTTGTATGAACTGTTCATATTTCATACACTTCTGTGGTCGCATCAACTGAGTGATGCATCACTGTTGTGCGCTCTGACTTGTAATAACTCTTAAGTTTCCATTAACTAGACTATCTTTAGCTAATAATATATCTATAAATATCTTCTTATATATAAAAATTAACTGATTCGACTATTTTTGCTCTTGAAATATTCGTGTAAGTCTCGGTTATAATAAATAAGGTTTAAACGGTTCATCATAAACTGTTTCTATGCTCAACAAAGATGGCACAGGTCAGCTAGTACTTTATAAAATAGCCTGTCTTTTTCAATATCTATATCCCATCCCAATCAGAGTAAAGAAAAATGGATTTTATTTTAATAAAATGGAATTTCGCTTAAGCACACAATCTTGGGAAATATATAAAACAACTACTCTGTTTTTGGCTAATGTAGGTCTTAAAAAAGGTTTTATCGCCTTTCCTAAGGTCTTATGTGTCCCGTCCTACTAGGATACAAGAGAAAAATAAGAAAGGCTCGATTTCAATAAAAACGGGCACCGTCACCGAAATCGGTGTCGGTAGCTATTGAAATAATTGAAGACATTAATGATGATGAAGGTGATATGCAGCAAAGTTCTGATTTCGCGAAAATTGAGTCCGAACTGTCACTTAAACATTTTAGAATACGTCGTAAAGTATTAATAAGATCCGTCTCTAGAATAAATGTACTCAATACGTTAGTACATATCGTAAAATGTTTATTAAGTGACAGTTTAAACTCAATTTTCTGTGTGATTTTTTTTTGCAACATATCACCTTCATCCTTTCATATCTTCAATTATTATGTTAGATATCCCTTTAATTTATCGTCATCGTCTACTGCTGGACATGAGCCTCCCCCAAAGTAATTCATGGGGGTAGGTGCCTATACTCGCCACGCTTAGCAGGCGGGTTGGCGAGCGCAGTTTTAAGATGAGCAATGATGATAAGCAATGTCCGCAAAAACGCTGCTGCCCAATTCCCAATTATAAACCCCCCCTCACCATTTGTGACATCCACGGGAAAGATGGTGGGGAGGTTTATCCTACTTCGGTATAAAGTAATGTATATTTATCATTATGTATATATCTCTATAATTTATACAACTTAGAAATTTCATTATTACGTAGCCAACATTATTCGAAATTTATAATATTCAGTAGAATATAGATAAGGGTTTGTGAGAATCACAGTAAATAAATGAAGCATAAATTAATATCTATAACTAGCTGACCCGTGCCCACTTCGTTGAGCATACAAACCGTTTAAACCTTCCCTGGACTTCCACAAATATTTCAAGATAAAAAATAGCTGAATCGGTTCAGCCGTTCTCGAGTTTTAGCGAGACTAACGAACATCAATTCATTTTAAGATTTTTATGATATTAATACACAAATTTTATACACATCCATGACCCAGGAACATAGAAAACTTTTCGTTCCTTCGGCGGGATTCGAGCCCGCTCAAGCACCAACGCGCTCATCCACTGGGCTACAACAGTCGTCAAACCAAATTGTATACCCTATTGAAGATACCCTTTGGAATGATACAATTCACCACAGACAAGCTTAAACTCAGTTACCCGGTGACCATCGCGCCGATCGGTCCACGCGTCTTATCGCACTGTGGCTCATACAAAACGTCTCGCGCAATAGACATCGTAACTAAACAAACAACATTGCGGGTGCTCCTGTCACCAGGGGCACCTTAACTCATTATGGAGAATTCAACGAGTTACCCAACTGTAAGTTACGCCAACGTCACCTCAAAGATAATGTACCCAAAGAAAGACCAAGCTATAGTTATTGATTCTATTGACGGAATAATGCTGCGAGATTACATACTGTCATTATCAACTGTTACAAAATCAACGTCGATTCGCTTCATTTCACGGATTGCTAACTCAAGAGTATGTGTGTATATGGACTCTAAAGAAACCGTTGACCAATTAGTTGATGTGACTAAAAAAATTAAAATCAAAGATCATAATTTAGAAATTCGACCGCTAATATCGCGAAACAAGCGAATTGTTTTATCGAATGTTTGCCCCATAATTCCACACGAAGTCCTAATGGAAAAATTCTCTGAAATGAATATAAAGATTTTGAGTCCTATCACATTTATGAAAGTCGGAATTTCGGATGCTGGGTTCTCTCACATTATGAGTTTCAGACGACAATTATATGTCTCACCTGAGGACGAGAAAAAGCTTCCAGATTCACTACAAATACAACATGACGATACAAACTACTGGATTTACATATCAAACGAATCTCTAAAATGTTTTAACTGTAACACTATGGGGCATTTGGCTAAAAATTGCCCCCAAAGTAAACAACCATCAAGCAATTCCAACAACCTAAACATTAACCCATCCCAAGAACGTAATGTGAATCTAAATCAGGATTTTGATCATCATCTAGTACAGGTACTAGATGATGTTTTGGAAACTCCATCACAAGTTAATAAATTGCCTTACATTGATCATAACAAGGGTATTAAAAGAATACATTCTAATACCACATCGGAGCCGTCACAGTCAGAGGTAATCCAAAAGGAAATTTTAATAGAAGAAAACATGTCATTGAGTGACTGTACAAATGATACAGATAGCAATATTTCCTTAGAAGAAGATGTTACTAATAAAAAAACCCTTAAAAAGAAAAAGAAAACTTTAGATAGTAGATCTGAAGAGCAGGTATGGAGTGACATCAAGTTTGAAATCAAAGAATCAATAAAGGACAATTCTGTACCCCTCTTCCCCTTATCTTTAGATCAATTAAGAAACCTCCTAGACGAAACTCGCAATAAACAGAATATACAAGAAGTAATACAAGACTACACAGATAACGCTGCAGAACTAATTAATATGTGCCTATATTTTCACCCCAAATTTAATAGAAATTTAAAAAACAGATGTTCCAGATTTGTAAGAAAGCTACAGGAAATTTATGTACGAAAAGATAAGTGATTTATTATTGTATTTTTTTTTTCACTTGGATACTTATATTATCTTGTTAAATTTAATATTATGAAAATTTTGCAGTGGAATGTAAATAGTTTCCATGTAAGATTCGAAAGCATAAGATTACTTTTGAATGATATTGATCCATTTTGCTTATGTATTCAAGAAACTAATTTTAAAAATAACCATTGTTCTCAATTAAAAAATTATGAGTGTTTTTATAAGAACCGCACACATAGCAGTATTGCTAGTGGTGGTGTTGCTACTTATGTTAAATCGCTTGCAATACCTAAACTAATTAATATTAACAGTAGACTTGAAGCAGTAGCAATAAGAATCAAATTTCCTTTAGCAATCACTATTTGTAATGTATATATACCTAATAGCTGTTCCTTTACTGATAATGATCTAATTGATTTAATTAATCAACTACCTACACCTTTTTAGTATTGGGAGACTTTAACAGCCACCATTTCTATTGGGGTTCAAGCCATTGCGATCAAAGGGGTAAAATTATAGCAAACTGGTTGGATTTAAATGATAATATAATTCTCTTAAATAGTAATCAGCCTACTCATTTTAATTCTAGTAATGGCCACACAAGTAATATTGATTTATCTCTTGCTTCCCGAAATATATCGGCATATTTTGACTGGAACGCATTTGATTACCTCTATGACAGTGACCATTATCCAATATTAATATCTGCAGAAATAAATTTAGGTACAAACATACAAACAATATCCCAACATTGGAAATATTCCAAAGCTGATTGGTTGAGTTTTTGCAATAAAATAGAAAATAAAATGAAACAATTAGATAAAATAAGTACTTACTTACCTATTTGTATTAATGAAGTGGTAGATGAATTTAATAAAATCGTAATTGAATCAGCTGATGAACATATACCTAAAACTAGTGGTAAAATAAAATATAGACAAGTACCATGGTGGAACGAAGAGTGTTCAAAATCACTAAAAGACTCTAAAAGAACCTATAGAAAATATATAAAAATTAAGAAAGAAAACCTAAATAAAATAATAAGACAAGAACTTAATCAAGATGATAAACGTAGGGAAGAAATAGCTAAGATTGAGTATCGTAAAATGAGATCAAAGTCTAGAAGAATTTTTAAGAATAGTAGAAAATTAAATTGGGAAAGATTTGTTTCATCGATTAATAGCCAAACGCCCTTAGGATTTGTATGGCAAAAAATTAATGCTATTAATGGAAAAAGAAGAAAAAAAGAAACAATAATATTAAAAAACAGTGAAGGAGAACTATGTTGTGATCCTAAAACTAACACCGAATTATTGGTATCTAGCTTTGCAGCAAATTCTAGCTCTAATAATTATAATGAAGAGTTTCGCATACATAAAGCAGAAATAGAAGATAATTGTACAGGTTTTGATTTAGAAGATAATAGTAACCCTATAAACCAACCAATCACTATGGACGAATTTGATGTGATCATACAGAAATTAGGAAATTCCAGTCCCGGTCCGGATAAAATTTCTAACACTATAATTAAAAAACTTCCATTTGCGGCCCTTGAACGACTTGTAGATATTTATAATTATATATGGTCTAACCAAGATTTTCCTAATTTGTGGAGAGAGGCAATTGTTGTACCAATTCTAAAACCAGGAAAATTACCTACTATAACATCTAGCTACAGACCAATATCACTGACATGCAACCTATGTAAAATATTAGAAAAAATTTTGTGTAATCGAATGAGATGGTATTTAGAACATAATCACTTTTTTGCGACTTCTCAGTTTGGTTTTAGACAGTTCAAATCTACTTTAGATCATTTAACACTCTTAGAAGATTACATAGTCAAGTCTTTTGCAAATAAAAATAAAGTTGTATTATTAGCCTTAGATGTAGAAAAAGCGTACGAAATGGTGTGGACGCACCGAGTTATATCACTATTACAAGAGTTTAATATAAAAGGTAACTTTCTCGCCTTTGTTATAAATTTTCTATCAAATAGATATGTAAAAGTGAAAATTAATGACACTTTGTCGAATCCTCTACGCATGGAAAATGGACTTCCTCAGGGGTCCGTAATGAGCGTGCTTTTATTTCTAATAACAATTAATAGTGTTCTATTTATCTAACAAAATAAATAAAACTAAATTAAATTTATCTCTGAATAATTGTAAAATAAATGAAGTTAAAGAGTTAAAAATTTTGGGATTAACATTTGATCAAAAATTGAATTGGGTTCCACATATAAAGAAACTTAAATCCGATTGCTACAATAGGATGAATATTATTAAAATTTTATCATCAAATAGTTGGGGCTCTGATAGTAAATGTATAAAAAACACGTATAAAGCTTTAATTAGACAGAAACTTGATTATGGTTCAGTGATATATGACTCAGCCTCCAATAATATTTTAAAAATCTTAGAAAGTATTCATAGTACGTGCCTAAGATTAAGTTTAGGAGCCTTTCGAACAAGTCCTGTTGACAGCATTTTTGTTGAGTCAGACGAAATTCCCTTAAAATACAGAAGGAAAGAGTTATGCCTTACATATGCAACTAAACATATTGTTAACAATAATGACTCTCTCTTTTCAAAATCTCCGTTACTATCAGATATAGAATACAGCTTGCGTCCATCCCTTCCTGTCCCTTTAAGATTAAGAGTAACAAACTACTTAAAAGAGATCAAATTTGATCTTCCACCATTTTTTCCCCGACGTCTCCCTACACTTCCACCTTGGAATAAAATAGAATTTAAAATAAATTTAGATATAGCTAGCAATTATTCCCGAGAAAACACCCCAGATTATATTTTTAGGAATCTTTTTTATGAAATTAAAGAAAAGTATTCTGATTATGAGATGTACTTCACTGATGGGTCTATTTGCAATAGTAGAACTGGTTGTGCTGTTGTATCTGCGACAAGTAGCCACAAGTACAGATTACCCGACTATACATCTATATTTACATGTGAGGCTATAGCTATTTTGAAATGCTTGGAAGTCATTAAAATGAATCCGACTGCTGGAAAACAATACCTGATTTTTTCTGATTCACTGTCAACTTTAACCGCATTATTAAACACTAAAAATATAGATCCTTTAATAAACAAAATTAAAACAAACTTATTACATTTAATTAACAATAACTTCACTATCCAAATTATTTGGATTCCTAGTCACCAAGGTATACCAGGGAATGAAAAGGCTGATGCTCAAGCTAAAGAAGCTACAAACTTAAATATTTGTAACTTCACGATGTCTAATATTACCGATGTTAAAAAATACTTAAAGTTAAACGTTAGAAAACTATGGAACAGCTATTGGGTTAAAAATAATAAAAGTGCATTATACTATATAAGAAAATCTGTGTTCGAAAAATGTAAAATTCAGGTTGATAATAGAAGAGATCAAATAGTTTTAAATAGATTAAGGATAGGTCACTGCAACGTCACTCATATACATCTCATCACAAAAGCGCCAAAAAATAAATGTTCTAGGTGCGGTTGTGAGTTGAGTATCAAACATTTACTAATTGATTGCCAAATGTTTAATTCGGAAAGAATGAATGTTAACCTTCCTAGTACACTAAAAGATTGTTTATCAGACTATAAAAATACTGTAAAATTTCTAAAAGTAATTAGCTATTACACTTTGATTTAACACTGTCATTATTAGTAAATAAGTAGTCGTTAAGGACCATAGTTGTTAAAAGCGACTTTAAATAAAAACAATAAAAAAAAAAAAAAAAAAAAGCTTAAACTATGCGGTTTTTGGTGATAATTATGAATCTCAAATAATCCCAGCCTAGTTTATGTTTCAACAAAATTAATGCTCTAATGACGATTTAATATATACTTGACCTTTGTAGCGCAATGGATGAGAGCTTTGGTGCTCTAGCTGGAGATAGCGAGGTCGAATCCCACCGAAGGAAGAAAAATGTAGTGTGTATTAAATATGTGCATAATATAATAAAAATGTAAGATATTTGTATAATATAAAAAGTATTAAATACAACATTGGTATATATTAGTAATACTTTTTTACCGTAATATACGGACGTGGTATGAACGCGTCCAAAGACATTATAAAAAAATGCTATTAAAGTCAACAAAAGTAAGTGCTTATGTTTGCAAAATGGCAAATCATTATAAACCGTTGGCTCGTGCCAAGAGTCGGACTTCTTTTAAAAAAAACTTAACGACTTTCACTTCACAGTAAATCGGAAGAGCGATCATCGAGTGTTTTGTTGTTTATTTTTCAAATAACCTCTGTATCAACGTCTTTCGCGTATCGTCGTTTTTTCGTATATCTGTTATTTTTGTATGGATACGGAAACGTTAATTGTTCCCGCTAAGCCTATGTGTGATGCGTACACACTTGGGCAGTATGGAAATATCTTTTCTCGATAACTATACAAATACGTAGATATCAATAGTTCCTGCTAACCTCATAGTCGTTAACCAAATCCGTCGTTCTACGTTGAAATTAGTAAAAGTCATTGTGTATGAAATTGAAAACGTTCAGCAACAATTCGCAACAGCTGGTGCAAAATGTTCTCGACGAAATTAGATTTTGTAAATACAGAGTAAAATAAGTTAAAAGCATCGAAAAAATAATATAGATAAGTAAAAAAGGTATATTTTAAAAGATAAAATAATTAATAAAATAAAAAAACATTTGTAAATTATTTTTTTTTTTAAAGGAAGGAGGTATACTGTAGTTATACATATTATGTAGTATCTCATATGTTGTCTTTGTATATAAGTATGTAACCACTCATTATTTAACACACAATAAATCTGATTAGTGAACCAGTTGCATCTGTAATTCGTCTCTCAACGCCCATCCTTACATACATTTTGTAACTATAGAATAACATAAGTTTAAATCATAAAAATTGCGTATAGATTTTATAATTACAGGGTAACATAAGTTTAAAACATCAAGCAATTTGATACAGGTTTTGTAAATACAGTGTAACATAACTTTAAAGGCTCGAAAATATTCATGGTTTTCGGTTGCTATTGGCACACTATTCTGTTACTCTGTTCGTTCAGTTCTATTTTCACAGCTACACAAAGTTTTTTGCGGTACGAGGAATTTAAATATCGATGTATCGGACATCGTGTAGTCTTTTTGAGTTCTATTACTATTCATAAAGTTAAAAGTAATGCGTGGTTAGGTTAAAATAAAAATAAAATAATATATCAAGAAAAAAGAAAGAAAAAGAAGATTACTGTCATTATGTTGACCGTTACTTCGTGTGCGTGAAAGGGAATTCCGCAGAAACCACACAGTTTGCCGCGAGAAACGGTACCCTTTCTCCTTTAACTGTGTAATTTTTTATCAAAATTGGTCCAGTAGTTTCGAAACCTATTCGAAGCTAACAAACAAACATTCCTTATTATAATATTGTCTAGTGCAGATGGACCAGATGCTCTAAGGGTTAAATTAACCAGTGGCATAACAAAAAGTATATTCCGCTACACCCAGATAAAAAAGCGTTCGCCAGTCCGGGTTAAAAATAAACCCAGAGTTATCCCCTTGAGTAAAAGGAGAACTATAAGCTAACTCTAGGTTAAATAACAAACCCAGACTGGCGCAAGTAGGCCTAACTGTCATCATATTAATGTATATTGTTTACGTAACATTACCTAACCGTCACAGCTAACTATTACTTTACCACAATTAGGATTCCATTGTGTTGCTATTGAATAGCAAATTATTCTATTTGATTTCTGTGTCCGATTAATTTCAAACAATTTGACAGTGACATTCGGACAAAGCGGTATAAATTGGTTGCTAATCTACTCCTATTATTTTGTTAACTAATTGCTCCCCACTACTTCGTACGCGTAAAATGATAGAACCGCACATTTTGCATCGATAAAAAGTAGCCTTTGTCTTAATCCAAGGTGCCAGTTAATACCAAATTTTAATAAAATTGCTCGAGCTGTTTCGACGTTAAGAAGTAACATATACACCCACATTTACTCACAAACTTCTGCCTTGTTAATATTAGATAAGTGTGATAGTAGGTATTCCAGGTAAAATGTGCCGTATGCATTATGACTTAAGAGTCAAAAGACACAGCTCGTGAATTTCGTTTTTACCTAAATAAGTGGCAGTCACGATTACATAGCTTGGGTATGTTTATTTGGGACAATGGGGCAGTTTTCTTTTCAAGTGAAGAGAAACATAATATACTATTCCGGCATAGTCATATGTTAACCAGAATACCATCTTAACCCAAATGACAATATTATATAATACTATTGCCATTTGGGTTCTCCACTTCGTTGAGAATTTAAATAGTTTTAATTGTCATTTACATATAACCTAAATACGCCTACAATTTACCCCCAAATATTATAATCGCTATCGCTTAAAATACAGTGTGTAAAAAGACAGTGTGTGTTAAAGTGGCATTATATGCCACTTTAACGTTGGCATATAATGAGGGGTTTTCGAAGTGTCACTTTTAGGTACAGAGACTACCGTAAGATGGTGCTTGCATAATGTAATATGTCAAAAAAATCTGTGATCTTTGTTGGGTGGTTAATATTATAGTTGCCAGATGCTATATTTTTACAAAATTGTACTGCGCATGGACTAGCCATGTTCAGTTTAGTTCTCAGGGCACAATTAATAAATAATAAACTATTGCAAATGAAAGAAAGAAAGTTGAAAGGTAAACAAACAAAAAACAAAGCGGAAATTGACATTTTACACAGGACTTGACATATTACTTAGGTTTAATGCCATCTATCAGCAGTTTTCTGAAACTAGTAGAACTGTCAAAATAAAAACCGCTCATTGTTCTATGTTTTCTTATACTAGAAATGATTTTTACCAAAAAATAAAAAGTACTTTTATATTTTTTTTCTCAAGAATAACAAAGAAGCAAACACAATTATTTAAATATTTTATTCAAAAAAATATTACATGTCTACATTTTTTACAGCCTGTATTTAACTCTGGTTATATGACTGTATTTTAACGCCAAATGAATAATAAATTTGTATAAGTATAATAAATTATAATAAAAATCTTTAATAGCGTGTAAAAGTATTAAAAATATATTCCGGTTATCAGATGACCTGTGAAAACGCCTATAGATATTATTATTACCTTACATGAACTATTTAGGTAGTCACCAAATATAAACTATTCCTATGTTTTCACCCCACGAGATCTAGTTCGGTCTAAGCTGTAGAAACTGGAAATAATAATAACGTCTGCTGACAGTTGATAAAACATGGCTGCCACAGCGAACTCAATAATCCAGACGATTTGAATTTCACTCCGTATAATGAGGGTTGTCATATCTAAAATTTGTCTATCAGGACATGACTTATGAGAAACCCAGGATTTTAGAGCATAGAAATTGACCTTTTTTTTAAACCCTGTTATTTTGTTTTATAACCCCGTCTGGACTCACCGGAATTTCTCTAAACTAAGACAATCTGTGGAAACCCGGACGGATGGTAACCCTACATATTGTTATTCATACACTTGTATAGTTGGTTTTTGAGGTTTAATTTACTTTATCTATGGTTGACTATTGAGATTGATAATTAAAAAATAACGACAAAACCCTTCTCTATTCATCGCCAGAAAATACAGCTGAGGCTTATTGTTACTATACTTATATGCCTTATGATTTGAAAACATAAATGGACGAAGGTGATAAGTTCGCAAAAAAAATTCCCAGAAAATTGGGTTTGAACTGTCATCTTAACATTTTACGATATGTAGTAACGTATTAAGTACATCGATTATAGTACTTTAAATTAATGTACTTAATACATTACGACGTATTCTAAAACGTTTAAGTGACACTTTGAACTCAACTTCCTCGAAATCAGGATTTTACTACATATCACCATTAATCCATTCATGTCTTCATTTATTTTATAACTTATTATTTTAAAATTTAAGTTATTTAAACGAATACACAAATAAATAGACTATATTGACTATATAAAATCATCGTCAAATGAGTAGAGTATCACAAGAAGCAGTGTAATAAATGTATTCTTTTCTAAAAATATTTAAAAATCCTCGCTTTGCACACAGCACAGTTATTCTCAACAGATTTACTCAACTTTTCAAACTTATTACCTCTCTGAAATCCGCACTGGAGATTCCAGTACTTCAAGGTTCAACCTAACTCGAATATGGAGTAAGTTTCTTTATTAATACTTCACAATAAAAATTCTTATTGAAATTGTTATTTATATTTGAGTTGCTGCAAGATCTTATAATTTACCACTGATTTCAGTGACGCTGGCCAGTTTCATTGACCCGTAACCCAAGCAGGAACATTTGAAAGCTGCGTAAACTGAACTAATAAGAAGAAGAAAGAAAAATATACAGCACGAAGGTGTTACAATAAACAACAAATTACCTTAGGAGATTAAAGATTCTCCAAGTATGCCGATATTTAAAAAGCGATTGAAGTAACATGTTGTTAGTTGTAACATTAAAGTTTGAGTTGTCTACTTCATTGGATTAAGATAATTTATTATAATTATTTAAATTTCAACGCCATGTAAATTTTATGTTGTTACCTGTTTAAGTGCCTCTATAAGTGAACAATGTAATGTTTTTTGAGAAATAAATAATTCTTTAAACTCAGTGGCACTGACATGCTTTTTATACAATTCCCTTTTGATAACTTTACTTTACGGTGCTATCAAATGTTCCTGTAGGCCAAGCAATTCAATTAGGTCTCAAAACTCTACGCGTCATTCTCTTCACACTATATTTGAATTGGTATATGAACCAAAGGACTGTATTATGTATTTCAACGATTATTTTGTTGAAACTCTTGATGTGTACGGAAAGTTCTTTAATGGCCTAACACAAGTGAAACTTTTTGTGTCCAAATAAAAGCGTCATGGTTCCCATAATAATACTTTAATGGCAACGAAATTCTCGGTACGTATTAAAAAGTCGTTACTGTTTTTGTTCCTTTCCACAATCGAGTTACATAAACAAACTTGATTTATGTAAACAAACCTCTAACATGGAAATTTCATTCAAATACAAATAATTACAATTTAATATTTGTGCGAACATTAACAACTTTGTGTTTGTATATCTATAAATAACGCGCTCGGCTTATGATATTATGTTTTCACAAATTAACTACTACTATTTCATTAATTTCCAAATATGAAGTTATTAAATGGGTCGGTGTATTAGGTAAATAGGTTTCATTTAAAGTTGAAATGACAAAAATATGTTGTCGCAACAGTATTGGCGACATTACGTACAAAACACCTACACAAAACAATAGGCACATAGAGCACGACTGTGTGAAGCAACTTAAGCAAATACAGTAAAAAACGATTCCCGAAGAACATTAAGAACATTTAAAATATGTATGTACACAGAAAAGCTGCATTCTTAATCGTATCTTCCATATAAAAATCGGGTATACTTTTTCATTAAGAAATTTATTTGCTTTAGTTACTACACACAAATGTTGGGATCTATCTGTATATTGTTGTATAATCTGAATATGTAGGTATTAAAACGTTTTGGTGAGGAATAAGAGCGAATTAGAGCGAGGCGCCATTAGAGCGCTGCGTCGATACTGCGTCGTTTCCCGTGGGCCATGACATCTACATATACTAATATTATAAATAAAGCGGGAGACTTTGTTTAAACGCGCTAATCTTAGGAACTACTGGTCCGATTTGAAAAAATATTTTTTATGTTGGATAGTCATTTATAGAGGATGGCTTTAGGCTATATAACATTACGCTGCGACCAATAGGAGCGAAGCGTCAGTGAGAAATGTTGCAAAAACGGGGAAAATTATTCACATTTGAGGACTTTCGTTGCGTGCGCTGCATAAACGGTTTAAGTTACTCAAAAAAAAATATGTATGAAAGAATTATTCATTTTTAATAATCATAATAACAAAAACAAACGTGAGCAATCAAAAGATAATCGAGTAGTAGTGTTGCCGACAACCACGCGAACGAAGTCCCGGGCACGGCTAGTAAACAATACATGGAAATCGAGGCAGCGTCGGTGTGTGACGTCGTTGCAGCAGATTAACGCATTGTATGCCACATCTGCGTTGCGTTGCCGCTGCGACTACGCAACACAAGAGTGTTGCGTAGTGCATGTGTTGCATAATGGGAGCATGTTGCAATACACACGCCTCCGTGGTCTAGTGGTTCAGAGCTTCCCTCTCGACCCGGAGGTCGTGGGTTCGCTTCCCGCGTTGGAACAACAATAATTATGTTTTCAAGTTTGGTTAGGATAATGCAGGCTGATCACCTGATTGTCTGACAAGAAAGATGATCCATGCGTCGGATGGGTATGTAAAAAGTCGATCCTGCGTCTGATCTCCCGCCAGTCATGACTGTTATCCGTCCCACTGGTCTACGAGAGTTAAGAAAGAGAGAGTGCTTCTGTGTATTGGGCACACACTTGTGCACTATAAAATAAATCCTGCGTAGCTGGCCTGGTTTCAATGAAACCGGCCACCGTCACCGAAATGGGTGTGAGAGGCATTATTATTATTATTGTTATAAAAATAAATGGAAATTGATGTAGCGTCGACTCTACAACGTAATGGGGCCTCTAAATGTTGGTGTTTCAAGCTGATGCTTGCAGTAATATAACATTCGTATCTCATTTCCACCCCCCTCCCCCAGCACTAATGTCTACACTACATTTATTGGCGATGTTCAGTGACCTTGGCGTGATACCAACAGGCTTCGTGTACACATAGTTGGCAGTCTGGTCAATAAGATAAGCCGAGGCAAGATGCCAGAGATACTAGTGATTTTATTTAAGGTTTTGCCGATTACTGCAATTTAGCTGAATGGAATTGTATTGTTTTTCGCTCCACTCTATTAATGAAAAATTAATAGAGTGGAGCGAAAAAAATTGTTTAGTTTTTGCCCGCATTCGCTTCACACCACGCTTTACACCACGTCAATCTGGCCCTGTGCTAAGTATCCGAAGAACTTGTGTTACAGGTACCAGACAACGGAAATATATATTTAATACTTTTATACTATACGTATATTTAAGATTTTTATTATATTAATACACAAATTTAAGTGTGTCAAAGCATCTTCGAGGAAGCGGCCGCGCGGCGGCGGTTCCTGTCAGGAAGGACTTTCATGTTCAAACTAAAAAGGCTATTTATTTTCCCAGCATATTTCTCGGATATTTATGACACGAGGAATTGACAGGTATTCAATAATATTCTATTTTTGAATCGCGTTGATATATAACCTTACTGTAAATATTTTTAACGCCATTATCAGAGTTTGGTTCTCGATCGGGAGGCCTAGGGTTTGTTTTCAAGTTTGGTTCGAACAAATCATTTGTCGGATGGACAATTTTTATTTCGATCACCACTTAAATTTTGCCTGTCCAGCATTGTAGCTCGATCTCTATTTGCTACATTGCCACAGAGAATAAACTCTTAATTGAGAAAAATTATACTTTTCGAACGGACTCCAAAAGAGGAGATTTCTTAATTTGAGCGTATTTATTTTATTTAGTAAGGATGACGTAGAACTTCAGGCTCGGTTACCTAGCCAAAAGTTAGAAATTTTAGTTTAAACTAAAGCTTGTTATGGAAAAAAAATAAGCACGATTAAAAATACCTAGTTATTTTAGTACCTCCCTTTTATATAATAAATTTCCAACAAAAAACGGTTTCTTGAAAAAAAATTTAATTCTTTGTTTTTTCTTTGTTATGTTGAAATGCAATAATAATAATTATATATTAGTATGTTATAGTAATATTTATATTGTTATAATGCTATACCTATATTAATGTATTCGTATTTTTACAAATTGTGTACTACACACACTTAATTATTTTCTTGTTACTCTTATAATTTCCTTTATTAGGTCTACTGGAAGCAATTCCAAATTGGAATAAGTAGCAAAGGTGCTTGCTACTTATTCCAATTTGGTGTTGGGTACATATTATTTGTGTTTTTATTGTCATTTAATGTGTGTACATAAATTATTATTAAATTAAAATGAATTGTGTCTCTTTTTAATACTTTATGTATTCGCAAGACGAATAATTGGTTGTGTTAGTGTTCATTATTTTAAAGTATTAAAAAGCGACACAATTCATCATGAAAGTAAAACAAACAATAGTATAGAAAACCCTTTATCATATTATAAAGTAACGAGAGCTAAAGTCTTATGCAACGTATTTTAAATTGTATTTTAAAAGAAAGCCTTTGAATTATTACCTTAGGACGATGAACACTAAGACCTATATTAGCTTAAAGAGCATTAGAAAAGAAAATCGAGATTTAAAGAAACGTTTTCAAGTTAGTTTTAACAAGTTTACAACAACGCCAATTTTCTGTTTCCTGCAAATGCTTCCTTTGTCTTAAAGGAGAAAGAACTCTTTTGATGAATTAAATTTGTGTTTTTTTTTCGTAATTAGTAGGCAAGTCAAATTATTTCAGTTTCGTTTAAAGAAAACTATTTTGTTACTTTCTATTGTTTTTATCGTGATATTATTATTGTTATATATAGAAATCATTTTTATTTTCGAACTTTGTAAGTACTTTGTTTGTAATAGGGATACGACTCTTATTCAAGATGTCAATCTTGAATAAGAGCCCAAGTCTTCTCGAGACTGCACTGAGACTTTATCACTGTAGGGTTTAATTAACAGAATTGACCAGCAATTCAGATGATATTTCTGTCTGTCAGTTTTAACTTATCTAGCGATAAGTAGGGGGTTATTACACTATTAATGTCCTCTTGAGTTAATCTACTACTACTATGTAGCTCGGTTTAAACTGTCCCAATATAATATAGCTCAGTTTGCTAAAGCTTATCCAACACTCAACAGTTTTCATTTGAGCACTCAATTCAATATCTAAAATAACCACTACGATGCTAGAACTAGAAAGAAACTTGCCTCAAAAGTTTGTTATCTACTTTGCTCAAAAGTAATTTCGCGTAGGCAATTTTCATATGTTTGAAAATATGAATCATTCAGTAATATTTTGATAAAATTAAGATACATATTATTATTTTATATGATTTTGCTTTTTAACCTATTAGGTCTAATTGCAAACCAGAGAGATAGCCTGTATTCTTTAGTTAACTTACTCCCGGTTACTGAAAGTCAAATTAAACTCAAATGAGTTAATATGACAAGTGGTAAAAGATTTGAACACTGTTTAATTGTTTTGATAGTTGATTTGCCTTTCAGAAAGCGGGGGTTAGAATTAAAACATTTATTTGTTAGATATTAAACCCACAGTTATTTGGCGCAACTTGGCCTTAAATATTATGTTTTCAATCTTTACCAACCCTAACAAAACTCCTCAGCAAACAAAAGAAAACAGGACCACCGTTGAATTTTGTATGGTAAAATCCATTGCCACTACAAAAGCTATTGATCTGAAACGTTCATGTATATCTCTTTAGCCGTGTTCAGCGGAAAGGTTTGCGGTTTTTACATAATTTAGGAGTCCGTAAAGACGCCATCCAATTTTCTTTGGCTCACTGGAGTGTGAATATCGCCGGGCCTAACTTCTCCCACCGGGTATTTATTTATTACCCCTTTTAGAAATTTTATGTTGTTTAGGGTTTCGATCACAGAACAGATAAAGAGGTTAGAATGGAAATAGTTTCGAATTAGTATTGGAACACGCGTCGCCGCTTTGTCTCCCACTCTTAATTCCACTACAAGGAAGTAACCCAATACGTACGAGCGTTACGCACACAAATAAACCTCACGCACTTAGATTGCTAATTTGTAATTGGTTGTCACACTAACGTAAACAATGCATCAGATGTACACTTACACACGCGCACTTTTCTCATACACGTTAGGGCGACCGAAGGTCGATAATTAATATCGATAAAATTATTTTCACATTTTTTGCAATAGTTCGGTTAAATTTTTGAGGGGTGACAGGGTACCGTACGACTAATGTAATGTTCTTAATAATCTATTTATTTATTTACTAGGCAAAAATAACATACATTAATCACAGATATAACAATATAAATATAATAATGTCTGTATGAAATTTTCTTTTATTTCTTAATAGAAAGCTAAATTAAATAAACAATAATTGATGGTAATTATCAATAAAGAGAGTTGCTTAAATTATAATATCATTTTCTTATATCGACATTGTTTACATCTTGGTACAACACTATCGATACTCACGAAGTACCTAGAATTGAAGCTATGATTCGGACTACGCATTGTTCGCTGTGAATGCAATACATTGCGCACTCGCGAACACATTATACAAAATAGTACCTACGTATAGCAAGCAATGGATAATTTTGCGCCTAAATACGAATGTATCGTTTTCGATCACGAAATACATAATGCTACGGAAATAATTACTAATATTACATAAAATTAAAAGTTTTTGGACTTACCGGTGGAAAGAAATTCCTTCTCGGGCTACACTACACACTTGCCTTCTTTTCCGACACGTTAAATCAGCGCAACACGGCATTTTTAACGACTTTTTATGGAGCTCCGTACGCTGTCACAGTAAGATTGTGACTGTTGACCGATAAAACGTGTTTCGGCTGACATATGATCATTTGATCATATGTGCGGCGCGTCTGCCCCGCCTACAATGCCATTCTAACCTCTTTTACTCTTCTGTGGTTTCGATAATTTCTTACCCTTTATAAAATGCCTCGTGTGGGCTTGAAACAATTTCGGAGTGTTTTTATTCATTAAAATAACGTAGGTATACCTTTCAGGTATTGATTTCTTATTTTACGAGAATATTATTCATATAACCGTATATCATTAGTAGCTGTAGTCAAAACCTCGGAAAAAAAACTGCGACACCATTCAATTATTTTTATTTTACATCAATATTTTTATCAAAAACCTTTAGTTGATTAATCTTTCTATTGTATGTGGCTTTTAAATGTTAATGCAAAATTGGGTAAGATTGAATAATGATTTAATTATTACAGAAGGTTGCCAGTGGAAAGCCTAGTTAAAAAAAAACAATAGAACCCTGGTGTCCCTTGTTAAAAATTACATGTTTGAGGATTGTCAAATTTCCAAAAAATCACTCAATCATGTTCACACATCAATGTTCTAGTATTCTATTAAACAGAAAACTTGTGGAAAAGCGGCGGTCTGGGTAGATACCCAGACCGCCTCTACTCTACCCATACTACTACTCTACTACTACTCCACCCATCTTGGTCACGAGGATGACAATTTTCTCGCTTAGGTCACGTTTCGCCTCCATTGTTACAGTTCTAAGAACGTTATTAGTTTGGTCAGTACGTGTTGTATAAAAGTGTTTCGTTGTTCGCAGAGGTGGACTAAAAGGATTAATTAATCAGGCCCGGATTAACCCGTTAGGCGACTGTCACGCGCAGCTTAACTCGATCAGACGGACTGACATAACTATTAACATATAGCTGGTCTGTCGTATATGACTCTAGAAAGCCATATTATAAGGTATTGACCGAGGCTGCCGACCCGCCCCCATATTCAGCCTCCCTATTATTTGTTACACATTATTAAATTTGTTTGTTTATTTCATATTTTTTTGCACACTAATGAAGTACACATTCTATCGTTAATATTATTTTATATCTCTGTCTATTAGTGAAAATCATAGTAAAATTCGTTACCTAACGTGCTGTTTTTAAAAAAAGTTGTAAATACTATTTATTAAATAAAGGTAGTCATGTAATTTGAAACTAAACGGTTTAAAAATGGAGGACAAATTTAAAATTTAATTTAAAAGCAGTGTACAAAACCGCATAATAAAGTTTGGTTTATTTGCCAAAGCCAGCGCCAAACCACAAAAAACACATTGCGTGTTTTATACAATTTGTATATAATTTACTTTTTAAATATTAAACAAAATGTGAAACAATTTGAAAACACTTTGTACGGATCTGAAGGATTTGCTAGTCAAATGCTCGGAACATAAAGCGGGTATAAGGTGGAAATGGGTGAGATGAGGAACAAAAAATATTTGCGAATTGCGCCCGATTTAACTCCGTCGTGCCCGAGGGCTTTTCGTTACAAAGAAAATAATTTTGTGTTCTCATACGTGAAGATATAGTGGGATGTAACATAAATACGTATTCCTTTATTATCAAAGTAATATATTAGGAATTGATGTTGCTCCGAAACTTCGTGCGTGCAAATAGGAATAATTCTAAAACCATACATACTGCCAAAAAAATGGCGTTTGTGTAGTGTTTTTTGCTGCCTGTGCTGAATTTCATCAAAATCGATCGGATACTTTCGAAACCTATTAATTATAAATAGACAAACCTTTGCTTTAAACTTCTTTTTGTCTTTAAAAATCATTTGAATCCCTTGACTTGAGGTACCTAACCTAACCAACTAAGAGTATGAATTTCTAAGTCATAATTCTATTTTATTACATCAACCTTTTTCTTTATCTTCCATTTTGTTCTAATGCTCACTTTGAGTTATGATTATGGGAGGCAGTTATCATAAAATAGCAATAAAAGATATAATATACACATATATTTAGTTGACCATTTCTATAACATAATCCTATAATGTATCAAAGAAGTTAGGGTAAATAACCACACCAGGAGCACATTATCAGGACAGGGGGCTGATTCAAGATGCCATCGCTAATTATCGCTTACAAAGTTCGCTATCAAAATGTTTTGACATAAACTACGCTAAATGATCGAGATTTGGTATATCATTTAGCGTACCTTATGTCAAATCCCATACATTTTGTTATCGAACTTTATAAGCGATAATTAATTAGCGATGGCATCTTGAATCAGCCCTCAGATCTAAGAAATAAATAATTAGCCACTGAAAATGAAAAATCGTGTATATCCAAATATTCATATTATTCACTCAGTAACATTGGTAGTTTATATAGGTACCAATTCTCGTGGTGAAATGAAATTCACTTCGAAAGCCGATTACTAAAAAAACGATACAAAAATATTTAAAAAGACCTATCTCACACAAAGCGCTCATATTTAAATTAAATTCATTTTTTGTAATAAATGTTTTGAAAGTAAACCAACATTCTTGAGGAGAAACAGTGAAAGTAAATTATAAAAGTTTTTTTATTAGAGACAGTTTTGTCAAAGTTTCAAATAAATGTGACTTTGATAAATGTAAAGGACAAAAGTCTGTGACCTATTCCATTTGATAAAGCCATTTCCACAGCGTCTAGCCGTTGAGGGTGTGATTTGAGTTCTCTGACCGCTTATACAGCCTTTATATTATACTTCTTAACTGCCTAATGTCACATTTGTGCACAATTATCACTATCCATACATCCTTTAAACAAAACCAGGCTACAGCCTAATACAGACACTAGCTCCTCATATAAAACATGTATTTTTTTGTACACTAGCTTTTAAGAAAACACTTCCCCCCGCGACTTCGTTCGCGTGGTTTTTGAGTGACTGAAGCCTTTATGCAGCGCACGCAATGAAAGTCCCCAAATGTAATTAATTTTCCCCGTTTTTGCAACATTTCTCACTGACGCTTCGCTGCTATTAATATAGATTTTGAGGATAAATAAATGACTTATTATTATTAATTACCCGACTACCAATAAGAGTATTGTTTTCACGCATATCTTGTTATGTTTGTATGTATTTTCGTTTGTGAGTTCCTTATTCCCAGGTCCCTTATAGCTACTTTAGAAAGGTAGGATGAATTTAGGTATTTAATGTATCGTCAAATTGTCTCAAAAACCTAAATGTCTTTAATTCGGTATTTTTAGTGCGTTGCTAACTTACCTGTTATATACCCAATACCCCTATTCATTTTATTTAAAAAAATAACCATAAAATATAATTATAATTATATAACTATGTAATTTTATGTGTAAATAATAAATATACATAATTTGAAAACTAAAAGCGGAAGGCCCTTACCTTATATGTTTGACCTTATATTTCCTCTTTTCTTTTCCCCAATAACAAATTATATCCAAACATCTTAAAACTTTTATTCGATGAAATCACTGGAGGCTTCCATCGTTATTGAGGGTTACCCTGTTTAACCCTAAACTTTTATCCCTCGGGTCATTGTGACCTTTATTAATGAATTCTCGTGGTTAGATTTCGCGTGAACAAAATTTTAATTTTAGAAGAATTTGATCTTTCGTATTAATAATAGTACATAAGTTACTCTTTCATTTTCTATTAATTCTTATTAATATTTACGAGCAAGCCTTAGAGGTTGAGTGGTTAGTGCGACGGTGCGTAGGCCGTAGGGTCGTAGTCGTAGGTGTGTTCCTAAGGATGAATATCTATATAATATACATATAAAAGCAAAAGGTCACTGATTCATTGATGATCAAGAAATCTCAGAAACTACAAGTGTTTTTCCTCCAATTTTGCATGGTGGTTCGTTTTAGGAAATAAGTTAGGATGAAATTTTCTGTTCATAACAACGAAGGTCGTAGGTTAAAATAGAATACCCTAGAGAGTTTCGCTGAATACTGAACAGTTAGCCACCACTCAAACACTCGGCTCACTTCTCACGACATACTTGGAAAATGGCTTCCAATATAATTAATATTAGAAGCTATGGGGCGACCTGATCAATAATATCGCAAGCAGTTACAAATTACTTAGATTTCTAATATCTCCATTTCTAGGGGGACAATATTATGTTGATTTGATAAATGTACAGTACTCGACGTAAACAGAGGTGATGATAATAAATTTGACGTTCCTGACGTCTGTGTGTGTGTGTGTGTGTGTCTGTCGTCGCAGCTCCCAATCTTAGATCATATAGTAGGGATGAGCCTTAGCGACGATTTCCGTTCTAGCCGAGGTACATGGTTAAAAATCTAGCGCAACGTTTAAAACTAGTTGCAACATCGATTTTAACCATTCAGTGAATCGGTACAGCATCGCGATGGCTTCTATAACTGTTCCACTAAAAATCAATTTAGCGATATTAGTTCCTGAAAAAACAAGTGCCAACATGTTCAACCTCAAAATATATGAAATAACCTTTCATTTGTGATTATTATTTTATTTATTTATTGTATGTTTCTTTTTAAATAAGATTTAAATACATTATCTTAAAAATCGATGTATCGATGTGCGGGCGTCCCCACACATCGATTGAACAGATTAATCGACTCGATTTTTATTTATTCTTTGGTTTATTTTGGCAATACATAATTATTTATACATCCATCCAGTTGTATACTTTAAACGTGCTATAAGGTTCATATTATTATATGAGATATTCTTACTTCTCACGTCTTTTTTAAGATGAACGTAAAAAGTTAAAGTTTATTTATTTATTTACAAACTACAACTATCATCACATGTACTTAACCTAATACAATAGAGTGTAACAAAAATCAAAATTACTTTAACTTATCATCTAGCTTACTTACTACACAATATGTGACCTTGGTGAACTCGTCCAATGAGCACGTAAATAAGTCGACATTGTCCGCAACCGTGTTTAGCGTACGAAGCGCCCGCGTGAGCGGAGCCAGCTGCATCAGGTTGGTCCGCGCGCGCGGCACTACCAGCAGCGGCGGCCGGCGCCGTCGCCCCACGTACTCGTCCGGCACCCACAGCCCAGCAGCTTGTAACACAGCTGGGTTGTGCGTTATGCCGCGCAACACTTTTAATACATAGGTAGCCAGGGCTACTTCCCTCCTAACCTCTAATTTGTTGTACCCGACCATACCCAGCACAAATAGCGTCGGGTATAGTAGCGGATAACCGGGGTAAACTCCGAACTGCTTCATATATATAAAACGTATAAATATGTTATGTTATAAGTTATGTTTGTGTGCAAAAAATTTGCTTGTGTTCTTAGTGTGCGTTTGTAATGACACCCTCCTCGCTCCTAAATTGACTGAATGTTTTGTTAGAAAATTTTAGTGCGTCACTTATACTCATAATATATATTTTGCAGTCATGTGGCTGAATCTGCTATTCAATTTAATTACTAGTGTGTTCATTGAATCCTGTTTTTACCAACAAATTTAGGAATTCTAGGACAGCCATTTAATATTTAATTTTTAAACTTCAAAATTTTCGAATGTTTACTATTAGATATAACGCACATTAAAGTAAATTGATCAAAAAATATATCAACACAGTGATATCTGTACGAGCTGTTTGACGCCATCAAGTAACCGTGCTAGTCATTCAATTAAATAAGCAGATTCAATCAGATGACTGCGATATTTATATATAATCTAAGCTCCCAACGGATACATTTTTATCCAGTTCTTTTTGTTTGAAAGCTGACGTGATCGAGTGTTCCAAGCTATAATTCCCTGATGAATGAAATATATTTATAATAATGTAATTTGACAGCCGACAAAACATCTTTCTTGATATTTTTGGCGTAAAATTTGCTCGGGGGTAAAAAACGCGTCAAAACCAAGACGCCAATATTTAACTGTCATATTTGAATATTTGGAAAGAAAGCTGTGGCGAATTCTGTCAGAATTAATGAGGTACTTGGAGAGACAGCTGAGACCGAATTAAGTAAGACGAAATAAAATTAATGTTAAAATATGCCAGGCTTGTACATTTTTATGTTAAAAAACAAAGCAGAAAATTATTTAATATTCTTCCCGCAGTTCTGGGTTAATTACCCCTGGAAATCCTTAAACCAGCCTCTCGGGACTCTCGCCAGGCCGAATTAGCTGCCCCTAAGCTCTTTAGGAGGTCGCGTGGAAAGGCCCTTAAGAATATCATTCTAGTGTTTCTATTCACTTACTTGTGTTGCATATTCTTGTATTACAATTCAAACAATGTAATCTCAATGATGTGACAGTGATAGTGATGCCTAAGATAGTCTGACCAAAAGAGTATGTAAGGGTATCTATGTACCTAGCTATAAGATATATCTTATCTTTCATATATTATACTAGCTATTCCCGCTACTTTATTCGCGTAGTTTTTAAAGTTACTTAAGCCATTTATGCAGCGCACGCAATGAAAGTCCCCAAATGTAATTAATTATCCCCTTTTTTGCAACATTTCTCACTGACGCTTCGCTCCTATTCGTCGCAGCGTAATATTAGTATAGATAAAAATGAATTGCTGTTCGTTAGTCTCGCTGAAACTCGGGAACGGCTGAACCGATTCGGCTATTTTTTTGCTTGACATATTCGAGGAGGTTCCGAAAAGGGTTAAAACGTTTCATCACAAACAGTTTCTATGCTCAATGAAGGAGGCACTGGTCAGCTAATATGTAATAAAAACAAGTAAAGTAACAAAAGTGTATTGTTAATATTTTGCATAGATCTTAATTAAATGCAGTGGAATCACAACAACTTGAAGTCGCCCATAATTTGTGTTATAGTTAAAAGTTTTTAGGGTTAATTATGTTTATGGAATCTGAAAGAAATATTGTCGAATAGGTTGGTTTACTTTTATTGTATAAACGCATGGTGTGAGTTAGGTTATGTTTTGTTATGTGTTGTTATTTACATATATTAATTTTATGATTAAGCATCACTAACTTTGAGAAATAACATTCTAGAGAAGAGGAGGAGTGTCCATCTCTATAAGTGTGGAATATTTTATACTTTCCACACTTATAGAGATGGAAGGATTTTGTAAAAAGGGGTCCAAAGTTTTTGCTTCTCGATAATCTATATATCCTCAAAGTTGTGTTGAAGTTAGGCTAAGTTCACCCAACATAACGCCGCACGCCGTTAGCCCTACTAAAATTTTGATGACGGTTGTTTGTTTTGATAAATTAAGTTTGCGAAAGTTAGACGAAGGTTTCAAGTTCAAGACGACATAACCTATAAAGTATACACATTATTATATATGTAATCTAGTTACTTATAAATCACAAATGTTGGAAAGCCCTAAAAGTGGCGTAAAATATTTTAACGATAGGATAATAATGGATTCCAACATAAAATATTTGATGTCCGAGGATTTCCATTTTATTGATTCGAATGGAGCTGCAAGTTTGTTGTCAGCGTCGACAATATAAAATTGTAGCATCGAGCACTATGAAATTCCCAAAAGCTTTTACCTTATTAGGTTATGTTTTTTTTGCGCTAGCCTGAGTAATATACACATAGAGTTTATTATATCTATGGACGCTTTACACTACGTCAAACTGGCCCGTGCGTATCCACTTGTGTGACAGGTACGAGACAACAGAAATATATTGAATAATTTTATATTATACACAAATTAATGTATTACCAGGGATAAAATGGATATGAAATTTCAGATACGGATACGGATATTAAATAATTTCGGATTATCCGTTTATATCGGATAATTTCGGTTTCGGATATTACATTTTAACAGTAGCAAAACTTTATTTCGGATTCGGTTATACACATCCATTATCCATGAACAATGAAAACTTTTTGTTCCGTCGGTGGAATTCAAACCCGCAACCTCCAGCTTGAGTGCCGACACGCTCAATCACTGCGTTACAGAGGTCATTAAAATCGTTTATAATAATACTTTGGGTTTATTCTTTAACCAAAACTAGCGCAGGTGGACCAAAGCATGACAAATAAATATTTTATTTACAAACAGACACCGAATTGGATCTGAACCAAATAATATATTATATTATATGTATATACTATGTCTGAGGAGAGTATTACTAACATCACTTATTATTAAAATGTGCAAGTGGAGTTGTTTGTTTATTACGCTTTCGATTAATCTGAAAGAAGATTTAGATGTATTTGGCACTGTAGCCAGACAAAATATGCCTAGTTTTGTGAAAATATGCATCAATTACAGAATATAATAATATAATACTATAGTGTCTTAATTATAAAATACTAGCTGTTCCCGCGACTTCGTTCGCGTGGTTTTTGAGTGACTTAAACCGTTTATGCAGCGCACACAACGAAAGTCCCAAAATGTGAATAATTTTCCCCGTTTTTGTAACATTTCTCACTGACGCTTCGCTCCTATTAGTCGCAGCCTAATGTTATAAAGCCTAAAGCTTTCCTATATAAATGGACTAACCAACAAAAAAAGTTTTTTTCAAATCGGGCCTGTAGTTCCAGAGATTAGCGCGTTTAAACAAACAAACTCTTCCGCTTTGTAATATTAGTTATAAAATATAAATATCTACTTTTATCGCTTTATCAATGACGAAAGTTTTTTAAATAGACGAAAATTTGCGCGTTAAGGAATTTCATCATGCTCAAATAACTGGACTAATTTGATACCATCTAGTATGCAGAACCCTGGTTCAGCACATAGGCTTTTTATCCCAAAAAAGTAGTGTTCTCGGATACTGTACAGTGTATATTACTAAAATAATGCGGAAGAATATTCTTGTTTAATAATATCGTAGTAAAAAAGGCTTTTATAAAATTGTAGAATAACAATAGTCTGAGTTTCACTCACCTGTAAGCCAGGTGCCGTTAAACGGCTTGTAGTGGTCCGTAAGTACATCGGCGAGGGTCGGTCTTCGTCCCCTGCCCCGGCCATCGTCCCCTGCGGGTGTCAGCAGGGCGATGCTAAACACGATCAAACCGAGGACCGCGGCGATCACCAGCAGCGCGATGAGAATGCCCCTCCAGTTGCGCTGAGTCGGCGTAGCTGCCGCCAATTCCTGAAAAAGAGACATATTGAGCATGGAAATTCTTGGAAAATAGGAATTAATTTCATCAAAATGAAATTAACTTCTATTCATCGATATAGTTTACTCAGAATTAGGCCTTTTAAATGTTTTATTTTTGAAATTGTGAGTTTTCTACGGGTATTAGAAATTTGGCGTTGAAAATAAAATTGTATGTAGAAAATTAAAATAAAAAATTTTATTTCAATTATAACTTAACAATATATTTCCAGATTGTCGACATAAAAAGTTCCACCGGTTCCACACTAAACCATCGAAAAGAAGTGGTGTAAGAAACTCCCCGTCTTTTTAAATGGGGCGAGCAAAAAGCAAAAGGCAAGAAGACTGAAAATTGTTAGTTTACAAAATACTAATCTAGTAGAATATAAAATTGTCACGTAAATTGATTATAAATAATTATTTACGAAAATAAATAATGAACTAACAGCAGAATGTTATTTTCATTCCCCTATAATAGGATTAGTAAGGCAAGAAGGCAGTAGCAGTCTATCAGTCACCCATTCACGTGGAAATATTGTCTACATGCAAGAAACGCTTACAGTACTAGGATTTAATACATAATTTTGTTTTCGTCCGTAAGCTATAAATATACGTCTTATTATGATAATTTACGGCATGTTTGCCGTGTTCCTCGCGGGGCTTGATAAATAAAAGGAGAAATCTCGAAGGCCGTCGTTTATTATCGAGGCGTCAGCTGTGGAAGTCGTGAGACTTAGGTCAGCGCAAACGGACTACCGACAGCTATAAGTTAGCGGGCTATACATCTATACTAATATAAAGTAGAAAAGTTTGTTTGATCGGGCTAATTTGAACCTACCTCTCTCTTTTATGAAAGACACAGCAAAGGACATTCAGCTAGATAGGATGTATATAAGGTAAAGACCAACATGAGCCACCATTAAGGAATGATGAAAAATCAGGTTATTTATTTTGCTTTATAGATCGCAGGTTTTTATATTTGAATCGCTACCAGCATACCTACATGCGGCAGGTACGGTCATAGCAAATTAAAACGTAGCAAATTAAAATGATAATAATAATAATATCTATTTATAAATTACACATTTGGACATGATGTGACAGTAGAGCTACAGTCGGTAGCCCGTTTGCGCCGTGACTTACAAGGAAGAATATTCTCTATCACAAGTGACGATAACGTTTTTGTTGAAAACCAGAACTCTCGTAATGAATTAGGTGAGTTATCGCCACTAGATAAGGTTCGCTGGGAAGAAAAATCGCCCTGCTTTTATCTTTATAGTTGGAAATAAAAAGTGTCTGAATCTTTCTTGTTTTTCAATTGAAGTATCTAAAATTACTTTATATTCAGACAGTAATATCTTATAGGATTTTAATATTTTTTATCATTCTAAGGCCGTGTTTCACCAAGCAATGTTAAAGTTAACGCCATGTTAAAATACCATGCTATCTCATTCATTGACAGGAAATACGAGAGGGATAACATGATATTTAACATGGCGTAAACTTTAACATTGCTTGGTGAAACACGCCCTAAGAATATGAAATACATTTCTTTTACGTACATATTCATGCGTCCTAAGCTACTTTCATGTTTCATAAATGGCGTCTTATTTCTACGTAAGAATGTCTCGTGATCTCATATATTTATTACGGGATATTAATATCCGAAAAGCCTGTTATTAATGAATGCTCTGTGTTATGGGAAACTTTATTAATTACGAGCAAGTCGTGCGGGATTGAATCTTATCACCTTGATATACGGGCCATACATTTAAGGACACATGAATCCTAATATTAATCGATTATACATTAAGATGGTGAGGGTTATAAATATCCATAACAGTTTATTAGTCCTTGAGAGTTACTGCCATTACACGTGTGGGCTTCAGGCGCGGGGTATCATCGCAATCCTTTCAGAACAAATAACTGTAAGTTAGAAGACTTAGGGCGTGTTTCACCAAGCAATGTTAAAGTTAATCATCCGTTAAATATCATGTTGTTCCTCTCTTATCTCTCTCGTATTTCCTCTTAATGAATGAGTTGACATGGTATTTTAACATGGCGTTAACACTAACATGCGTTGGTGAAATCGGGACTTAGGGCGTTATGGCGTGTTTCACCAAGCAATGTTAAAGTTAACGCCATGTTAAATATCATGTTATCTCTCTCGTATTTCCTCTTAATGAATGAGTTGACATGGTATTTTAACATGGCGTTAACTTTAACATTGCTTAGTGAAACACGGTCTTAACATAGTAGATATTACTTATATTATCTACTTTGTGCCGATATTACTAATGTTACTAAACAAATTAATAATTATGTACATTCAAACGTTAAAATATTTTCTTTATCAAAGTCTGTAGTAATGTAGGGATTGACGTTGAGATTAAAAACAACTGCCAAACTACGTGATTTTTTTATGAGACCACTTTTCAATTATACTACACTAAAAAAAAATCAAATAAATCATAAATCGCAGCGTAATCCGTATCTCCTCCATTTTATGAAGTCGGTTAACGAAACCAAAATCTTTACATTTTTGCTCAACAATATGAACCAAAATGTTTTCAATAAAGTAAGTAAACCCCCTTGTACTCAATAACTGATGCTCAAAACTTTCGTGTAGCCCCAAATTTTCGCACAAATTTAATAAAACATTACATTTTATAAAACAATAATTTTGTATAGAACCACTCAGCGACTCATTACCGTTTCCCGCGGCTGTGAATAGAGCCTTTTATGAAGGATGAATTTTCAAAATTTAAGATCCAATATCGCGTATAAGGGCCTCTCCACATAAAAGCTGAAGATACCAGGAAATATTTAACCCCATTACTAAATTACTAATGAAAATATTTGAACCATTGATTGGTCATTCAGTGTTTTCGTTCTTTTCTTGTCAAGTGACTTTGCAAATGAATCAGACAAACACCGGAGCATTGAATAGCTCTGCTGCGTAATTTTTGTTACTTTTTGTTGAAAACTTTTTATTCCCTCGGCGGGATTAGAACCCGCGACCTCTTGCTCAGGCACCAACGTGCTCAAACATTGCGTTACGGAGATCGGCTTACGCCGATTTCGATATATATTACCATGATATTACTTAACAGGTTGGTTATATATATATGTCGCAGTCATCTGGTTGAATCTAGTCATTCAATTAAATAAGCAGATTCATTCAGATGACTGCGACATATATATCGAAATCGGCGTAAACGTCTCTATGGAGTGGTAGACACATCACAGACGTAATTGACATAACAATTCCTCCAAACTACTTGCGAGTGTTAAAGTGAAAATGTCAGACGAAATGCAACTTTTCCAATATATCTCGAGGGGAAGTTGCCTGATGTATACGTGTCAGCGGTTTCCCAAAGCTTATGTAACTTGAGGCACACTGTTCCGCGAAAACTTGCAAACTTTTCTGATTGTTATAATTTACGTGTAAAGGGAGTTTAAATTGTATTATCGGAGTTTTCAGATACGACGTTGTTCTTATCGATTTATAAATGCCGGTACTTACTGCTATTATTAATTAGTTACGGTCGGCGGTGGTTTGAACCTTTTCACTGGGCTAGGACCGTGATATATAATGAGAATTCAAATAGCGGTAAAGGAGTCTAAACTGTATTATATCGGAGTTTTCAGATACGACATTGTTCTTATCGATTCATATATGCCAGTAAGTAGCAGTTAAGTAGCTATTATTAATTAGTTACAGTCGGCGGTGGTTATGAACCTTTTTACTCGGCTAGGACCGTGAAACCATAGAATAAATAATTAATGATAACTCAAATAGTGGTAAAGGAGTTTAATCTGTATTATATCGGTGTTTTGAGATACGTCGTTATTCTTAAGGATCTATGTACGGAGGTACTAGTTTCTATTATATTAATTAATTACGGTCAGAGGCGGTTCCGAAATTTTGAACCTTTTTGTTCAGTTAGGTTAAATTGTGATACACCAAAACTGTCGCGGTGACCATACATAATGAGAATTCAAATGATGGTAAAGGAGTTTTAATTGTATTATTATACTAGCTGAGCCGTGCCCACCTCGTTAAACATAAAAATACTAAAAAAAACCGTTTAAACATTCCCTGGAGTTCCACGAATATTTCAAGACCAAAAATAGCCGAATCGGTTCAGCTTTTCTCGACTTTTAGCGAGATTAACGAACAGCGATTCATTTTTATATTATAAGATATCGGAGTTTTGAGATACAACGTTGTTCTTCGATTAAGGTATGCATGTACCTACTAGCTCCTAATTAGTGGTGGGTGGAGGTTCAGAAAATTTAAGCTTTTAATTTTAAGCGAGCCTTAGGGCAAATTGTGGCACACTAGATTTTTCGCGGTGACCATACATAAGTAATTCAAAACGTGGGAAGGTAATGCAATTCCCAAAGATCTTGTAAAAAAATAGTGTATAGATGCACTAAAAAACTATTTACTAGTGAAAACTGCATTAAACAGCATCAGTGGTTCTTGAAACAATCACGGAAAAACACACACACAAACATACAGGTCAAAGTGAGAACAAAGTCCTTTAAAGACGGTCAATAAAACAGATATAATATTTTGATTGACGACCTCCGTAGCCCAGTGGTTCAGCGCATTGATGCTCGACCGAGAGGTTGCGGGTTCGAATCCCAATTCGAACAAAAAGTTTTTAATGTTCCTGGGTCATGGATGTGTATTAAATTTGTGTATTAATATAATAGAAATCTTAAATATGTGTATAGTATATAAGTCGTCGTCGTTCGTCGTTTCAGCCTTTTATTTTGTCCACTGCTGGATATAGGCCTCTCCAATACATTTCCAGTGCGACCGGTCCATTGCCACCTGCATCCAACGTGACCCGGCAGTTTTCACCAGGTCGTCGGTCCATCTGGTAGGTGGCCGTCCCACACTGCGCTTGCCAGTACGTGGCCTCCACTCTAGGATCTTTTTGCCCCATCGACCGTCCAATCTTCGTGCTATGTGGCCGGCCCATTGCCACTTCAGCTGACTGATCCTACGGGCAATGTCAGCAACCTTAGTTCTTCTACGGATCTCGGATAGTATATAAGTATCAAATATATATTTCCGTTGTCTGGTACCTGTAACACAAGTTCTTCGGATACTTAGCACAGGGCCAGATTGACGTGGTGTGAAGCGTCTATAGATAGATAGATATAGATATCTTTCAAAAGAAACCACAAATGAACAGTACAAAACTTGCATAAATTATCTCAAAAGTGTATTTGAATTTTACTCGTTCTTACAGATTACTGAGTTCTGATGAAACTGCGATCGCCGGTATAATTAACAGGTAATAATCGTTTACGTTAACGACGACGTTAAGCGATTCGAGTGCCGGTAATTAAGTTTACGACTTACCGAAAGGTTTACGGGAAAAATGACCTGGAATTTTGAAGATTTCATAAGTGTTTTCTCTACCCATTTACCTAACTGGAATACTTCCCCCAAAGTTTTCTTCGAATTAATTTTGTTGGGGGTCTTAAGACAGATTTAGCTTATCCCTCAGGCACCCTGAGATCATATCAAAGGGTTTTCGTAGTTGGTTTCCACTGTCGATCCTGGCTCACAGGAGTTGCAGTGGTGGTAATGTGATTTGCGGTAATGCTCATTAAAAAAAACTGTCAAATTAATATACCGTCTACAACATAAAAAATCTTTCAGCCGGTCTAAAATAGTCCAAAGTCAAATACAACAGCAAAATGAATTGAAAACATTGCTCTTACAGTACTTTACAATTCTCTTTTGATTCGTAAAAAACACTTACAAGAATTGCTTGATAATTATCAAGCAATTCTTGTAGGTGTTTTTTTACGCATGCCCATTAAACACTGTCAAAATTGATAAATTTTGAATACGATTCAATTATGATGATTCATGATATGTGTATATTTATATAGCAACTTCATGATATGTGAAATGAAACAAATTATGAACGTAATATATCATAATACATCAAACACTTCAGTGCATGAATTAATTACATTCTGATAAATGATTTATGATAATTGAAACAAGTTTAAACAAAATGAAAAACGTTTAGTAAACACCGAATTGACAAGCAGTGAGCGAACTAATGATGATGAACTATAGCTGAGAACATTATCGATCAAGGTCCCGTTGCCACAGAAAGACAGACAGACACAGACACGTCAAACTTATACTGCCCTGCTAAGCGCAAAAACGGAATCTGATTAAAAGCAAATTTCGAGACAGTTGAAGTTATGTAAAAGTAGTTTTCTTTTTACTTTGCACATTTTTTTTGTTCTGAAATTAAATTTATATTTTTATAGCTGTGCCCGCGACTTCGTTCGCGTGGTTTTTGAGTGACTTAAACCGTTTATGCAGCGCACGCAACGAAAGTCCCCGAATGTAAATAATTTTCCCCGTTTTTGCAACATTTTTCGATGACGCTTCGCTCCTGTTACGTAATTTTATATAGCCTTCCTCTATAAATAGACTATGCAACAAAAAAATCGGACCAGTTCCTGAGATTAACTCGTTTAAACAAACAAACAAACAAACTCTTCCGTTTTATAATATTAGCATAGTATATGTTTTGGATATATTTCTTATTACAATAACTAAAATATAAGAAATGCATGTGGATAAATATTATTCATGAGACACTGCTACACCGCTTAGTAATATTGGACTTCAAATTTGAGGTACCGCTTTTTATACCGCTGTTATAAATAATACCCTCGGTTTTTGTCGGGAGATATTATAATTTTTTTGATGTTTCACATGCTCCGACTTAACATTAAGAGAGATACAATGCCTATTTAGTTTAGGCCTGTGTTTCGGGTTGTGACAGCTGATACAGCCTCGTCCATTTCCAATAGTAACAATGTAGATTTATAGATACACGGATGCAATTCAATTACTTCTGACATGGTGCTACTCAGATTTGAAACTCAATACTCATAATCGACTTTGACGACCTCTGTTGCGCAGTGGTTGAGCAGGTCGCGGGTTCTCATCCTGCCCCTTTTGTGTTCCTGGGTCATGGATGTGTATTAATATAATAAAAATCTTAAGTACGTGTATAGTATAAAAAGTATTAAATATATTTCCGTTGTATGGTACCTGTAACTATGATACTTAGTACGGAGCTAGATTGACGTGGTGTGAAGCGTCCATATATATTATTATTAATCATTTAATCAAATCCTATGTAACTAGACATACTTTTATACAAGAAATATTGTTTTCAGATTTTTAACTTATAATAAAATGTTATAGAAACATTAAAGTGAGAGCCTCTTAATTAAGATGTGCGTAGAATAGACAATAGTGTCGCAAACACTGCAGAAAGAAACACAAACTTCAGATTTTCAAGTAAACATTGATGGCGAAAATACCCATTTATTTTGAAACGCAGTTATTGATCGGGGCGAGAAGCTTGGGGTCTAATAATAAACGCCGACCCTCAGTCAAAGGACTCGCTGAGTAGAATGGCGTACACCGAACACTGATTTAACTAAATTTATTTTCGCAAATACAATATTTAAAGCGATACAGGTCCCTAATTGAAGATGTTATCGGTATTATCGAATACGAAGTTCGAAAATAAAATGTTTGAGATTCAACATAAGCTTAGAAAGTGACATACGAAATCGCATGTCATTTAACGAACCTTATAAATCCCATACATTTTATTGTTATCTAGATAAATAAGAATTAAAATTTATTTTATTCTTATGCTTGTCTGTCGAATTAGGTCACGGTCCTGTAATGATAGAATTTAAGTTTTGGAGAAATAAATAAATAAAAAAACGATGTATTGTGTGTTGCTGATTAAAAAAACGCGCAAGAAAATTCAAGAGGGTAGCTACTAGCTGCTTTAAAATGTCATAACTAGAAACAACTAAAATTCAACATCAGTAATTCTTCTAACGTATAAATAAAACAATCTCAAACCCAACCTCACCTTGAGAACCTATTTGACAGATAAAACAACGTTTCGTTTCATTTTTAAAAGTGAACAACTTTATTAATGATACATAGTACCTACATTTATTTTCTTTCTATACCGTTATATTCATATTATAGATTACAGGAAACAATAAAATAAGTATAATGTATATTTTTATAATCTTTATTATTACGTTTTAAGAAAGAAAAAAATTAAAGTATTTAACATAAGTAAAATTTTTCTTTTTATAAGTGAAATGAAACTTTTTTTATCTATCAAATAGGTTCTCAAGATGAGGTTGGGTTTGAGATTGTTTTATTTATACGGGCCAAGTTCCTGAGTAGTAGGATACAATTCATATTTTTATTATTGAGATATTAAATTATTGTTATACCTTCTTACTAATAATAAATATTTATACACTGTACACCGTACAAGCTATACAATGTTTTCTGCATAACTGATGTGTTAGAAACGAAATGAAAATGAATACATTATTTTTGACAGACAAGGATAGAATATTATGTTAAGTAAATATTTTTATTAGTATGTTGGTAAGTGTTTAATATTATGTTCGCCCTGTGTATAGTATAATATAATCTAGAATATTATAATAATACTAACTCTGAAAAGTATGATGATGATCATATAAGTATACGAAGTTCCATGACTCTTATTAGAACCGCTCTTAAATTTTAATATGTGATAGGATGAGGCGAAACTTTCAAGTCCGAACAAGAGAGTTAAGTTTTTGAGTGGGTATTTATCGTCCTACATGTTTCAGGCTATAAAAGTCTGTTGTTATGAAAAACTTATCGGATTGCCACTTATGATATTTTTCATGGCACAACTCACGAGCAGAAACGTCACTTCTTCACGTCATGTCTCATGCCTATTCACCTCACTTCTACCTATAGGTGACCTATAACATAATATTCATCTGTATTTTAAAAATAGCTATCCTATATTCCTGCCTTAATCTGATACATTAGAAATGTGAGAGAAAAGGACGAGGACTTTTAATAACTAATCAATAGTTTTATTAGTAAAGAATTTTAGTTAGAGTCAGCTCTCATGGAAACAAGTCGCAGCGCTGCATATATTTATTATATATTGGTGCAGCATTTAAAGATGCATAATTAATATTTGAATTATTATGGTACATATTTGTATTATGGAAATATGATTACAAACGTAAACGAGCGTCAACGTACGTGGCCACGCAGACGCCAACGCGCGTAATATATATTTGCATAATACGGATTCAAGTACAAATAATGATGAATTACCATATTATTTATACCTTAACCCGATTAACGGTAGATTATCCGGGCTATTACAAACATATTGACTCAATTTGCATTAAAAAATATCAGCTCGTTAGGGATTTTGGAACAAAGGCACATACACAGAAAACTATAATCATTACCCTTCCTTTTGGCTTAGTCGTAGTTAAAAATAGAGATGAATATTATGGTACAGGTAAAAAAGCCTCTACTCTGCAACTACCAAAATCATTGCCTACCCTTCCCTTCGGCTACGCTATAGTTAAAATTTTAGATAAATATTTGTGTTAATGCATAAGTGGAAAACATGACACTTATCTACAAAATTTTGAGTTGTATCTAATAGGCTAGGTGAACAAACATATACAGGAGGAAAGAAAGAATTTCGCATATTCCACGGGAGTGTTCACTCAGTAATGTAAAAGTTGTTGAGGCGCACTAAACCACACATGTTAGAGGCTGTCACTCCTGAACCTCTTGAGGGCTTGTCATGTCAGGAGGTACTTATATTCCAACGCGTTATGTTTTGTTGTTATGATAAGCCTAGAAAAGTAGTCTAAAAGTATCTAAGGTTTTGTTTACCATACTAGTAATTTTTATTTAAAAAATGTTGAGAAAATATGAAGACACTTCACACCGATATTTTAACCTCTTACCTTAAAAAATATAAGCTGTATAAGTTATACCACGTGTTCCCCTAGTGGTATAATACGTTATACCATAGACCAATAATTATATGTATAATTGGTCCATGGTTATACTTAACACTTGACAGACAATGACAAAATATTGTTTCGCTCAACCCCTGTGGTAAGTATTATTATTAGTAAGGGAGTTATTATAATAATTAAAAAAAAAAACGAACTCCAGATTTACGACATTTTTTTTATTTGAAGATGAATAATTATTATCATACGCAATTTTCCACCAGTGAACGACAACCTCTAGTGATTATTATTATTATGCATCTTATCTATCTCATCATATAAGGTCATGACTTTGTACTTGGAAATTTGAGACGAAGACATCTGAAATTAACTCGAAGTCTCGTTCTTCAAATTTAAATCACTAAAATGGAACATAAACCGATACAAAGCTTTTGATCCTTTATTGCATTGTCGAAGAGAGAATTCTTTTGTGCTGTAATTTAAAATTTAAAATTATTCTTTATGTGAAGACTTCTACGTCGCATCAAAAAGAATTCTCGAAAGTTATTAATTATTTGACTTCTTTGTTATTTGAATAAATAATGTCGCAGAGTTATTAGAACTTCTTTGATTACTGTCCATGAAAAGTTATTAATTCGAGAAGAAGAGAATATTAATTCCAGAACAATAGGACGTTTTGTCGATATTTCATTGTTAGAGTGCTTTTCAATATCCGATCCGATATTCGATATCGGACCGATGAAAACAAAGGCAGGTAGATGATATCAGCACATGTTTCATGTTGACTCTTCTCTTCCTCTGTTTCTATGTTTTGGTTTGATATCCAAAATCAGACTGAATAAACACTCTTGGCCTTACTCTCCAAACTGATTCGATTTTGATTCAGATTCGATCGTGCCGCTTCCTCCCGAATAAACTGACGTTTCATTATTATGATTTTCACTTGATAGATATGGTCGGGAGCACAAAAAGTTACGATCTAACGATTTTATCCTGGTTAGTTTCAAAGTAATCCACCAAATAAAACACCAAAACGCGTTGAGATTGAACTGATTCGATTCTCGATTGTGTCGGGAGTAAGCCTGCTGATTTCATGTCATTATTTTCAGAAGTTCTACTGGGCGATAAAATCTAGAATTAATTAAAAGTTGGTAAATACGGCGGTATTTCTTCATAAAGTGGCATATTTGGTATACGGGTTCCATACTTGTTACTCAAAGAACCCGTTTAGTGTCAATCTTTCTCGTCCCTTCTAACTTCTGTAATTAGGCAAACGGATAAAATTTGGTACCCATAGATTTCACCATTGCACCTTGTGAAAAATAATAATCTTATATTAATGCGTTGGCTTTCTATACAAGTACACCTTACTTCGTCCGACCCTATTCGAGTTTTATAAAAAAAGCTACTAGCCAACTGCGCGCTGGACCCCCGGACCAAGGGTTCCTTACAAATTGCATAAAAAACATGTTTGTTGTAGAGCTCCAAAAATATTTATTTCATTTTGTATTTAGTACTTCTTGTTACAGCGACAACTTAAATAAATAATCTGTCAAAATTACAACTGTCTAGCTATCAGCGATTCGGTACATCTTCATGACAGACAGACAAGGAAGTCCTAGTAGGGTCCCATTTTACCCTGTGGGTACGTAAACCCTAATTAAAATAGTTTGAACAGTTCCAAGGATATTTAATTATTATCAAGCATTCCACGAGTATAATATTATATCCTATGGCTTATTGGTTGTACCCAACTCTAAGGGTTCAGTGGCGACCGGCGCCGAGCGCTATTCAGCGGGACAGTAAAATCTCATTGTGCAAAATGTATTGTGCCAAGGTTTATGAAAGACCATTGTAACGAAAAGAAACCGATTCCGAAAATTCTACTTTATTTTGTACCGGAATATGAGAATATTTTAAAATTTATATATGACTTTTCTCATTTTACGTACGACTTGTCCTATATAATAAAATATCTCTACACCGCGAATGACGGTTTGGTTGATACTGAAATATTTTTGTAGTGCACAAGTATGTGCGTAGTATTGACGCCCTTCTTTTGATTTCATAAAGGGAGAAATCAGGTTCAGGGCCAAGTTTTTACATGACCATCCGACGTGTAAAATCTTTCTTGTCAGATAATCTAAAAAAGGTCTTATTTTATTACATACGTATAACATTGTTCTAACCTTGAAAATGATATTTTAGGTTTATATTTTAGTTGTTTAGGCGTTGGGTCTGACCGATATCTAAACGATAGAACACTGTTTGGAAGCTTGTAAGTTGTAACGTTATTATAGTCTATTATTTGCAGTCTGTCAGTCGACACAAATATAGAAATTGATATTAGGGAAACCCCGGCAAAATAATCGCGAGGGTGTAACATGACAAAGTGCTTGAAAGTTGATCCCAACAAATGGTGCTTCGGAAACATCGATTTTATTGAAAGGAGGAAAAAATAAAACGAAAATGTTTTTGTGCTTTTGATACAGAAAAAAAATAATACAATCTATGGTAGAGCCACGCCACATCAATTTTGTCCTGTAGGACCTGTAACTTATCTACTTACTACAAACATTTTACTTACAAATAAAAATGTATCCAAAAATTGTGTATCTCAGGTACCGGGCAAAGGAACATATATTTAACATTTCTTTAGCATTTATACTTTAAGATTTTTTGGTACTATACAAGGTGTAACATAAACGAGTGATAATACTTTAGGTTGTGTATGTGCTCCATTACTTTTGATTTTCATGTTTCTATGAAAAATGCACCAACATTATAAATTTGCCCATAGAATAATTTAAAAAGTTACTCTTTCAGCGCTGGTACTTTCACAGTAAACTCTACATACGGGACCCATACACATCTTAAAGTATTATCACTCATTAATTACAGCCAGTATATTCTATTTAATACACATTCATGACATAAAACTTATTAGTCCAGGATTCAAACCTGCAACCACGAGCAACGTAGCCACACAGGTCGAACTGATTGTTCTTTATTATGGTATTGCAGAGAAAATTCTAACAAATCTTGACACTTGATAGTCATCGACTCAGCTATACTCCATAGATAAATAAAGCCTTACCAACCTTGATACTTAATAACTATCAAAGTAGGCCTTTGCATACGTTATTAGATGATTTATACAGTATTCTGCGAGAGAAATAACTACTTTTGAAACACTGTAGTGACTGGAACAAGCTGTTTTTAAATATCGGATATTTGCCCAGCACATGCACCATTCTGACAACATAGTCAGCCTAATCCAGAAGAGTGACTGGCCAATAAGTCTGGGGCCAACCATGCGCGGGTTTCCTCATGATGATTTTCTTCACCGTTACAGCGTCCGTATAATGTACTTGAGACCTGAAAAAGTCCCATAGATACATATGTATATGTATAACCTTGTAATTGAACCTGTACCCTTTCGAGTGCTAATCAATGGTGTACCCACTAGTCAATGGACGCTCTTCGTGTAACCATCAGCATTATAGAATATAGACCTACGTCATACTTGAGATCTAAAATAGTCTCATAGGTACATACTACAAACTCGAAATCGAACCAGTACCCTTACGAGTGCTAATTAAAGGTCTACACGCGAGGACGCTCTTAATATAACCACTATAGAATATAGACCTTTTTTTTTTTTTTTTGATATCGCAAGGGAAATGCATTACGCATCCCCCCGGGAGGGTCCCCGAGGGGTATGTGGGACTCCCGGCTCGCTACGGCCGGTTTACCCACTAAAACCACTTGCGGATTGCCATCAGCCGTTATGTTGGGTGGAGTGCCTGGATCTGTCTAAACACAGGCCACTCCTCCCTCGACCGGCCGGTAAACCTCTATAGGGACCGGACTTCCATCAAATTAAGAGAGCGCTCCGGCAAACTGAAGCGCTCTCCTCGGCGCCGAGACTGACAAAGCCGGGGAGGTTACCCATCCCTCTACCCGGAGCCCCGTACTAGACGTGAGATGGGAGGGCCGCAAAACGACGCCTCCGCACCCCCGTCCTGCGCCGGCGAAGCGGAAGAGAGAGTGGATCAGTCTCTCTGTCCCGCTCCGAGGCCTCCTTCTGCGACATGACGAATTCGCAAAAGGAGACCACCGCCTGCCAGGCCTCATCACTCTCGAGCATGCAGCGAACCACACTCGAGAGCGCGAGGTCCCGCCCAATCACTGCCACGAGATCGTGGCGCTGCACGGCCCATCGATCGCACACCTCTAAGGTGTGCTGGGCCGTGTCCTCCGCAGCGCCGCATGCGTGGCAAGCTGGCGTAGGCTCTCTCCTGGCAATCTTACACAGGTACGCACCGAAACATCCGTGTCCGGTGAGTACCTGTGTAAGACGGAAGGTGAGGGGCTTTCTCTTACGGCGCATCCACGCCGCAAGAACTGGGCGCAGTGCCGTGGCCGTATGTTGACCATACGGGGACTGCGCCAGAACCTCACCCCACCTTCGTAGCAACCACTGTTGCCCCAGCTTCCGCAGTCGCGAAAGCTCCTCCAAATTCAGCACCTCGCCTTGCAGCCTCTTCTCAGCGCGGAAGAGGTGCACTTCGGCGAGCACCGACGCCTCGAGCTCCCACGGCGGATCTCCAGCCAGAGCAGTGGCTGCCACCCAGGAGACTGTACGGTAGCCCCTGATTACCCTCACCGCCGTGACCCGCTGCGCTTTCCGCAGCTGAGCCTTATTGCGGACGGTAAGGGAATCCGCCCAAATAGGGGCTCCGTACAGGGCTATACTCCGACAAACTCCGGAGTATAGCCGCCTGCAGGCATCGCTGGGCCCCCCCACATTCGGTAGGAGCTGACCCAGCGCAGAGGCCGCCCTAATGACCTTCGGCCCTAGTTGTTCAAAATGGGGTCCGAAGGTCCACCTCCCATCCAGGGTGAGTCCCAGACACTTGAGTGTTGGGCTCACCCTGACCTCCGTCTCTCCAATATGGAGCCGTGCACCCGGTGGGGGTCCTTTCCTCCCAGGCCCGCGGAAGAGCAGGGCTTCGGTCTTTTCGAGACGAACTCGAAGCCCTAATCGCTCTATGCGGCTGACTACGAGGGATACTCCCACCTCGGCCAGCCGCGCAGCCTCCTGGTACGTTCGTCCACGGGATGTGACGTAAGTGTCATCCGCGTAGCAGACGACACTCATCCCGGGAAGAAGGCCGCTCCGCAGGACCCAGTCGTAGCCGACGTCCCATAGGTTCGGACCCAGCACCGAACCCTGGGGGACACCGCACTCGACTCGCCGCCGCACTAAGGACCCCGACCGATCCTCGAACACGATCTCCCTATCGGAGAGGTACGCGTCCAACAGCCTCCCGAGATACGGAGGCACTTCGAAGAACAACAGTGCCTCGCGTATTACGCTGTGGGGGAGGCTATTGAAGGCATTGGCGATGTCCAGCGACACCGCCACCACCACCTCCTTCCCGCGTTCCACCTCACTCGTCACCGACTTGAGGCGCCTCAGCGCGTCGATGGTCGACCGACCCGCCCGAAACCCAAACTGTGCATCACACAGTCCGGGCCCCGGGCCTTCCTCCAAGTGATGAACGAGGCGGGAGGCTATGACGCGTTCAAACGCCTTGCCCACCTCGTTCAATAACACGATCGGTCGCACCGCCGACGCACAGTCCGGTGCTCGCCCGCCCTTTGGTAGTAGGACGAGCCGACCCTCCTTCCATGCCTCCGGGAACTGTCCGCTTTGAAGGCAGCGGTTGAACAGTTGCCGGAGACTATCCTCGAGATGCACGAGAGCGATTGAAAGGACTCTCCCGTGCACCCCGTCCGGACCTGGCGCTCTCCTCTTGCTACGGAGGCGGGAAAGAAGCGCCTCCATTTCTAAGTCGGTGACAGGTGGCGGAACACCCTCCTCCATCGAGTCTGACGTCCGTCGGGCCATCTGCGGCGGAGCGAAATCTGCTGGGGGGTCCGGGAACAATTCCCGGACGATATCGCCTAGCAGTTCTGGCTGGAGCGTCTCTGTCAGTGGGGCCGACTGGGCGCGGAGTTTGTCTCGCGCCCTCTTGTAAGGTCGACCCCACGGGTCATTATCAAGACCCTCTACCAGCTCCAGCCAAGCTCGCTCTTTGGCCCGACTGGTGGCCAGCTTCAGGATCTCGCGCTTTGCCACGTAGACCCTGTAAAGCCGACCGTCTCTCTCCACGTCCTGGGGGCGGCGCTTCCTGCTGCGGCCGTACGTTCTTCGCGCCGCGTTGCAAGCAGCGCGAAGGTCGGCCAACTCAGCCGACCACCAGTACACCGACCGCCGAGGAGAGGGAGGACCGTGTACTTGGGGCATGGCTGCCCGACAAACGTTTGTGAGCACGTTGCCGAGACAGCCAGCCATTTCGTCCACCCCCATACCTTCCAGCGACGGTAGGCTCCAGCGGCCCACAATGGCCGCCTCCTCCGCAAGCTCCCGGTTGAGCTTGGTGAGCGCCCAACGCGGGAACCTGCTACGCCCCCTGGATTCTGACGCCGGACTCAACGCAGAGACTGGAGACACTTCGAACCGTATGTAGCGATGGTCCGAAAGTGTCTCCACCTCTGTTACCACCCTCCACCCCTCCACTCTGCGCGCGACAGCGGGAGTGGCAAACGACAGGTCCACCACTGAACCGCCCGTCCGCCGCACGCAGGTGAGGGCTGTCCCGATATTGAGCAGGGACAGCCCTGAGGCTACAGCCCACTCCTCCACTTCCCTCCCTTTCGGGTCCGTGACAGTAGAACCCCACGCCGAGGACTTGGCGTTGAAATCCCCTGCCACTATAACGGGAAGTGGGGCTAGCCTCCTAATCAGCGGCCCTAGAACATCGAGGAATTGTTCTAGGGCGGCTAGGTTGCGGTTCGGGGAGAAGTACACCCCTATTACGATGTACTCCCCCCGAGCGGCAACTACGTATCCAGGCCCCCTCATTCTGGGTATGAGGGGGGGGCCAGCACCTGGCCTCACCACAATGGCCACGGAGCCCGAGTCGTCCCCAGCCCAGTGTGGTAGGAGAGGTACAAAATAGGGCTCCGCAACTATCGCCACATCTATTAACCACTCGGCCATGGACTGCAGGAAGAGGTCCTGAGCCGCGGCGCAGTGGTTAATATTGCCCTGTAGGATGCCGAGATGTGCTGGCATTACTCAATCATCTCGGCATCAGGCGCCTCCTGTCTCCTCCCCGTTGATGTCGGGAAGGAGAATTTTTTTCCCCTTACTGGTGGGGGGTTGCATGAACGCCCCCCCATTACGTGGTCGGCCTTAAGTCCAACGTCTGTGCATATTGCACAGCGTGGCACGGCCGATTCACACCCGGCCGCCTTGTGGCCTGGCTGACCGCAGCGATAACACAGGGTGCTGCGATCCGTAGCACACTGGCACAGTCCTGCCATGTGCCCTCTACCCAAGCACCTGTAGCAGTGCCTGGGACGGGCACCCTCATGAAGGAGACGCACTTTGCTCCAGCCCACCCGGACTGCACCTAATTGGTTGAGCTTTTTGGCCACAACCAACGGGCATGACATCCGGGCAAAGCCAGAACCGTTTGGGCCGAAATGTATCCCTCCGACCCACACTTGTTCTTCTGTACAGCCACCTTCTGCAGCGATCGCTGACTTAATACGGTCCGCCGTCGCAGTCTCATCGAGTCCCGTCAAACGGAAACTCGTTACTTTGGCGGGCCTGACCACTTCCGCCACTCCTTCCAACAATTCTCCCATTTTTTCTGCCAGGACGTCTGCCATTTCTCCACTATTACGCCCTGGCACTTCAATGAGGCGACAACCAGTCGCCGCCGTGCGCACCCTGAGGGGGCCAATGCCGAGCTCCTCCGTGTTAATGCTCTGTTGCGCCCGTATCAGCACTGAGCTGTATGTAGCTCCTTGCATGGCCGCTTCCGGCTTCAGCTTGACGACCACAGCAGAGGATCTGGGGAGGACCAATTTGGCCCCCTTATTCTGCTTCGGTGCAGGAGGCGACCTTTGTGCCTTCTTCTTTGGCGCCTTGCGCCTCACCACCTCAGTCCAGGCGTCTGAAGTGGAGGGTGCAGACGCAGGCAATGGTGCTGGAACCACCGCCGCTGCCGCCACCGAACGCTTTCCATCCCGAGTCCCAGGCGCCTTGGAGGGAGAAGGTCCGAAATTCGACCATTCCCCCCCTCGTTTTGACTTTGACGCCCCAGAACCAGACACCGGTCTCATCGCAGGACGGACCGGCAATGTAGGAAACTCCTCCCGACTCTTAGGAGCTGCTTTTTGAGCGTTTCCTGGAGTCGGCAACACCTGACTCCTAGGCGTTCCGATTATCGGTGACATCTCCCGGATCGGTGCCTCCTTCTCTACAATATTTGTTGGCCGGGACTCACGAATAGCCATCTTCTTATCCCCAGCCAACGGTGGGCGGACATTTCTTGGAGGCGGAAGTCGGTCCTCCAGAACCGCCAGGCGGCCGTCGACCAGATTTCCGACCAACCTGGCGATATTTCCCTCTAATATGCCCAGCTGTTCGCTGGACATCGGACTCGACGACGGCGGCGACGACTTTGCTTTTTTGGACGCCGCCTTCTTCGCCTCCTCAAACTCGCGCCTATAGCCGCGAACCTCCTCGCGCAGGTTTTCCACCTCACGCTGCAACCTCCCGTTATCAGCACGGAGGCGCCTTGTTTCCTCAGCCTCCGTGCGGGACATTAACGCTTCGAGTACCGTCTTAACGGTCCCCGTAGCTCTCCGTATTTTGCTGGCATACCCACCCTTTAAATTGGTGGATCTGCCAGCAATGCCCAGTATCTCCTGAAGGTTATCCTCAGCCGCCTTCATTAGCTCCTTAGCTCCCAGCATGTCAACATCTAGGTCCAAAGGCCCGGGAGGGATCTCCAGGTTACCTGGCTCCGCAGCCACCTTCATAAGTGACTTCTTCTCCAGCGAGGCCACAAATTCCGCCTGGCGACGAGCGCTGGATAACCTAGACTCATTTCCCCGGGCCTTTCCACGCTTGGCGGTACTCTTCCGCCCAGGTACGTTCTCCACCTCCGTGTCGGAGCCGGACCTCTCCGAGAAGAGACGCTTGGCCCGAAAAGGCTCCGACTCGGAGTTAGACGGCATTGACCAGTCTCCCAACACTTCTTCTAGGGTTATCCCGGCTCGACAATAACCCTTCGAGCGATTATTCGCTCGCATCTCTCCTAACTTAAGTTGGAGACCTCGTGCAGTTGAAGTTTCAACTGTCCTCTCCACTTCACCTGCACCCCCCTCAGCCTCCTCCTCCACTTCTGACATAACGTCCGAAGCAAACAAGGACACTCACCAAGAATATCCTGGCAAACACCAAATAAAATATGTACAGCACAATTTACACACAGATAATAAATTATACCAAACAATGAACAGAAAATAAATCAACACCAAAACCACAAGAAAAACCCACAACCATACAAAGAAAAACCTAACCTAATAATACTCCTCTCCCCGCGGGAGTCACCCGCGCAGGACAACACCGGGACAAACTCGTCGACCAGTGCTGTTCTACGTTGATGACACACGCACCACTTTAATATAAAAGTGGACCTAAGATAGAAAACATCTAAAAATTTAATATCTCGGGAACCAGACGGCGCACCGAGATACTAAGCACACCAAACAAAAGACAAGAAAAACCTCTATCAATCGACACCATGAACTCAAACTTCCCTCAGCGAGTATACCCTCCACCTTAGGAAATTTTGCAATCATAGAATATAGACCTACATCATATGAAGTCGTGACTAGCAATGATAAATCTCACTAGCCACAAACGTTAGTAATAAATGTGCGTTCCAGTATCACAATTCATTTATCATACTATCTACCGCACGAGGGAGAACCGATATACCATAATCCCTCTGAAATAGGCCTTTCGTCTGATAAGAAAAGTATTATTGAAATGAAATAAGATGTTTCAAATATAATTTTATGAACATAAAATTATATACCTACAGAATATTTGAGCATATGTTTCATAAGGATGAGGAATTGTTTGTTTATCTGTCGTTTAAAATCACATAAAATATAGGTATATCTAAAAGGTTTTGGTTTTTGTATAGTTCAGAAATATTATGAGTAATAAGGCTGTTGGATGAGACATTTGTTGCTATTAAAATTTGAGCTTTAAATACCAATACATATAATACAATAAATTGTTTCAATTATGGTTCTTTAGTAGACGTTCTTTTATAAGGTTTTGAAACCTCAGATCATTGTTTGATGTGCATTTGATGCCTAAAAGAGAATTTTTTATGAAATAATATATTAAGAATTGTACAAAAATATCCTACTACTATTATGAATGTGAAAGTTTTGAAGATACAATACACACACAGATGGCCCACAGATTTCTATGACATTTGGTAGGTATGTTAGTAGTATTTATACTGAATAAACAGACTTAATTCTATCTCGAAGTATTACTACAGTATTTACGTAAACACAGTATTTAAGCCAATTAAAAATAAACCATGAAACTCCACAGCTAAGTTCTTTTAAATTATACTGAACTCTTTAAAAGTTATTCAAGTTATTGGTAATATCTTCTTTTACTTGAATCTTTTTGCAAGCTGACGCTGCTTGATTAATTGTGTATCTTTTTGATCTTCAAATTAAATAAAATTTTAGGTATAAGTTCTGTGAAAAAGTTTATTTTCGAATCACAATCAAGTTTGCATTAATTTCAAGATAACCTTAATATTTCATAAGATTTTATTTCATAATTTCTTTAAGCTTAGTGTGCTCTCGTTGTACGACGTTGTACCCGTGTAACATAATGTAATATTGTTTGTTTTTTTTAACCGACTTCCAAAAAAAGGTGGTGGTTCTCAATTCAGCTTGTTTTTTTTATTAACAACACTAAATAAAAGAGCGCTTTGTAAGCAGCCTACTTGTGTATTCAGCGTAAAAATATACGAATTTGAAATATTAATTAAAAATATCGGAAAAAGTATGAAATTCATGAACTCGTCGGAGTACGTTTCTCGTTATGTGATTCGTTTGTGAATTTGCTAATCAAAGGGCCTTTTGGTGCTCTTTTAGTTGGCAGTTGTATAATTTTGACAACTTGGCATTTTAATTGAAATGCTACTAGTTAAGACTTTAGCCCATTAGTTTGTTCGTGTGATTTTGATTGAGTCTTTCGGATTAGAGTCATAATATTATACTTCACACAAATAAAAATTTCTGTCTCCGTCGCTTGAGGGTGACCAAAAGTTTTCAAGATGTTCTAACATTCAAATACTTGGTTTTGTCACAAATAGTTTTGTATTATGTATTTTGTCTTTAAAACTAAACATGTTACGCTTGAAACGGAATAAAAATCACCCAGTATTATATACATATCAGTTTATGGTACATGGCTAGCTTGGTGACTGATGAGCTCTATATGACAATAAGGAGACCCGTTCCAACCCTGATACTAGTACGTACATAAAACTATAAATAATTGTGCTCATAAATCGTTATAGGATCACAAAAGAAAGCAACACACGCAGGAACGGTCGCGTGAGACCATTACATTAATATTGGATGTGTTGCGTTCACGCTCGTCCCACAAAGCCACGGTCTTCTTAGGGCAGTTAAAGGCGATCACAGACGTAGCTATAATATATATTAATATGAAGAGCCATTAGTATGGATATCTTAAATATATATTATAGCTGCGTGTGCGGTCATCAACATTTTATGTACAAAATATATATATCATAATATGCCTTGCTACGATTTAACGCGAAAATAGTCACTAGTCATGGCGAACGCCATTGTAGACAGTTTAAAAGCTATAATTTAAATACTTTAGACACTTTAAGTTTTCTGCCTAAGCCAGAGAGAGATGGCACTCCTTATATATAGGTTTTAGTAGCCAGTTTGACACTGTCTTTAAATATATCAGCATATTAGCAGAAGTTGCCTTTTGATCTAAAATCTCATGTAATTACGCCTAGCTAAAGTTAAAACAGGCTTTTAGTAATCCCATACAAAATATAGAGCGATCAAAGATTTACGCGCTCCATACAAATCACACGCTGACTCAATGTTGGTCAGCTAGTCTAATCAATAATTATCTACTAATTATACATTAACAAGTCAAACTTAGGCACAGTTTTACAAGAATTCTGGAAACAGAAGATTGTAAAATTGTACGTTTTTAAGAGGCAAAAGAACCCGAAGTCCACATTTAAAATATTAATATGAATTAAATAATTCTATAATTGTAAATTAAATAATTAAATAATTGGTCCAAATGGACCAAAGGGCGTCCTCAAGTTATTTTATATTGTATCAAAAGCAATAACTTCTTGGCGTAGAGGAAGCAGCAATGATTTATCAAACCGCGAAGCTAGTGCAGAGTAAAAGCTGCAGTTTAATAGATAACGCAGAGCTTAGATGCTGGGGCTTAGACAACGATATAAGAGAAAACATGATACATTATGTACGTGGCCAGAATTTATATCCGCGACAACGTTAAGACGAATACGTGATCCGGAACGCGTTACGTCGTGTTTACGTATATTTATGTAATATTAAATTTCTTTGTACGTTTGTGTATTCTTTATTCGCCTATTAATCTCTTAAAAAACTCCAATGCATTGCAGAAATATAACACAATTAATTGTGGAAAGTGCGCAAATGTCTTATCATAGAAAATCTGATGCACAATTGTGGATTGTTATAAGACGTGTAATAATTATATTTAAAAAAAAATAGGATAGGAGTTTACTAGTGTAATTCTCAATTTATGTTTTTTACAAAAAGTACGTGCTAACATTCGTATACCATACGAATTTGGATGAGGAATCTATACGTGTTCGTAACTAATTTACCGCTCCAATCAGAAAAATAAAAAATGGATTGATTGGTTGGCAGCATATCTCCGACTTGACTCCGATGGTCCTTCGCCATTCGTAAAGAGAACTCTCTCAGTGAACTTTATACAAGGTTATACAAGGTGTAAAATAAATGAGTGATGACACTTTAGGGTGTGTATGTCCTTACTATGTAAAGTTTACTGCGAAAGTTCCAGCGCTGAAAGACTTAATTTTGACTTTTATGTTTCTGTGAGAAATGCCCCAACATCATAAATTTGCCCATACAATAATAAAAAAAAGTAACTGTTTCCGCGCTGGTACTTACGTAAACTCTACATACGGGATCCATACATACCCTTAAGTATTACAACATGTATACATACTGAAACATAATCACTAATTTATTTTACACCTTGTATAAAGTTTACTGAGAGAGTTACTTCTCTTTACGCATGGTGAAGGACCATCGGAGTCAAGTCAGAGATATGCTGCAACCAATCAATCCATTATATAATATACTAGCTGACCCGTGCCCACTTCATTGAGCATGGAAACCGTGTAAACCTTCCCGGGACTTCCACGAATATTTCAAGACCAAAAATAGTCGAATCAGTTGAGCTGATCTCGAGTTTTAGCGAGACTAACGAACAGCAATTGATTTTTATATAGCCTATGTTACTCAGTGATAATGTAGAGCTAATGAAAAAAGAATTATTAAAATCGGTCCAGTACTTTTTGAGGTAAGTCGTTACATACCTACAAAAATACAAATCTTTCCTCTTTATAATATTAGTGTAGATATCAATCCGTTGTATATTACAATAACATGAAAGAGCTAATGGCAATTTCTGCTTCAATTCATAAGTGTCGTTTAAGTTAATTTTAATGATACATTACCGTGTGCGGCTGATGAGTAATTATTTCCCATTGTACCGGCTGAAGCAGCCATTACGGGTCAACTCACACTAGCGCAAGGTCGAAGAGTAATGTTTTTCAACTACCACAATTTGTAGCATAATATTCAACTCTTTTTTTTATTCTCAAGGGGATGTGTGAGCGATAGAGCTGAAAATTTGAGTAGTTTAAAATCTTTATTTTCTTAATTTGGTCGTATTGAAATATTAATCCTAAAAAAAGAATGCGATTTTTTTATACGATTTATGTACGGAGAGTATTGAAAAAAAAAGTTATCATGTCGGCGTGATTCTTCAAAAGTTTTGGAGCAAGATCACTGGCGTTCATAGAGGTTTTAGGTGCAATTTTTTATTGAGGTTACAAACGTAAACTCGCGAGATAAACTGAGACGTTGATGCAAGCTATCATGTCCAGGATCCCGATTCTCGTACCTTAGACTCATATAAATAAAACAATCTCAATCGAAACTACTCTACTTGAGAACCTATTTGACAAATAAAAAAACGTTTCGTTTTACTTCTTAAAATTAAGAACTTTACTTTTTTTTAGAAGGTAAAAATAAAGGTTATAAAAATATAGATTTTACTTATTTTAATGATTTCCTATAACCTTTATTATGGTTCAAAATGAAAAAAAATTAAAATGGGTACTATGTAACATTAATAAAGTTGTTCCATTTTAGAAGTAAATCGTATTGATCAGTCAAATAGGTTCTCAAGTAGAGGTTGCGATTGAGATTGTTATATTTATACTAGCCTTAGTTACGGCTACGCGTGCGATCGGGACAAACTTATATTCGAAACGAATTTCAAGGAGAGAGAATGAAAGCCCTGTTGGTAAAAAACATGGCGCTTCGACTCTGCGTCAGTGTGAGCTGAGCCTCAGTGCCGGCGTGTTAAAGCACCTCAGCCAGATTTACGGCGAGACGTCTGCGCTCAATTTATTTGACTCTGGATGCTGACTATGCTGAAATTTTCCCTTAATGCCAATGAGGTGAATTTAACGAGGCACCTTTTTAATAACCCGTGAAATGGGAATTGCTAAACTTTGGTGAAAATTCGGATTTTAGTACCCCCATTACTTAAGTTAAATTGCCCTTTTTAATTTCGTATTAATTGAATGTTAAAAATTTGAATACTTTTACTGCATTTTTATGTGCGTTAAAATAAGTTATGTTTAAATAATTATTAAAATTCGTGTTTAATTTGTTATTTCACGTTAATCATTCGTTAAGTAGGTAAATCAGCTAGCAGATAATCACAATTGTAGATTAGTATCAAAATCAAAATATTTTATTTCCGAATGAAACATAACAAGCTATTTTCGGAAAGTCAACAAAAAGGCTACCACCGGTTCAACCCTCGTACCAACCGTAAGGCGTAAGAGACTCGGAAAATTGTTCTTTTTAAAAAGTGTATACAGAATATTATGTTATGTATAGAATAGCCATATTATAACTGAATAAAAATTGACACACAACAAGATTTGTTTGCAAGCAAAATAAAAGGCATGAAGAAAGTCAGCGAGCAACATCACGTCTCTAAACTCACTTACTCGTACTTCGAACTTCGAAATAATGTCATACAAGTAATTAACTGTTGGAAGTTTCCCAGCCAGGCAGAAAATCAAGTTCCTCTCGCAATTCCAGTCATATCGTAAATCATTTTGAATTATTACACTCCACGTGTTCTGGAAAATACCGCTAGATGGCGTTCATTGCTAAAGAACATTCTAGAATGTAGACAATTAACTTAAAACTTAAAAAAAAGAACCAAATAAAATAAACAATTTGTTTAATTAATATTGAAACACAAATTGTAATACAAAACAAAAACTACCGATAATAATATTAATGTAATATTTAGAAAAACAACTTTCCACTATCTTTTCTTATATATTGCTGTTCGTTAGTCTCGCCAAAACTCGAGAACGGCTGAACAGATTCGGCTATTTTTTGTCTTGAAATATTTGTGGAAGTTCCGGGAAGGTTTGAACGGTTTATCACAAACTGTTTCTACGCTCAGTGAAGTGGGCACGTGTAGCTAGGAATATAATATATTATATTAATTAATAGTTACACTACTAATAATTTGGCATGGTATCTCTATGAGAAAGTATTTTGGAAAGGTGGCCTTTGAGCATTGAAATGTCAGTCAGAACACCACATTTTATATTTTCGGCAAATCCCTATAATAAGTGACGTAAGGAAAGTAATATAATCATTACAATAAAAAGATCAAACTTAAGTACTTGCCCAAGTCACAAATACTAACCAGTTAAATTGATGCTTATTTTACGATTCATATGTCAAAACTAAATCACAGAACTTTGAAAAGTTAATTTAAAACTACTCTAACATTTATTATGCATCAAAAAACTTACGCGGCGCGCTCAAAAGCAAAATGCACTCCCATCCTTCATTGTCTCAGGTTTTGTGAGCTCTGAAACTGTCATTAAGGTTGAAAGACCACTTCGCTAATGTCCATTAAAGTTATTAATTCGTTTGTTTTAGCTCTTCGTTCCAGTGCTAAGAAAATATTTGATGAAAATGTAGAAAAAGTTGTTTTTTAACAAGTCTCTTTTGGGAATTAGTTTTATGATGGCACGACATATTATATCATATAAAGCGTCTTGTTTGAGATATATTGAGAGAGTTGAGAAGCTTGGGATATGTTTTGATGCGATCATAAAGTCACATTTACATGAAGATTACATGAAGATAAGAAATAAAATAAGATGGACACACTACGACATAATGTCTACGCTAGAAAGATGGAAGGAGTTCGTTTTTTGAATATTTTATTTATTGATGTTATTATTATATTATTAGCCCCCCCCACCCGGTAGACAAATAATGTAAAATTAAAATTATATGAGTACCATTAAAAAAAAAAAAACTATTTAAAAAAATGTACGAACGAGAAGGGAACAACCGATGTGAAGTAACGTTTTTAATTTTTCATAGACATTACAAATTACAAACACCAACCTGCGTACAAATCTGGGGGCACGGTCGTGCCCCCGTCAAGACGAGCCAAGCGAAGCGCAAGGGCACTACCTACCTTTTCTCGAAAGGTTTCGTCGTTTTTTTGAGCTCTCATAACTTTTCTTTGGAAGATGCTAAATAGTTGAAATTTTCAACATATAATGACATCGGTAAAGACATAAAACATACAAAGTTTTAATGTCGTAGCTATTATACTTAAGATTTTATCAACGTGTAAAAACCCCAGATTTCGTCACTGACTCATTTATAGATCATCGAAATTCATAAGGTACTTCCTGAAATCCTAGAAAGCTGATATTATTTATGTAAGCTGTTATTGCTACAAAACCAACAAAAAAATTATTAAAATATAAATGCCGCTATTTTGAATCCAATATGGTGGACGGTACAAAATGGATGTTTACTATACGGATCTGATCTTTAATACATAAAAGAAAGATAATAGGTATATACAAGTATATAATAAACGGACGACCTACTTTTTGTAGGACCGATAATCGGTCAGATTTCTATCCGACTTTATTTATTTTGAGTGCGTTGCACTCCTGCAATTAGACTGTTCTATTTCATTCCGATTATTAATCGGTGATCGACTTTTTGTAGATGAAAGATATATTTATGAGAGAAAAACTATTTTTTTATCCACTTTTATAAAATTAGGCATTAGCGCGAAGTAGCAGGCAGCAGGTAGTAATAAATTGCTGTCTGTACAAATTACAAAATATGTAAAACACGTGAAATCGGTTATCGGTCCGATAGTAGTCACGGCAGTTTTCAGTCGTATACGATATTTTTATACTGCGAACGTTATTCGATTGTTAAGAAATATTCACATTTCGTATTCGTAATTAACCAGCTTACAAAAATAAATGAAATCCCACCAAAAACATTTTCATGTAAAAATGTTGCCAAGACGACCCTACATAGTTTACCCTCAGAAAAAGTTATCAGATATCGTATAACGCCAAGCTCTACACTACACCTTGATCAAAATCTATCAAAAAGTGGTCAGATCTCATGTAGAACCAAAATTCATGATCTATGCGCCCTTACTTCTCCAGGCTTAACTTACGCTTCATTGTAGTATCACGTATTGACTGCAATGTAGCGTAAGTGAAGTTAAGCCTGGTGAAGTAAGGGCGCATAGATCATGAATTTTGGTTCTACATGAGATCTGACCACTTTTTGATAGATTTTGATCAAGGTGTAGTGTAGAGCTTGGCGTTATACGATATCTGATAACTTTTTCTGAGGGTAAACTATGTAGGGTCGTCTTGGCAACATTTTTACATGAAAATGTTTTTGGTGGGATATCCTTTTGCGAAAAAGAGAAAGATAATTTTATTTAATTGCTTAAATCTTAAAATTAATGTTCAAAAATTTATCCTAATTCTTATTTTAGATTTTGCTCATACTTTTGATTTTCTGCGTAATGAGTCCAAAAGTAAATACATTTAATATTCGTACAGTAACCCAAATGTAATATTATTTAGGTTTGTGTTGAATAAGATAAACTACGAAATGACCCAAAACTAATGTTTTCTTCAAAATAAATGTTTTCGGGTAATCACGTGAATTAAAATTCTGCCTACCCGTTGACCTCCCAGAACCTTAATTGCTATAGGTATAAACCCAGACAGCATTAAAAAACTTAAGCGGAGAAGTTCGAACAAAAAACTACTTCATACGCACAAAATTAAATCTCACGGAAAGCGTACATTTTGCTGTCGTAAAAAGTAGCCTATATATATTGGGATAATAGTGTTTTTTCGTGAAAGTGTAACAAACACACACACAGTCACAAACGTTCGCCTTTATAATATTAGTTTGATTAATACTAACTCACCTATAATAATCACCTAAGTGTGTAAAATAAGTCATATTTAAACTGTCTGCACACCTTCACATAAACTATAAGTGTGCTAATTTCCATTCGCAGAGTTCACGTAAACCTGTGCTCTAATTTTGCGTTTCATGTAATAACGCTTCCTTGCAGAGGTACGTCAACTGAAAATAGGTACTGCAATAAAACAGAGAGTGCGGCGCCGGCGGGTCGCGCCTCCGTTATCTGATATCGCAAGTTCTGGTTTCAATATCTCGGATTGTTTGCATGATAAATGAGATGTAAATCGTTAATCATTTCAAAATGGCCCTCGACTAACCTCTCTTTTGTCCTGGCCGAAGAGGATAGAGGATGAACTCTCTAATATAATATAATATAATATAATATAATATAATATAATATAATATAATATAATATAATATAATATAATATAATATAATATAATATAATATAATATAATATAATATAATATAATATAATATAATATAATATAATATAATAAAATGTAATAAAAAACCAATTTGTGTATAATATAATAAAAATCTTAAATATGTGTATAGTATAAAAGTATTAAATATATTTCCGTTGTCTGGTACCTGTAACACAAGTTCTTCGGATACTTAGCACAGGGCCAGATTGACGTGGTGTGAAGCGTCCATAGATATTATTATTATTATTATTATTATAATACTTCGCGACTCTATCTGTGGTAGATAAAATTATTGATCACCATGTCTAAAATAGTATGTATAGACCGTGTAAGAATTTGCCTTGCAATTAAGCCCATTTTATTTGCCAGAAAAAGTTCCGGAACGAATTTTGGTCGAAGCTTTTCCCTTTAATTTCGGATAGTCAAGTTTCACTTTCAAATCAAGATTAAAAAGCTTAGATTTACGAGTCCCCTTTGAGGTAGGGCCGGTGTTTTGTGTCTGTTTAAAAGAAGAGCTCTTTGAGTTGTGATTTTCCCTAATTAATTTGTGCTAAGGCATCTAGACTCACTGCGCAAACAATAGCGTATTTCAGTAAATATAAAAACGAAAAGTTATTGACTGATGTGTGCACGTAAAATTTCGCACACATAATCTTCATATAACGAAGGCATCTACTGAGGAAAGAGTTTTAAAAAATTCAACCCTGAATAGAATGAAATTTATAACACGCTCGTAAAAGCTATCTATACTAGTATGTATTATAAAGCGGAAGAGTTTGTTTGTTTAAACGAGCTAATCTCAGGAACTACTGGTCCGATTTGAAAAAATCTTTTTTTGTTGGATAGTTCATTCATATAGAAAGGCTTTGGGCTATATAACATTACGCTGCAACCCATAGGAGCGAAGCGTCAGTGAGAAATGTTGCAGAAACGGGGAAAATTATTCACATTTGAGAACTTTCGTTGGGTGCGCTGCATAAACGGTTTAAGTTACTCAAAAAATGTGTATGAAAGAATTATTCCTTTTAAATAATCATAATAATAAACCAACGTGAGCAATCAAAAGATAATCGCGATAGTGTTACCGACAACCGCGCGAACGAAGTCCCGGGCACAGCATATATAAAGCGGGTAGTATATCTGCTTCCAGCTTGTTACACTATGTTTTACTATGTTATATAATATACAAATTGTATCAGTGAAGAGCGTGGCTCGTGACCTGTAACCTATAAATAACAAAATAACGTGAGCCTGATGTAAATGGGCTCATAAATTAGCGTGAATTACGAAGCGCACGTCCCATAAGTGAAATTCGCACACCAAGATAAAGTCAATAAGTGCGGTTTTATTCGCAAAAATATACGGAAATTGGATTTATACTATCCAATTATTTTCTTATTGTGGGAAAAGCAATTTAAACGATACAGTTGCTGGGCGGAATTCGAAAAAAGAAAGGAACCGAAACAAATAACGATCACAAAATATCTTGTGATGATATTATAATATGACAATTATTGATGTGTCCTATGTAAAAAGAGCAGTCAAACTTTAGGAATGAGAAAAGGTAAAAAAATCATGATTAAACTATCTCTTCTCATTCTAGAAATATAATATATTTTTTTATTTCAAAAAATAAAAAAAAAACTTTTTACAATTTATTATTTTCGTGTCACATGAATAACAAAATAGTTTTTTTAATAGTATTAAAAATACACTTCTATAATGAGAAAATTTTAGTATAATCATATCCAAAAGATATAGTGACTGGTGTTTACACCATGTATGTGTGTTCCACGCAAACACATAATATCCATCTACCTTGCACAATATATATCGATTTGCAATTGGCGTTGGCGGAATCCGGTAAAATGAACTTTATTTTAACATTTTTATCAACTGGGCGACGTATGCAACTGAAATCGCACAAGCTAAACAAAGTTGAATTAAAAGTCCGTAAACAGTTTATTCTGAAACTCGGCGGGCTCCGCGCCATTATTCCCGTGATTTCCCGCGGGAACTGCGGATAATTGATTCTAAAGCGCATTGAAGGCTAATCTGCGTTTTCATTTATATGCTTATTTCGAGTCAGCCACAAAGTTCTTGCACCGCAAGACGATCTATCTATACTAACTTCACCATGTAGTCAAAATTATTATATATTTTTGCGTTATTTAGTTTTGATTCTATAGACAATGATTACAAAGATAAAATTATTTAAAAAATTTACACTGTCTATGAAACATGAAACAAATATTGACAATCCAAAAGGAAGGGTAATTCGGTCTATGTACGTTTTCAACGTAACGTCTTAACTAATGTAGACCAAGCATGAGCATTTGAAAGCCTGGTAAAGTAAAGTAATCGAATGTGAATTGTATTGGCGCTGTCATACTTTTTGTAACGAAATGAAATGAAATATATTTATTGCAAGAATGTAGGTGGTACATGGGTGTTAAACATTTTAAATACGGTTCCTGTACATTCTGCCATCTAGATGGCGTGCAAAAGTCAGGAAGTTTAATTTGTAATTTACAAAATATATTATTATTTTAATTACATAATGTTAAATTCGTTTAAAAATGGAAAGTCAATTAATTAAGTTTTTTTTTTTATTTTTTTATAACAGCTAAGAGGCAAACGAGCAAGACGGGTCACCTGATGGAAAGTGATTCACCGCCGCCCACGGTCACCAGCGACGCTAGTGCGTTGCCCCTTCAGGTAAGAATATGCTCTTTTCTTGAATACCTCAATGTCGCAGTTGTTGGGGAAGACCGCTGATGGCAACGAATTCCAGAGATTCACTGTGCGTGGCAGAAAACTGTTTTTAAAACGCATTGTGGTGGAACGCCAGCCATCCAGATGGTGCGGATGATAGTTCCGGCGAGACGATCGGTTACGAAAATCAGCCGCTTCTATTAAGTTGAACAACTCCTCGGAACACTCCCCATTGTAAATTCTATACAGTATGCATAGGGAAGATAGATCCCTACGCAGTGCCAAAGGATCTAGCCGATCGGCAAGTTCAGGATCGTCGACAATCCGAAATGCCCTACGTTGGATTCGGTCAAATGGAGATAGCTGATAACCCGGAGCCCCCGGCCCAAAGGTGGCAACAATACTCCATGTGAGGCCGCACCTGCGCCTTATACAGTTTAAGGCGGTGAGCCGGCTTGAAGTACTGTTTGGCCCTGTTGAGTACTCCGAGTTTTTTGGAGGCCAAGTAAAGAGAAGTCAAGTAATTAATTAAGTAGGTAAATAATGTAAAAAAAAAAAACAAACAAAATACACATATATATAACTTACATTAGAATTACATAAATAGTAACATCAAAGTCACTTACAATCGTTTATGTATTCTTCGACACTATAGAAACATTTCTTTGCCAACCACTTAGTAATTTCTCTTTTAAAGGAGATGATATTTAAGTCTTTAAAACAGTTTGGCAACCTATTATATATCCTAATGGCATTTATGTATACATAGCGTTTATAAACATCAAGTCTGCATTGAGGCATAAATAGTTTAAATTTATTTCTTGGAATGGCAGTTCTGTTATTCATGTTTGCACTTAATGTGAAGTATTCCGGATTTTGTTTCACAAAAACACTAAGATCTCTAATGTACATACAAGACAATGGTAAAATATTGAATTTCTGAAATAGAGGTTTACAGCTATCCAAAGACCAAGGACCGCATATCGCTCTAACCCATTTTTTTTGTACTCTGAAAGCTTTATCAATATCTACTGAGTTGCCCCATAACAAAAGACCATATGAGAGTACAGAGGACACATAAGCATGATATGCGTTTAGTGCTGACTCAGTAGATACTAACAATCGCAATTTTTTTAACGCGTAAACAAATTTTTCCAGTTTATTGCATACATGTTCTATATGTAGCTTCCAATTACAATATTTATCAATTATTAATCCTAAAAATTTTGTAGAGTCCACCATTTCAATTTTAGTACTAACACAACGTATTACACGAATACGTACGTATTCGTATTTCGTATGATTGTTATCCAAATTTAATGAATGAGGTGTTAATAGATTCGTAATAATGACATAAATAACGTTTCATTATGATTTAATTTAAATTTTATGTAATTCTTTTTTATTGTTAATTTTTATTTGTTAATTTAACTAATTTTAATTTAATTTATAACTATTTTATTTTTGCATGATGAAATGACCTGTAATTAAAAGTACAATTAGCTCTTTCTTAATAATATTAAAATGTATTTATATGATGAATAATTGTAACTTTTGTTGGTTATTCATAGTAAATAAATAAATTAAAAAATAATAATAATAACATGGGCTGTATAGTTTTATTAAACGGTCGGTATAATTTTAACTTGTAGATTTATGAATACTATCGGTAGTATTTAACTGAAATCTACAAGATAAAACTATACCGATCTATCTACCTATGTAGAAAAGCGTCTGGAAAATTAGAGAACATAATGTCTATCATTCTTAAATAATTATGTAGAACGTGTAAATATCCTGAGTATCAAAATTAGTATCTGTTTAAAAAGGTAACGGGCATGATTATGCCTGCGTTTTGATGTATTACAAATAAAAAAGTTTTCCTTTTACTGGTTAAACGAAATTATAATAGTTATTGTCTGCATTTCGCCTACTTTCCATATTACTCTAAATTCTACCACAATATATTCTAGTACGGAATAACAGGACGCCGATTAATGAAAATACCAGTGGGTTTTATGTATGGATTACGTAAATGGACTCCAATGAGTATGTTAATTCAACAATAACATTACTTTTACTATAAGATTATATTAGGCTTAACGAATATTTTGCTAACTTATACTTTACTTAGTATATACAGGTATTGCATTTAGTAAAGAAAAAGATGCGTTGCACTATTGAAATCAGTATTTACTATTTTTAACCGACTTCCATAAATGGAGGAGGTTTCTCAATTCGACCGTATATTATATGTTTTTTTAACCTACATAAAAATCGGTCACAAGATCTTGGCGAACCTTAGGGAACTTACAAATATTTATCGTAACAAAATGTACATATTGCTTTATGATGTTAAATAATAAAATAAATAACTTTTAAATTATAAAATTATATTTGTATATTTTAAGTCGTGCACCCATGATTAAGATAGATAATATAATATTTATATATTAATCTTCGCTCTCGACCCGGAGGTTGTAGGGTCGATTCCCGCGTTGGGACAACAAAAAATGTTGTTTTCAAGTTTGGTGAGGACAATGCAGGCTGATCACCTGATTGTCACAAGAAAGATCTCCTGCGTAGCTGGCCTGGTTTCAATGACAAATCAAATGTAGATACTGATGTATAAAATGTACCGTCATTCGTATTCTAACGTAGATCTGACCATTCTATCCAATTCCATTAGTTACACTACACTAAACTACTACTGTTTATTATACGAACGTATCTACTCGAGTAAAATGGCATATCTGCTGGGACACAGTTACCACAATACACAGGTCATTTGAATTTTCAAACCTTTTACCAGTTACCTTTTACATTTCTACAGCTTCATTTGCGAAACTGGAGTGCATTGGTAGAAGTGTGCCAATGGACTTCTTCTTGACGTGCTTCCGTTCAGACTATAATAAGTTCTATACTGTATTCGTCTTAATATTAAAGTAAAAAGCCAGAGCAAAATAAATAATATCGACACTTATTGAATAATCAATAGGTGAATTTGGACACGGCTAAAGCGTTATTGGTATTTACTCTATTCTTTCATTTGTATTAAATACTCACCTGAATCTTAGCCCAAATAACAGCTATTTAGTAATTTGTGATATGAGTACTTAGTAACTTTTTTACTTCTTTATGTTCCTCGAATCCGCGGGTGGAACCTGTAGTCTTGAAATATAGAGTACCCTAGCTTAAGCTCCAGTTCACACGTTAATTAAATATTGTTAACCTTATTGTAGATTCTTATATTATTCTGTGTGAAACAATAAACAACTTTAATTTATTTATGTGCCCACTTTAAGCATACACACCGTTTAAACCTTCCCTGGACTTCCACCAATATTTCAAGACTAAAATTAACGGAATCGGTAGAGCCGTTCTCGAGTTTTAGCGAGACTAACGAACAGTAATTCATTTATATATAAGAGAAGAAGAAAGAACGTTATTTACTTTTATATGTGTATCTTGTTTGTTATAAATTTAGGTACTTTTTATTTATAAATTTCGTTTTCACTCGCAGTACAAGCTATACCTTGACGTTGATGTTTCAATCGGAAAGTAGCAGGTGCGGCGTGGGGCGTGGGGTGTGGTATAGAAGTGGATTTGTTACTTTATATTAGCACCCTGGACACATACAGCAGGCTTACTCCCGACACAATCGAGAATCGAATCAGTTCGATCTCAACGGTGTTTTATTTGGTGCAATACTTTGAAACTAACCAGGATAAAGATCGTTAGATCGTAACTTTTTGTACTCCCGACCCTATTATCAATTGACTGAGAATCAAAATAAACAAACGTAAATTTATTCGGAATTACGCGGCACGATCGAATCTGATTGAAAATCGAATCAGTTTGGAGAGTAAGGCCCCAGTTCGAACCGCGCATTGGATTGCATTCGAAACCACAACGGAATCTTTGAAACCTACACTCCTGTTCCAACCTCCGTAGCGCAGTGGTTCAGCGCGTAAGGTTCGAATCCCGCCGAGGGAAAAAAAAGTTTTGTTCCCTCAGCATTCAATGTTCGTGGCGTGGTGGGTATGGGTCTGTATTAAATATGTGTATATTATAATAAAAATCTTGAATATTTGTATAATATAAATTGTATTAAATATATTTCCTTTGCCTGGTATATACATTATACATGTAACATAAGTTCTTCAGATACTAAGCACGGGGCCAGATTGACGTGGTGTGATGCGTCCATAGATAATAAATATTATTATTACTAGCTGTCCCCGCGACTTCGTTCGCGTGGTTGTCGTAAATACTATCGCTTATCTCTTGATTGCTCACGTTGGTTTTAGTTATTATGATTATTAAGAAGTAATTATTCTTTCATACATATAATATTTGAGTAACTTAAACCGTTTATGCAGCGCACGCAACGAAAGTCCCCAAATGTGAATAATTTTCCTCGTTTTTGCAACATTTCTCACTGACGCTTCGCTCCTATTGGACGCAGCGTAATCTTTTAGCCTAAAGCCTTCCTCTATAAATGGTCTATCCAACAAAAAAATAATTATTCAAATCGAACCAGTAGTTCCTGAGATTAGCGCGTTTATAACAAACTCTTCTGCTTTATAATATTAGTATACCTATAGATTAAACATGGACTGTAGAACGAAACGTCTTGCTAATTACTCTGCTTCGTTAAGCCGTTTTACCTAGGTCACAGAAAGTGCTGCTTTGCTACTGAATCGCCAGAAAAAAAACCTCGAAATGTACCAGCAAGGTTATTTTTTCACATTTCAACTGAAAACTACTTTGATATAGTCCATATAGGAGCTTAGGGACCGCTGAACGGCTTTCCACGTTAGGAAATAAAATATTCATGTAGTGCTTCATGTGTTTTAACGTTTTACGTCGTTTATATTGTTGCACTTTTAAACTTTCAAATTGCCAAGGACGGTATGTTGGTGACTATTTGCATTTTGCACATCCGTATCACCTCCGGGGTTCGGTGGTAAAGAGTTTAGCTTTCTGGAGATCGTGAGTTCGATTCCCGAACAATAAAAATTCTTTCAAGACCTAATTGTCCGACAATCCGTCGGATAGGCATGTCGGTCCTGCGACTGATCTCTCGTGTCACTAATCACCTCTATAAATACCTCTCTGGTTTACGTGAGTTAAGAAATAGAGAGTGCTCTTATGTATTGCGCACATACTTGGGCACTAAAATAATATTGTAGTAATCGTGGTGTCAATGAAACGTCGCCGAAACAGTTATTCGTATAGTAAGTAACTACATAGACTTTCAAAACTCTGTGTGAAAGTAAGTAAGACTCAGATTGGCGCTCAGAGTCTCAGTTTCCGGGCCTCCGCTTCTTTTTCTACATTTCGATTTTTTTAAACATAATATTAATATATCAAAGTTCTTAACGATATAACTTTTAGAGACCTTTGAGAGCTTAGGAAAAATTGGAGAGTAAAACTTTAATACGTTATGTTTATAAAATTTTTGAGTTAGATACTATTATACTAATATAAATAGGTATGTTTCTATACAGTGCGATGCCACGGACAAACCAACACTGTCTGTGTCATCGCAGCTCTTAAACGGATGAACTAATTTTAACCTAGCTTTTTGCTCACTGCTTGACAATTTGGATTTTTTTTAATTAGTTTATATTTATACATGAATTAGCTGACCGTGCCCACTTCGTTACGCATACAAACCGTTTAAACCTTCCCTGGACTTCCACGAATATTTCAAGAGTAAAAAAGCCGAATCGGTTCAGCCGTTCTCGAGTTTTAGCAAGACTAACGAACAGCAATTTATTTTTATATATATAAGAGAATAGTTGACCCGTACTCACTTTGTTGAGCATGCAAAACCTATTAAACATTCCCTGGGACTTCCACTAACATTTCAAGACCAAAATATAGCCGAATCGGTTCAGCTGTTCTCGAGTATTAGCGAGTAGCAATTACTAATTTACTAACGTTCGTTTAAATTTATATATGAAACTAGCTGACCCGTACCCACTTCGTTGAGCATAGACAACGTTGAAACCTTCCTTAGAGTTTCACGAATATTTCAAGACCAAATATACCCGAATCGGTTCAGCCGTTCTCGAGTTTTAGCGAGAATAACGAACAGCAATTTATTTTTATTAATAAGATTAGGCTGCCCCATCACAGCCTACTTTCTGTAAGTTGATTTTTCCACAGATTTGGCCGCCGATTATTCCACCATACAAGTTGCACTATTGAAATCGATATGTTCTAATTTCACGAAAGTTCTAACTCGTAGGCTGAGTTAGAACTGAGCTGTCTTTCGTCGCCTTTCTCTCTCTTTCGTGATCCTGGCCGTGATCTGTAGATAGCCTTTAAGTTAATCCTTATATTTTTTAATTACAAAGATTAATGAACTGTAGTGAATCCATCTTCATTAATTACATGACTCTATATTTAATTCGTAATCCTTTTCTTGTGGTTTGAGATGCATTATGTTAGTTATTACTATAGATTTAAGTTTTAGTTATAAATAGATAGTTAGTCTTAGTAAGTATTTCTATGGTTCGATGTTTAGCGTGTAACACAGTAGAAACTTGTAACTGGCATTAAGTTTTTTAATATGTAATTTTATTGTAATGTTCCGTATGCTGTAAGTTTTTCCTAATACAATAAAAATTAAAAAACATGAAATAAAATTGCATCATCTGTTTTGTGGACTTTCGGTCTACAATATTCAATTACAAACGAATGTTGTCAGCTCAAGACGATGAATATCAAAGACAGTGAGATCACTGAACACATTAACGGCGGCTGTTTATTTACACGGGTAGCCGGTTCGATTCCCCGCCGTAAAACTGCAATCAAAGCCGCACTACGCACCTGTAACCGTATTTTTATGGCTCCGTAAAATCGAAAGCAACTGGAAACGACGACGATATATCATAAAGTAGATGTTACAATGCTTTGTTACATGCTATAGGAGCAATAAATTTTGTGTTGGACAATGATGTATGAAATATCGTAAAGTGACAGGTGACATTGCAAATAAACGATACCTACTCTTGCTACTGTTTTGGACATTTTACAAATATTTAATAAAATATTGTTTAAATGATCATTCGTGTAAAATCTTTTTAATTTTTTCAAAAAATGCTGTGTACGTGTCTTGACTGTAAGCAACACAAAAATAAGTTTGGACTTTTAGAAATTTATTCGATGTAAGTATGCTGTTCCAAATAAAAGAAATAAAAAAGAATTTCTCACGCTATCAAAAATAGTAATATACATTTTCAACGTCTTTTCAATTTAAATTAAATTAAAACATTGATACAGCGATAAAGACAATGGCATTAACACGTTAAGTGCGAAGCGAGGCCTAAATCACCCCTGATGCAACTTCCCTGTGGTGCGGCAAGCAAAAACGTGAGTTTCTCTGTCGTGCGAATGGCATAGCTTTGGTTTGGTCCAGTGTAGGAAAGAGATAAATATATATTTGAGATGCGCTAATGGTTCCGGACTCGGTGGTGTACCTACCTTGGTACCGGATGTCTTAGGCCTCGTGCCGCACTGAATTAATATAATTTTAATGCAGTGCGGAACGAGGCTAAAACGTCCCATATCCCCCCTGACCTCGTACCGCACCCAACGCGAGCTTCCCGCGACCAGTGTTGTGCATCACGTCGATTGGAGAGCACGTCCTTTTACAGCGCCGAACATGTCTAGACGACGAGTACAACATATATATTGAGATTTTTATAAAAAAAAGTATATTGATACTGATTTTTCAAGTTCTAATAAGTGTATTTTTAAAGCCCGAGGCAGAATAAATAGGACAGTTTCTTTTCTACTTCTGGTTGCCTTTTTTTTCTATTCTGTGAACCGCATTAAGATTTTCATATACAAATAGATAGATAAACCTTATGCATAAACCGTGATCCATTATTTTCTAATAATAAGTCTGTAATAGGTGCCTCTTAATGGTATAGAATGGAACGCTTCGTACACGAGTCCGACTCGCACTTGGCCGGTTTTTTTTTCTATAAGGCGCCTTCAAGCACAATTTAGATTATTAAAAAAAAAATGTATCCTTTGATAGCTTTGTGTTGTTTTGCCAGGTTTTGCCCTTAAAACGATCTAATGAGATATAATTGATCAAAATCGGTCAAGTCGTTGCGTAGTTAAGACAGTTTAAAAACGTAGATATTATTTTTCCCATCACTAATCTCAGCGAAAATTTGCCCTATTTCAGTGCGTTACGAGGTGTATAAGATCCCATATTTTGTTTTGCTAATAATTCCTAAACTAGCCATCAGATCCCGGGGCGACGGTGGATTAGGGTTCATCAATTCACTGTCTATATCAATAAGGACCAAAATTCTCATTTATCTTTGATTTCGCGCCAGAAAATGGATTTAAGTCTGTAAAAGGAGGTGGGGTCTAATAGACCGCGTGTCGCCCTAACGTCTGGTCACGGTACGGGCCGATTATACCTCGTGCCGCAGGAACGGAAAGTATGCAAAAATTGGTGCCGCAGCTAACGTGTTAATATCTAATTAAACATTTAACTTTTAAATTGTTCCATTGGATACTCGTAATATTACAATGGTTATTATGAACGTAATGTTGTCTCATAGGGCATCTCATACCTCAAAAAGTATAAGCGTCGCGTTGTAAAGTCGTAACATCAAAAACAATTATGAATGAATCTAGTCTATATCAATCAACGGCGATTTAGGTAAAACGTATAATGGAATGGTTTACGTACGTATTGACTCCGTTCTCGAAATACACAGTTTACATTTTCTGTGTTTGAATGGCCGACGTGGTGGAACCTTCGAAGTGTCGGTTTCATGCATTTATATGCGATCTGTTCAGCATTTTTTTTAATATCCGTAACCGAAATTATCCGAAACAAATGGATAATCCGAAATAAATAAATATCCATATCCGTATCCATATCCGATATTTCATATCCATTTGGTTTTGTTTGTATGTTGTAGTAAACAAGTCAAATTAACTTTGTTTAAACTTTAAAGAATATTGCTAATCGTTCTACACGTGCAGCCTGTGGTCCCTGTGGACCAACTATACGCGAAGGCATATAGTTGGTCCACAGGGACCACAGGCACTGCGCGTGCAGTATAACAACGCATTTAGGGTAGTGTTGGGACTGCACAGGTTTTCAGCGCCTCAGGTATGTTTGCGGAGGCGCGAGTCGATGACTTTTATGGAATTATTAGGAAGCGCCTCCCTAATGAGCAGGCTTCAGGCTAGTTCCAACAATATCCTGAACGCGTTGACAGATAGGTGGGATTCTCCATTGCTAAAGCACTGGGTGGGTTTGCACGCCCCTTTATCTAGGTGTAATATTTTTGTTTAATTGTAATAATAATTAATTACTAACATCACTAACATAGATTAAGGAAAAATTGTTACTAATTAAATGACTAATACTTATGGATCCTATCTAAAATAAATGATTATTATTATTATTTCATCCCTACTGGTCATATAAGCCTCCTCCAAAGTATTTCATGGGGAGTAGTTACATACACACGCTTGGGTTGGTGAGCACAGTTTTGAGACATTAACAATGTCCACGGAAATGCTACTGCCTATTTCCAGATATACAATTTCATCTGTCGCCTTTAAGACACCCACGGGAAAGATGGTTGATGGACTAGATACAGACTCTATATAGAATATACTCTATTCTTTCCTCCAGCAGCTTACGAATATTTATTTATTTATTCGTATAATATTAAACTATATGTTGGTAGATGGAACAAGGTGGTCTTAGGATCAGTACCACGAAAATGTTGGCAACACTGAATAAAATAAAGTATGCACGAGTCCTCTATCTGACATTATGAATGAATAAGGGCTGATTTTTCAATCGTCAGATAAATTTTATCTAAGGAATAAATATGTGACTTTTGCAGTTTTTGTATGGAACAAATGTAAAAGTCACATGTTTATTCAAAAGATGATAAGAAGGGTTGAAAATGCTATTAACAGGAACCCAAAATATTTCTGGTCTTTTAATAAAAGCAAAAAACAGAATCATAGTTCGTACCCATATCAAATGGAATATGGAGGTAAAATGGCTACTAGTAGTCCTAAGGTATGTGAACTATTTGCTGAATGTTTGTCTAAAGTATACAGTCCAAGTAATTATAATCGTAATCTATGCCAAAAAACGCTTTTAATGCCGTCAAACCATTTTATTATTCCTCGTCATTGTGCAAATTATCATTTTCTGAACAAGAGATTAAAAAAGCTTTAAAATCACTAGATTCTGAAAAGGGTGCTGGCAGCGACGGAATCCCACCAATATTTATAAAATCATGTGCGCAAACACTGTCTTATCCATTAGTATCAATTTACAATAAATCGCTTATAAGTGGAGTATTTCCTAAAATTTGGAAGGAAGCATTAATAGTGCCGTTACATAAATCTGGACCTCGTTACTTGATCACTAATTACAGACCAATATCTATTATTAACATCTTTGGCAAGGTTTTAGAAAAATTAGTTACAGCACAACTAGTCTGGTTCCTTCAACAAAAAATAATCCCACATCAACATGGCTTTGTTAGTAAGAGATCTACCGCAACTAATCTAGCGTCCTTTACTTCAAATGTTTGCAAATACGTAGACAAACGGGTTCCAGTCGATGCAATTTACACAGATTTTAGTAAAGCTTTTGATACAGTAGACCATAAAATTCTTGTACACAAACTTGCTAATGCTGGTATTAATGGCATTCTGCTAAGTTGGCTTGAGTCGTACTTATCGGAAAGGTTTTCAAAGGTAGTAGTAAATGGATTTACGTCGGATCCTTTTCCTGCAACCAGTGGAGTCCCACAAGGGTCTCATTTGGGGCCAATTCTATTCAATATATTTATCAACGATATTTACTGTTGTTTTAAAAATTCCGAATTTTATTTATTTGCCGATGACTTAAAAATTATAAAACCTATACAATCATATCTAGACGCAAAACTACTACAAGAAGACATAGACAGATTGTATGAATGGTGTCTTCAAAATAATATGCTACTAAATATAAGCAAATGTTATCAAATCTGATTCTCTCGTAATCGTAAAAACCTAACTTACCATAAGTATAAAATTAATAAACAAGAACTAGTATCCGTGGAAGAAGTTCGCGATTTGGGCGTTGTTATAGACAATCAACTTAAATTTGATAAACATATTAACGACATCGTCAAGAGAGGTTTTAAAATGCTAGGATTTGTATTAAGAAATTCAAATGAAATAAAACATTCTACTTCTAAAATTAAATTGTTCAATTCACTTGTTAGGCCCATTTTAGAATTTAATAGCAACATTTAGAATCCGCAATATGAAATTTATAATAAGCGCCTAGAAAGCGTCCAAAAACGCTTCCTTTGTAATTTGTCATACAGGGACTTTAGGTCTAAAGCACTTCATGGATATGAAAATAGGTTAAAACACTATAAATTGATAACTTTCAAAAGTCGTAGAAAGAAATTGGACTTAATTTTCTTACATAAAATAATGAATGCCAAAATACATTGCCCAGAATTGTTACACATGCTACAGATAATTGCCCCTTCTAGACTACCTAGAAAAAATACTTTTAATTTATTTAATATACCATCGTCAAATACCAACCTAGGATTTTCTGCTGTTTTGCCAAGGATCTGTAAGGTCTACAATAGCTTTTCAAAAATTAACGAATTGGACATTTGTATTGATCTAACTTTATATAAAAACCACATTAATAGCCTACTAACAATTTAATAAAATTTGCCATTACTAAATTTTATAAAATATAATAAATAGAACCATTTTTTTTCCTTATTTTGTAGTTAAGTAATGTTAGAAGTAAGAATGTACTTTTGCTAAGTTTTCGTTCATTTGTTGGTGCATGTTGTGTTTGTGTATAAAAGATTGTAACACTTAAATATTAGTTGAAGATTGTGTATTAATGTTAAGTAACAGTGTATACAGTTGTTGGCAAACCTAAAATAAATAAATAAATAAATAAATAAAGATAAAAGTTATCTAACGATTGAAAAATCGGCCCTAAGTGAAATATAATTCATTCATTAAACATCTCTAATATCTCGGAAATCTAAATATTTTTTACTAACTGTTTGTACTAACAGGCGGAGTGTTTTGCAATTACATTTTAAATATTTATTTTCCTTTAAACATTAACGCCACCAAATGGTTTTTTCTACATTAATATTAATATTAGCAAACTAAATATATTATTTGATGGACCGCGCTTATCACAAGATCTACTGGTCCGATTTGAAAGATTCTTTTAAAATTGGATAGCTCGTTTATAGACGAAGGCCATAGGTTAATAATATGGTGTCATTTTCTACCTAGAAAAAACCCTCTCTAAAAATAAAGATATAAAAAAAAATCATGCATTTTATCGTCGTGTTGTTCCAAAATTCCAAAATTTCACGCGGACGAGGTCGCGGGCACAGCTAGTAAATCATGTAATTCAAAAGGTGAGAGTTATCGAAACGGAACGCAGTGAGGGTTAAGTACAAAACCTATTCGAATCGAAATTGAAATCGGCTCATTTGAAATTATACATTTCGAGTGTAATGGAATTTTGTCTGTTGAGTGTTGAATTTGCAATTTCAAAGATGAAACACAAGACAGTCATTAAGTCATATTGAGCCGTAAAAGCATTAAGTTATTGCAAGATCCATCGTTATATCAAATAAGGTATTTGAACTTTCGTTGATTTTATTTTGTTGTTAACATATACAGACTATAATATTAATGAGTGATAATACTTTAGGGTGTGTATGGGTTCTTTATTTTTCAACACTGAAAGGTATTTTTAAATTATTTTATGGGAAAATTTATGATGTTGAAGCATTTCTCATACAAACATGAAAGTCAAATATTAATCTTTTGGCGCTGGTGATAGGTTTCACAGTATACTCAACATAGATACACACAACCCAGAGTATTATCACTCATTTATTTGACACCTTAGGTTTAGGTTTAAAGATATTTATTATCATCTCGTATATCATTGAATCGGAACGGAGTATAGCTCGACAAAGCCTTTCCCTAGCTCGACAAAAATGCTGTTTCTTGTCAGTACAACCAACCCCCCCCTTCCCCCTCCTCTATTTGGGTGACAATCAGCGCATCGAGGACTCTACACATCCGTGTCAAGTAGGTCCGTCGTTTACGGCGCGTCTTAACAAGTTGATTGTCAAGGAGGCTTGATTAATGTGTTACGGCTTCGATTGAGACAGTCTGTTTGTCGCACATGTACAGTGTACATGTACTGTCCTGAGACTAATCTATTCTGACTAGAGGTCGCCATGTAGTCGAAATTCGACCAAAATTCATATTATAAATTTTACTTTGAGGTTTCTTTACATTTTGTTCTTATATGCGCATAAAACATTAAGATGCAATATTTTATGGTTAAACGAACTTACCTTAAGTGAAGTTCGACCAAAATTTTGTGAGATGCTGCATCTGAGAGACTTCCATAATAACCATGTAGTCCGTTTTACGACCTACAACATCGCCACACGATTTTTAGATAAGCATTTAAAAAGATCTAAAAAGTTCACGTTCACTCACGGCTCGAGCGGTCCCGATCTCCGTTCGGCTTCATTTGGTTTAGAGAATTGGTCGAGGCTTTTATTCTGCACCCTGGGGTCCTTGCTCAGCGTGCGCCTCCTGCGCACCGCGTGCTAGGGTGTGGGAGGGAGTGAAGTCTCTCAGATGCAGCATCTCACAAAATTTTGGTCGAACTTCACTTAAGGTAAGTTCGTTTAACCATAAATTTTATTTCGATGCTGCATCTGAGAGACTTCCATAATAACCATGTAGATGTTCAGCGCTTGTGGCAGAATAAAACGGTAATTACAATCTTATCACATCTGTGTTCATTCTTTATCACAAATAAAAACTTAATATTCAAGAATGTAGTCATTTCAAAACAAAAACATAATAATGTTATCAATATTATAGTTCTATTCATCCGTAGTTTTAATGATTTATAAAAATAATTATTGTCTAATAAAGCATTTGAAATAAAGTTATATAATCTTTTGTTAATACAGAAAACGATAACACTTGCTGATTCATGTCTGATAAGTATCAGAGGTTGATTTTAAAAATCCGTAAAATAAAAGCGAGTTGCCTGACCAGTTTTGTAATTAAAATCTAATGACACGCCGGCCTATCTGACCGAGGAAGTGGCGGCGTGACGCGTGCTGTGCGCCGTGAATACGTTCACGTCCACGCCTCTCGCAAGTCGCAGATGCGACTTATGGTCTAAGAACTCGCGTAGTGAACGGGCTTTTTAAAAGGTGAGAAATAATTTATAAGTTTTTACACGATTGAGACAAATACTAGTTCTTTCTAAATATGATAACAAAGTGAGTGCAGGACAAATTGAAGGTTGGCCAAAGTCTTGACTTGCCAAAGCAAAAGAGGCTTACACCTATTTGGTGTCGAGGTCTTAATTAATCATTAATTGCAATAACGATACGCGAATCGTAAAAGTGAACGTCTGCTATTCTACTTAGTGACAACGTCTCCAGTCTCCATCCGTTGTCCTGTGGACAACGCCATCAGAGTTAGTGCCTTTTGTGATAAAATTTGGGTTGCAGTGAAATCATACTTACAAAATTTAGCAAATATTCCAAGACTAAATTAGGTTCCTGGAACTAGTTACACCATTGTTTTAATTCCATTTTATATTGATAATATGTACCTTTTGTTACAGATTTTAGCTTTATGTCAATAAACTGAGGCCCGTTAGTATTCCACGCACCAAGTAGGCTTGCTGCACAATACTGCTCACGCTAGGGTAACACTAGAAGGGGACAGTAGACATTATATATTAGGTTTCAAATAAATTATGTCAAACTTGAGTAGCGACTGAAACAGAGGCAACCATGGCAGCAACAGCCAGTAGGAGATTAAAATTTTACATATTATTATAATATGTATATTGTTATTTAAACGTAGATCGCATGGAAACGCAAATAAATCCATATTATTAAGTTGTATAGATAATTAAAAGTCCTTCTTGGTTAATTTCCATTATCTATCGATACTAATGTACCTAGATGTTTCGTCGGCGTCTTTGTCATCGTAAGATTCAAAGTAAAATAAAGCAAAAATATAAATACTTAGGTACGTTTTATTTCGCACTACTACCTAGTTTTGTTGTGAATTCATTGAGATTGAACGCCACATAATCTAATAATATAAGACATAGCTCAAGTATTGTTTATTTCGAGCATTACATAAAATTTACAAAATTATTATAAGCCCATAAATGCAGCTAATAATTCCAGGTAATTACTATGATTTTGAGCCATCAACTAATTAATGGCGTCTTGTTATTACTCCATTGCTTGCGGCTCCTCAGCCTGTAAGTGGAGAGTACGTAAAGATTTGTAAATCGTACAAATTTCTTTATATATTAATTATTATTAAAGGCTTTGGACCCGATAACGCAACTCCAGTCCACATCATAATACGAATAAGATTTTAGTAACATAATCGAATCAATATTATTAATATTATATTTCTCCAAACCTAAAAACTTTTCTCTCTCAAATTATGTATAAATAATTATTACATAACTGGTGTATGCTGGACATGATAATGTCAAAATGTCAATAAACTTCACGAAATCACGTTCACCAATTTGGACTTTATTACGGATTTCGTAAGATATTTAAGAGATTTTCAGAAGTTTTTCAGAAGGTAATTATAATAACTGCATTTGCAGTATCTATCTGGAACCCAAGAATTGTATAAACTTGTGAAGTTATCATATTGCTTTTCTCAAATTTTATAACAAAACCTAGTTATTCTAATTTTACCTTTAGTTCATTAGTACATAGTGCTTAATTACATATTATAGAATAATCTTTACCAACACAAAGATTTTCATCGAGGCAAGCAACTATTAAATGCCCATGGTTTCTTAACCATGTGAGAAGAGGCTTAAGTTAGTTAGTTGAGCTTTGTAAATACAAATGTAGCAGAACTTAAGCCACATGGAAGACAATAAAATTCATGAGGATTATAATTATGAAATCTAAACCTCACATATTTTTTATGCCTTTTATGTATTGACACAATAAAGCAAACTTCTTTGAGATCAATTGATGGGGGCTTAGAAGCACCTAAGAATCAAATTTTCTAGCGGTGCGAATATCTTCCACTATAAAATGTTAATTATGTACAAATTTGTTAAGATGTTCTTTAAGTTCAATATAAACTTATTAAACCCACCATTACCGTTCGGTGTTAGAATCATTACCCTTCTTTTTGGCTTCGCCGAAGTCGGGTAAAATATGAATTATCATATTAAAATAGCTTCTAATTCCTTATGTTAATTTATAAGCTTTTTATATTTTTACGTCATGAAAACTGACGTCATGTAAGTTAGTAAATAAAAAGGTATATATAATACCTTAAACGCACGACAGAACTGTGCTGTCAGCATTAATTAGAAACCAATTGTGTAAAAACAATGGAATGCATCTTGCGTGAGGTACCTCTAATAACAGCGTCTCCTCTCCTTGTTGGCTCTGGCGCTCGTGTAGGCACGGCCGCGGCGCTGCGGCAGTGTCCTCCTCGCTGACGTGGATGGCTGCGGCTCGTGCAGGCGGGCCGGCGCTGCTGGCGCTGGCCTCGTGTACTGTTACTGCGGCTCGTGTAGCGGGCCGGCGTCGCTGACGCTGGCCTCACGTACTGTTACTGCGGCTCGTGCAGCAGGCCGGTGCTGCTGGCGCTGGCCTCACGTACTGTTACTGCTGCTCGTGCAGCGGGCCGGCGCTGCTGGCGCTGGCCTTATGTACTGTTACTGCGGCTCGTGCATCGGGCCGGCGCTGCTGACGCTGGCCTCATGTACTGTTACTGCGGCTCGTGCAGCGGGCCGGCGCTGCTGTCGCTGGCCTCATTCACTGTTACTGCGGCTCGTGCAGTGGGCCGGCTCTGCTGGCGCTGGCCTCACGTACTGTTACTGCGGCTCATGCAGCGGGCCGGCGCTGCTGGCGCTGGCCTCATGTACTGTTGGCTGCGGCTCGTGCAGCGGGCCGGCGCTGCTGGCGCTGGCCTCACACAATGTTGACGAGGAGGAGCTCCGGAGTTTCCCGGCGGTATCCGATGCCTGCGCTGGGAGAAGGCTTTAAAGGTTTACTAGTTTGAAGACGAGTATAAATCCTTGGTATTATTTGTGTTTCCACAAGCTTTTCACAGCACCAGTATTCATACCTTTTTCACCTTGGATTGTATTCCAAAATTCTTTATACAATTGAGGCAATATATTAAGCTTCTTTCAGCCAACTGATTCATCAAAATGTAAATCTGGTAGGAGGTCAGCTGTTTTAGAAATTTATTTTATTATTTCTATTTTCAAAAGACTTTCTCTAATAAGTACTTTTGTTAAATTTAGGCACTTGTGATCGTAAAAAGATTTTTGGTATAAGTGGTTTTGCAACTAGAGACTCCTTTGCTCTGTCTCTTTGATAGCCCATTCAATAGGATTTTGCTCTGTGTCTTTGACAGCTCATCCAATAGGATTGTACCCCAACGTTTAGAGAGTTTAATGGGTATGTTTTCGCATTATAATTTGGCAAATTTATTTGCCACTCCAAGAATATTTAAGAATTCAATTACACCACAGAACAAGCGGTCAACTTCTTGGCTAGTCCACCGGCTCAGGGTCTGTTTGATTAACCGGCGCTGACGTCGGCGGATCGGGCTGCTGCGGCGTCGGCGCTAGCGCGGATGACTCGACGTAATCAACGTCTACGATGTCGGTCAAAGACCGAGGAGTGGCGCAGCCAGATTCGGCCACTCGCACTTATCACGTCTGCTGACGCCCGGCGAGCGCTCATAATCACGTCGGCTTTCCCAAAAACAGAAAACCAAAGCGCCAGGATGAAAAGCAAGAAGTAACTTTCAGGATGGCATCGCGTGTCATCACGTTAAGAAAGAACTTATTTTTGTAACCAGGATAATATCTCGTATTACCACATTAAGGTACAAAATAATGACTATCTGGGTAATATCATGTATTAACACGTTAAGACGGTCATTTTAGTAACATACAGTGACTACACCTTAACTGAGAACAAAGGAAAAACACGGAATATTTTTTAAAATAATTGTGGGTAGTTTGGTACCTTTAAAGTCCTTTGTTGCGGCGTAATTTACTTTCCATTCGCCATATATTTGACGAATATGTTCGTGATCATCCTTATACTTCCATATTTCCATGTTATCCGGCAATAAAAACTAATTATTGCACTGTATCACTATTAAAATTAATTATAAGTGTTGACGATGTCGCACACGAAAAACGAATGAAGCCGAACGGAGATCGGGACCGCTCGAGCCGTGAGTGAACGTGAACTTTTTAGATCTTTTTAAATGCTTATCTAAAAATCGTGTGGCGATGTTGTAGGTCGTAAAACGGACTACATGGTTATTATGGAAGTCTCTCAGATGCAGCATCGAAATAAAACTTATGATAATCGGTGATTACATAATATGTAAATCTTTCTTGAAAACCACTCTAAAAAGGTAATATTATGTATTATATTCTGACTAGAGGTCACCATGTAGTCAAAATTCGACCATAATTCCAATTATAATTTCAACTTTTAGGTTTCTTTAGATTTTGTTCTTATATGCGCATAAAACATTTAGATGAAATTGATAAATCTTATCATAATCGGTGATTACTTTATAGGTAAACCTTTCTTGAGAATCACTCGAAGGTAAAAGCACCTCGAAGTATTTTTCGACTTTATTGCAAACATACAGACAGACGCAATGGAGAACTTAGTTTCATGGTATATGACACACATTTAATGGTATTGTATACTATTAGTACTATTTTATAAAATTTTAGTACGAATTACTAGAAAATTATAGGAAGAACTCGTGGGGATGTATGACCCAAGATCATAAAATATATGAACCGTTCTGCCCGAGAGTAATTGAAAGGTTTGGATTGGCTTTATTTGTGGGTCAGCCCCATAAAAGTACGGTCACGAGCAAAACTCTCGCGAAGATATAGTCCAGAGATTGCTACGACGCTTCCACAGGAAATAACGTTGCCTTACAAAATATGAAGATAAGTAGAATAAGTAAATATATATTTGGCTAAGCTATGAACGCCTCGTGCTAAGATATGAACCATTTTTCCCAAAGAAAGAAAATATAAATAAAACTAGCTGACCCGTGCCCACTTCGTTAAGCATAGAAATAGCTTGAGGTGAACCGTTTAAGCCTTCCCGGGAATGTCACGAATATTTCAAGACTAAAAATAGCCGAATCGGTTCAGCCGTTCTCCAGTTTTAGCGAGACTAACGAACAGCAATTCATTTTTATGTGTAAGAAGATTGAAAAACCCTTGATTAGTCAACCAGTGGTGAACTGATAATTATGAATTTGTAGCTTATACCACTCTAGATCACGAAAGCTTTTAAACAAAAAACTAGATTGAATTCGGTCTTTGGGAGGTACGATGCCAATTACAGACACACCCAGACAGACAGGTCAAACTTATAACACACATATTTTCGTCGGGGGCTTAAAATACAAAATAAAATTATACTCTCTATCAATACGTACCTTTTCTCGCAATTATTTGATGCTTGAGCTACTCTTAACATCCCAGTTTCATGTATTTTTTATTTATTACTGCTGCTCTAAAATTGCAGCCCCTTTCTTACTTTTTTTTGTACTCATTGCGTGTAAAAAGTATGTAATGCCTACTACCTTTCCTATTACCTTGTTCCTTAGAACAAGACGGTTAAAAAAACATGAATCTACCTCGATTTGTGGACTGCATAGTAGAAAATGTTTAGCAGCATAATATTCAGTTAAACAACAATACTGAACTTTGTATCAAAGAGAAACAAACAATAAACGTGTTCTGGGAAACATTTTAGTGCTCGTAATAATATACAATGCATCACTATTGTATTTGAAGTATTATTGTTTTTATGTGTTCGCGATTACGACACTAATATTACCCTAAGCTAAGAATAACACGTTTTTTAACATAACAGTATTTACATGCTGTATGTACAACATTAATAATAATTGTAAACCAGATTCTAGAGAACGGCTTTAGTGGGTCTCTTAGTACTTAAAATACAAATATTTGTGCTTCACTGAAAGCTAAACTGTATTACAGTAATAATATATTAATATTTTTTTATAATAGTATAAATATGTTATATATTTAGAACTAGCTGTGCCCGCGACTTCGTACGCGTGGAAAAGTGATTTAGGACAGCAGTTCAAATACATTTTTAGTTTATGAACACTGTCGTTTGGATATTTAAAATCACTAATTTAAAGTAATGCTGCTTTATAGACGGTATAGAAAGAAGTAGGCCGATGGAGTAATAATAATAGTTTACTGTCAAATAATGGCCGTTTTTGTCGTGAATGTTTTGAGGTATTTTTTCTATGAAAATGCTAACAATTCTTACTACCAGGTCGAAAAATGACCGTGTATTATTAACCGACTTCAAAAAAAGGAGGAGGTTCTCAATTCGTCTGTATGTATAATATTTTTTTTTCTTTTATGCGAACGGGACTACTTCATAGTACGCTCATATACGCGACGAAGATCTCTGTACTGAGATTTGTATGGACTTTACGCCGCAGCGACTGCAGACGATGATCGTTTTCACACCGACGCTGCGCTGCTGGCGCCGAGCGCCAAATTTTTTAAAAGTCTACTCTCGGTGCGCAATTCCAACTCGGACTTGCCCGGTTTTTTATTTATTAATTACCCACGCTAACCAACATGTAGCCTACTTTGGGACTTTACGGTTAAAGTACTAACTTCCTTTAGACGACAAAATAACAAAAGTCCAAAAGAAAGAAAAAACCCAAGCCGTACCTAGCATAAAAACTAATAAATAAAAATATCATGAAAAACATAAATCTTACTTATATTGACATAACTTTTTTAATTTAAATGTACCTATGACATCTCATTCATATCTTAAAAACAAACTATACTACGCCTATACTTTATTAATCGTATTTGCAAAACCTAAGTGTAATAATAAATTACTTCGCACAAAGTAATAATTATTTTCACTTGTACTGGAAAATAAGTATTACTTTGTGCGAAGTAAATTTAATTGTTCCTTTTATTTAATTTTCAGATTTTTAGTGATGGGTATAGACTGAGTAGGGATAATTCTCAAATGATCAGACGACGATTATTTGAGGATGGAAAATGAAAAACAAAAACGATTAGATAAAAAAAAATTGTAGAAAGAGAAAAAGTCCACCGCATAACCGTAACATATATATATATATATAAATATATAGCATACTGCTGCTCTGGCGTAAGCCAGATATTATAGATCCAGGATATGGTGCAAAACCTAACTATTTGGTAACATATGCTTAGACTCCTTCAGAAAAAATCAAAATCAATATATTATTCCACATAAATTTTGAGAATTTCCTTCGATTCCTCACGGATCCCATCATCAGGTCACCATTTGGTGACAATGGGATCAAATTTAAATTATACCCTACACAACATAAAATTTTTTTAAAATCGTTTCAGAAACGATGAAGATATCCGCGAAGAAACAAAAAAAAAACAAACATATATTTACGAATTGAGAAACCTCCTCCTTTTTTGTAAGTCGGTTAAAAATATTATGTTGGTTATTTCATGTTACAATCTACCTTTGTGCCAAGTTTCATTTAAATACGTTGAGTAGTTTGGCTAAAATACCGTCAAATATGTAGCTACAATTTTTTGAAGATCCCACGGGAACCCTTTCGTTTTTCGGGATAATAATTTTCTAGTAATGCTTTTCAGATCATAAGCTACCTGTCTGCCAAATTTCATTTAAATACGTTGAGTAGTATGGCTGAAATACCGTCAAATAGGTAGCTACAATTTTTTGAAGATCCCACGGGAACCCTTTCGTTTTTCGGGATAACAATTTCCAATAATGCTCTTCAAGTCGTAAGCTACCTGCCTGCCAAATTTCATTTAAATACGTTAGGTAGTTTGGCTGAAATACCGTCAAATAGGTAGCTACAATTTTTTGAAGATCCCACGGGAACCCTTTCGTTTTTCGGGATAACAATTTCCAATAATGCTCTTTAGGTAATAATCTACCTTCCTGCCAAATTTCATTTAAATACGTTGAGTAGTTTGGCTGAAATACCGTCAAATAGGTAGCTACAATTTTTTTAAGATCCCACGGGAACCCTTTCGTTTTTCGGGATAATAATTTCCAGTAATGCTTTTCAGATCATAAGCTACCTGCCTGCCAAATTTCATTTAAATACGTTGAGTAGTTTGGCTGAAATGCCGTCAAATAGGTAGCTACAATTTTTTTAAGATCCCACGTTAACCCTTTCGTTTTTCGGAATAATAATTTCCAGTAATGCTTTTCAGATCATAAGCTGCCTGCCTGCCAAATTTCATTTAAATACGTTGAGTAGTTTGGCTGAAATACTTTCAAATAGGTTGCTAAAATTTTTTGAAGATCCCACGGGAACCCTTTCGTTTTTCGGGATAACAATTTCCAATAATGCTCTTCAGATCATAAGCTACCCGTCTGCCAAATTTCATTTAAATACGTTGAGTAGTTTGGCTGAAATACCGTCAAATAGGTAGCTACAATTTTTTGAAGATCCCACGGGAACCCTTTCGTTTTTCGGGATAACAATTTCCAATAATGCTCTTCAGATTATAAGCTACCTGCCTGCCAAATTTAATTAAAATACGTTGAGTAGTATGGTTGAAATACCGTCAAATAGGTAGCTACAATTTTTTTAAGATCCCACGGGAACCCTTTCGTTTTTCGGGATAAAAATTTCCAATAATGCTCTTCAAGTCGTAAACTACCTGCCTGCCAAATTTCATTTAAATACGTTGGGTAGTTTGGCTGAAATACCGTCAAATAGGTAGCTACAATTTTTTGAAGATCCCACGGGAACCCTTTCGTTTTTCGGGATAACAATTTCCAATAATGCTCTTCAGATTATAAGCTACCTGTCTGCCAAATTTAATTAAAATACGTTGAGTAGTATGGCTGAAATACCGTCAAATAGGTAGCTACAATTTTTTGAAGATCCCACGGGAACCCTTTCGTTTTTCGGGATAACAATTTCCAATAATGCTCTTCAAGTCGTAAGCTACCTGCCTGCCAAATTTCATTTCATTCCATACAGTGGTTTTAGCGTGATGCGACGACAAACATTCCCATATGGACAGACAGACAGACAGACAGACAGACAGACAGACAGACAGACAGACAGACAGACAGACAGACATTTTTTTCAAAAATGTTATTTTTAGGTTCTGTGGCCCTTATAGACCCCCTTTTTTTGATTTTCACTTAAATATTCTTAATGTACAGACATGACCCCTCTACAGATTTATTATATGTATAGATAAGGAAACTTGAAATCTGGTATTTTCTTCAACTGAACTTATCTTACTCAATGTCGATAGTAAATATCTACAAAAAACAGCACATAGCAATAAAATAAATACATTTAGGTGTACAATGTACATGTCTTATACATGCGAATACATTATAAATACTAAATTTGACTCATCGTAAGGGACCTCAATGAATCCTGAGTGTTTACAGTCCTGAAATGGCGGAATCCGCATTGCTATAAAAATAAACATAGCTGAGTTAAAATGGAATAGATTTCAATTCCGATTTATTACTTGTTTCTTCTTCTTCTTCTTTAAAATAGCCTCCCATAAGGAATAGCCAGTATCAGTCTGTAGGTTGACGATATGGACGCTTTTTTTTTATCTCTGGCAAAAACTTTGCGTTATGTAGGTATTTTGTGAAAGTACAAGGAGAATTATATTAACTTAAAAGTATTTAAATAAAATATAATATTTAGTAAGTAGATAACATTATATCTTCCCATTACCTGTAACAAGACACAACAATTATGTTAGATTATTGTTAGTATTCAATAAAGACACACAAATCTACAATTTAATGTTATTAAGGTTAATAAAATTACATAGTATATCAACAAAGGGGGTATGAACCAAGGACAAAAGGGATTGGAAATCAGAAGGACGAGGGATATTAGGGGGTAGTGAATCATATAGTGAGTACGTAAGATTTGGACAGCTAAAAAAGATATGTTCGAGAGTCCCTTCATCAAATCCACACTCACATAGAGACGAATCTCTAACCCTAATTTTGTTAAGAAAGACTGGAGTACAGGAGTGGCCTAAACGCAGGCGACATACAGTAGAGGTTACAGATTTTTTTGCTTTTTTATATTTGAAAAACCAAGGCTTCACCAACACCTGGTTTTGGAGAGAAAAGTAAAATTTGCCCTTACTATTTCCCGATACAGACCAATCCTCATTCCAGTCTGAAGTCAAATGTTCCATAGCCAAAGGGATTAGGTCACTACAGTAAAGTTTATAATGAGAAAGACCACCTGAATGAGTGGCTTGCTTCGCATAGAAGTCTGCACTCTCATTACCTGATATACCGCTGTGGCTTGGTATCCAGACTAATTCAACATGGGTGTTTTGGTAAAAGCATTTCAGAAGGAGATATCTAATCTTCGAGATATACGGAAATTTAATTTTAGCAGTAAAGGGATTAGCTTGTATAGCCTGAAGGCAGCTACGAGAGTCGGAAAAAATTACAGAGTTGCTTAGGCGGTGAGACTCAATGAATAATAGAGCCTCAAGTATGGCAATTGCTTCCCCTGTAAAGACAGATGACTTGGATGGCAATTTAGAATTTAGCACCACATTAACTTTTGGTATCCAAACAGCTGCCCCTACATGTCCCTGTGGTGTTAATTTTGATGCGTCCGTGTATATATGATACCAGTCCTTATATTTGGTATTAACTATTTCCAAAAATTGTTGATTTGCATTTTCAGTGCCTTTTATAATACCAGAATCTAAGGAAATAATCGGAGTTTTAATTAGAGCCTCATATGGTACTTCGAATATTGAAAGCATCTTACTCTGATAAACTGGGCAAGGTAAGTTGATAAATTTAAGAAAGCTTTTAATCAAACATGGTGGGGTTTTATGGGCCCAGTAAGATGAAGAATTTACTAAATGGGAGAGAGTATGTAGTTTCGAAACGAGAGGATGATCCGAAAGTTGTAAAGCTTTAAAAAGAAAACGGTCAGAAAGTAGCTGGCGTCGGAAATGTAAGGGAGGGTCAGCGGACTCTATTTGGAGGGCATTATTGGCTGTGGACTTCATAGCACCGAGTACTAAACGTAGACACCTGGATTGAATTTTGTCTAATGCTAGAAGTGCGGATTTATGACATGGTTCGAGAATAATAGAGCCGTAATCTAAGTGGCTTCTAATTAGAGCATTATATATAAGTTTTTGTGTGTAGGGGTGTGAGCCCCACCAGACTCCAGAGAGACACCTGATTATGTTTATATTCTTTTCACATTTTTTTATAATATGATTAATGTGCTGAATACCTGTCATCTTTGAATCGAGGTAAACGCCTAAAAATTTTACCGACTCCGTAACTGGAAAAATCTGATTATTTAGTGATATTTCAATATTGGGTATAACCCTCCGTCTAGAAAAAACAACTGTAGTACTTTTTTCTACTGATATACCCAAACCGTGGTCATCCATCCACTGACTTAGGTAGTAAAGAGCAGAATTAAGTCGAGCAGAGGCTTCAGATACCTCTTTGGAAGAGATGTATAAGGATATGTCATCCGCATATTGAATAATGTTACAAAAGGAGGTAACAGATAAGTGTAAATTGTGGGTATATATGCTATAAAGAAGTGGGCTAAGTACATTGCCTTGCGGCAAGCCTTTCCACACTAGTCTGTGAATAGGATGTGAATTATTATGGGAAACAATGACTGTTCGACATGAAATAGAATTACATATATAGTTGACTATCTTCACAGGTATACTCAGATCTAGCATAGTCTGCCTGAGTACTGGAAGCAGTACATTGTCGTATGCGGACGAAACATCCAGAAACATTCCAACCAGAGTCTCTTGTTTCGAGAAGGCAATTCGAATATCGGATACTAATGTGCATAAGCTATCTGTGGTACTAAAACCCTTACGAAACCCAAATTGACTTCTCGAAACAATGCCCCTACTTTCCAAAAACCACTCAAGCCTGTTTTTGATAAGATGTTCCAGTATCTTTGATAGGGTAGAAGAAAGTGCAATGGGACGGTAACTAGATGAATTGTTTTCAGGTTTACCAGGCTTTATGATGGGAAGGATGGTTTGACACTTCCATTCCCCAGGAGGATGTCCAGAATGAAAAATATAATTTAGAAAGTCAAGTATGATTTTTTGAGTGTTACTATTACATTTCACAATGAAAGAATATGGGATACCATCAGGGCCAGGAGATGAATCTGAGAGGGAATTAAGGACAATTCTGAACTCCTCCATAGAAAAAGGATTCTCAAATTCGTTAGAAGGTGCAGCAAAAGGGGATAATTGTAGATTAGGACACTCTTCTTGAGTAGGTACCCAAGGAGGAGCCACTTTTTGAGAAAACTCATAAATCCAAGGCGAAGGGTCATTAGTTACGGGATTTGAATTAAAAGAGGAAGAGCCACGAAACTTTTTCAGATTGTTCCACACCAAGGATGGCAAGGATAAGGGGGCCAAGCCCTCACAAAATCTATGCCATCCTAAACGCTTCTTGTGTGAAAGTGTCTTTTTGGTTTCTGCTGCTATCCTTTTATAGCTGATATAATTCTCGATCGTCATATCTCTAGAGAAGGCTCTTTCTGCGTCCTTGCGTTTTTTACATGCCAATGTGCATTCAGCATCCCACCAAGGGGGAGAAGAAACGCGGTTAACATTTAAAGCTCTAGTTGGTATGGTAGCTGATGCACTATCAAGAAGTGCTTGTGTTAAATGGGGATATAATGCAAAAACATTATGTTCATCTACAGTTGATAAAGAATAAATTTTCTCTTCAGCCAATGATGCAAATTGTGACCAATCAGCTTCTGAGGTTTTAAATTTAAATCTAGATGGATTTCTAATTACTGCTGGAACAGTGGAAAATTGGAGAGATAGAAGTATAGGAAAGTGATCACTGCCATATGAATTTGAAAGGATGGACCAGGAAATTTGGGAAGAGAGTGAAGGGGAGCAAATGGATAAGTCTACGGCAGACCTAGGATTCTGAGGAGGGGTCACCCTACGAGTTGGGCTTCCATTGTTTAAAATAACTAGATTTAAATCATCCACAGAATCAAGGAAGATATTAGACAGTAAATCGGAATGGTGGGAACCCCAAGAAGAATGCTGTAAGTTAAAGTCACCCATAAGGATCATTGGAGAAGGGATGCGGTTGATAATAGAAAAAAGTTCGGAGAGGACAACAGAGTTAGGATTGGGTAAGTAAATGGATACAAAAGAAATGTCAAAAGCTCGAACAGCCACAATGTTAAAATTACTGTGTGGTGGAATAGGAATAGCACTAAAAACTACAGAAGTTGAAATTAATATAGCTGCACCAGCTCTACCGTCGCTCCTATCATCCCGAAGACAGGAGAAGCCCGAGACTCTATAGTGAGACCCTGGCCTCAACCAAGACTCCTGAATGGCAAAAATAAGAGGTTTGAATTTACTATTTAAATATAAAATATCATGACTTTTGTTCCTAACACTACGACTGTTCCATTGAATTATAGTCTTCTGATCCATTATTATTAAGAGATGAATTTGTTATGTTTATCAGCTGAGTTAAATTATTACGAAGAGTATTTGACATACCCATCCCAGTATCACTGAAACGGGATATTAGATTTAGTAAAAGGGAAGATAGAAGTTCAGGGAAGTTATCATTAATAGACAAAGAGTTATTTGGAATGGCAACACCATTAGGTGTTTCCAAGGCCGGTTCCTGTATAATAGATCGGTGGGCAATATGGTTATAACCAGGTTTGGGAACGGGTATTGTGCGTCGTGGGGTAGAAATAGTTTTTCTATAAGAAATAGTAGGAATAGTAGGAGGAGGAGAAGGAGTGTACTGGCGGGGTGATGGGGGAGTAACAATAGGAGCAGCCGCAACATCATTGTATGCTCTACGTATGTTAGGGAACCTAGCTGAAGCCTCAGCATATGAAATATTTTGCTCTGACATAGTTAGCTTTATTTCTTTTTGTCTAAGGTATTCAGGACATTTTGGATTATTAGCCGTATGAGGGCCAGAGCAAAACAGACATATAGCGTCTTGATTGTCGCAAGTGTCACCCTCATGAGGTTGTGAACACTTGTAGCATCTAGGTTCAGATCTGCAGAGATTCTTGACATGGCCAAACCTGCAACATCGGTTGCATTGGATGATAGGCAGTTTATATAATTCGACGGGTAGAGATGTGTAAAATAGGTAGGTATGTGGAGGTAATTTTTGTCCATTAAAAGTAACAACAATTGTTTGTGTAGGTAGCCATGTTGTACTACCATTAACGTCTGATGTCTTGCGACACATACGACGAGCCTTTATTACTTCGCCATATCCAGTAGGTACTACACAGTGACGGACAAACTCATCCATTCCAATATCTGTAGCTACATTCCTAACTATTCCCATCCTAGACACATTAAATGAGGGAATAGAAGCAGAAAAGCCTGCATTAACTAGTACTGAAGACTCCAGAAATTTATTAGCGTCGCCTGAGTTTTTAAATTCCACAGAAACACGATTTCTGCCTATACGTTTTACGCCACCTTGAGCAACTGAGAAAATGTTGTTTTGAAAGAGAAAGCGGCCAAATTCCATAGGGCGGATAATACTGTTATTTGTAGTTTCAACTTTAGACACATGTACAACAAACGGGGAAGAGTCATTAGGTGTATATTGACGCTTATTTAAAAATTCCGGTTTTGCGTAAGTATATTGGTTATTTTGAGAAGTGGCTGGGTTATTGTCAGTGTTATCATCATGCTGGGAAGGGGGATTAGGTCTGGGACGTTTATTTGGAATGTTCGCCATTTCCACATCTGGGGCAGGACTTCTTCCACTTGGCGGGGTAACACAAATAAAATCTCGCGTGCCGCCGGGATCCGGCGGATCATTATCCATTGTAAAACTAAACTTTAACGCTACTTACGTTACGAAAACAACACATAAACAGCACAGTAACACAATAGACGAACAAACAAGAAGATATAAATCACAAATGAATACAAAAATCCTTTCAAAACTTTATATCTAGCCGAACACTTGCATCAAGCACTCAACCAAATCGCAAAGTCTTCTATTACTTGTTTTAAGGTATAGGTTAGATTAGATGACGTAAGACATACAGCAAGATGGTACACTTTTGTACCGGCTTAACTTATATTCATCTTGCTCCATCTGAAAATTTTGTGAAGTATTCTGATTTTAATCCATACATACATTACGAAGTATTCTGATTTTAATCCATACATTTATTTACGCCTCCGTGGTCTAGTGGTTCAGAGCTTGGCTCTTGACTCGGAGGTCGCGGTTTCGAATCCCGCTGAGTGAACAAAAAGCTTTAAATGTTCCTGAGTCATGGATGTGTATTAAATTTGTGTATTAATATAATAAAAATCTTAAATATGTGTATAGTATTAAATTATTAAATATATTTCCGCTGTCTGGTACCTGTAACACAAGTTCTTCGGATACTTAGCATGGGGCCAGATTGACGTGGTGTGAAGTTCTATTATTATTATTATTATTAAATTTTAATGTGTCTGTCTGTTTGTCTGACACTTTGATCGCTGAACCACAAAGAGACCTAGGAATTCCGGAAAAGGCCACAATATATTTTTATATTGTAACCCTAAAGCGATAATTATTCCATTAATTTACTAATGTGTGTTTATACCTGGATCCAATGAAATTTAATTTCAGGCTGAAAAAAACTAGTAATATAATATTATTGTTTTTCATTAGATACTGAACGTTATACAGGCTATAATGTTAAAGAGTGATAATACAATAGGGTGTATATGGGTCCCGTATATAGAGTTTACTGTGAAAGTACCAGCGCTGAAATAGTTACTTAAATGGGAAAAATAATGACATTGGAGCACTCATAGAAACATGAAACTTAAAAGCAAGTCTTTCAGGACTGGTACTTTCACAGTAAATTCTACATAGGGGGCACATACAAACCTTAAAGTATTATCACTCATTTATGTTATAAATTGTATATACTGTAAACCTCAGTTTAATATAAAGTGTTAACGTTTTTCCAAATTAATTTAGACTCTACGAGTACGAATACCCGAAAAACATTTAATCTCTCGCCATCTATTGTTCGGGAATATGAAAAGATGAATAAAAAAGTGTTAAAAACTTTGTCACATGTTTCAAAGCGTGGCGTATCAAATAGAAACAATAGGGTAGCTTTCTAGTGTTGAATACTACATTTTAACAAATTAAATTAAATTCTTTATAAATATACAAATTTTTATCTAAAATAAAAGTTATTTCGGTTGACTCGATTAAATTATAAGCAAATTAAAAATATTATTCTCTTTCTCGTAAAAGGATCTTGGGTCCCAAATTTACAACCTACTATTACTATTGCAAAATGTACAACTTACTATTGCACTGATGTTACACCAGTCCTATTTTGCCCTTTTCGCATTGCAAGTTTAAGTGTTTTGTATATTTATTATTTTTCACGATATCAAGATTTGGGGCTTAGATTATATTATATTACCATGGTATCGAGTATTGATGGGTTAATTTTATTGGTTTTTAGAAATACCCCAAAAATATACTGTACCTACCTACTATAATATATTTAAAAAAAAATCGGCATCAGTATTATGTACCTACATACATACATTTTAGTGGGGTACATACGTACAGAGAGTGTTATAATCATTACCCTTAATTTTGGTTGCGATTACTAGCTCTTTAAAGCTTTAACTTATAACTTTCACTTTGACACTTATAGGTATATATATATGGTATATACCAAGCCATAGTGGCATTATATAGCTAATATATAAGATAGGCATATCGTGACATAGTTATAATACTTATATTTAATTAGTTTATAAAATTATAATATCAATCATATTAAGCTTGATTTAGTTATTACATACAGCTTATTTAGCCTTGCTTCAATTCTGAAAGGTGGTCCGCGACGCTTAGGTTTATCTTTTGTCAACGTATTCGGTAACCATAAAAATGACATACGTCAATTACGTCGCACTAACCTTTTTATTGGCTACTAGCTGACCCTTGCCCACTTCGTTGAGCATAAAAAGAGTTTCTGATGAAATTCAACTAAAAAAAAACAACGTGGAACCCGCAACGCGGGAACCCGGAACCCGCAACGCGGGAACCCGGAACCCGCAACGCGGGAACCCGGAACCCGCAACGCGGGAACCCGCAACGCGGGAACCCGCAACGCGGGAATCTGGAACCCGCAACGCGGGAACCCGGAACCTGCAACGCGGGAACCCGGAACCCGCAACGCGGGAACCCGCAACGCGGGAACCCGGAACCCGCAACGCGGGAACCCGGAACCCACAACCCGCAACGCGGAACCCGCAACGCGGGAACCCGGAACCCGCAACGCGAGAACCCGGAACCCGCAACCCGCAACGCGGAACCCGCAACTTGTGAACCCGGAACCCGCAACCCGCAACGCGGAACCCGCAACGTGTGAACCCGGAACCCGCAACGCGGAACCCGCAACGCGGGAACCCGGAACCCGCAACGCGGGAACCCGCAACGCGGGAACCCGGAACCCGCAACGCGGGAACCCGGAACCTGCAACGCGGGAACCCGGAACCCGCAACGCGGGAACCCGCAACGCGGGAACCCGGAACCCGCAACGCGGGAACCCGGAACCCACAACCCGCAACGCGGAACCCGCAACGCGGAAACCCGGAATCCGCAACGCGGGAACCCGGAACCCGCAACGTGGGAACCCGCAACGCGGGAACCCGCAACGCGGGAACCCGCAACGCGGGAACCCGGAACCCGCAACGCGGGAACCCGGAACCTGCAACGCGGGAACCCGGAACCCGCAACGCGGGAACCCGCAACGCGGGAACCCGCAACGCGGGAACCCGGAACCCGCAACGCGGGAACCCGGAACCCACAACCCGCAACGCGGAACCCGCAACGCGGAAACCCGGAACCCGCAACGCGGGAACCCAGAACCCGCAACGCGGGAACCCGCAACGCGGGAACCCGGAACCCGCAACGCGGGAACCCGGAACCCGCAACGCGGGAACCCGGAACCCGCAACGCGGGAACCCGGAACCCGCAACGCGGGAACCCGGAACCCGCAACGCGGGAACCCGGAACCCGCAACCCGCAACGCGGAACCCGCAACGTGGGAACCCGGAACCCGCAACGCGGAACCCGCAACGCGGGAACCCGGAACCCGCAACGCGGGACCCGGAACCCGCAACGCGGGAACCCGGAACCCGCAACGCGGGAACCCGGAACCCGCAAGGCGGGAACCCGGAACCCGCAACGCGGGAACTTGGAACTCGCAACGCGGAACCCGCAGCATGGGTCAAATTGAATAAATACTTAGTATCCTATGTCCGACTACTTGCTCTAAGCTACATCCTCACCATTTTCAGCCATATCGATAAAGCCGTTCTTGAGTTATAAATAATTTAACTAACACGACTTACTTTTACATATAGATGTATAGATTACTCCTACTAACATAAGCTAAGCCCGATGAATGCTCCCGTCACAGTCGGTCCAGCCAATTCGCTGAACGTTAGTTAGATGACGACGATGATGATGATGAAAAGTAGCCTAAATAAATCCTTATAACTTTAGCTATCTACCAGTGAAAGTCTCGTTAAAATCGGTCCAGCTGTTCCAGAGATTAGCCGGAGCAAAGAGACACGCTGACAGACATTTTTTTTTAAATTACATTTTCGTTTTCAGTAAATATCGTTGCCAATGCAAAAAAAAGCAGAAGGTATCGTTTAAAATGTCATATGCATTTAGAAAAACGTTGCTAATTGAAAGTTACATACTGACACTTCAATTTTATTTATTTGTATAGATGTATAGATTTGGAAAACTTCCCCAATCTTGGCGTTTTCACTGACGCGGAGCGGGGCGCATAGGAACTTAAGAGTTTCCAAGCGGAGTGGAGCAGAGATTTCGAGCATAGTGATTGGTCAATTCTGGTACCGCAAGCTCCTGTCCGCCTCGTCCCGCGTCAATGGAAACGCAGCCAAACGTCTATAACGTCTAACGGTCGCCATGGTAACCACGTTGTTTACAAATGGAAAACAAAAATTAGGAAATGCTATACATACCGTATTTATATCAGCTTAAACTATTTGGATTCATGTTTCTGTTAATCCTAATAATTTTATTAATCCAAATAGTTTAAGCTGATATAAAAACGATATTTATAGCATTTCATAATTTTTATTTTCCATTTGTAAATACTGATGTTGCCATGACAGCCGTGTCATATAAACTGCCAACGACGTGAATCGATCGAACCCAGGTTCAAACCCCGCGTTACCAATACGTATTTTCTTCTTTTTTCTAATTTTCTGCTTATTTTTTTCAACATTTTCTTTCATAATAACCTTTTCGTGACAATAACGAACATACCGTAAAAAAAATTTGCGAAATTGGTCAAGCCGTTGCCGAAGCGCACACGATGTAAGAAATTTTAGAGGTCGTTTTTTTACACTTTGGGCTACATTTTTTGGGTTTTAGTAAGGAACCCTACTTTTTTTAAACATATAATATAGCCTATGTTCAGCGCTAGGAATGTAGCTTTCCAACGGTGAAAGAATTTTTCATATTGGTTCAGTGGTTTCAGAGCCTATTCCATTCAAACAAACAAACAAACAAACAAACAAACAAACAAACAATCAAACGTTACCTCTTTATAATATTAGTATAGATATAGATAGTAATAACAAAGGATGTCCCGGTAGAGTTGCTTTCGACAGGTTGCAGGTTTATCACCGCTTGGTAATACATGATAAAATTATGTGGTGTGTATCATTCTGATTTCTCAAGTACGCACGGACGCCCATATGGCGATCTAAAATATGGTAAGGGCAAATTAAAAAAAAACAATTAACCATCTCGCAGTAGACCAGCATAGTCTAATGCTCCTGACATTGAAGACACCCAGAGGCCAGCCACGAGGACGACCGTGTTCATGATGAACTTTTTATGGGCCATCACGATAAATAAGAAAAAGCCTAGAATACGGCCCATTGAATACACCCTACTCACGTAGGGCTGTCACATTTCATTTACTTTTTATTATTCTCGAGCAGACGCGTCATTTATTGTATCATACCCACATGATATTTACGTAATGATATGAATTCTATAGGCATTGTGGTACTTAAGTGTATTGTCAGGGCGGGGGCTGATATAAAAAGTTAGTGTTACTTTAGGGCCACAGAAGAAAAACAGTACCCTCTTTTTACGGCAATTGCACGGACAATAAAGAACATATAATGTCTCCTCTCACTTATCTATATCTTCTTATCTTATCTTATATATGAAAAATTAATTGCTGTTCGTTAGTCTCGCTAAATATCGAGAACGGCTGAACCGATTCGGCTATTTTTGGTCTTGAAATATTCGTGGAAGTCCAGGGAAGGTTTAAACGGTTTGTATGCTCAACGAAGTCGGGACGGGTCAGCTAGTAAATTATAATATAGAGAAGAAGTGCATAATGCTAATATTTATTGAAATCACGCTTACAAATACATAAGTTAATAACAACTGCACACACACTCATCACATAACAGTATCTATGTTTGACACAAATAACACGTTATGTTAAATTAGCAGTTTTGTGACCAAGTCTACTAGTACAGACTGGCACATTTGCGTCTTATTATTTTAGGTATACTAAAACCATGCGCCAGTCAGGGTTAAATATAACAATCGCAGAGTTAACTTATAAGTATTTTTTATTTAGGTAATAAATTATTGAGTGCCAATATTGATTCATAATATATTTAACTTTCAACATTTTAAACATTTAATATTGACATTATCATTCATATCATCATCATTAAAAGCCACTCTAGGATATTGTAAGAAACATTTTGCAATAAATTATTTAAGTAAGCCCCGAATTACTATCCAACAGTTATCGAACTGACGATAATGAATTAGAGGCACGAATGAAATGGATATGAAATTTCGGATACGGATACGGATGTGGATATTAAATAATTTCGGATTATCCGTTTGTTTCGGATAATTTCGGTTACGGATATTACATTTTTACAGTAGCAAAACTTTAATTTCGGATTCGGTTGCGGTTATGGATATTTTTTAATATCGGATATCCGATAGTTTCGGTTACGGTTACGGAACTCCCTAACATCCCTGATTAGAGGTAAGAAATTGCAAGTAATTTGTGTATTAATACTGTGTAGAGGTAAGAACACTAATTTAAAAAAATTTGTTCAAAATCGGTTTATCCCTTTGGGAGCTACGGTGCCACAGCAATACACACACATCAAACTTATACCCTTCTGTTATTGCCAGGAGTTGAATATTGATAATATTATTTTAAAAGCTACTTTGTGATTGTAACCAACATTTCATGGCGCATGGTTTTATTACACACACACATCAAACTTATACCCTTCTGTTATTGCCAGGAGTTGAATATTGATAATATTATTTTAAAAGCTACTTTGAGATTGTAACCAACATTTTACAAAAATAACGGCCCGTGATTTCAGTAACTCGGTGAAATGGATTTTTAATTAATTAATACTCGGCTTGAGAGTTGAGTATCTGCCAGTGGAGAGTTCGTCATTAAATAATTTCGTAACAAAAATCATTTTATAAATGTAATTGAGAGACATTTTAGCCATTTGGTTACTGGCTTAAATACCTTAAATTTGGATACCTTTTTTGACCTTTGTATAATTTGTAAAAATAAATAAAGTTTTATGTAGAAGGCAAACATTATATTAAAATTGTGATTGTAGTAATGTGTATAAAAATACTTCTATTTTAGTATTGAATCTGCTGTAAAATAATCCTATTTTTCCTTTTAGAAGAACTTTCGTCGTATATAATTAAACTTTGGCCCTTGGCTTAACTTCAAAGAAATTGTAAGGAGAATTTTTAGAACATAATATTTTTTTCTAAAAAGTTTCTCAGGCGTAGCTTTGTTTTATTATTGTGTAACATAAACAAAAAGTCTTTTTTTAGATATTAATCTAATATCAGTCTTAATTCTTAAAAGTATGTTTTTGCGCAATGCCTCTTTATTTAAGTGTCTGCTTTTGTGTTCCTTGGAAAAAATTCCTACATAGCAATATAAACCTACCATTGTGTTTGTACTCAGTTTAAGTGTTTCTTATATATAACAATTACAATTCTTTAATTTATTAGTATTTTATAAATTTTGTATCAAATAATTTCATATTTCTCTACCTAGATATACTAATGTAAATAGTTTTTCAGAAAGTGGAGATCCGTAGCTTGGGGTTTCGATAACTCCATTCCAATCGGCCTCACTTAGTCCTTTACCTGTTGAAGACTCTTGACCAATTAACCAAATTTCTTACCTATTTTATACGCTAGGGTTTTAGGTATAAAAAGTGGTGAAATATGTTCATAAAATCAAAATTACATAGGCTAACTATGTAAATTTTTTATGGGACCAAATGGCAGCTATTTTGCATCGAATAAGAAAAGAATCACCTAAATCGGATCATTAACCTCACAGTAATCGGTGTACATACAAAAAAAAAACAAGTCGAACTGAGAACCTCCTCCATTTTTTGTCGTCGTCTATCACGTATATTATGATTTATATACTATATAGATATTATAATGTAGTAATGGTAGAATCAGTAGGTTCTACCAGTAGCGTAGATACAAAATAATTAAATATTTTTGATAACACGATATGTATATTATGTTTCCAAATAAACACCGACCTTAAGGTGAATTTTAAATACTTTGAACAATTTTCTCGAACGATTAACATCGATAAGAAGTTTATTAAGCCTTCAGGAACTTATCATGTACTACGTGCGAAAAGTCTTTTAGATTAGATAACTAGAGGAGATTAATTTTAAGAATATTTAACGACCATTAGTTAATAACACAACTGATATTATATACGGCTAACATATTAAGCCTGACACGCATAAGCATTTTTTGTCTTTCTTTGTATAATATTACTAGCTGACCTGTGCCCACTTCATTGAGCATAGAAACCGTATAAACCTTCCCTGGGCTTCCACGAACATTTCAAGACCAAAAATAGCCGAATCGGTTCAGCCATTCTCGAGTTTTAGCGAGACTAAAGAACAGCAATTTATTTTTATATATAAGACTAGCTGTGCCCGCGACTCCGTACGCGTGGAAAAGTAATTTAGGGCAGTGTTATAATAAATCTGTTATAAAAATATTTTTAGTTATAAAAACTGTCGTCGAGGTATTTAAAAAACTACTTTATGTTGACAATTCCTACTACCAGCTTGACAAACGACCGTGTACAATTACTATAATGCGAACGGGACTACTTGATAGTACGCTCACATACACGACGAACATCTAGTAGCGCCGCAGCGACTGTCTGCAGTCGCTGCGTATGATCGTATCCACGCCGACGCTGCTGGTGTGGCGACAATGATATTAAGACAGCGCGCCGCAAAATTTTGCGGTCTTTTAGCCTTGAGGTGCGTAAGTCCGACTTGCACTTGCCCGGTTTTTTATTTATTAATAACCAAACATGTAGGTACTGATTATAAATCACTTCACTGTTATAGTACTGATTTTATACAGAAAAGTAGCAAAATATAGAAAGTCCCAAAAGAAATTTCTTTCTTTTCACAAACCTAAGTTGTACCTAACATAACAACCATTCGGTCCATAATAAAAACTAAGAAATAAAAATATCAAGAAAAACATAAATCTAATTTATATTGACATAACTTTTTTAGATTAACTGTAAACACAATACTTATGTTAATCAAAATTGTATGTATTATGCAGTTATCGAATACATAATTTGGACAAAGAAGACTATAAAAATGTACAGTAATAGTAGGCTGTAGTATGAATTTTAACGGACGGAATGAGAACTATAATATACAATGCAAAATAATATTATACATTGCTAATGATGCACGCTGAGTATAACTCTCGGATAACGTATTGTATAAATGTAGGTACCTACTCAACTTTGCTATAATTGTATTAAAAGTACGGCATTTGGCGTATAGATGTCGCTATTATGGTCTGCTCTGCATCGCGCTATCGCTTGTAAGATAGATTTGTATATGAGAATACTCTATCAATATTATGATATTTGGCAAAAAAACCCATAATAATCTGTTAACACATATCCAGGACAGGCCGCAAAAGGCTAGAATTTCAAAAGGTATCTCGATTGGAATCGAGTTGTATCGACAGTTTTCCCCTGTAACACAGTTTAGTAACTATCAAGATGTTTTTTAATGAGGAATGAGGATAAGAGCAATATATTTATGAAAATCTTAAAACTGTTTTTAATATTCCGTACCTCAAAAGGAAAAAACGAAACACATATTATAAGATAATTTCCATGTCCGTCTGTCTGTCAAGACCCTTTTACTCAGAAACGCGTGTAGGTAAATTATATAAAATACTCAGGATACCTACCGTTCCTTGAAGCAGTGAAAAAATCAGACGTATTAGCCATTGCAACCAAAAGCAGTCGCTTAGGTATGTCGCTAAATTTCGTCATTTTCGACACTCGTAAGGGAATCAAAACCTAAAGGTTACTTCCCGTGAACTCAAAATCATAAAATTTGAAACCAAGCAACGTCTAAAACCATACGTTTTTAGTAACATTATATAGATAGTAAAAATAAAAATATTTTGATTTTTTTAAACTTAGTACCGTTTGTCATGAATGTGTATAATTGAAACTTATAACAAATACTTAGTCTCTAATATATTCAAGCTGTAACCAAATCAAAATTCTATGTTAATCAGGTTTGTATGGAGCTATCGGTGCGCAAGTCCAACTCGCACTTGGCCGGTTTTTATTTATTTACTTATTACTAACCTACGCTAACAAATATGTATACAGTACCTACTTATCACAAAGGACTGTACAGTAAAAGTACTAACTATTTTTATACAAATAACTTTCGTAATAAACTCAAGAAAAAAAATCTTAGATTGTTCCTACCTAGCAAGCCTAAAAGTAACAAATAAAAGTCACCCCCGCGGCCCCGGTGCGTTTGCTGCTAATACAATTTGAAGCGGCACGCGCGCGCTGCGGCGCAGGGCTCCCGGGCCCGGCGCGCGCTTCCTACAAACGTCCAGCAAAAACGACATGATCTTTTAATATTGTCATAACTTTTTTATTTATGAACCGATTTACATAAAACAAACACTAAATGTTAAGTGAAGCTTGCCGCAATATATTAGTGAAAAGTACATCTTAATCGGATAAGCCGTTTCTGAGATTAGCGTGCACAAACCCACAGACAAACAGACAAACAGACAAACAGACAAACAGACAAACAGACAAAAATTTAAAAAATCATAGTTTTGGGTACTATTGCGTAAATAAAGGTCCCCTATCATATTTTTTTTCAAATATCTTCAATGTACAGACACGACTCCTCTACAGATTTATTATATGTATAGAAGAGGATAGTTTGGAGATATATATTTATTTTTAGAAATGACTTGTGTGATTTCCAATAGTATTCACAAATATGTATTAGTTAAAACTACACTGAGCTTATATGAGTTCGAACTTCTCCATTTCTTTCAGCATCATTAACATTTATTATAAACGGACAGTTACGTTTATAAAGAACAGTTACGTTTATAAAGGGAAAATGCTTTCGTAAATATACTCTGTGCCAAGTGATTACTGGCAAACGTGACATTCTGCGACAGACGTGCGCACATTATGCCAGCATTTTTCGTTTATCCTTTATTATTTTTATTCAATTTATTCGTTGAAATTTTGACGACGAGGGACTTGTTTTTATTCGCTTGTATTTCCAAACGAGAAACATACTTATAACTTTTTCCACACCACGTCCTAAATATACACAAAATCTTTTATAAACATTGAATATTATAAAACTCCCCATCGTGGATGTAAAGGATTTAGTTTGGAGTGTAATTTTATGAGGCCTCTCACTCGTCGCCATGGCAACACCGAGATAAGAGGACGTAATCGATATTCAAGTATCAGGAGTTCTCATTTTTATGGATATGTAGGGTAAACAGTTTATCAGAGGTAATATACGCGACGATGGGACATGTCGCCATTGTTTCCTACTAACTAGTTTTTAACCCCGACGAAAAAACTAGGGGTTATAAGTTTAACTTGTCTATATAAATGTGTAAGTGTCTGACTGGAATCGTAGTTCCCAAACGGATGATCCTATTTTAACGCGATTTTTCTTTGTTTGAATGATATATAAGTTGAGAGTGTTCGTAGCTATGTTTGGTGGAAATCAGTTCAGGTCTTCAAGGTCATCAGGTCTTTTTTTACGTGTGATAGGAATGTTACAAGCTAAGTCGGGGTTTTCTTTTTTATTTTTAAATTAGGTTATATAGCTCTCAAAAGTTGTCCTATATAGAAAACAAAGTCCGCATCTGTTTGTCTATCTGTTCGGGATAAACTCAAATATTGCTGCACCGATCTTCGCGTTGTTTTCATCAATGCATAGGTTTTAGTGTATTGATTTAACCTGATAGGTGTCGCTACTGTCAGTACGAAGTTTGCCGGGACAGGACTTTTCTCTCAAAATGTTAGCTCACTGTCACTTAAAATCCATATGAAAATCTTATATCAATATTTTCATATGGATTTTAAGTGACAGAATAAACGATTGTAAGTGACAGAACAAAAGATTAATTTATAATTTGAATGAAAGGCGTTGATGATTATCCGTGGGGTGTCGAAGAAAGAATAGCACCATCTACCATCTTTCCCCTGGGTGTCGTAGAGGCGACAAAGAGAGTATATATCCGGAAATTGCCAGCGATTCGGACATTGAAGTCTGGAAACTGCGCTTGCCAACTCGCCTGCCAAATGTGGCTAATATAGGCAACTCCCCCAATTAAATACTTAGGACGAGGCTTATGTTCAGTTAGGGACGTTGCAGCTAAAATGATGATGCTAACGAACTTCCAAATGGATTTAGTCACTCGCTTTAATGACTGTACACAAATACGCGGCGCTAAATGAATAAAGTACTGGCTCGTGGAAAAAGCTATTAACCCCTGGCGACGCCCACATAATACTCTATACACATAATTCATAATGTACATTAAGCAAATACGTGTTCTGTTTGAAGATTTAGTAAAATATGAATAAGATATTCAATGTCTTAATCGTATGACGGAGTTTCAGTTTTGAGATAGGAGAGGCATTTGCTCAGTTACAGTGTTTAGATTCATTACATTATATATCTACTACATAAATCATATGTAATTTTATGTTATTAGAAACCTTTATTTACTTTCATCTATCCCCGCGTGTAATGAAAATTTTACTTAAAGTATTAAGGATCTAATAATAAAGGTTGTTACAATAAAAATAAATTAAAAATTAAAAATAAACCCCGGATTAGCGTGTAACATTCCTATCACACCTAACAAACGACCTTGAAGGCCTGAACCGATTTCCGCCAAACATAGCTAAGAACGACTAATATACCTTTATCATCCGTTTGGGAACTACGATGCCACAGACGTGTCTGTGTAAATGTGTATGTACACATTTACACAGACACTTCAAACTTATAACACCCTGTCGTTTTTGCGTCGGGGGTTAAAAATGCTTCATTATTGAAACACAGTAATTTAATACAACCTAAAATTTTTAAATATTAATCTATAGATCTATAGGTCAGAAAATCAAATTTAAATATCCATCCAGAGCACTGTAGATATTTAACAATATAAGAATTTCATAGGTAAAGTAAATAATTAGAATTTAAAAGGCCCTCGACAATTAGTTTCTCTTGAGCGACTAATTTTTAGATAGTAATAATTCGTCTAAAAGTTCGTCGCTTACGAGAGTGAACGGTGTCCGTTGGGTCGCGGCTGGCGTGATTACATTTCCGCCCTGATTCACATAATATATGTAGTATCCTCGTTTGAGAAATACTACGGTTTTGGGATTTATGGAAACGCAGTTCACGATTAAATTAGCAATGCGAGTTTATTCTTGTAAAAGTACAAACTAAAGACCAGTTGTCACCGTCACTACAACATCAGGACTTCGACAAGTTGCCTTCTTCACGGCAACATTAGGACTATGATAAGTTGCCTTCTTCAAGGCAACCCAAGGACTAACTCTATACAAAATCGACACACACTTTATACCCCACTCGCTCATGCATCCGCTTTCTCTAAAATTACAAACAATGCGTAGTTGAAACAATATAATAATTTATGTCCCATAATAACGCGCACATGTGGTGTGAAATCAATACAACAGCTATCCTTCTTAGAAATACAAAATTAAAAGAAACTACGGCTATAAAACAATTCCACTCCCGTCAATATCCTCGGTAATAACTATTGTCTTAAGCCTAACATCTGTTCACAACTTTCTATATTTCAACATTATAAATAACTTAATAATAGAGCTTCAATACAAAGCGTGTTTATTGCTGGGTTTTACAACCCTTTATCTACTGGTGAGTTCTACGATCCCACATTCGGCCATCCTGCTGCGACAATTGCCCTCAATTGTCATCGTCAAAACCGTCCTCGGTCAGGTGGTACCTGCATCACTATTCTAATAAGAACTATCCCTAGTTTTCTTTCATCAGTTTTTATATACAACAACTTAATCATAATACAATATATTATGTCAGCGTCTTTGAAACTACGTTTAAAACTCCTATTTTCATAAAAATACAATTGTGACATCTTTACGTCTAATCTACGATCTACTTGATACTTAAAATCTCTTAACAATACACTTTCTTCTCTCACAATGTTATTAAAACTACTTTTTATTACATGTTTCTTCTCCAGTATTCTGCTCAAATCTATTTCTTCTCTCCGCTCTGAAGGAGCTAATCGGCGTGGCCGTAAAACCACCTTCTTAAAGTTTTTACAAACATTAATTTCACAACTATCTACATCACCCGTGACCTCAGGTTTACAATAACCTACAGTTTTTGTCATCTGCTTAGAACAATACTCATTTTTAAACACATTAACTTCTTTATTTACGTCTACGACAATATCTACTCTATCGCTACTTATATCACACCTCGGCTCTGTTATACACACCTTCTGTTTTTGCGGCGGGGACATCAACTTATTACACACACGCTCACATAATAACGACACGTCACTTTTAACTGTCTTTACTACTTCTAACGACTTATTGTCTCTAATTACACTTTTTTGACATTGCTCTTCTGTTGGTTGGGAAAACACACACACATCAGTCGATTTCGTCACACATTCTGAAGGTACAAAACTACCGCGACACTTTTTCCCCTTTTCTCTCGAAGGACACCAAACTCCTAAGAGATCTTCTCCACAGTTGACGCTTCTCGTCTTATCCGTCGTTGATGCAGCTTTTGCTGGACATCTTAGTTTCGGTCCGATATCTGCACGCCTCTCCGTCTTATAAATAGTTTTTTCAGGAGTTCGATCTCGATATGTACACTCTTGGAATTCGTCTCTCAATGTTTCCTTTAACATTATCCATGATTTGGAACACCTTGTAAAACTTACGAAAATCTTTGCACATCCTTCTAGTAGTTGTTTGGCGTATACAATCTTTTGTGCCTCGTCCCAATTGCATATTCGAGCCATTTCTTCAAAATCGGCTAACCAGCTCTTAATATTGGAGTATTTATCTCCGCTGAACTTCTTTACATAGCCCTCAACGTCTGTAAAGGACAATACCGTTGGTTTTCCACTTCGTCTACGAATCCCTGGCGAGTAGTGACTCTGGTTGTCATCTTCTTCTTCGTTATCTAAGTGGTGGTTCAGTAATCTACCCTTGCCGAGTCCTATAGCAGTGGCAGCATCGTGAACCTCGTCTTCTTCTACGTCTTCATCGTCATCTTCATCTTCATCATCTTCATCGAAGCCTGGTTCCTCTTCGCCGTCAACAACTCGGTCTCGTTCCACCAATAGCGCTGCTCTTAGCCTGTTCAATAACTCCGGCTTACGACCTGTCCCGCGGAGGTTTCGCCGTCTGAGCTCCTCTCTGAGCTTCACGACCGTCATTAGGGGCAGCTGGTCATCTACCACTACCACGCTAACACCTCCCGCAACCTCATCAGTAACACCGTACATCTTTGACTTCTACTACTTCGCGCACTATTCTGAACTCGCACTGAATTGTTAACACATCTTTACGACACTAAATTCACTGGTAACTTCTTCATATTACTGCGATCCCAACCCAATCGACCTCAGCGTTACCGATTGAGTTATCCCGGACGATTTACTTCTTTAATTCCGCACAATCAACTTCTTCAATCCCGCACAATCAACTTCTTCAATCCCGCACAATCAACTTCTTCAATCCCGGACGATTTACTTCTTTAATCCCGGACGATTGAATTCTTTAATCCCGGACGATTGACTTCTTCAATCCCGGACGAGCCCCCACAATGTAGTATCCTCGTTTGAGAAATACTACGGTTTTGGGATTTATGGAAACGCAGTTCACGATTAAATTAGCAATGCGAGTTTATTCTTGTAAAAGTACAAACTAAAGACCAGTTGTCACCGTCACTACAACATCAGGACTTCGACAAGTTGCCTTCTTCACGGCAACATTAGGACTATGATAAGTTGCCTTCTTCAAGGCAACCCAAGGACTAACTCTATACAAAATCGACACACACTTTATACCCCACTCGCTCATGCATCCGCTTTCTCTAAAATTACAAACAATGCGTAGTTGAAACAATATAATAATTTATGTCCCATAATAACGCGCACATGTGGTGTGAAATCAATACAACAGCTATCCTTCTTAGAAATACAAAATTAAAAGAAACTACGGCTATAAAACAATTCCACTCCCGTCAATATCCTCGGTAATAACTATTGTCTTAAGCCTAACATCTGTTCACAACTTTCTATATTTCAACATTATAAATAACTTAATAATAGAGCTTCAATACAAAGCGTGTTTATTGCTGGGTTTTACAACCCTTTATCTACTGGTGAGTTCTACGATCCCACATATATCTTTATAAACAATTTGTAAATAGAATTTAATAATACTTCAAGACTACTACAAACATTGGTCATTCTATGTTGTCTATTTAATTTTAATTGTCTTTTTAATAATTAAAACTTTAATGTAGTTGATGAGTTGTTTTATTAAGCTATTGCATAGTTTCTATCGCGGGCCTTGAGCGTGGGGACCGAATCCAGAAATTCCGTAACGAAAATAACTAAACACGGGGGGTGTTTGGTTATTTTCGTTACCTCCGACCGGATACTTTTTATTGCCATCTATCGATGAATAGCAGAACTATTAATGACTTTTTTGAAATATCACGCTTGTCTCTTTAGTTCGGCAACTCGCCTCTAGATGGCATTAGTTGTATCGGATAAGTTGATAAAAAATGGAATGCGATAGCTTTACCGCAGCAGTCCCCGAGTGCCATATTCCGAGTGAATTTTTATTTTTAGTGCTATTCAAATGAAAAAAAAATCCAGAAATTCCAAAGATCTATAAAATAAGAATCTAGGTGTTATACATTATTTGAAATGAAAATTAATGTAGTACTTGCTTTTAGGAAACAATTTTACAATCGTTTTTTAACATTCATAATTAATACAATTTATTTAAATTAATATAGCTTACAGTTTAATAATTAATAAATTGTCGATTGAAAAGTAACTCATAATATTTAAAATGATCAAATTTCCTTAATAGAAATGTTTTCCTTGATTGAAAAAGGTTTTTCCCAGCTTTATTATTTATCGTTGAAGATAAGGGTCTGAATTCGTTTATTTATAACATTTTATAGAGTTTGTTATATTATACCGTAGAAGCGCTGATAATAATTAATAATGCATTACCGAGATCTCTACTCTTGTAGGTACTATAAATAGATTTATACCTGTATGGCTTCATAATTTTACTTCAGCATTTATGTCATTGGAAATTCTTAATACTATGTAGTGGCGTTTGTTCTATAATATTTTTGGATTATATAGGATATCTTTATATTTTTCTCTCATGTGAAATTAGGTACTTTTTCTGTTTTGGTATTAATATCAGAATCATAAATAATTACTATATATAAATATTTATTTATATATTATACTTACTACAAGGAAATCAATTTCTGCATTTTTTTACTCTTGTGAAAACGCACAACAATCCTTAACATTCAGTTGATACTTTTGATTTGATTGTTACTATAACAGCTATTCCGTTTGTTTCTTTCTTATTTTAGACAACATTGTACATTATTTATATATAAACATACCTCGGGGTTGATAGCCGGAGGCATCACAATTTTCTTCTGCGGTGGAGACCGCAGCACGACGTTCTCATCTCTGATGATGATCTGTGGCTCCATGGCCAGCAATTTCTTCTTGCACTCCTGCATTTGTAGACACTCCTTGTCCTTTTTGGACAGAACCGACTCCGACGAGGCATGTTTTGAAGTGTTCTTGCTGGATATTTTTAAACTGTCAATCGAAGTAGTCATTTTGCCACTCTCTTTACCGTTCGATGAGGCCATCTCGAAATCTTATCACTAACACTAAGAGATACCATAAGGTTCAGTTCTAAGTTCTACATGTTTCATTGTCTATATTAATGATATAGCATATTATGCCAAAATAATATTTTACTTGTACTACTGTAAACGGGACACGTCAGGTAACAGAAAAGCTAACTACCGAATTTTGTAATTTATTAATATGAATTATTGTCACTTTAATAACCTTATTTTTATAACAAAATGTAATTCGATTACCGATCGTCACCCGGGCTATTGTTACAAATCTTTTATCTATTTTACTGAATTTGGATGTATAGTTTAGGCCCTAGGGCGCAAAATCAAACACACATACGTAGCCTGCCTATTCGCTTCACCGAAGTATGGATAAATTGCGAAGTGTTTCTCTAACATAACAAAACACGAATAGCCACACGTTTCTTTGCGTACTCGTATAATTTTAATTATAGCAACAGACACTGTTGTAATTGCTGATGTGGTCCGTTGTGGAGCTCTAGATTGATTACGCAAAGCCAAAGGCATATGAAACCCTTTCATTGTGAATCCTATCAGTGCACATCAATGTGCGTCAAAGGTTTACATTTCCAATTAATAGGTGGTTGGCTGGTTACAAATGTATTTTCTCCAGCAGGTTCTATTACAAGTATAATAAATATCTCGATTTTATTATTTAAATTATCCAACAGAATTTTAACGATACTTTTTTATCGAAAAAATGCAAAAGATTTACTGAATTGACCAACTAATGTCAATCAGTAAAAATTGCTTCAGCAGATTCTATAACAAATTAAAAAGTGTTTTGATGTTTTTATTTCAATTATTATCCAATAGTACCGTACATGATTTTTATCAGAGCATTGTTTTTGCCGAAAAACGTAAAACATTAACTAATTGATCAACAAGGTTAAGTAGGTCAAAGTATTTTTTTTCACCAGATTCTGTAAAATACATAATATAAATTTAGAATACTACAATTTTTGTCTAAAATGTAACACATTAACTAAATTGATCAACAAATGTTAATCACAGTTTACCTTTCAGTTGTTTAGTCAAGCAAATTATGATGATACAAGTGCGTGTTGATACAACGTCTGCAAACTACCTTCACACTTGGCTATTTTTATTTAGATCGTACGTTGAAGATTGCTGTTTTTAAAAATAGAATTACACTAAACAGATTTGAGCATAAATTAGGTGCTTTAGTATGCAAGACTTATGAAGTTGGGTATGATGGATGTTGCCCACGGCTGCGTGTGTAGCAAGAAATCCCTCGGGTTCCGTATAATTAATGTAAAAGTAGCCGTGGTCCTTTAAAGGACCACCTTTAAACTTCACCGAAATTAGTCCAGCAATTGCGAAGATTCCGTGCAAAAAAACTTTTCTCTTTATTATATTAGACTATATGAGCGGACTAAATTCATGCAGACAATTTGGATGAGACAAAATAGAGCGAAGCATATTGTAGCTTCATGTTCTCTAGCGATATTGTTAATTATTGTCATGTAGACATGTACTACTGCCTTATAAGAAGTTGATATTTCTTACTAACATTTTTTAAATTCTATAATTTCATTGTTTTTAACATTTCAGAATTCCGATTCTCGTATCTAACTTATCCTTTCAATTAATAAAGGAAATTATAAATTAATCGTCTTAATATCATATGCTGATTGTAGAAATATCTGTCCAATTACCTTATAGTATATACTATTCTTGACCAATCAAAACGTGTCTTCCAATAAATTTATACTGACTGCTTTCCGATTATTGGTGTAAAGTTTATAAGCATACTTATTTGCTTTAACATAAATCAATGCAACTAAAATGTATTATTGTAAGATTTAATTAGCAGATCCACAGGTTAAACTGATAAAAAAGCGCTCGGACTTTGTTCAGTGTGGCGGAATGATTGATTACATTTGGTTCCAGTGACCTGATACTTACGAGATTGAAATGTTGAATGTTGAATGCTATGCTTGATAAAGACAAGGATATAACTGCACTCCTGTAAGAGCCGCTTATGGGTGCGTGCTCCGATTCTAGCTTAGTAGTATGAAAATGTAGTACTAAATGCGAATTTCACCAACACATGTTAAAGTTAATCCTATATAACTATATTTTTGCATGATATATAATTAAAAGTAGTAATTTAGCTACTACTAGTAGTTTAATTAGCATACCAAATATATTTATATTATATTATTTATTAGCTCAGCTGCTCTCTAGTTTTAGCGAGACTATTGATCAGCAATTGATTTTTATATAGCCTATGTTACTCAGTGATAATGTAGCTTTCTAATGAAAAAAGAATTATTAAAATCGGTCCAGTACTTTTTGAGTTTATTCGTTACATACAAAAATACAAATCTTTCCTCTTTATATATTAGTGTAGATTTTATTTGCGGTACCTTGAATAAATATAGTTTAGGGAAAATCAGTATTCATATTTAATTACAATAATAGAGGTAAGTAATTTTTTCACACCGGTTTTTTGTGAGCCAAGAGGGTTCCTGAAGCCACGTGGCAAAGGCCATGCCACATAATATAATATTTTAAATTTTGACGAACCCACCCGTCAATCTATCTATGCCATAACGTTGATGGAACGTTTTCTGTAAACAAATCTCTCAGTTTACTTCACCAAAGTTGAACCTGACGTATCTTTAAAACATACATTAAATATTTTAAAATAAACAATTTGAGTACGTAAAACAGAAATGTTTGAAAAATTTTACATGCTTTACAAACAGAGGGAAAAAATAATATAACTAAGTGCACCTGTCATTAAATTTAAGAAAAACATAAGTTAAAACTTTGCAAGTACCCTAAGTAAGTGTGTTTAGCATGAACAATTGACAACACCGTATTTATAAGTCGCGAGGAAAAATGTAGAGCGCTATCAAGATTTTCATACAATTACATTCGATTACGTTACAAATATACGGTGTAGAAAATGTTTATTTTGCAATTTTTGGCTTTCCAGCATCACATGAGTAAAATGGTGGTGTTTTAGAGTTATGGTTCAGTATTCGATATTAGGGACTTCGCTGTATGTTTGTCGGCCTGTCTGTCACCAGGTATTATACAGCCTGACTGGTGAGACATGTGCAATACTTACGGAGAGTACTCGGTACTCGATTCCCATTATAAACATGTTAGGTACTTAATTTTTTAACAAATTATACTGTATATAAATTAATCATGGATACAATGAAAATTACGCGGCTGAAAGGCACGTAGGCATGCATACCTATGCAGCCGGCGCGGCCCGGCGCGGTGGCGTGCGACATCAACGTACGGGCGCGTATCTACGCGCGGTGTCCATGCGTTGGGTAAATAATTATTCAAGTTTAAGCTACATTTACTCAGTGATTAATTGATATTGTTTTTTTATATTATTATTTTTCATCTCATATAATAGCCAAATATCACGTCCTCAAGTATTGCACGTGTCTCACCAGTCACACTGTATGTTGCAGCAATAAAAGAAAATAATTTGAGAAAGCCTATTACGCGTTACGTAACTTTTCGTTTGTTACAATACGTTAATATATCAATATTGTATTGGAGGATCAAAGTGGCAGTTGAGCGACATGAAAAAGTGAATACAGATGAGATCAAGCGAATCGTCTGCACGTTTCTTGGTACTTTACCATACAAAATTTGGCTCCATTCTACATGGAAAAGTCGTTCACCCGTGAAAGATAAAATGGTAATAAATAATGAAGTATGGAAATTCCAAACATTTTGTTTGTTCGTGTTGTCAGACCGGCTCCAAGCCTCCGAGTTACATAAGCTGAACGAAAATAAACATGTTTTATTATGGAATATAATATTCTACTTACAAACAACATTGTTTTCGATGTTTTATCTTATACTGATACATAATAGTCTATTTCGACTATTAATACGTACGTCTACATAACGATTTTAAAAGAAATGTAAATTACTTTCATAATAATAACACACAACTTTTATATACAATTTACACTTTTCTATTTTTTTATTACGTTTTAATAAGTTTTTACAAAACACTACCGGTTTCGAAAAATCATCATCTGTAAATGTAAATAAAAGTTCTGTGTTATTATTGTGAACATGAATTTCCATCAAGAACCAACAGTACATTCAATCAGTTATATAAATTACTTTCATATTTTACAATTATAATGTGATTACCAATAATAAATAATAGTTATAATAGATATGAGATAAAAAAACAATACTCAAAGGTATATACTATAAACGCGTAAGTTGTAGAAATGTATGGATGTGTGGATGTTAGTTACTCTTAGCGGTAATAATTTCAGAACGGATTTAAATGAAATTTGATATTATGTGATAACACAGACTACTTTTCACCGAAGCTTAATGCCGAACATTAAGCTTCGGTGAAAAGTAGTCTGTAGAAATAATATGATTTTCCCTAATATATTAAAAACAATTTGGATCTGGATCCTCTTCACCCAAAAAGCTGTTGAGTTTGATTAATATATTTTTTTTTTGCAAAAGATATTATGCATTATTTTACCACTCTGGATCTATTGCTATTTTCATGGAAAATTAAGTCCATACAGGCCATTGTCAAATTATACATTTTGCAGACATGTCCTTAACGATCGATAAGGTGTAAATTAAATGATAATACTTTAGGGTGTGTATGAGACTCCTATGTATACTGTGGAAGTACCAGCGCTGAAAGACTTAGTTTTTCTGTATGAGAAATGCCTCAACATCATAAATTTAAACATACAATAAGTAAAAATAAAGTAACTCTGTCAGCGCTGGTACTTTCACAGTAAACTCTATTTATGGGACCCATACACACCTAAAGTATTATCACTCATTAATAGTAGAGCCTCTATATTATACCACAATTTTATATGTATAATAAAAATTTACTGATAAAAATATTTACACACTATAAAAGCTACAGAATGTCTTCTCTGATACGTTTGAAAAATCACTTGACATACAAGGGCAAAATATTCTTAAGCTTATCCAATACGTAAGTTTTTTTATATGTGTAGAATGTAAGGGGGGTTAGCTATGATACGACTAAGTATAACGCGTTAAGGACGATTTCTGAATAGACACATCTGTGAATAGACAGTAATTACAGTGGTTGAGACTGGCCATACCTCATTAAACTCTATTTGTCATGTAACTCCTGAGTAGTGGGGAGAATTTTGTAAAATATAACTCTTTTGTCTGAGTTCTTTAAATCAACTATTTTTATTCACTAATAGCATGGATAATGGACATGTGCTTTGTAAATATACTTTAATAGTTATTATAACTTGGTATTGAAACACTTGTAATAATTACGTCGTGGACAGAATCTCAGATCCAATACTTACTTAGTTTAATTAACTAAAATCCATCAGCGTATTTGGCAATCAAGGATTCGAAAGCTTTTCTGTTACCATTGCTACTCTACATTCACTGACACCAGATACTTTCTAATGTATATTATGTTTCCTAATGTATTTTACGTTTTCTACTGTATTTCGGTATATTATTTTCTACTGTATTTTGGTATATTTGAGCGTCCGTAAGCGAGCGGGCGCGCTGAGCGACGTGGACGCTCAGGCGGGAGTCCGGCGTCATACTGACGCGCCAGCCCCCGGGGGCTCCGCCCAGAATCAAATACACCCCTATATATTGTTCGATGAGGAAATTATAAGTGAAAATGTAAGCTCCACTGATGCGCCTTTGACGCTTAATGATGCTTATTAAATAGGCACGTGCAAAATCTATATATTGCTGGTATTGAGTTTCATCTTTGAGATTCGTAAACAATTAAATATTATTATGATATAGTCTATGCTTGGTCCGGAATATGATAAATAAATTTATTCGTTAAATACATTCGATGTCCTTACTGTTTTTGGGCCCTGTTTAGTTTGTTTGGGCACTATAAAAATTGTTCCAGCGTAAACATCCAAATGGTTTCAACTAAACAGGCCACCGTCACCAAAATCGGTGTGGGAGCTTATTAAAAAGTGTCCTGTACCTTCTAAATGATATAATAATCCCCTTGTCTTTAATAAGTCAGTCCATTTTGTAGTAACATAATGTGTTATAAATGTTAACTAAATTGCAAATGATTTTTTTTTAATTCTTTAACCTTTGTTAGAAGATTAGAAACTAGATAATTATGAACTATTTGTTTGTTTTAGTTTTGAATCGCGAAGGTGGTAAGGTAGCATTCACTTTGCACTGAGTGCTAAGTTGTTATGAAATAAAAACTTTTTAGTTGGGTTGGAACACTAGATATAATCGATGAAGGGGCTTATTATCAAAACTAATTTTAATTCCGATCCTTGGATTTATAAAAAATGCTTTTGACCAATCCTATGCCAATAGTTTCAATGTCAAGTTAGCTACTCTCGAAAACAATACCGATGACATTGGATTGGAATATGTGGTTCCATAAAATCGACACTCAATTTCAAACCATTTTGGCTATAGTGTCGTGACAAACTGTCAAAATTCAAATGCAATTCCCATTCTTATTTTATTCAAGAGAAGGCCCACTGGTCTTTAGGGTGATAATATTCTAGTTCAATATTACAGTTGTATCGGAGTTTGAAAACAGTTTGATCAGAGCAAGTTTGGGGTTGCGGGTTATCCAAGTTATTCCACAATTACCAGCTGCATCGGATATTACAATGAACAAACACTATCGGAATTATGTAACCAGCAACTCACTGATGGCGCAATGGAAACCAAATGGGGGTAAGACATAAACAATATAAAACTCAGACACAAAACACAGACTATTTATACCGTTTTAGGAGCAACAGGGGTGTTCTGCATTTAAATTTGAATATTGTAGTATAGATAAGAATTTGAAAATCTTATGATTTCTGATTCTATTGGAGCGGGCGACGTGAAGCGGGCCATAGATTGCGCGTAATTTAGGGCGATGTCACTCGCCATCCATGGTTATAATATTGAAGGTAACAAATAAATAAAATATATATATTTAATGTACACATAAGTGTAGTTTAAATATATACAGGTTGTAAAAAGAACAATCACTATAACTTTGACGATACGATTGTACTACCTCATTTGGAAATGTATTTTTTTAATAAAAAACATATTTTTACTTTTTACCATTTCCTATTTTTTTTTGAAAGAATAAAGAAAAAGCAAAAATAAAAAATCTAGATTTTAAATGAGAGAAGAGAGAATGAGAAAAGGTACTGCAATCGTATCCCAAAGTTTAAGTGGCTGTTTTTTTAAAATTGTTTAAATTAGTAGGGTTTAAACGAATTGTAAAAAAATACCAGGAAAAACAACCATATTATTTATGGCGCAGAATGTACGGTGTAGATGTTAGTGCATACAGATCCCGCTTTTTCGTGGACTAAATTGGGGGCAATATCAAGTAATTTAAAAACTCACGTCACTCACACTCACGCTGATTTGATCAATTGATCAAATCAGCTAATCTGAACGCTCATTGGTGAAAACAGTGACTGCCAAGTGATGTTCACCAATCAGCGTTCAGATTAGCTGATTTGATCAATTGATCAATTTGATCAGCCATTCAGAAACCGGGCGTCAGACTATTCACATCGTCACGATTCTCATACATTTAGTCCCGATTTCACCAACGCATGTTAGTGTTAACGGCTTGTTAAAATGCCATCTCTTCTCATTCATTGATAGGAATTACGAAAGGGACAACATGATATTTAACGATGGATTAACTTTAACATTGCTTGGTGAAACACGCCCTTAATGTTCCCTTAACTGATAGGTTAATGAATACATATACTCACTAGGACAAAGAGATGCGGGCGGTCGGTAAGATTCAAACGACATTGATTCAGCGTTCATCAAGATAAGCCATGTTGGATTTACGGTGGTGATGTCATAAGATATATTTTATCTATGGATGGAAATAATATCAGGTCTTATTATGTCCTAGAAAGGGTTGCTATTTTCAAAATTAGAAAACTTGGACGTTACGGGTCCAAAAACCGGACATAATGTAATATGAAGCTTTTTATTATTTTGTTATTTGTATTACTTTGTTATATTTTGTGTGTGTGTGTGTGTGTGTGTAACTCCAAAATTGTTAAATCGATTTTAATCTAGCTTTTTCTTAAGCTGACTTGATCACGGATGTTCTTAGGTATATAATTCATCATCAGTTTGATCGCTGCTTAAAATTTCGGGGGTATGGATTTGTTGCTTATAATTATTCTGTTTATGTTTATAAAATAGTAAATACTTTCATTTACTTTCATTAACTATTCACCACGTGGCATAGCAGATTTGCCTAAATTGATTTGGAGGAGTTACATTTATGAATGGACTATACATTGCACTTAAATTTGAAAATATTGGAATATGCTGATCTGAATAGCCGTCGCGTCCGAATCTGAATATGAATTGGACTCTAGTGAAAGGTTTTCACAGCAATTTGTATTGATAAGGTACATTATGACGGCAGATACTTTCAAATAACGATTTATTATTCTCGTAATTTTCATGTTACATAACGATCAAGTTCATCATTATGATGTCTTTAGTTTAGAGAATCAGGAGGAAATTAATGTCATCATCATCATTTCAGCTCATTATCATAATTTCAATCAGAAAGGAGGAGATCCGTAGAAGAACTAAGGTTGCTGACATTGACCGTAAGATCAGTCAGCTGAAGTGGCAATGGGCCGGCCATATAGCACGAAGATTGGACGGTTGATGGGGCAAAAAGATCCTAGAGTGGAGGCCACGTACTGGCAAGCGCAGTGTGGGACGGCCACCTATCCTGACCGACGACCTGGTGAAAACTACCGGGTCACGTTGGATGCAGGTGGCAATGGACCTGTCGCACTGGAAATGTATTGGAGAGGCCTATGTCCAGCAGTGGACAGTAAAAGGCTGAAACGACGACGAACTTCGAGTTCGAGTACGAGTTCAATACTGTGACCAGCCTAAGTATTTCATGGGATAACCTATACTCACCACGCTTGGCAGGTGGGTTGGCGAGTCCACGGTTTTAAGATAACAATGTCCACGAAAACAGTGCCTCTCATTTCCGGATATATATTTACGACATCCACGGGAAAGATGGGGAAATGATGGGGAGGTGCTTTTCTTTCTCTGACACCCCACGGAAAATATATATTTTTGTTGGCTCTCCGAAAATATCTTGTCAAGTTTCATTTGGAAATAAAACGTTTTTTATTTATTTATTTTTAAAGTATGTAGGTAGATATTTGAGTGAAATGAATGTAAAATACTGCACGAACCACTAATTAATAGTTGCCAAACATGATACAGAATTTGTACATCTAACCAGAATATTTGCCTATTTATATTATGTATTGCATGAAAACTGATTGTGATATTTCATTTATTGTTGTGGAATGATTGTAATGGGTTTTAAATTAAGAATTTTTGAATTTGGTATTATTCATTATATTTAAAAATAAACTTGAACTAAATGAAAAAATATAGTAATAATACCTACACAAAATACTTGCACGACTAAGTCATTATCAGATGTGACACCTGATGATGACTTACCGGAAACCGGTCGTGTATTTTAACAAATAATTAATGTAGAATAACTAATTAAATAGAAAAAATACATGTAGTTTGTGTAACATCAATTTCCACGAAGAACGTAATAGTATTATGTATACAATAATACAAAAACACCACACTACCTATATTATATAAAAGCAAGTGTCAATAAAATAAATATTATCATTTTGATGTAAATGATTAATTATTCCATGCTCGCAACATTTAATTTGAATCGGGATTAAATCGAGTTCAGAGAATCAGACGAGGCTGAATCGATTAATAATCGTACAACCGACGTATTGGGTAGTTTTCGGTTAGCCGTTGTCAGGTTAACTGGCGCTGGGGGAGAAGGTAAATTAATCGTACGTGAATTGCCTTCACTTAATATGAGATTTCTGTTCGTGGAGTTTATGTTCGTTGATTGTTGAATGTTGTCGATCCTGTAGGCTGCAGTTAACCGAGATTTATACAGGGTGTAAAAAGAGCAGTCACTATAACTTCGTGGGGTATAATAACCAGGCAAGAGATATATCCATTGGTACTAGTCATTTGCTTTTAACCACTGTTTTAAAAATTCAATATTTTTTAATAGGCAATGTACAACGTGCACAACACAGCGATCAGCTGATTACGCTGAGAGGTCAATAGCACGCGTAAGACGTTCATTACGTACTAAGGAAAAAATATAAAATTTAAGAATTTAATGCAGAACGTTGTTCCAAACAGTTCAGCCTTGCGACTAAAATAACAAATTACGAAAAAAAAATTTTATTTTTTTCAAAAAATAAATAATGAAAAAAAATTCATTTCTAGAATCCTAGAATCCTAGAAAGGTCCTATAATCCTATCCCAAAGTTATAGTGACTGCTCTTTTTACACCCTGTATATATATGCACAATACTTAATGTTGTTATTATGTATATTTATGATTTATAATGTGGGAGAAAATAAAGTTATATTATTATTAATAATTATTATTATTATTATTTGAGGTGCCCGACTATTTTTCACCGATTTTGCCGTAATTTTTTAATTGTTTTTTTTTATTTTTTTTTGACATTCGTACGTCGTGTGCATTGCACTATTGAAATCGATTTGTCCTACTTTTGACCAACAAAATGTCGGTGACTGAAAGTATTCCGAAGGTGAAAACCATTAACCTCTAGAGAGCCGAAACGAAGACACTATGCTACACAATTTACACCTATAACATTAACTATAAACAAACAACCTCCGTTGTCTAGTGGTTCAGAGCTTTGGTCTCGACCCGAAGGTCGTGGTGTCGATTCCGCGTTGGAACAACAAAAACTGTTGTTTCAAGTTTGGTTAGGACAATGCAGGCTGATCGCCTGATTGTCTGACAAGAAATGATCCATGCGCCGGATGGGCATGTAAAAAGTCGGTCCTGCGCCTGTTCTCTCGCCAGTCGTGCCGGCTTACCGTCCGGGTTATTAGAGTAATAGGAAGAGAGAGTGTCTTTGTGTATTGCACACACACTTGGGCACTATAAAATAACTCCCGCTTGCTTGCTAAGCTGGCCAGGGCCCTAATTCTCAGGCCTCGAACTTAGTTTTTACTATCGGTCTGTCCCGCTCATGCAAATGAGATTTACCGCGTTTGCGAGCGGGATATAGGTACTAATATTCGGAACTAAGTTCGAGGTCTGAGAATCGCCGCCCTGGTTTCAATAAAGTCGGCTACCGACACCGAAATCGGTGAGGGGAGCTATTATTATAAACAAAATAAAAAAAATCCGGATATTTATTCCCTCTGTCGCCTCGACACGTAGTTCACGACACCCGCGGGAATGATGGTTGATGGGGAGGTACCATTTTACTTCCGGCACCATACAGATAAGTAAATGACATTTTTTTACCTGTCAATTATTATTTGAAAGTAGCCTTAATGATGATTTTTTTTTATAGTAACGTTGAATCCATAAACTACAAGTCCTATATCTATTATCTATGTTTATTTTTAGAGGTATTTAAAACATAATAATATGACGTGTTATGTTACTATATGTAATTTATTATATACAGTGTGTAAAAATAAAAAGAGCAGTCACTATAACTTTGAGATACGATTATACTACCTTTCCTCATTTTGGAAATGTATTTTTTTATTATTATTTTTTTAAACTATTTTTTTTTTCTTTTTACCATTTCTTATTTTTTATTGCAAAAATAATAATAGCGCCAAATTTTTTTTTAATTTAACACTATACAGGCATACAATATATTAATGAGTGGTAATACCTACTTTAAAGTGTTTATGGGTCCCGTGTAGAGTTTATTGAGAAAGTAGCAGCGCTGAAAGAGGTACTTTTTTTTTATTATTGTATGGGAAAATGTATCATGTTTGGACATTTCTCATACAAACATAAAAGTCAAAAGTAAGTATTCAGCGCTACATAGGAGGCACATACACACCCTGAAGTACTTTTTTATAAAAACTTCTTTTCTTCGATTTCAAAGTATTATATAGGTACCCGTTTATGCGCTTCGAAGGATGTTCTTGAAGTGATATATTTTAACATAAATGATTATGAATGCAACGGCCGCGGCGCCAACGTCTCTACTCGGGCGGTGGACGATTTTGTATTCAAAGTGTATTTGCCTATTGAGTGTCAATTTGTTTAATATTTCAATGATTTCCCAACACTAGAGGGTGCCCTCAGGTCGAAATTCCATATCTACTATAAGGCTCAATTTGTTTAATACGAGTATTTCAATGACTCCCCGATACTCGAGGTCGCCCTGAGGTCGAAATTCCATATCTACTATATGACCCAATTTGTTTAATATTTTAATGATTTCCCAACACTAGAGGTCGCCTTGAGGTCGAAATTCCATATTCACTAAGAGGCTCAATTTGTTTAATACGAGTATTTCAATGACTCCCCGATACTAGAGGCCGCCCTGAGGTGGAAATTCATGAAATGGCGACGGGTCGTGTTATCCCCCATAGCGTATTCATCTTTTTTTTTAACCCTTGACAAAAACAGAGGTGTTTCATAAGTTTGACGTCTGTGTCTGTCTATCTGGATGTTGCATTGTAGCTGCCGAAACGGACGGAAACATTTTGGACACAGTTTCTTTGTTTGAAAGATGACGTTAACGAGAGTAGATATAGCTATAATAATAGCATAGTGCTCTATTTATCATCATCACTTACTTTTTTTGCTTACCAATTTCTTTCAGTGGATCCTCATATTGTACCTAGCCAAGCATAAAAAACATCAGTTTAGATTTAGAGTGACCTCTGTTTATGTTTCAAGTTATTCTTAACTAGCTGATCCGTGCTCACTTCGTTGAGATGGAAATCGTGTGAACTTTACCGGGACTTCCACGAATATTTCAAGACCAAAAATAGCCGAATCAGTTTAGCTGATCTCGAGTTTTAGCGAGACTAACGAACATCAATTGATTTTTATATGGCCTATGTTACTCAGTAATAATGTAGCTATCTAATGAAAAAATGATTATTAGAATCGGTCCAGTACTTTTTGAGTATAGTCGTTACATACAAAAATACAAATATTTCCTCATAATATTAGTGTAGATTACAAGGCCTTTCATTCAATCTCCGCATTATGTATCAGAATAAGTAATCAACCATTTTGCATGGATTGACAATGACGTTACACAGTATGATGCATTGTCATCCAAACTGGACATGTGTGCAAAAATTTAGTCCAGTTGATTAAGGTAATATTAGGTGTCGAAGGCGTGGTCAACTTGGCGTGGGCATTACCGTGCCCCCAGATCAAAATCGAATTCAAGCTGCAAGTATAAATAAAAGCTTTTTTAGAATTAAATTCTTAATATTTTTGTATAAATTTCATTCCGATGTGTTCCATATTTGAAAAAATAACTACAAGGATACATGAACTTGAGGATAACGGAGCCAGGAAAATGAGAGCGAGGCTATTAGGATTATTTTTAGTTATTATTAGTCAATTCCAGTATAAACTCGTTTATGACACAGTATTTTACTATTAGCTCTAAGTGAAACACATACCTTACACGTATATATCTCAAATTTTTTCATGTTACCATTTCATAATTTGTGTATTTCAAAAATGTTCTTAAATTTTGTATTGCTGTGTTCATTGATAGTAAGTAATTAATTTATAAAAATAAGTATTTTATTGAATGTTTAGCGAGCCTTTGTGGTTGAAGGTATTTGTTCTGTGTAAATTGTTTATAGAATTTAATTTAAATATAATTTAATATTACTTAATTTAAATAAGTTTTTACAACTTATAGTGAAATATGTATTGTTACAGTTGACAACGGTTCAGACGTCTTCAGCTTTGGAACCTGACATTGATTATTTTTTGTAAGTACGAATTCTTAGGTTCTTATGAAACCTTGCCTTAATTTAAAATAATATTATCTCAGATTCGGTTTAATATTTTGTTAGGTTTATTTATCTTTATCTAATTTAATAGTCTTCTTGTTATAGACAATCCCTACTGTAATCCATATTATTGTTAAATTTCATCAATGATATCTTGTATGATATCTTAAATATTATCGTCGAGTTTAATTTAAAAAAATAAGTGTACTCTTTCATGCACAAACGAACGTCTGAAAGTATATTGAAGTACATTTATTATGAACTAGCTGTGCCCGCGACTTCGTACGCGTGGAAAAGTGATTTAGGGCAGAATTTTTAAATATACCTATTTTAAATTATAAACACTGTCATTTTTTTATTCAAAAAAACTAATTTTGCGTATTAATAATTTACAGAAATGCTTCTTTATACACGATATTATACGCGCACAGGCAAAATAATAATATAATAATCTCTATTAATGCGTTCGCGTCAAATTATGGCTATACAGTGTGTAAAAAGAGCAGTCACTATAACTTTGAGATACGATTATACTACTACCTTTCCTCATTTTGAAAATGTATTTTTTTTCATTGTTTTTGTCAAAAAAAAAATTCTAGAATGAGAAAAGGTATATAATCACATCCCAAAGTTATAGTGACTGCTCTTTTTACACCCGTTATAGGTACCATTCCATATATTATATGGCGGGTAAAAGCTAGTCGTCATTAAAAACAACAAATTGTGTGGTAAAATAACTTTATTAGTAAACATTTATAATAATACTACCAACAGTGTTTTTTTCTATTTCAATTATTATCTTTTTATTTACATTTTATTAAAAATAATTTTGGTTTATGTCCTTATTCTGAAAAATAGATAAATACATATTAATTATGTACACCTTGTATTACGTTACCAATATAAAGTAAATAATCAATGGTGTCATATCTTAACCTCAGCATCATTTATAATTATTATGTATATGCAATTATACGTTGATAAAATTATTTCAATATTTTTATTATTTATTTCGATAAATTTCGATGAATAATATTCACAAAGTACATCTAAAAGGTAAACAATTTTGTCCTTTAAACTTTTGATGACATTTTTAAAAAATAACAACTATAGCAATTTTTTTCTAACGCTAATTTATTACGAATAATTATAATATTATGCACATATTATTATGCATATACCGTCGAAGGGTTAGACATAAATTAATTATTGCCAACAATCCTGTCTGACTGATCTGACGACCTCCGTAGCGCAGTGGTTGAGCGCGTTGGTGATCGAGCGAGAGGTAGCGGGTTCGAATCCCACCGAGGGAACAAAAAGGTTTCAATGTTCTTGGGTCATGGATGTGTATTAAATTTGTGTATAATATAATAAAAATCTTAAATATATGTATTGTATAAAAGTATTAAATATATTTTCCGTTGTCTGGTAGTAACACAAGTTCTTCCGATACTTAGCACGGGGCCAGATTGTCGTGGTGTGAAGCGTCCAATAGATATTATTATTATTATTATATTATTATCTAAGATAATCTAAGCTCACGTCAATGTGTATACTGTCACTACCAGCGAATACTTTTATTTAGCTTTTTATTTATGCATTCTGCAGGCTTACTCCCGACACAATCGGGAACCGAATCCGTTCGATATCAGTGGTTTTTCGTATTTTATTTGGTGAATTACTTTGAAACTAATCAGGATAAAGAAAATTGTTAGATCGTAACTTTTTGTACTCCCGACCATATCAATCGACTGCGAATCAAAATAAACAAATGTCAATTTATTAGGAAGTGCTCGGCATGATCGTTTCTGAATCAAATCAAAATCAAATCAGTTTGGAGAATAAGGCCCCTGTTTTTATTTTAAATATTGTTTAGGAACAGCTAGCTGTAAGTTTTCCATGTATTTTAAAAATAAAATAAAATAAATCTCCTACAGAGTTTCTTTATAAACTATATTAGATGTTATATTGTCTGGGGCAAATACAAAAACACTATCTGCATTACTGACGCGAGAAAGTGCCACATAAAGTTGACCGTGTGAGAAACAATGAGTGGTGAGGTCTATGCCCACGGTACGTAGCGTCTGACCCTGTGCCTTATTTATGGTCATGGCATAAGATATGCTCACTGGAAATTGAATGCGTTTAAACTTGAATGGAAAATTGTTCGGAATTATAGGAATTCTAGGAATATAAACATGCTCTCCAGCCCCACAACCGGTCAGAACCTCCGCTTCTATAATATTTCGTTGAAGAGCTGTAACTTTAAGGCGAGTGCCATTGCAAAGTGTAGGGGGACTTAAATTTCGTAATAGAATTATTGGGACTCCAACCTTAAGACATAGCTTGTGAGATGGGAGGCCAGGTGCTGACAATGAGTTCAAAAACTCAATTGGGTAAGTAGTGGTATCGTCTTGTTCCATTACCCGGTTGATGGACATGTATTCCACACATTCTCCTGGTACACATGTCAGTATGCTTTGATTGATAAAAGCAGCTCGATCATTGCGCGGTGTCAGAATTACTCTTTCACACAGCCACGAATTTTCGACATTTATTATTTCACTGATATCTCCATAAACACGCGAAATAAGATCCTCGGCTGCAGGTAGAGTTTGACACAAATTCCTTGGTAGGTGCACTTGATCGTTGCTACTTGGAAACCTACCTTCACCAATCTGAAGTAATAAATTTGAGAATTCTTGTGCATTGGGGTTTTCACCACGATGTGCTCGCATGTTGGCTGATAAATGCAACTTAATCACCTTTGGCCATAGCCTCGAGCTTTTAAGGCATGCACGCACTTCATCAGCTCGTGTGCCTCGAGGTACAACTGGCAACGTCTGTCGGTAGTCACCACAAAATAGCACAGTAATGCCACCCATGATTCTTTCAGTTTGTCTTATGTCTTGTAAAGTCCTATCAACGGCTTCTACTGATTTACAATGGGCCATTGTACATTCATCCCATACAATTAAAGAACAGTCACGTAAAACTCTCGCTTTGTCGCTATTACGTGAAATATTACATACTGGGCTTTCACTGTTCTCTAATTGTATAGGAATCTTAAACATGGCATGTGCAGTTTTTCCTCCTGGTAATAAAGTGGCCGCAATTCCTGATGATGCCACAGCAATAGCAATCTTTCCTTGGCTACGTACCTGGGCAAGAATTATTGAGGTCAGAAATGTTTTTCCAGTTCCACCTGGTGCATCTAAAAAGAATGTTTCTCCGGCAGAATTTTGCACGCTGCTATATACACGGTTATATACGGCTTTTTGTTCTTCAGTGAGCTTTGTAAGATTACAAAAAAGAGTGGTGGCTAATACGGCGGGATCGTAGTTTAACTCGTTATTTAATTCTCTATTTCCTTGCTCTTCAGTTATAATAAGTTCCGGTAAACCGTAGTGAGACAAATCAGAACCACCTATAGATAACACTTTGTCTTGTATATCTTTTAGGCAGTGATTGAAAATAATTTCACGTTGTTCATCTGTTATTTGCTCACCTACACTATTGTTCAAATTACGAAACAAATCTTGTGCTAAAATATGTTTATACTTCTCCCACAATTGACCGGCATCTGCGAGCGCACAAAAAACTAACAGAATCGAAAACAAATGTCGTAAACGACATGGGCTATCACTGATGGCAGCTTCTGATATCGCATCGTCCCAGTGTTGGTCATCATCAAGCAAATGTCGCGCGCGGCAAGCTGCTTGGAATGTGGGATATTGAATATCGTCAACAGTCTTTAACATTTCAAAAGAAGTTGGTCCTCGCACTGTATGTAAAAGCAGTCTCAAATAAAAACATTCAACATTATTAGGATGTACACTATATACCCTACCGAGTACATGATCTTTGAAAATACCTGATACACCTTGAACGGAACTGCCACGTCTCCTTCGTTGAAAAACACCTCGTTGCTTATCGTATATATAATAAGCCGGGATCTCATGGTAAAGTAGTGTTTTCGAAAATTCGTCTACTTGACAAATTTGAAAAAATGCCAACAAAGTAGTTTGTCGAGGGTTTTCTAAACGCTGCATAACATTATCCGGGTCAAAATAAATTCGTTGTCCTCCTTCTAAATGAATGTCAAGGTGTGCCACAGGTGGGTGCCTTTCATGTATTGAAAAGCTAAAAATTCGCCATACTGCTTCTGATGTACTTATATAACGACCTGACTGAAACCTAGAAACTTCGTCACGATCATTTCTCAAAGCAAGTGTAGCTTGATCACTTCCTTTATTAACATATTTACAAATATATTTTATAGACTGCACACTGCTGCAAACTTCGACATTTATATGCGCATTAAACGTTTTTAACAATACAGGAGAGTACGGTACAACCCACTTGTTATCCACGACTAACTGCTGCCCACGTGTTCTGATGTCCGCTGTGTGTCCTCCATGTAGCGGTGAACGTCTTCGATAAGACGGGTATCCATCGTCACCTGTAATTGTTTGCTGAATTAGGGTTCTCGGATATCGCTTTGAACATCGACCATTTCGCATACACGGAGCGTTACGATTAATTGTACCGCACGGCCCATGTACCATATGTGCTTTAACGATTGCATGTAGTGTAGAGTCATCAGTTGGATTGGGAAATTCAGCGCTGATTACACTATCTATAATGTTGGGGCGAATCTTTTCCACCAGCCATAACAAAATGTGTGCATGCGGCAACCCACGTTTTTGCCATTCCACACTATACATAAAACAGTGAGTCCCGCCAAAAACGCGTTCTTTTGTCAAAAGATTCATTAAAAGTTTAAGCTTCAAATGGAACACTCTACATATAATATCGTGTCGATCATATGACGCTTGGCCTTCTAGAAGTTGTTGTTTAATTTCATCCCAATTTGGATTTGTGGTAAAAGTTATAAATAAATCTGGGCGACCATATTTTCGAACATAACAGAAGGCATCTTGTGTCCGCTCGTGCATATATCGAGGGCCGCCTGTAAAAGATGATGGTAAAATTACTAATCTGCCCTGATTTTCCGCATTTCCATCATGTTGCATAGCATCACGTAAATCAATATAATTTTCAGCCCGCAACCTTCGTTGATTAGTACGGATGTACACTAAGCGTTCCGTTTCTATTTTAGCATACATGTCAACAATAAATTGACTAAATAGACCACGAAATCGTTGTAAATATATAAATTGCTCTCGTCTTACTTGTAAAATGTAACTATAAAATTGTAAAGCAGAAGTTTTTTTAGAAGCCGGTAGTCCAGTCGACGGATTTATTTGACTTATTCCAAAGTTATAGCCATCTTCACCGCGGCAGTATATAAGTGGATACTGTAAAGTATCGTAAGCGCGATGTGTTTCTGATATACGCTGCAGACGGTCGTCGCGGGTGCGTAACACAATATCTCTTTTGTCACACTGTTGATCAACCAGGACTACAGCTACCTCATCCACAGTCGGAGCATTGTAACGCCCTTGATGCACAGATCGGCTTGGACATCTATCTGCACTGATTACAAATTTATAATGCTCCTGCCGATTTGGTGGAACAGACTCTATTGCAGCTTTAAAATTCATCACATATGGGTTTACTTCATGTAACATGTTCTGGAGTTCTGTGATCACATCTACGTTTAGCGCTGGATATCGTTGACGTCTTATATTGGCCTGTTCAATATAATCGGAAACAAAATAAATTTGCAAAAAATTTGGGTCTTCATCCGGCATTATCGATCCGATTAAATGATAAACTTGACCCTGTATTTTGTATGTGGGCATAAAAGTACCTTCAGTTACCTGTTTTGCTCCAAAGGAAGTCATCTGAAATGCACCATTATACGAACGTAAGGATTTTAAGAAATGCCTAGATTGTGGATGCTCACCATTTAATAATGATTTTAATGGTTCAGGAGGTTCCTGAAACATATTAAGACGGACTTTACCTTCCGAGCAACAAAGACCATTAGGCTCATTTCGAAACTTTATAGCCTGACAATAATTACAGCACCTTATCATTCCACCTATGTTCGAAAATGAGCTATAATTTATCGTCACATCATATGAAAATCCACTTCGCTCTTTGCTAAGCCAGGGTGAGTCACCTACAATCTCAAAATTATAACCATCCGAAATACGTGAAAGTGAATGTCGTAATCGGTCGTTTTCTAAGCGAAATTCGCGCTCGTTAGCATCTTCCAGCTGACGTATTTGATTAATCCTATCTCTTTCAGACGTTAAGTACAGGAGTTCCTGTTGGCGAACACGCTCGTTGTAATTCCTGGCGTTTTCCATACGTATTTGCCAGTCATGTTCACTCTCGAGAGTTCTTGTGATAACTTGCCGCTCACGATCAGCGGTCAGCCTCTCATCACGCTGCGTATAAGTCTCCGAGGCGCGAAATTCAGTATGGCGTTCACGATCAGCCGTCAGCCTCTCATCACGCTGCGTATAAGTCTCCGAGGCGCGAAATTCAGTATGGCGTTCACGATCAGCCGTCAGCCTCTCATCACGCTGCGTATAAGTCTCCGAGGCGCGCGACTCAGTATGGCGCTCACGATCAGCGGTCAGCCTCTCATCACGCTGCGTATAAGTTTCCGAGGCGCGAGACTCAGTATGGCGCTCACGATCAGCGGTCAGCCTCTCATCACGCTGCGTATAAGTCTCCGAGGCGCGAGACTCAGTATGGCGCTCACGATCAGCGGTCAGCCTCTCATCGCGCTGCGTATAAGTCTCCGAGGCGCGAGACTCAGTATGGCGCTCACGATCAGCGGTCAGCCTCTCATCACGCTGCGTATAAGTCTCCGAGGCGCGAGACTCAGTATGGTGCTCACGATCAGCGGTCAGCCTCTCATCACGCTGCGTATAAGTCTCCGAGGCGCGAGACTCAGTATGGCGCTCACGATCAGCGGTCAGCCTCTCATCACGCTGCGTATAAGTCTCCGAGGCGCGAGACTCAGTATGGCGCTCACGATCAGCGGTCAGCCTCTCATCACGCTGCGTATAAGTCTCCGAAGCGCGAGACTCAGTATGGCGCTCACGATCAGCGGTCAGCCTCTCATCACGCTGCGTATAAGTTTCCGAGGCGCGAGACTCAGTATGGCGCTCACGATCAGCGGTCAGCCTCTCATCACGCTGCGTATAAGTTTCCGAGGCGCGAGACTCAGTATGGCGCTCACGATCAGCGGTCAGCCTCTCATCACGCTGCATATAAGTTTCAGAGGAGCGAGACTCAGCATGACGCTCACGATCTAAGGTTAATCTATTCTCTCGCTGCGTAAAGGTCTCTGAAGCTCGAGACACAGCATGTCGTTCGCGGTCCGCAATCAATCTTGCTTGACGGTCAGAATTTCGTGTGTTAGTAGGACGGTCTCGATTGATATCCGAATTCAATTCACGCACCTCCTCAAGAGTTTGTAGAGAGCGTACTCTAGCTTGACGCACACGTTGAGAAGCCAAGCGACGTTCTACATCTTCATTCGTTTCTTGGGATCGAGAATGTCTCATTCTCTGCCGTTGTGTTGAGCATTTGGAAAGCGACGGTCTTTTCCTGGTTGGCATCTTTAGGTGAAGTAGTAAATTCTATAAAAAAGTTAAAGAAAATGTTATGAAATGTACTGCTGGTATTATCTATACATATAATAAAATTTATTAGTGTTTAAATTCATTTTCCACTTAATATACAGCATACGTTTTTAAACAAAAAAAGTGAAGAAAGTGTTAAAGTATTTAGAGTATTAAAACTGTGAGATAAAAATATATAAAAATACGTAATATACATGTGTACTCCGTTCATATTCAATATGAAGTAATGTAAACAAATAAATTTATTGTAATTTGACTAAATCAATGTGACATTACGCGACGACGAATAGAGGTATTTAAAATAGTGGCATTAATACAGCCGTCCATACTAAGCTTTGTTAACATTTTATCACATTGAAGCGGAACGAACCTAGGTTTCATTTCTTTTCTCTTGTAAATATTTTCGTTTTACTGCAGAATAAGTATACTTACACTTCTAAAAGTATTCCGTTGTAAATTATTATCTCCTATAATTGCGGGCGAGCTTTTATGTAATCAAATTTGGAATCCAAGACCTGAAATTATAATTTTATGTAATAGTACATACATAATATTTGTGGACTATATTTTACTTACTTGTAATAAGATATTAAGCTTCAAATTCAACCTTATGTAAAATTACCTTTGGTAATTTGCAATGTTACACTTCCGATTTCCTCTTTTGTTTATTGCAATTGTGAGATAAAATTTGGATTCCAAGATCTGAAACATTTTCATACATAATATAAATAATCTTCATTCTCGTTTCATTAAGTCGAGATGTTAAATTATTATCTAGCCTCTAGTAAAATGTATACAAATACTCACCGATATTCTTTGTGTTATAACATCAGTTTAAGGTGTATTTCACTAAAATTAAAGTAGACGCTTCCTAATTATGTAAAAGTAGAAAACCTTTTTTGACAGAATAGCATAAAACATATATTTTAATTTTTACTTACTATTTGTGGGTATTAATAAAAAAAAATACTTCATTCTACTCAGCCTTGCAGTTTAAAATTGCCATACACTAAAATCAACTAATCAGTGTTCAAGCCCCTGGTCATGTGTTTAAATTTAGTACTTAAATAAAATAATAATGAACTATTAATATTAAACTGAAATTAAAATTATGAATTTTTCATTTTGAAATTACTATATTTTCTGCTCACCAAAATTGCAGGAAACGCGGTTTAATATTTGCACAGACTATGGTCGGGTTTCATTTTAAATTTCGAACTCAGATATTATTATAGCCTTTTACATGCTAAAAATACTTATTGTATTATTTTCCAAATGTTAAAACAACTTAAACCACCAGATAAGTCGCTCGAAGTAAATTCTTAGTTCAAATAAATTTTATATGTAAATACTTATTGTATTACATTAAAAGTTGATTCAAAATTATGTTTTTAGTCGGATATGCTTATGTTACTCGAAACAAATACTAAATTACTATGAGTGTCCCTATAAATTTCGAGGTGTTCCATCGATTCCTAACGACGCCATCATCAGGTCTCCACTTTGATAACTATGAGACCAAGTTCGACTGTAATTGACGTAGTGGCATATGCTTGCATTCCTTTAAACAACGCTGAAATCTTCGAACATGTATCTCTAAGGACTCAGAAGTTCTGTTCAGTACTTTTAGATCCAGGATATGGTGCAAAACCTTACTCTTTGGTAACATATGCTTAGACTACTTCAGAAAAAATCTAAATCGATGTATATCTTAATATATATATTTCTTGTGTGCGTGTGTATGTGACTGAACTCCTCCTAAACGACTGGACCAATTTTGATGAAATTTTTTGTGTGTGTTCGTGGAGATTCGAGAATGGTTTAGATTTACAATTGGAACCGATAGGTGGCGCTGCAGTCTGTATGTCAAGCAATTAATTAATAAGGCAATACGAAGTTTGGCGGGACAGCTAGTTTCCATATAAATTTTGAGGAGTTCCCTCAATTCCTCACGGATCCCATCATCAAGTCCCCTTTTGGTGACAATGGGACCAAATTTGAATTATACCCTACACAACACAAAAAAAATATTTAAAATCGGTTCATAAACGACGAAGATATCCGCGAAAAATTATATATTTACGAATTGAGAAACCTCCTCCTTTTTTGGAAGTCGGTTAAAAATATTATGTTGGGTATTTCATATTACAATCTACCTTTGTGTCAAGTTTCATTTAAATACGTTGAGTAATTTGGCCGAAATACCGTCAAATAGGTAGCTAAAATTTTTTGAAGATCCCACGTGAACCCTTTCGTTTTTCGGGATAATAATTTCCAATAATGTTCTTCACGTCATAAGCTACCCGCCTGCCAAATTTCATTTAAATACGTTGAGTAGTTTGGCTGAAATACCTGCAAATAGTTAGCTACAATTTTTTGAAGATCCCACGGGAACCCTTTCGTTTTTCGGGATAATAATTTCCTATAATGCTCTTCAGGTCGTAAGCTACCTGCCTGCCAAATTTCATTTCATTCCGTACAGTGGTTTTAGCGTGATGCGACGACAAACATTCCCATACGGACAGACAGACAGACAGACAGACAGACAGACAGACAGACAGACAGACAGACAGACAGACATTTTTTTCAAAAATGTTATTTTTAGGTTCTGTGGCTTTCATAGACCCCCTTTTTTTGATTTTCACGTAAATATCTTTAATGTACAGACATGACCTCTCTACAGATTTATTATATGTATAGATATAGACTAGCTGACACGTGCCTACTACGTTGAGCATACAAACAGTTTGTGATGAACCGTTTAAACCTTCCCGGACTTCAACGAATAGTTCAAGTTAAAAATAGCCGAATCGGTTGAGCCGTTCTCGAGTTTTAGCGAGACAATCGAACTGCAATTAATTTTTATATTAAAAACAGAGAAGAAGATAAATAACTATTATTATTGACATTCGCGTTTACAATAATTGCGAGAATAATTGTTCAGAGAAGCTTTCCTTAGAGTATATTTTTTAATCCTCGGATAAGTAGCTTACTTGGAATTTTCTAGCCCTCAGTCCATAATAATAAGTAGTATTCAGTCTATATTTTTTTTTAATAATTATGTTTATTGTTCCAGCCCAGAAAAATGCAAAAGCTTAAAAATCGAAGTGCAGTGCGATTTTTGTAATGAGACTGTCAGAAGTTTTACTATGTTGCGTGGAACCGGTAAGCATAAGTCATTCAGATTTTAAAATATATAATTAATCTACACAACTACATTTGCCTGACGATTTGCCAACTAACAATTGAAGACCTGAGTGGATGAAGGTGATATACGCAAAATACTGATTTCGAGAAAATTGAGTTCAAACTGTCACTTAAACATTTTAGAATATTTCGTAACGTATCGAGTACATTAATCTATATATCCGTCTCTAGAATAAATGTATTTAATACGTTACAACATAGCACAAAATCTTTAAATGACAGTTTAGTCAATTTTGTGGGTAAAAAAAATTTTTACGACATATATACCTTTGTACTGTTGTAGTGTGTATTTCACCTCCCTATATATTGTATGAATGTTAGTAATATAAGTTAGTTATTAAACGACAGTCGGAAATTTTTGCGACATGTATACCTTTGTACTGTTGTAGTGTGTATTTCACCTCCCTATATATTGTATGAATGTTAGTAATATAAGTTAGTTATTAAACGACAGTCGGAAATTTTTGCGACATGTATACCTTCATCCACTCATCTCTTCAATTATGAAAGAAAGTATATGCGTTGTGTTGTATTTGAAGTATGTTATTGAATGTACTGTAGGTTCTTGGTGGAAGTTCATGTTATATAGTAAAACACAAACCACTTGCACTTTTTTCCAATTTATTTGATATTTTTTACATTAATAATTACTTAAAATTCACGACCGGTTTCGACATGAAACTTCTTTAAATGAAAAATCTAAACCGAAACGGTTTCGACATAGTCATCATCACCTGAGACCTGAGTGGACGAAGGTATATGTGTCGCAAAAATTCATCAGGTGATGATGACTATGTCGAAACCGGTCGTGTATTTTAAGTAACTATTTATGTAAAAGAACAAATAAAGTGGAAAAAAGTGCAAGTAGTTTGTGTTTTACTATATTGTCTTTGACGATTCGCTTTAGGCGTTTCTATAACTAACACCCAAATCATCCAATGTATACACGAAGTTATTTAAAAAATTATATATAATAGGTACTTTAAGAATGATAAAAACTTACCTACGTACTTACCATAAATTTTAATAAAAAAATTAAATTGTTAAATATACATTTTCCAATTTTTTAATGTTATAACGAACTGTGTATTAATTTCTCAGACATTCCTGGTGCAGATGTTTCTCCAAAAACACGTGACGATTCTAAAACGGATACAGCAGGTATATAACCTTTTCCTACACATCGTATACTTACCTACTACACTATCAATATTATCCTTTTACTTTTTTAATATTTTTTATATTTATTCAAAAATTGTTTATAATAAATGTAACAAACATTTAATAATGTCTTGCCCACAACAGGAGCAGAGGCTTCTTTAAATGAAAAATCTAAACCGAAACGGTTTCGACATAGTCATCATCACCTGAGACCTGAGTGGATGAAGGTATATGTGTCGCAAAAATTCATCAGGTGATGATGACTATGTCGAAACCGGTCGTGTATTTTAAGTAATTATTAATGTAAACGAACAAATAAAGTGGAAAAAAGTGCAAGTAGTTTGTGTTTTACTATATTGTCTTTGAAGATTCGCTTTAGGCGTTTCTATAACTAACACCCAAATCATCCAAAGTATACACGAAGCTATTTAAAAAATAATATGAAATAGGTGCTTTAGGAATGATAAAAAACTTACTATACTTATTGAAATAAAAAAAATTAAATTGTTAAATATACATTTTCCAATTTTTTACTGTTATAACGAACAGTGTATTAATTTCTCCGACATTGCTGGTGCAGATGTTTCTCCAAAAACACCTGATGATTCTAAAACGGATAAAGCACCTGCTTTATCCGTTTTAGAATCGTCAGGTGTTTTTTATATACCTATATAACCTTTCCTAATCCTACACATCGTATACCTACTACATTATCGATATTATCCTTTTCCTTTTTTTTATATTACTGATATTTATTCAATAATTGTTTATAATAAATGTAACAAACAATTAATAATGTCTTGCCCACAACAGGAGCAGAGGCTTCTTTAAATGAAAAATCTTTAAAATATGTAAAATAAAATAAAAGTGTAATAAACTATAACCCGACTTTGCAAAAATGGGGTCTAAAAATGCTGAAACAATAAAATAATTCAATTTGAAATCCAGATATGCATAGCTACAAAAATGGTCAAGGTAGAGCCGTGGTCGGACCCGCTAATAAAATCTAAGAGTCAGCTCACACCGAAATACGGTAGAAAAAAAGAGCTTGAAAAATCATAATATTTTCTGCTGTTGCAATATTCAATCCTAATAGCGGGTCCGACCACGGCTCTACCTTGACCATTTCTGTACCTATGTATATCTGGATTTCAAATTGAATTATTTTCTTAAACTTTTATTTTATTTAACATTTTTCTGTTTCCACATAAAATATAACATTATATTTTTCTTCACTTAACTAACGTTTAATTGACGCAAAGCAAAGTAACTAAACAACTCCTAGATACTATTTGTACGACCGCATTTTAAACGTTTATTTTGAATTTAAGAATAAAATATGTTTTATAATTAATAAATTATATATATACATATTTGAGATAGATGTATTTAATACGTAACAAGATATCACAAAATCTTTAAATGACAGTTTAGTCAATTTTCTGGGTAAAAAAAATTTTTGCGACATGTATACCTTCATCCACTCATGTCTTCAATTATGAAAGAAAGTATATGCGTTGTGTTGTATTTGAAGTATGTTATTGAATGTACTGTAGGTTCTTGGTGGAAGTTCATGTTATATAGTAAAACACAAACCACTTGCACTTTCTTCCACTTTATTTGTTATTTTTTACATTAATAACTGCAATAAGTATAACTAACAATTAATAATTTCTTACATATTGCAGAAGCCTATGATTCTTTAAAAACACCTGACGATTCTAAAACGGATACACATAAAACGGGTATATAATCTATTTTACACATCGTATACTATACTATCTATCAATATTGTCATAATATGCATTTTTAATACATAGATATCTATTACTCATATATTTTTTAAATATTTTTTTTGCACTTAGCTGGAGCAGTTGATTCTCCAAAAACAGCAGATAAATCCGAAACGAAACCTCCCAAGGATGGTATGGAACTTTTTTTTTTACATCTTATACTAGTCTAGATACCAATAATGTCATAAGTATTTTTTAAATAATATTAATATTTTTCTAACAATTGATTGATAAAGGTTTTAATAACACTAAATTGTATGTATATAGTTTCTCACATATTGCTGCAGCAAAATTATATGAAATAGGTACTTTAAGAATGATAAAAAACTTACTTACGTACTTACCATAAATTTTTATAAAAAAAATTAAATTGTTAAATAAAATATAAATATACATTTTCCAATTTTTTACTGTTATAACGAACTGTGTATTAATTTCTCAGACATTGCTGGTGCAGGTGTTTCTCCAACAACACGTGACGATTCTAAAACGGATAAAGCAGGTATTTAACCTTTTCCTACACATCGTATACCTACTACACTATAGCTACAAAAATGGTTAAGGTAGAGCCGTGGTCGGACCCGCTAATAAAATCTAAGAGTCAGCTCACACCGAAATACGGTGGAAAAAAAGAGCTTGAAAAATCATAATATTTTCTGCTGTTGCAATATTCAATCCTAATAGCGGGTCCGACCACGGCTCTACCTTGACCATTTCTGTACCTATGCATATCTGGATTTCAAATTGATTTATTTTCTTAAACTTTTATTTTATTTAACATTTTTCTGTTTCCACATAAAATATAACATTATATTTTTCTTCACTTAACTAACGTTTAATTGACGCAAAGCAAAGTAACTAAACAACTCCTAGATACTATTTGTACGACCGCATTTTAAACGTTTATTTTGAATTTAAGAATAAAATATGTTTTATAATTAATAAATTATATACATACATATTTGAGATAGATGTATTTAATACGTAACAAGATATCACAAAATCTTTGAATGACAGTTTAGTCAATTTTCTGGGTAAAAAAAATTTTTGCGACATGTATACCTTCATCCACTCATGTCTTCAATTATGAAAGAAAGTATATGCGTTGTGTTGTATTTGAAGTATGTTATTGAATGTACTTGGTGTAATTTCATGTTATATAGTAAAACACAAACCACTTGCACTTTCTTCCACTTTATTTGTTATTTTTTACATTAATAACTGCAATAAGTATAACTAACAATTAATAATTTCTTACATATTGCAGAAGCCTATGATTCTTTAAAAACACCTGACGATTCTAAAACGGATACACATAAAACGGGTATATAATCTATTTTACACATCGTATACTATACTATCTATCAATATTGTCATAATATGCATTTTTAATACATAGATATCTATTACTCATATATTTTTTAAATATTTTTTTTGCACTTAGCTGGAGCAGTTGATTCTCCAAAAACAGCAGATAAATCCGAAACGAAACCTCCCAAGGATGGTATGGAACTTTTTTTTTTACATCTTATACTAGTCTAGATACCAATAATGTCATAAGTATTTTTTAAATAATATTAATATTTTTCTAACAATTGATTGATAAAGGTTTTAATAACACTAAATTGTATGTATATAGTTTCTCACATATTGCTGCAGCAAAATTATATGAAATAGGTACTTTAAGAATGATAAAAAACTTACTTACGTACTTACCATAAATTTTTATAAAAAAAATTAAATTGTTAAATAAAATATAAATATACATTTTCCAATTTTTTACTGTTATAACGAACTGTGTATTAATTTCTCAGACATTGCTGGTGCAGGTGTTTCTCCAACAACACGTGACGATTCTAAAACGGATAAAGCAGGTGTAGTGTTTGGCTAAATGGTGATCTCTATATCGTGGACAATATAAGTACTATAATTGGTGGGGGGCTGCCCCACTCAATCAGTATTAAGACAGACGTACTAAGAGTAAGACGTACTAGAATTGTTGACGGTAAAAGGAGCCCGCCTTTCGTATAATTTAGTGCACACTACAAATGGCGACGAGGATAAACCTATAATACTAGTAAGTCAGTAATAAGGTCAGTGAAAAAAATAATTAATTTTGTAAATCACGTGCGTATTGAAAAACTAAATTGAAAAGGAAGGATGAGCTCATTGACACCTAAAGTACACTAAAGTATCATGATTATAAACTAGTTTAACTGGCGTAATTGTATTGCATTTCATAGGAGTTTAAAAGATAAGAAAATGCTTAATTGTTTAGTAAGAATGTTCATTACACCCTAATACGAGTCTATTAAACTGGGCACAAAAAGTGTATCAGGATAAGGGGTTAAAATCATCCGTTCAAATAAGTAATATTCTACGAATATGATGAATTCAACAGTGAGTAATAAAATAACAAAGTTATATGGTTGTCTAAGATGGCGAATTCGTTATTGAAATTAAAGGTTGACGTGTAAAATAAATGACATCTAAATTTCTAGCTCCTCTAAATGTCGAAAAATTAATAGTTAAAACACGTTTGTATAAAAAAAGATGAAGATGGCGGAAGCTGCATAATGCCCGTCTAAGGGTTCATCGGGATTTTCAATATTACACTGTTCTCACAAGTGCAAGCACGATTTTGATACGATATTCCTCATGAAAGGCAATGATAGGCAAGAGCCTATCTCTCGACTCCATCATCACATCAGTTCGACAGTATCATATTGTTCAGAACTACATAAAGTTGCCGTTCTATAACGCAACGATAGTTGGAAGATGGATAAATTAGTTACTTTCCATTACAATATTAGTTATAAACAGACCAACAAATAAAAGGGTTTTTCCAAAAGTGTAATTACATTGCACTAAAATATGTGCGTATAGTGGATCTTGACAATACTCTAATACTAGCTCAGTTCATATTATTATATGGAAAATTTAAACTTGATCTTTAAATATTTATTATAATTATGGTAATATCGGGTCGATAAGGCATCCAGATTAGAGAACCGACAGTTAGTTATAGTATACGTATGTAGTAAACTATGATGTGTAAAATGGAAATATAAACTTAAATTAATAGTTTAAACTTAAATTAATACAGCGTAGATAGGCAGTGTCTATAAAGTCCACATCAATTGTTGTATTGTGCGGTGCACTTGCAACTGTAATAGTTATACTGTAAAAGGCGCAACAGCTATTACTTTTTAAGCAAAAACATGTAGTCTGTCCTTGGTTTTGTTGTTTATATTATATCTCTTAATACAAAACATAATCTAAGACCAACATGTTAATTATTATTATACACCATGCATAATTGGGATTCCTTTAATTTAAAAAAATAATTAAGGTTTCATTATATGAAGTCACTTGAAATTTCAAGTAATATATGAATAACTCAAGGATATTGTAAGCCCCTTACAAGACTGGCTGGCTGGCTTACTTGGTTTATTGAATTTGTTAATACATAGGTATATAGCAGGTTGTAGTGAATAAACAGAAACCTTTAAAAACCCTTCTCATAAATACTGTCTTTGTATCTTACAAGTGACTGCAAGATGAAATAGATTTATATGTTAGTTTAATCGCATTAGATATGGGTTCTAAATCAGTAATTAACCGTGACCGAAAACTATAAAAATGTGTTATTCATTTCTGCGAATAAGTACAACCCATATTCAAAATTAGAAAAAAAAAAGAAGTTTCAAATACTATGTAGCTTTGGGTGGTACAAACTGTCTGAAGCGAGTTAGTATATTGGATATTATTATAGAACAATGCAAGGAAAATTTATCTAGCTCCAATATTGCAATGCTACGCAGTATTCTAAAAAGCGTCTGCTTCAGAATGAATTATTTAATTATAATATGAATATGAAGTTGTTACATACAATGCAGGAATTAAATCTTTGACAATTACAGCAATGCAAAGCTAAGCCAAGATGTAGGTACAATCTTAATTTTCATATATTTTATTATTAAATAATATTAATGAAGGATAAGGTTTACATTGATATCAGAGTCATTGCTACCGGTGTATAATTAACAAAAAACATGGTAAATGCACAAGTTAAGATGTAAATGAACTATTCTATTTAACTAAGACTTTTCTGTTACTTTGATTGAATCATAACTAAAGTCTCTTGTGCATTTGTAACTGGGTTTTGAGGACTTACAAGACTTATTTGGCGTCTGTGAGAGTACTGTTTTATATATCTCAGTACTGGGTTGTATCTTCAAAAGTCGAAACATACAAGAGTCTAAAAATAAACTTTGTTGTGTGCTATTAAATACCACCAGATACTCATTATTACACATATTTCAATATATTAGTTATATTCTAATTAACCTTCTATCTATAATAATGTTATGCTCTAAAGACATAATATTAACATTATAATATGGTGTTGAAATACTATGTCAAATAAGTCAGTATCTACAAATTACCGAGTATGAAAAAACCTAATTAAACAATAATTACTTGACAAAAGGATAGAGCTATAGAATGTAGGTATGTACATTGTACATATTATAAGACAGTGGAATTATGGTAAGTGGATTTTTTAAACTGCCTATTGCTTGTGTATTGCATACATATTATATTCAATTCTACTCGAATATTATATCCCCTTATCTGTTGAGCGGACTCCTGGAGCGCTGTCAAAATTTTCCGTCTTCTGTTGAGCGGACTCCTGGAGTCCGCTGCGCGAAACTAATATTGATTTCTCAACACTCGACGGCTTTTTGTGTTTTTCTTTGCCACAGATGTGCCAATTTTTAAAAAAATATATAGATTGTCCTTTAAAAACTTGCTTTAATCTATGGAACATGTTATTATGAAATACGAGCCGTATGAAAATGACGTCGCTCATTGTTGTTTTTTTCCACCAACCGTCTTTTAGAAAATTGTTAAAATATATTTGTTTTGTGCTGTGAATTGTGTTTTGTGCTATTAATTGGATAGGTAAGTAGTAAACAAACAATATTTCATGCATTATAATGTGAATATCATAAATATTTTATACAAAAATTGTTATTGCATCAAACATGATTTAAAATTTTTTCGTATTAACTAGTGTTTTTTTCATCGTTTGATTTCTAATAAACAAAACAGTTTTAACGCTTCAACTTTCGTTTGTGTATAAGATTATTAACCATAATAAACAATGAGTAACATTCCCGGCCACTCGACAATGGAGTTCTCGGAATTGAAGTGTAAACAAGACCTTTTTTTATTGCCTCGGTCGAGCCCGTTCAAGTACCGCGTTTTTATAAAGCTTGTGGTTTAGAAACAATGAATGGAATGTGTCTTATTTTTTACTAATAATGGGAAGTAATATGAATAAACCTGAGGACGAAAAAAACTTTAGGATAAAATATTTTATATATTTTTTAATTCAACGACCTTAATACCAAAAAATAGGGAAAAAAAAGTTTTACCTAATTTCAATTTGGAATAAGTTATACATTATAAGGCCAAACTAAACCAATCCATAAGTATATGTTAGCTTGTTTCATAGCGATTTTAACGACATATTGTTTATATAATCTAAATAAGCTCATAAACAAAATATTTGAAATATTGTAATTTGATCCTCACGCGGATGACGTAATTTGAGACCACCCACGAAGAGCCCCCACATGATCCAATTTACTTTTTTATATGCTTTAACACCTGACGGGATATATTGATGTGGTTGAATGAGTTTGAAAATTAAGCTTTTATTAGGATTAAAAGTTTAGGCCTTTCCTCGTGCTATATAATCTACTACTATAATCTATATAGTATTCTACGAGTGAGAACTACTTTAGAAATATTTTATAATGTAGTGCTTGGAAAGCGGTGACCAATGATGGTTTTAAATATTTTTTTTGAATTCTCATAAAATGGTCGGCCAATTCGTCTGGAACTTAGAGGTGGTGGGTGAGAACAATGGACTTCCGCGTAAAAAAGAAAAAAAAAGTTGTTTTAAATTGTTTAGAGCAATACGGGCTGATAACCTGACAGTCTGAAAAAGAAGATGATCCATGCATCTGACAGGTGTGAGGAGGGTTGGTTCAGGTTGGTTCAGCGCCTTATCTCCCTCCAGCCGTGTCAGGTGTCCGTTCCACTGGATGCGATGTTGAGGGATGATGGATTACTATTGTGTATTGTACTTGACCTTTTTAAAGATGGCTCCGGCATAGCTGGCCACTGGTTTGAATGACTGTTACCGGAATCGGATGGAAAGCAAAACAAGGCGTCCGTAATATACGTTAGAATCTGGAAGTATCTCATTGGTATGGCTACAACCTGGGAGAGGGAAATTTGCCATCATAGTTCTTAAAATTGATATTTATATTGTTGTTATATTTTAATTATTATTCAAAATACTCAGTAGCACTGATAAGAACTTTATATTTTACGCTATGGTAATTGAAATGACGTGTCATATTTTATTACATTTTATTACTTTATTATTTATTAGAAATAATAAAGTAATAAAATGTTGTTCTGTGAAGAACATGAATAACGTAGGTAGGTACAAATCTAATCACAACTTTTGAGTACAGATAATGATTACGACCTGCGAGCTAAGCAAGCCTTAA